>JAVXUP010000018.1:0-651451 GCA_033070095.1 Escallonia herrerae | reverse complement strand
ATGCCACTTAATGGTTCTATAGTTTCTTATTAGGAATTTATAAAAGGAAATAATTATGGATGGTGGAAGTTATTCTCATGTTAAGAAGATAATTTCATGTAAAATGTGTTTCGATTGTCTAGTAAAAAAAGTTGGTATTTTCAAGAGGTAGTTACCCATTTGTTAGAAAAAGTTATTTTCAATTTAATAGTTATTTTGTATTTGTTATTGTACTGTAAGTATTGATAACAAGACTCATCGTATCATCACCCTCAATTGAATTCTTTTTCTTTTTCTTTTCAAAGCTTTCCTAAGAGTAGAGTAATCTAGTTTGGTTGGATGCTTTCATATTACATTTAAACGCACATTCTACTGTTTTCTCAAACACTTTGAAAAAGTTCTAAAGAAATATAAAAAGGAACCTATACCTTGACGTGAGTGAGCCTCTTACATACAACTCGATGGAAGGTTTGCATTGGGACGCAAACCTTGACGTGAGCGAGCCTCTTGCATACAACTCGATGGAAGGTTTGCATTGGGACGCAAACAACTCTTATCCGCTAACTATTGAAAATATCAAATACGTTCCCTCACCACATGAAATACAAACAGAGGTAACTGATTTTGTAAAATGACCCATTCAGCCGTAGGTAGTATTTAATAGAGTTTTTGTTTTCAGTTTTTTCTCCAACTTTGTAAACTGGGAAAAAAAAAACTCGTTTGACAAATAGTTTTGATTTTTTTCCCTTAAGTTTTTAAAACAGTGCTGTTTTTAAAAATTCCATTTTAGAATTTTTAGTTTTGATTTTTGTTTTAAGATCTTGTTGATATAGTTCTTGTAATTATCGCAAAAGATAGAAGGTAGAGGCCGAACTGTCCGGAGCAAATTGAGCAGAGCGACCGAGAAATTAGTTAAAATGTGGGTGTCCCACATTGGTTATTCAGAGAAGGTTACAACTGGGCCCTAAGTATATAAGATGTCTTATCCCACATTGATTATCTAGAGAAGGTCACTACTTATAACTAAGTATATATAAGTTGTCTTGTATTGTGTTTTAAGCTCAAGAGAGAAGAGTCGTTCTTTAAAAGGGTAAAGAATTAAGAGATACACGTGAGGGAGCATTATAAATCTAACTTCTGCAAAGTGAATTTGAGTTTTCTCAGATTTCTTGTGTTCTTGCATTTGTTTATCATGTTCTGGAATAGCGGCCTTGGCTGGAACAACAGATAAGATAATGATGAACTTAGCTCGTACTTTTTTCAAGGAAGTCCTTCACTTCGCTTCCCTTATTAAGAATAGCTACATTTCACAGTTAACTCAAACTCAATAGCTGCATTTCATAGTTTCATAGTTTCATATATGATCAAGGAAACCCCATAATAGTATGACTCATTGGTTGAAGCATTAGAGTACATGATAGAATTATTCTCCATATTTATCTAGAGCGATTTTGTAATATGTGGTATCAAGAGCATTCCAGGTTTATTTACTGAAATTGATTTTAGAGGATAAATATGTCAAACTACATGACCATGAAGTATGCCCGTGAACAATTTGATATGAAGATGAATTTTGATATATGGTAGAGCACGGTGATGGATATCTTTGCGTAGTGAGGATTGCTCAAGCGTTTGCTGGGAAATAAGCCTAAATCGATGGATCAGGAAGATTGAGAGGAATTACAGGCAAAGGTTGTATCTACGAATCTAGCGCCTAAGGTCAAGTACCATGTTTTGACAGAGACTTTTCTAACAGCTCTGTGGTAGAAATTGGAGAAGATATATATGTCAAAATATTTGTCAAATCAGTTATATCTGATGAAAGATCTATACCAGTTACGAATGGATGAAGGTTCAAATCTAGGTGACCATATATATCAGAATTTAACCAATTGGTGTCCCAATTGTCGAGCATAGATGTTAAACTCAAGGAACAAGATCAGGCAATTTTGTTGTTATCTTTGCTTCCAAAATCAAATGAGACCTTGAAGACTACATTGTTGGTTAGAAAGAGATGTTGCTTGTTGATGATGTTATGTTGACTCTTATAGACTCGAGCATGGTTAATGATACGAGTTCAAGCAGTCAAGGCAAAGGTCTGGTGGTAAGGTCTGGAAAAAAGAATGGTCATGGAAGAGGCAGAGGTAGGTCTGGAAGCTGAAATTCAAGACATAGAAAGGACGGGTCTAAGTCTGGTGAAAAGCAAGACAAGTCCAGTATTGAATGTTGGTATTGTAAAGAAATTAGCCATATTGTAAGGAAGCGCCTAGAAAGGAAGGATAAGAAGAGCATAAAGAAATATATGAACAATACTAATGTTGCTGAAGAAGATGACAAAAGCAGTGATGATGATCTCTAATTGGTTTCCTCGGTTGAGCAGTAAGAATGTAATCTCTTATCAGTTAGAGGCAACAATTTTTCTGCTGAATGATTTCTTGACTCTGCATGTTCATTTCATACTTGCCCATATAAGGAATGGTTTGATTGTAGAGATGACAATTAAATCTATATCAGGCGAATCTCAGCCCCACCTCGATTTGATAGGAGCGGGTTATTTTGACTTTGATCAGGTCATGAGGCAGATATGGTATTTTTAAAAAAAATCTACAGCGGGTTTGGGTTTGGTATGGTATCCTGTCCAACCCGCCCGCAACCCGTAACCGCCCCGGTATAGTTACCCTATGCATCACTTAATTTTAGCCGTCCATCATATAATGTATATGTGTTTTTCTACCAAACCCTAGATTTTTATCTTCTTTCTCACTCACTCACTCTCTGTGGACTTATCTCTTACCATGTCGGCAGTCGCTGCCTCGTTCTCTCCCTCTCTGAGGTTCGTCTACGGCTTCACTGCCAGCCGCCGCTGCCTCTTTCTTCTTTCCCTCTCCCTCGCACCGTTGGCCACACTTTTCTTCCCGTAATACTAACTCTACCCGCGGCTCCACCGCATGGCCACAAACCAGTGTAACCATGTCCATGGCTTCACTGCCGGCCACCGCTGCATCATTCTCTCCTTATCATTGATTCAGATCCCGAAACCAAGGTTAGCTATATTCTTCTTATCATTTTCTAATTCTAATGTCTCGTTTCTGGACCTCCCATTCTTGATCTTTCCACTTTATAACGGGCCTAGTTCCTTTAATCTTTGCAATTATTAAATGAATTTCCTCCCATATGATAGATTCTTCATATGCAATGTCCATGAATTCAGTTCAATATAAAGAGTATATGCTTTAGCAAGGAGAAAGAGAAGGAGCCGGTTAGCTATATTCTTTTTACACTTTGTGTAAAATGACTTAGTAGTCTGTACATAGCTATTGAAAAAAAAACCTCCCTAATACTCTATTGCAATTCTGATTTACTTGGATCTACTAGGCTTGGAGGTGTATGGGGTGAGCTAATTTTGCACAAGCGAAAGATTTTGAGTTGAAAAATATGTTTATACAAAGTGTTAATTGCAGCAGAAGTTGGAGTAGCTAAGATCTGAATTCTAATTTGCACCATGGCTAGACTAAGTATGGTGCTGTAAATAGAATTAACTAGGTGTACAAGTTGTTAACCGTGACTTGCGAGGTGTTAGCCTTCATTTGTTCTTTTCATCTTTCATGAGCAATGTCTAATGCACTTTTATCTTATTGCAGAAAATGTCAATTAATGATGTGCAGCATGGTTGTTCTTTACATGTTTAGCTAGTGTTTTTTAGGCAAGATATATTGCATGCTGTGATACCACTTGGTACCAATTACTACTACGTGTCAAACTACAATTGCTCTTTAGTCTCTAATAATAAAATCCAACACCAACAGAATCTTCAAGTAACCGAAACAAGAACTGTAACATGTGTACTACTGTGATGAGAATGTGGTATAGACTTTAAGTGATGCCAAACCAAATAGAAAGGGTCAAGACGGGGCGAGTTTGTCCGGATTTTGAGTAATACACGGAAGGGCGGGGCGAATCGAGGCAAAGACAGGTTTTCTTAATTTACTTAGGATCAGTTATGGTATTGCACATAGATGACCCGATGGTAGGGCAAGGCGAGGTTTCATGAGTAGAGGCGTGGGTTCAAATTTTATAAGATCCTCATCCGACCCATCCCATTGTCATTCATATTTGATTGTCTTACTCCATGTAATGGTGGTACTATGTTAATAGGTAATGACGCTGCTTGTAAAGTCATGGGGATAGATACCATTAAAATTTAAAATGCTCGATCTGATTGTGAGAACTCTATGTAATGTAAGGTACATACCTGACTTGAAGAATAATTTGATTTTCTTGGATACACTCGATTCTATAAATTGTAGTATATCTTTAAATAGTTGAGTCATGAAAGTTAGCAAAGGTGCCATGATGATAATGAAAGGTCATAAAATTGAAAATTTGTATAAACTGGTATGGAACACAATTGTAGGTGGAGCTTTAGTATCACCTAATGCAGGTTCTAGTAATAATAACTCTGAGTTATGTCACAAACGGCTGGGACACTTGAGTGGGGGAGGTATTCTTGAACTTTACAAGTGCAAGTTGCTGTAGGGAGTGAAATCATGCAAGCTGGACTTCTGTAAATTTGTGTGTTTGGGAAGCAAAAACGAGATAGTTTTAAAGCTGCATCTCATACTAGTAAAAAGGTTTTAGACAATGTGCATTCGGATGTTTGGGGACCAATCAAGCATGTCTCAAATTGGAAATCTCTTTACTCTGTTACATTTATAGATGATTTCTCAAGGGAAGTATGAGTGTACTTTATGAAGCATAAGTCTGAAGTTTTTAACGTGTTTAAGCAGTGAAAGGCTAGAGCGGAAAATTAGTCAGGTAAGGAGCTTAAGTACTTCAGTTCAGATAATGGCATGGAATATAAGGATGAAGAGTTTCTGTAGTTCTGCAAGGATGAGAGTTTTATCAGACACTTTTCAGTGAAGAGGACTCCTGAGTAGAATAGTGTTGCCGAAAGAATGAAGAGAACCTTACTGGAGAGAGCTAGATGCATGCGGTTGAATGCAGCTTTTCCTAAAAGTTTCTGGGCTAAAGTTGTTAACACAGCTTGTTACTTGATCAACCGTTCTCCACCATCTGCCATTAATCACCGAGTTTTCGAGGAGGTATGGTCTGGTAAACAAGTTAATTTTTCTGTAATGAGAATTTTTGGTTGTCCTGTGTTTGCTCACCTTCAGAATAAAGAACGATTGAAACGTGTTCCTAAGTCAAAAGAATATATTTTCCTTGGGTATGAGGAAGGAGTAAAAGGATACAGGTTATGGGATCCAGTGGCCAAGAAGAAGATAATCAGTAAAGATGTGGTATTTAATGAAGCATAGATGTTGAATACGGATGCAACTTATAGAGAAATGCAGGATCACACAATGGAGATAGATTTGCAGGAGCAGAGGACAAAATCAGCTGATGAATCTACATATTGATATAGAGATGAACAATCTTTAGAGGATCCATACGAGCATCCTAGTGATTCTTGGAATCTAGTCAAAGATAGAGAGCCATGCACTAAGAAATCAACTCAAAGGTATGTTTTTGAGGACATGGTCTCGTTTGTACTAATTGTGGGAAGTGGAGATCCTACCAGTTATAACGAAGTTGTCAAGGTAGAGGATGGTAACTCATGGTTGACAGTAATAGATGCGGAGATGGAATCTTTACAGAAAAATCAGACTTGAAAATTAGTTAAAATTCCAAATGGTGGGAAGCCTGTTGGATATAAGTGGGTTTACAGGAAAAAGGAAGATCATAAGTACAAAAGCAAGACTGGTGGCAAAAGGGTATTTTGAAAGAGAGGGAATTGATTATAATGAGATCTTTTCCCTAGTGGTGAAGCACACTTCTATCAGATTGATATTGTCCATTGTAGTAGCACAGACTATGGAGTTGGAGCAGCTTGATATGAAGATAACTTTCCTCTATGGTGATTTGGGGGAGAGGATCTACATGCAATAACCCAAGAGATTTATTAAGCCTGGGAAGATGGGCTAATTGTGCAGCTGAAAAAATCCTTATATGATTTGAAATAGTCTCCTCGACAGTGGTACAAGTGATTCGACATACTCATGGTTACTCTCGCTGGGAGTATGATTGTTGTGTGTATTATCAAGTCCTTGATGATGGTTCACTATTGTTGCTTACATTATATGTGGATGATATGTTGATTGCTGCAAAGAGTAAGTCTCATATTCTGCACTTAGAGCAATTGTTGAGCAAGGAGTTTGATATGAAAGATAGAGATGTCAAACGGGCCGGGCTTGGGCCGCTCGGCCCGGGTCCATCGGGCTTGAAGCAAAACCGGGCCGGGGCCGGGCCAAGGAGGCTGCCGGGCCGGGCCAGGCTGGCTAAGGAGAAATTCTAGGCCCGGTCCAGGCCTTGGCCCTAGGCCCAATTTCTAGGGCCAGGCTTGGGCCGGCCCGGGCCCTTTTTTTTTTAATTTTTTTTAAATTATCTTGTTATTCAATTTTAAATTTCATCTTTAGGCATGTCCAATTTTTAAATTTTGACAAATCTAATTTTTATCATTTTATTTCATTATATGTAATATTCATATATATATATATATATGTATGTATAGATATATTTATTTGTCTCTCATTTTATTTTTTGCTATATGTTAAATCTTTTCTTACTCTTCTTAGTGATCTTTATTAATAAAATCTGAACACATAACAATTATTACTATTTAAGAGAGACTGTTTCTACTATTTGATATTTTACTTCAAACTAATTGGCCGAAAACCGGGGATTGATACATGTTAATTCCCGAGACGATCTTTAGTAATAAGTATAGAAAAATAAATGTGTTCATAGGCCCTCCTCCTTTTATCCGGGCTTGGGACCGCTGCTTGTAAACAAACAGGCGAAGTTACCTATTTTTTTATATATACGAAAAAATATATATCTTGCTTGTAAAAATTTATTTTATATATATGGAAAAAAAGTATATTTTGTGAAAAAATTTATTCTTAAAACTTAAGAGAAGGAAAATAAAAAGAAATTACCTAATCATCCGGAAGTACTTCAATATCCGAGTCACTGCTCTTCCTATCATCAATCGGTTTATCTTGCTCGCGGTATTTCGCATCAAGATAATCCTTCCAACATACACATAGCTCGAGCGACTCGGGGTTAAGACGACTCCTCCTGTCATCCAAAACCCTCCCGCTGGCTGAAAATGCCGACTCTGAAGCAACCGTGGAGGCTTGCACTGGCAGTACATCCCGTGCAATTTGGGATAAAGTTTTATACATGTTTTGATTTTGTTTCCAAAAATTTAACAAATTAAAATTAACCTGTTCTTGCATTGATAAATCAGAATAATGATCAGTATTTGCATATACACCAATCTCATTAAAAGAGGAAAAAGTAGACGAACCTGCCGAATTAGAAGTACCTTCACCTGGTAGTTGTCTTGCTACTAGATGTTCAAAGCCCTTAAGGTATGGCGCATAATACCTCTCAACAGTGGATGATGTAGCTCGCCCGCGCACGTCAGCAGAATTACGATAGAGGTTGAACAATTCCTCAAACCTCTTGCTCACTTTTGCTGTGAGTGCGGTTGTCTCCTCTGCTGTGTAGCACATTAATTTCGATATCTCTTGTATCGAGGCGTTCACGCCATGCAACTTTAACCTAGGATCTAAACAAGTAGCCACAGCAAAAATAACAGGCAGTCTACTCCAATATTTATTAAACTTTTTATCCATCACTTTTACTATTTCCCTAAAGGGTCCTATATATCTCCATTTTGTTAACATTGTAGCCATCTTGAGAATTTCTATTACAGCGAGAGGAGAGGTGGGATAGTACGTACCAGACAATAAATTGGTAGACGTGTAGAATACCTCCAAAAATTCAGCTAGGTATGTGGCCATCTGCCATTCCTCTTGAGTTGGCAAGCCGGCTGGGAACTGGGTTAGTAGAAAATGCGTATAGACTTCTCGGTATGCCAGAATGTGTAAAAGCATATGGTATGTAGAGTTCCACCTGTGGACCACATCTGTAACTGCTCTCCTGCGAGGCATATTATATTCAACACACAACGTTTTAAATTGTTGTGTTCTCGGACTCGAGCTATTAACATACGCTGTCATACCCCTCATTTTGACAAGAATATCTCCTGCAGCAGCTAAACCATCTTGAACAATTAAATTAATTATATGACAAACACAACGAACATGAAATAATTCACCAGAAAGTACAGGTTTGAGGCTCTCCTTTAAAGCATCAACAGCAGCTGTATTGTTAGAAGCATTATCAAAACTAATACTCATAATCTTATCCTTTAATTTAAATGTGGTACATGCTTTTAATATAAGAGTAGCAATGTTCATTCCATCATGCGGAAAAGGAAAGAGCTCGAAAGCGATGATTCTCTTGTGCATAACCCAATCTGCATCAATCCAATGAGCGGTCACACAAGAATAACTAACAAAAGTAAATGGAGATTGCCAAATATCAGAAGTAAGACTAACTTTACCGTCAAATTTATCGAAATAATCGATAAGGCGTGCTTTAGCAGCATTGTACTGTCGGAGTGCATCGGATCTAGTTGTGTTTCTATGAACCTTTTTGTACAAAGGTTGAACGTATGTGTTCATATATCTAGAGTGCTTAGGATTATCGGCAAAAGAAAAGGCTTGTTCATCGTGAATAACAAATTCAGCGAGACCGTCTCTTTGCTCTCGCTGATTATAAACAAATAACTTACCGTCAAAAGATAACTGCGTTTGGGTAGGTTCGACGTGGCCTTGTCGAGGTGCACACTGAGGGTAATGCCTGTTAAGATGTCCATTACCACTACCAGACGAAAATAATTTAGCGCAGTACTTACATCGAGCTTTTCGGATGCCGTCCACCGTAACTACATCGAAATGATTCCAACACTCGGCTTTCTTTTTTTCCCCTTTTGGACTTCTGGCTCATTACCGGAGGCATTGCTCGGCCCTTCTTCATCATGACCAGGCATAGGGTTGAGATTATGCCACGGAGTAGTAGCTTCGCCAACCGAGCTGCGTCCTTGACTATAATGCGGGGGGTCTTCATCAGGCGTGTATTCAAAATCTGGAATGTTTTGATTGAACTCCCAATTGGCTTGGGTATCTATCATACAGCCTGTACTCATTCGTCCAGGAACGAATGGTTGTGTTGGTGCTTGGATTGGTGTTTGTGATGGTCGTGGCGCTGGCGCTTGTGCTTGCGATGATGATGATGTTTTTCGTGATGATGATCCACGCCTCAGTTTCTTCAATAATCCAGCCATATTTCACGCTAAACTTTTTTACTAGATTGGAAATAAAATTCGTAAGAGTAACTAAATACACAAGTATAAGAGTAGTAATAAGAAATAACAATTAAAAGAATGAACGAGTAACAAATATTAATCACTGAGGATAATTCTGAAATTGGAGAGAGTTAGTAATTAAAAAGCATTTAGTAATAGTAATTAATAAATAAAAATTTACTAATTACTAATTACTAGACAAAAGAATTAGAGAGTAACAAATTAATAAGAGTAGTAGTTAGTAATTAGAATTTAGCAAGAGTAGTAATTAATAAACAAGAGTACTAATTAGTAAATACTAGTAGTAATTAGCAAGAGTAGTAATTGGAGAGGGAAATAGTAGCAAAGCTTGTAGAAATATAGAATGTTTAGATAAGAGAGAGTAAGAAGATTGGTGTGAAAAATTAGAGAGAAATGGTGTGAATTTATAGATTTTAGAAACTTCACAAAAGACCAAAATACCCCTAAAAACTATCCGTTTATAGTTGTTGGGGAGGGTAAGAGTGTAAAAACCTTTAAAGGAGTTGGAAAAATTAAGTTAGACTAAAATACCCCCCAAACTAGCCGTTATATTGCTGTTGAGGGGGTAAAAGTGGAATTTTGGGGGAATATATCCGTTGGAGGAAAAGGGGGAGAAAGGGGGGGAAAAACAAAAAATTCAAACAGGTGGGGCCGGAACCGGGCCCAGAACCTGGCCGGATAATCGGGCCAGACCCGGGCTTTTCCGGGCCGGGCCTGGCCCGAGCTTTTCCCCAGATTTTTTCGGCCTGGTCCAGTGTTATAAAAAGCGCGCCTAGGCGCGCGCCTAGGCGCTAGGCGCTCCCAGGCTCGCATTCGGCGCCTCGCCTAGCCTAGGCTCAGCGCGTTCAAGAAGGCGCGCGCCTAGTGCGCCTAGGCGCCTGGGCGCCAGGCGAGCAGCGGTGGTGGAGGCGCAAATCCAGGCGCCTATCTTGTAGCCGTTCGATTGGACATCGTGGCTTCACATGGGCCGTCGATTTGTCTTCAATATGAAACCCCCAAATCAGCTGTCACGATTTCTCAGTCTCACACTCACACTCTCACAGTCTCAATCTCATCTCACCAATCGCATCTCCCCTCTTCACCGAATCTCCGGTCGTCGCCGTCTCCCCTCTTCGCTGGTCGTCGCCGTCGCATCTCCCCTATTCGCGGGTCGTCGCCGTCGCATCTCCCCTCTTCGCCGGCCGTCAGCTGTTCCAGCCACTAGCGCTGCTTCGGAGTTCAGCCACCGCGGCACCGCCATTGCTGTCCTCCTTGCCATTGCTGCTCTCTCTCGGGTGAGCAGTGATCTTTTTGCCTTTTCTTTTTTCTTCATACACTGTCCAGTCTGTCCCCCCACTCCCCCCATCAGTCTTGGCTGTGTTCATCAAGCTTCAGTAGTGGCAGATTGCATAATATGAATTGAATTGGGATTGAAATTAATTTGAATTGAATTGCTTCTTACTTGAATCATGTTTTTTATTGTTCTCTACTTCAAGTAACTTTTGACCCTTAATTGATATATGTGCATTTAAGCTGATTTAGTGTTAGGAATATAATTCAATTGTAGGAATATACATGTCGACGACGCCGACGACGCCTAGTACGGATACAAAGGACCCAGCTTGGAAATATGGACGTATCTCTAATCCAAGCGACAGAAATGCAGTCACTTGTAATTTTTGTAATAAAATTACAAAGGGCGGTATTTATCGACATAAGCAACATCTTGCTGGAGGTTATAGGAATGCTTCAACGTGCCGAGAGTGTCCAGAACATGTTAGAGATGAGATAAAAGAATTGCTAAAGTCTGTCAAAGAAAAGAAAGAATTAGTGAAGTGCATCCCTGATTTTGATAATGTTTTCAATGATGAAGAAGAGGACGAGGATGACGATGTAGTTGAGATATTGAGAAAAAAGGGAGTTTCATCGACCGGGAGTTCCTGTCAATCTTCTCGTAAGAATCCTAAGGCTAAGGGTCCAATGGACGTGTACTTCACCCCGGACCCAGAAGAGGTAGTGACAAAGAGAAAGATGAAGCAATCCACGGTGTTTGAAAGTGAAAAAGCAAAAAAAGAGATGAGAAATCGGGCTTGTAGTGCAATAGCAAGATTTTTTTATGATGTGGGGATTGCATTTAATGCCGTGAACTCTGACAGCTTTTCAGCCATGGTTGAAGCTATTGGGCAGTATGGTCCGGGTTTGAAGCCACCAAGTTATCATGAGATTAGGGTTACCCTACTACAGAAAGAGGTGGATAATACGCGTAAACTGATAAAGGATCATGAAGAAGAATGGGAGAAAACCGGTTGTTCGATTATGTGTGATGGTTGGAAGGACAAGAAAGAAAGGACTTTGATTAATTTTTTAGCGAATAGTCCTAGAGGAAGTTTGTTTCTTGAGTCTGTTGATGCTTCCGAACATTCGAAGACCGGAGACTTGATGTATGACTTGATTAAGAAGACTATCGAGAAGGTCGGGCCAAAGAATGTGGTTCAAGTTGTCACTGACAGTGCCTCAAACAACGTAAAGGCAGGTTAGTATATTTTTAATAAATGTACAATATTATTAGCTACTAGATAGTCTGTTTGACATTTAATTTCTTAATTTATTTTTTGCAATTTTATATGATAGGCAAGTTATTGGAGCGTGATTTTCCACACTTGTTTTGGACACCATGTGCTGCGCATTGCATTGACTTGATTTTAGAGGACATATTTAAGTTACCTAAGATGAAGTCAACATTTCAAAAGGCTCTTGCTTTGAATGGTTACATATATAATCGCTCGGGTGTTGTAAACTTGTTAAGGAAATTTGCAAGAAGAGAGTTGCTTAGGCCTGGCAAAACGAGATTTGCAACTGCCACTATCACTTTGACAAGGATTCATGAAGAGCAAAATAACTTGAAAAAAATGTTTACATCGGAAGAGTGGGCCAATAGCAAATGGTCAAAGGAACTACAAGGCAAAAGAGTGGCAAAAATAGTATTAATGCCTTCGTTTTGGAACAATGTTGTATATACTTTAAAGGTAGCATGCCCTCTTATTCCGGTACTTAGATTGGTTGATGGTGAGAAAAAACCTCCAATGGGATACATTTATAAGGCAATGGATAAAGCTAAAGATGCTATTGCAAATGCTTTTCAAAGGAACGAGTTGAAGTACAAGGAGGTTTATGAGATCATTGATAGTAGATGGAGTGTTCAACTCCATCGTCCTTTGCATGCAGCTGGTCATTTCTTGAACCCGGAGTACTATTACTCTACCCCAGACATTGAGAGTGATGAAACAGTTATGACGGGTTTGTATGATTGCATTCAAAGGTTGAACCCTGATATGGCAGTACAAGATGCAATTGACACTGAATTGAGTAAGTATAAGAGAGCGGAGGGTCTATTTGGGAATTCCATGTCAAAGAGGATGAGAGATAGAAAAGCACCAGGTACTAATTTTTGTTTTTGTTTTATAGTGCTCATTCTAACGTATAAATTAATGAATAGTTACTTCACTTATTAGTTTTGCAATTTTCATTTATTGAACAGCGGAATGGTGGGCTTCGTATGGATCATCAACGCCTCACTTGCAAAAGTTTGCAATAAAGGTTTTGAGTCTCACTTGTAGTGCGTCTGGCTGTGAACGTAACTGGAGCGTTTTTGAGCATGTGAGTCCAAGTTATAATCTAATAATAAAGTTTTATCATAAAATTCGTATTTATTTCATACTCAATGACTATTAATCAATTTGTGTATTGTACTTTACAGCTTCATAGCAAAAAAAGGAATAGACTTGAACAATGTCGCTTGAATGATTTGGTGTTTGTGAAATACAATAGAGCGTTAAAGCGACGATACAATTCACGTGACACAATTGATCCTATTCTATTGGATAATATCGATGAAAGTAATGAATGGTTGCTTGGGAGGCCGGATGAAGATGCAGACGAAGACGGTGACGTGTTTGAAGGTGACCCTTTAGTTGGCACAGAGCCGAACTACCATTCGAGGTCAACAGCAAGAAGTGTAAGGTCGTCATCAGATAGGACTCCGGCTGCCACATCAAGTAGATCTACTCCTTCAGCTCACCTGGTTGACGAAGAAGACGAAGTCGAGGAGGAATCTCTACCGGACTTGGAGCCTATGATTCCATTTGAAGAAAACGTTGTTGCCTTGGCCCTTAGCGATGATGAGGATGTTGGTGTTATGTTCACTTAGTGTTTGGTGATTTGTTATTTTTAGTGGATTTAAGACTTATCTTATGTTGGAAACTTGTTAGATTATGATGCGATGGAATTTGAAACATTTTCTAGTGTTTGAAAGTTTGTTAATTGTCATTTTTTAACATAATTTATTGTTCTTGTGTATTATTATTATTTATTTTAATATTGCGCCTCGCTTCGAAAAGGCGCGCGCCTGCGCCTTGCGCCTTGCGCCTAGGCTCCAGTGACCTTTTGCGCCTTAGGTGCGCCTGCGCCTTTAACAACACTGGCCTGGTCCGAGCCCAGGCCCTAAGCCCAATTCCTCCGGGCCAGCCCTGTTCATGAAAGGGCCGGGCCGGCCCGGGCTTTTTTCGGGCCGGGCCGCGGGCCGTCCGGCCCGTTTGACAACTCTAATGAAAGATCTTGGTTCTGCCAAGGAGATCCTTGGTATGGAGATCGAAAGGCAGGAAAGTTGTGGGTAACTCAGAAAAGTTATGTTGAAAAAGTACTGGTGAGATTTAGTATGTTCAGAACTAAGCCAGTAAGTACACCATTAAGAGCTAATTTTCAGTTATCCTCACAACTTTGTCCTAGTATAGAGGAAGATGTTGAGTATATGTCTCGAGTACCGTATGCAATTGCGGTTGGTCATCTTATGTATGCCATGGTATGTACCAGACTTGATAGATCACATGCAGTTAGTATGGTTAGCATATTTATGGGAAATTCAGGAAATAAGCATTGAGATGCAATGAAGTGGATCTTCCATTACCTAGTAGGTTGAAACCAGTATTGGCATCATGTTTGATCGTGATGGGGCAAGAGGTGAGGTCTCTGGCTTTGTGGATTCTGATTATGCTGGGGACTTGGATTCTAGGAGGTCCACGACTGCATATATTTTTATATTCTATTGAGGGTCGATATGTAAGAAATCAGCGTTACATCACTACAATAATGTCAACTATAGAGGTAGAGTACATTGGCATTAACAGAGGCAGCTAAAGAGGCATTGTGGTTGAAGGGATTGGTAGATGAGCTTGGTTTCAAGCAGTGTGGTGTTTTCTTATAGTGTGACAGCTAGTGTGCAATGAATTTTGAAAAAAATTAGGTTTTCCATGCTAGGACTAAGCATATTGATGTACGTTATCACAGGGTCCGGGAATGGATTAATTCTAGACAAATTGTAATGCACAAGGTTCACACTAATGATAACACATTTGATATGCTCAGAAGACAGTCACGACAGAGAAGTTCAAGCATTGCTTGACCTTGATTCATCTTCTTTCTTGCTGAGTTCGAGGTGGAGTGAATTCCTACCTTTAAAGGGGATGCAAGGTGGAGTACCTGACAAAAGTATTGAAGGCACATTACACTTACACTTTTCTTATGAGTGATTTGTTAATCCAAGCCAAAGTGGAGATTGCTGATATATGTCTTTTAATAAGGCTATAGATAGAAGGTGGAGACCAAGCTGTCCAGAGCAGAGTGAGCGGACTGACTAGAAAATTGGTTAATGTGTGGGTGTCTGACATCGGTTATTCAGAGAAGGTTGCAACTTAGCTCTAAGTATATAAGACGTCTTGTCCGACATTGGTTATCTAGAGAAGGTCACTATTTATCTCTAAGTACATGCAAGTTATCTTGTATTGTGTTTTAAGGTCAAGAGAGAAGAGCCGTTCTTCATGAGGGCAAATAATTGAGAGATACACGCAAGGGAGCATTGTAAATCTAAATTGTGCAAAGTGAATTTGAGTTCTCTCAGATTTCTTGTATTCTCATGTTTGCTTATCTTGTTTTATACATATTTATTTAGAACGATTTCGTAACAGATCTAACCATCAAACTTCATTAGAAACAATTTGCTATCCACATTTTAAAAAACTCATTTCTCATAACTTTCACCACTACCACTACTTACCCTTTAAGCCCTCACCACCACCGTCACCACCTTGCCGCCACCCAACCACCCCACCTTCGTCAACCCACTACTGTGCCACCACATATTTGCCTCACAGTCACCCCACTAGGGCTGTAAATGAACCGAGCTGTTCACGAACAGCTCGTGGTTCGTTCCCTTCGGAGCTCATTCATGTTCGTTTGTATAATTTACGAACCGAACACGAATAGCATTTTAAAGCTCGTTTATTAAACGAGCCGAGTATGAACACTTCAAATTGTTCGCGAATGTGTTCGTGAATGGCTCGTCTAATATAATAAATTTATATTTTTATATTTAAAAGATGAAGATTATATTATACACATATAGGTGAGTATTATGTTTAAGGCATTGAGGCAACAAAACCCAATAATATACCCAAACAATTCTTACATTGCATATAGCCCAAATCATAAATTTAGACTGCAACTAGAAAGCCCAGCCCAACTCCTCTTCCTATCCATTTAGAAAACCCTAACATATTCTTAAATCCTCACAGCCGTACTCCCTCATCTTCTCCTCTTCTCCCCCCTGTCACAATGACAAATGAGGGAGAGAGACACACCTCCATGGATACACGAATAAACCCTCTTTTTCTAACTCACACGCAAGCACCTTTCTCACTCTTAAGCGTACACATCACCATAGATTAGATCTGGGTTCTTCTACAACTCTGAACTCCGATCTTGTGAAAGTAGACGATGGCGGCGATTGTGGTGGAAGAAGACAACAGCGTTGGCGGTGGTGATGGTGAAAAAAGGCGTTAGCGCCGGTTGTTGTGGAAGAAGACGTCATTGTCTTCTGATAAATTCAGCTTCTTCAGATCTTCTCTTGATTTGTTTTTTTAGACAAACGACCCGAGCCGAGCCCGACTTTTGTGTTGATGAACTCGAGCCGAGTTCGAACTTCCATATCTAGATCATAAATGAACACGAGCCGAGTTCAAACTTCCCAGAAAATAGACAAACTGAGTTCGAATACACCCATGTTCTCTCGAACTCGGTTCGTATATAGCCCTACACCCCACTGCCATCGCCATCGCCACCGCACGAATCTGCTCCACCATTGCGTCCCATCCACCAAGCGAACAACATCGCAACCACCATCTTAACCACCAAGCACACCGCCATAACTGCTCACAACCACTATCTTAACGACCAAGCACACTGCCATAACTGCCTACAATTGATCAACGTCGGACAACATCACAATTACCATCGATCAACGTCGATTTCACCAATCCCAACCACCTGCAGTCTATCTCGCCACTGCTGTCGACGTTGTTGATCGTCTCTGTCGTCTTGTCGATCTTATCATATCTGGTTTTTGAGTAGAAGTAACACCGTCATGATTTTGCTGGTTGGTCGTAATGGGTGGTGGTTACTAGCTATGGGTGGCAGTAATACTGTGGCGTGATGGTGTTGGTTATGATAATAGAAATTGGTGTTTTGGAGTAGAATGAACATAAAAAAGGGCTAATTACACCCATGTCCCTGAGGTTTGGGGGTAATTACACGTGAGGACACAAAGTTTCAAAATGTAACATACGTAACCAAAAATGTTAAAAAAAGTAACACTTTTATCCAACCGTCAGTATTCCGTCCAAAAAGTATAATTTTCGTCATTACGTATTTTGAAAATGGCAATACTACCCCTGTACAGTATATATCGTCACAAAAAGTATAATTTTCTCTCTCCACAATTTAAACCCTAAATCTGAAGTCACCGCCGGCAGCCTCCCTCCGCCGCCCCACGCCTCCAGTAGCCCCCCTCCCCGGCCCCACGCCGCCAGCAGCCCCCTCGCTCCACCATCCTGCAGAACCACCCCACCACCCGGCAAGCCCCTTGGCTAACCCAAGCTGCCGAGACACCTCCGGCAAGCGCCTTGGCAAACCCACGCCGCCGGGAAGGAGACAGATTTGGCCATTGCACCGGCGGGGGCGATGGTGCAAGCCCATCGTGGTGGTGATGGCGCTGCCTTGCTGGTGGTCACGGTGGCGCGCATCTCGACGGAAGAGGTCGGTGTCGCGACGTAGCTCGGTGATGCTTGCGATCTCTGACGGCGCGGGGTACGGAGGTAGGTCGCGGCGGTGATGGTGGCGACCGGTATGGCGATAGGCAGATCGGGAGTGCGACCGCGATCTTGCGGCGCCGGTGCCTCGCCGGAGGGCCTGCTACTGCGCTGACGAGGAAGGGGAAGGCAGACGTCGTGGGGGGTGTGGGTGCTGGGTGTGGGGAGAGGAAGAGGCAGATGCGTGGGGGTGGGGTGGGGGCGCGGGGGGGTGGGGGTGGGTGCTGGGTGTGGGGAGAGGAAGAGGCAGACGCGTGGGGGTGGGTGGGGGTGTGGGGGGTGGGGGTGGGTGCTGGGTGTGGGGAGAGGAAGAATAAACAGTAAATTAAGTGGGTAATTGATTTTAAAGTCAGGGGCAATCAAGTCTTTTTGTTAAAACCGTTAAGTATTTTTGTATTCCGTTTATCAATGGACATAAGTGTTACATTTTGAAACTTTGTGTCCTCGCGTGTAATTATCCCAAAACCTCAGGGACATGAGTGTAATTAGCCCTAAAAAAAATAAAATTCTTTTAAAAGAAATAAAAACTGAAATTTGATCCATCAAACGTATACTTGTTTTTTTCAAAACAACCGTTTTTATTTTTAAAAACATCAAAACTGAAAGTATTTGTCTTGATTTTCTCTTTACCCACCGCTAGGCCCCTCCATCGAATTCATTTCCTCGATCTTCTTTTCTTCTCCTCTCACTACACCTATGGTGAAGATTGAAGCTTGAGCTAGAAATCAGTTTTCGCCCGTGGGTAAGATTCATTTTGATTTGGATGGCAAACTAAGCAAGCTTCTAATGAGTCCATTAACCAAGTTTCAAAACTCATTTGGATCGCCAGTGCTTGTTCAGAACTTTGGAGCCGTCATTCATGGTTGGATAATGGATCGCTGCTTGGGTTTGTACTTTCGAGCTTCTTCTACTTTAACGCTTCATGTTTGTGCCACTATTTCATGTTGGTAAAGAAGCTTTTTGTTCAATTTGTGCCACTGTTCGAGTTTCTCTGAAGAGATTTGTTTGTTCATCTTTCGATTTTGGGTGACTCACTTGTCAACTCAGCTGATAAGGAGTTAACTCGATGCTAACTCACTAACAGCTCCATGTCCCGTATTGAAATTAAAAGAATACGGTATCCTGAAGTCACCTAAATTCTTACTAAAACGTGATGGAGTATTAACCAGGGCATACTTGCAACATGTACTTTAGGTTCTTGACCGAGGCGTGACCTTCTGAAAGATGACGGGCTTCGATGTAATTACCCTTTACCTCGATGGGTCTAAGATATTACGTGCAATAATTAGGATATTCATGTCAGTACTTTACAAAGGAGTTAAAATGCCCGAGATAAGGTAAAAAGATTGCGGTGGCATGTGATCTAAGCAGTAAGGTGATAAGAAGGTCTCGAGATCAATCTTCTCAACGTCACACTATAATTGGTAGCAAAGTTTTAACATTACTCTTGTAGGTTTCAACACACGCTTATACGCTATACCAGCTGTCATGTTTGAGACCAAATTCAAAGTTAAGCCCATATCACGGATTTGCCGTGATTTTGCACCAAAGTTATTATTCAACAGCGACCCTTACCCCTTCGTCTTCCGATCAGACACAATGATCCCGAACCAAACAGCTGCTGAAAAGTTCAGATGTGCAGGCACAAGATGCTCGAAAGTCCCTTCAAATTCCGCATCTGCAACTTTTACCCTTCTCGGAGATATACCGGTGCGACTTCAACTCCTGTGGCAGCATTGATAGCATCTAGATGCTCTTCCACTACGATATCCTCACTCTGGTTCATGGTGGCTCTGAGCCGCAGTACCTTGTCGCGGGCTCATAGTTTGACAAGCCAAACATGCAGCCTTAGACAACGTCACTGCCTGTGAGTTGCTAATTCAACCAAGCCAACACTAGGAAAACATGAAGACAGAGAGAGAAAGCACACGAACTCTGCTAGAAAGTCCCGACATCCAGGCACAAGATGCTCGAAAGTCCCTCTAATTCCAAATGTACAACTGCGACCCCTTCTGAGAGGTACTCCGGTGTGACTTGAACTGCTGTGGCAGCATTGACAGCATCTAGATGCTCTTCCGCTACAGCATCTTCATCCTGGTTGATGGCAGCTCTGAGCCGCAGTACCCTGTCGCGGGCTCATAATTTGACAATCCAACAATGCAGCATTAGACAATGCCACTACTTGTGAGTTGCTAAGTCAACCAAGCCAACACTAGGAAAACATAGAGAAGGGGGGAGGGGAGGGCGCGTGCGCGCGCGCGAGAGAGAGAGAGAGAGAGAGAGAGAGAGAGAGAGAGAGAGAGAGAGAGAGAATAAATGATTTTATGCATCCTCACTCAGTATGTAAATTGTTCTAGTATTTGCTTCTTTTATGTGAACCCATAAGTTATATCAATCTCACGGTCTGACCTCTGTATACATGCTTGCCGAATGCAAAAGCCATGGGCACAAAGGTTAGTGTGTTCATCAGTTATTGTGTATGCATCAAGACTATCTCTATGTAACTTGAGCATTTTCCTACTTTTCAGTTGCTCCGTTGTATTGGAAGCACAAAGATGTATATTTGACTCACTTCTATTTAGAAACTTTGGCTCCAAAGAGTTTTGCATGTCTAATACTTATTTTAGAGTGCATCTATGAAGCACGGGTGCTTCAAAAGGGGGGAAGTACCGGGGTCGGGTACGCGTCGGGTGCGGGACGGGTGCGGGTTGGGTGCGTGTCGGGTGCGGATCCCTTTTTTCCTTTTATTTCCTTTTATTTTCTGAATTTCGGGTGCGGATCGGGTGCGGATTGGGTACGGATCGGGTGCGGATCCAACTCATGGGTAAAATATATAAACTAACCTAATCGGGCAGATCAAATTGGGAGATTCTGAGAGAGAGAGAGAGAGAGAGACCAGCGGCGCCTCTTCGCAACCACCGTGACCACCGGCGACGCGACCACCTGCGACACCGACGACCACCCACGACACCGACGACCACCCGCGACTACCCTCGACCACCCGCAACCAGCCGCGACCACAAGCGACCACCCACGACTCCGGCGACCTGCAGCGACCACCCGTGACCTCCGACGACCTCCGGCGACCACCCGCGACCTCCGGCGACCACCGGCGACCACCCAAGAAGACGTCTAGTCACCTCCGGCAGCATTTCTCCAAAGATAAGTCTCCTCTTCCTCTCTTCTGTCTTCAAATCTCTCTTTGCTACCTTTTGTGACTTGGATGTGGATTGTCAATTGAAAGTTGGAACCAATTTATACAGTGTTTATTGTTTAACATGTGTTAAAGGCTTAAAGCAGTGGTTCAATGGTTAAAAATTGAGGGATGTTGAAACCAATTTTGCAAACTTTGATGCTATATTACCACTTTTATTATATATATGATCTATTTGGTGGTGGTTTTTATGTATTTGATGGTATTGTGCTACTGTTGAATGGTTGAATTAAATTACACTCCGTCTTTTTATGCACTTTTTAAGATCCAAATTGCTTAGAAATTTAATACTAATTGTACATAATAAAAAAATATATATAAAATATTTGCCGTATCCCAGCCGCACCCGTATCCTAAAATTTTCAAAAATGCCGTATCCGCGTATCCGCACCCGCACCGGAATCCGTGCTTCTTAGGAGTGCATTTTACTGCCACTTGGGTAGCGTTTGAAATCTATTATGTTTCCAATTTTTCCTCCAGTGTTGTAAACAGGAGGAAAAAAACGTGTTTGACTTACAGTTTTCGTTTTTTTCTCTTCAATTTTGAAAACCAGTTTTTAAAACAGGGATGTTTCTGAAAACTCCCATTTTGGAGTTTTGGGTTTTTGTTTTAAGACCCTCCCCCACCCACCCCCCCCCCCCCCCCCCCAAAAAAAAAAAAAAAAAAAAACGCCACTACCACCCGCCATCACCGGTCGCCACTGCTTCTTACCTCTCAACAAAAGTGAAAGGACCAACACCAATCTTGTTTCTACGAAATCTTCTTCTTAGATTGAATTTTTGCAGATGTTTAATGGTTAGGGGTGCATAAAAAAGTTGCTTTCTTATACAATGTAAGTGGAGAGAAAGTAGTTTGGGCAAACACTTAGATAATGATGTAAGGGGAAAGAAGCCAAAAAATAAAATGAAATTCAATGGAGTTACACGTATGGTGATATTTGTGTGCAAATAGTTGTAGACGTTGGTTAGATCTTAAACATATGCCATATTTGTTATTTCTCTTACATAGAAATTCTGTGAAGACCTCTCTTCAATATCTTACTAACTACCATCTGAAATGGTTGTTAGACAAATTTATGCCAAAGTCTTGTTACACCTTGACATGAAAGGTAAAGTCTTCAATGAACTTTCACCATGCATCCTTACAAGGTATAGCTTAGTATCACTTGCTTAGCAAACTTGATTTATATAAAGCATGACTAGTTCCCCCACCCCCCACCCCCACCCACCCTCCGTAAAAAACCACAGAAGAAGAAAAGTTATTTTCTAAATATAAAAGTGTCATTATCATTGCGTACTCATGTTTAAGCCCATCCAGACAATGAATAGCATCCTAAACCTACGGTCATAAAGCTTTGCAGGAGAATATAGTAATGACTGGTTGTGCGGCTAAGCTTTTTAATAGTTTGACCTTCAAATACAATTAACATTCACCAAAAGATAGCAACACTGTCCTTCCTGTGAGAAAATGAAACAACAATAAGTTTTGATATTCTTTTGAAAACGAACCTGGTTTTGACTACATGCACAAAAATCTGTGCAGTTACCTTTTTGAAATGCTTCTCTGTGTCGATACATGGTTTTGGTGACCAACTCATTGTAGATTGAGTGAACATGAATGCTGGAGCTTGATTTCTGACTGGGAAGGAATATTCTTAACATCAACTATGTTGAAGACTTGACGCTAAAGCATGTGAAATATAAATTAAGTCAACTGCTGTTGCTTATGGATTTGTTGGAGAAGTCTTTCCAGAAGTAGATAGGATCATTTATACTTTTTATTCTTACCTGCGCGATGTAGGTATGCTTGGTCCATCTCCATATTTCATGTTGTATTAGTTGGTGCGTCTTTTATCTCCATGTCACCTATTTTGTATACAGCTCCTTGTAACAGTAGGGTCATGCTATTACTCTCTTCTATCAGCAGTGTCTGGCCATGCTTTTACTTGTTTTTGGAATTATTTTAGGATACCCAATTAAGTGTCTGGCGATTGGGCCACAGCTTCATATTATGATGCTGATAAATGTGACATCAGATGATCAAGGGCTCGACTAATTCCCGTATGTACTTATATCGTTGATAACCTTGCATAAACCTATGTGTTTACTGACATTGACTTTGCTGTATAACTTGTTTTTAATTCAGTCTTGAAGCTAGTAGATTGTTAGAAAGCATCAACAGGCAGAGCAAATTGTGAAGCGGTGGAGCAGTGTAGATGTCGTGCCACACCTCCTTGTGTTTCTTTGAGGTGGGCCCAAACAGGGGAGGTCATTATGAATGATTTTGGCCATCTTTTGGGGCTGCAGTGCTTTTTTGCTATTTCTGCTTGGCAGAGGTTGGAATTCCTAAAGTTCCCTTGACGATGTGAGTGAATACTTTTTCTTCTTTTTTGCAGTCACCATGGCGCACTTAATTTTATGTAGCATTTGGTCCTTCTATGTGGATATGCAATCTGAAAATAATCACCACAAAGTTATTCTATGTATCCTTGCACCTTTCTTTGGCACTTGATGGTTGCTGCATGCTTATTGTCAGTGGTGCTTGCATTCTAGCTCTTTGCTTTATTTCTTAAAAAATTGCTGCAGCATATTGGTCTTTGTGGGCGCGCCTCTCTTCAATTTTGTTTTCGCATTGTTCGAGTCACTAAATGTTGTGGCCTGAGGTTTGTGGTGGAGCATCCAATTGAGTTAGAAGACATGTTTACAACTGAAACATGTAGCTAAGTCTTAGCTCTTGGGTGCTCACCTCTGGATGGAGATTGCTTGGTCTAATATGCAAATGATGATTTTGGTTGGTAATTTCAGTTATTTGAAGATATGATCTCTGGTTTGAAGATCCTTGTGTCGATGCTTGGCATATGAGACTTAAGTGGTAAAAATGTCATAGGAAGTTATTACCATGTTTACACCAGACAGAGACCATGTTGGATGAATTATGCTTGTTTCTCTTTGTTTCGAGTGTTAAACACCTTTTCTGACACATGCCATTTTGCATATTTATGAACTGTGGAGTCGCTAGTTAATCCTCTTGATTATTATAGGCGACATTGGCTTTAGAACTGAAATATATTTGCGGCGATAATTTGGATTCTGATAATTGGAGTTGGAATCTCCCCAAAAAAACTGTCCACATTTGCTATGTCCAAGTTGCTCATCCTTTTTCTTTGTTGGTATAAGCAGTGGAAAACTGTGTTTATTTTTCTTACCTAAATGTGTGTCTTTTTTTGTTTATTTTTGGAAATTAGACTATGAGTTGTTTAATGTAATAAATTCCATTTAGTTTCTTAGAGCTTGATACAAAGCTAAAGTAGAGAGAATTTTAGGGAAGTATTAATACTTTGATGACATAGAGATGCTGTTTATTCTACTAGACTTGTGCTAACTGAATTCTTGTTAGGCCAAAATATGAGTGACATATTCAGATGTGCTTATCCTACTTTGGTAGATATATATTGCCATGCAAACTAATATCTGGAATCATCGACTGCAAGTGACATTAAGCCCTCGTGTACTTTCTGAATTTTTCGGCTTTTTGATAAATTAATGGTCAAAGACTAGGTAAATACCCAAATAATGTGTATGCCCTCATGGTTTAGTTTAAGAAATTGTTAGGTATTGGTACTTCTTAGTTCGAAGGCTTGCCAAGGTATAAAATTTAGGTGGTTTGGTGCCAACTGGTGATAAAGAGGTGGGTCTAGTAACATACACTCTGATATAGTAGCATATTCGGGCATAATGAGCATGAAGTAACCTAGTGGGGTCAAATGCATATGCTGAAGTCACATAAAGAGGGAGCGAAAGCAAGGGTGTTTGAACATCAAAATTTTAAAGCATGACTAAGTGTGTACTGTGTTGGTTTGTGGGTCGATGTATATATGATGTCTGCTAATATGTGCGCTATATCTTAAAAAAACTTGATTACTATGAGAAAGTATTAAAATAAAACATGATAAAAAGGGTTAAGGATCACGGCACTAAGGATCCCTGTTATAATTAAGAGTACTGGACTTCACTGCAACTTTTTGAAATGATCAACCCATCTAAAGAATATGTTCACTGCAACTATAGCAAAGTTCTCAAGTAAATAGCAGTACCAGATCTAATCAAGCACATGAGAAATACAGAGATGGGGAAGTGGTAACAGTTTAAAAGGAGAAAGATAACTACTTCATAAATCCTATTGTAACAAAGACGGAGTAGTATATGTTTACTGTTGACAATACTAGCCATGAATTTCTGTTTAGATAAGATGACAAGAAAAGGACTTAACCAGGTAATTAGGAAAAGCCATTCCGTCTGTTTTTACATTTCCTGTTCCATCTTCCCTTCACCATCCATCTTCCTCTTCCTCTTCCTCCTCTTCCTCCTCTCTTACTTGCTGAGAAATAATTCTGAGAAACACACATCTAATTTAGAAGTTGGTAGTGGAGACTTGTGTTGCCTGATATGGAGGACAAAATGTTCATTTTTGATAGGGACCAGAATTTGTATTTGGTGCTGCGCCCTCGCCAGAAGTGCTAGTCCATGCTTGAAACACAAGAACAGCCACCTTAGTCCAGGTCTTTTGTTACCTATGTGGCTAGATATAATCATGCATGATTTGAAAGACGGTATCGTTGTCTTAAACTAATAGCTTACAGAATTGAGAACAAGAGGGAAATAACTGGTTACGGTAGCAATTATGTAAATTAGGAGCAACCATGATAATTCAAATACCAAGAGACTACTTAGTAAGAATGGTATGATCCAAGTTTAGTTAAAAGCTGTATTCCAGAATTTTTCCTGAAACATCAAATAGTTTTGTCAACCAAAAAGATATAGATCATTAAAAGCTTATTCAGAAGCACAAAATAAGTACTTTTATTGCCAGATTGACACTATAACATTACAATAGCCAATTCTCGCCCCTCTAGCTTTTGTGCTTTCATTCCATTTTCTTGCTTCATTAGATGCACATGTTTGATAAGTCCTTTGAGGTTAGTTCAAACTTATAGCTTATACCGTAGTTGAATTCCGGTAACCCTGGCTTGAACTTTGAACTCGCACCACTGGAATCGGAAGTCTTTCTTTCCATGAGATCTGGTGAATGTTTGTCCTCATAAGTGGGCGACATCACAGAAGCATACTCGGCCAGTGTTGGACGAGGGGAACGAGAGACCATGCTAAAAGCGGCTTTTATAGCAGGCTTAGCCTGGATTAGGAGCCATTTTACAGTATCGCTAGCGTTGTGGTGGCCGAGCACGTCCTTGAGTTGAAAGAGACATTTGGCAGCTCTGAAGCACGGACACCTCTCCTAGGTGGAGGTTTGGTGTCCTAAACGGACGGACACCCGGACACCCTCCGGACACCGTCCGACACGTGTCGGACACCACCAATCGGTGTCGGAATTTATTTTTATTTTTTTTAATTTTCCGACACCGTGTTGGACACTTTGTCGAGGAGTGTCAGACACGGCAATCGGCAGTGTCGGAAGGTTTGGGCTAATTTCAGATTTATTGAACTATTACCGTCTTCTTCACTCTCACCTCATGGCCGTCTTCTTCTCTCTCACCTCGAGTCTGATGTCTGCCGACCACATCAAGGATGTCGCCGGTGTTGCTGGTGTTGCCGGAGCTGTCGCCGATGTTGTCGGAGCTCAGTCGACGAAGATCCGAAGCCTAAGCCAACGGATCTGACGGCTACAGTCGCCGAAGGAAGAGAAGTTAGCTGCTACCGTTGTCACCTAAGCCAACGGATCTGACGGCTACAGTCGCCAGAGTCTCGCCGTCGTCGTCGTCGCAGAGTCTCACTGTGGTCGCCAGAGTCTCGCCGTCGTCGTCGTCGCAGAGTCTCACTGTGGTCACCAGAGTCTCGCCGTCGTCGCAGAGTCTCGTCGGAGGTCCTCCGCCGTTGACCTAGGTCTCTTTCTTCTCTTCTCCTGTTCCAGTCCTCTCCTCTCGTTTCTTTCTTTTCTTTTTATTCTTTTCTCCTTTGTCGTCACTCCCTCTGTTTCTTTCCTGTTATTTTTTCTTTTCACCCTTTTCTCCTTTCTTTCTTTACTTTTCTTCCTTTTCTCCTTCCTTTCTTTTCTCCCCCTTTTCTTTTCTTTTCTTTTCTTTCTTTTCTCCCTTTGTTGTTGCATTTCCAGTACATCTGACTAAATAAATATTGACCAAATAAATTATGACTTGTATTTAAATTCCTTATTTTGACAGTTTTTCATTTTTTAGATTATGGAATATATTTGATATTTATTATATATATATATATATATAATAAAAATATATATTAAAAAATTGCGGTGTCCTGCGGTGTCCAAAATCTGATTTTTTGAAAATTGCGGTGTCAGTGTCCGACACCGACACCGTGTCTGTGTCCGTGCTACCTAGTTTGGCAGAGTCATCTTTCAGGCGAATTCGGCGGCCATCCCCTGAACGTTTTAGATTTTTTGGGTTTGCTTTTGGGTTTTTTGGGGAAACCTCACCTGAAATCTTCTCCCGTTTTACTTTCGGTAAAGCCATGGCCATATTGGTTTCTTACTCATAGAGGAGAACCGTTAAATAGCTAGGGTTGGCATCCTTACATGGGAACAATTTCACCAATACACACTTGTTTATGGTAGATGATTTAATGCTTCCTTTGCATTTTAGCTTACGTTTTCCTTTTGGTAATTTGTTGTACGTATCTGCTTTTTGAAAAGATGTACTCTTGAAAGATGTACTCTTAAATTCTTTAATGCGTCATAAGAGTGACATATAGGATTTTGAGTACCTTTGCTGTCCAGTGGCACCATCAGATTGTCCTATGAAATAACCGTTATACACGAGTTTTGCTTGGTAAGTTATTATCTGGCTGCAATTAATGTAGAACATTTGTTAACAACAAACATTTGGAATCATTTGTAAATCCAATTGATAATTGATATAGTGGTTGTTGTATAAGCTAGTGGAAAAGAGAGTACTCTTTCAAAGAATCTTTAACAGAGTTATTTTCTCGATAAACTTTAATTAGACGATTTGTCAGTTGAAATATATCGCCTTCTTGTCTTCATGGTGCTTGGAATAATATCCTTGGCCAAAAGAATTCTTCTTGCATATGATGCTTCTGTTGGGCTTGTTACTAGTTGATCTTGTTTCATTTTTTATTCAAAATGGCCATGCCACGTCTCACAATGCAAATTTAAACTTCTTATGGATGTGTTGTGCTATTAGTCTTTGTTACGAATTTTCTAGTGGAGAATAAACATGCTAGAACTCCATAAGAATTGGGAAATCTTATCCCTGCTACTTTAGGTTGCTCGCATGACTCATCGTATTGCATTCTGCTTTGCACAGTCCACATTTCTCTATCATATCTTTCTGCATTGTGTCAGTTTGGTCTTTCCAAACACTATCATTACCGTGAACAGGCCTTGCGAGCCATTATCAGTCTTTGTTGCATGTTCATCATTCCTAACAACTCAACAATGCGCTTATTCTCTTTCTTTTATTGCCTCGTCATTTCTTGCAGATGAGATATGAAAGAAGATCTTTGAGCACCAAGACATGGTGGATACTCTGGAAGGCTCATATAGTAGTCTAGTCGGGAAGGAGGAAGTAACCCATCAATCTCCTTGAGATAATGGGGGAGCATGGTGGATTGGACCACTTCAAAAATCAGAAGTACGTTAGCTGCCTGAAAACATCCCAAATAAATTGAGGGGGTAGCTCAACGTTTTTGACCTGTTGTGGCGATGTGAACCATGTGAAGACTGGAGAGGCTCTTTATTAACTCCACCTTCCTTTTTACAGAGGATGGCAGCTAGAAATCGAGTCTTCATTAGAGGACTATAATCAGGTTTGGCTCCAAAGCTTGTTGGGGAATTTCAAATGGAACATTGGTGGCTTAAATGGAAATTGTACTCCCAACGACAAGATATTAAGCGATGTTGTCTCTGTATCACGCATTTAGAATGAGAATTTCACCAAGTAAACTCTGCCCATCAACTATTTAGGCTTGGTGACATGTTCATGATGCATAGTTTTGCAAGCTAAAATGCCCATTTGTGAGCTAAAGTAGTCATCCAGCAGTAGAGTTGTCAAAGGACCGGGCTTGGGCCGGCCCAGCCCAAGCCCATCGGGCCTGCTGTGGGGCCGGGCCGGGGCCGGGCCAGTGGGGCTGCCAACCGGGCCGGGCCGGGCCTGCCGAAGGCAAACCTAGGCCCAGTCCAGGCCCTGGCCCTAGGCCCAATATCTAGGGCCGGGCTTGGGCCGGGCCCGGGCCTTTTTTTTTTCTTCTTGTTATTCAATTTTAAATTTCATCTCTAGGCAATATTCACAATTTAACGAACCTAATCTTTATCCTTTTATTTCATTATAAGTAATATACATATATATGTATGTATGTATATACATATTTATTTGTTAGCCATTATATTTTTTATTATATGTTAAACATTTTCATACTCTTCTTGGTGAGCTTTATTAATAAAATCTTAACACATAACAATTTATATAGAAAAATAATAAATGTATTCATAGGCCCTCCTCCTTTTATCCGGGCTTGGGACCGGCTGCTTGTAAACAAACAGGCGAAGTTACCTATTTTTTTATATATACGAAAAAATATATATCTTGCTTGTAAAAATTTATTTTATATATATGAAAAAAAAGTATATTTTGTGAAAAAAATTATTCTTAAAATTCTAACAATCAAAATAATAATGCATGTCTATCCAAAATATCAGCAATCAAAGATCAAGAAATTTGCAACGTCAACCAAAAGGATCAAAAGAGGAAAATAAAAACAAATTACCTAATCATCCAGAAGTACTTCAATATCCGAGTCACTGCTCTTCCTATCATCAATCGGTTTATCTTGCTCGCGGTATTTCGCATCAAGATAATCCTTCCAACATACACATAGCTCGAGCGACTCGGGGTTAAGACGACTCCTCCTGTCATCCAAAACCCTCCCGCTGGCTGAAAATGCCGACTCTGAAGCAACCGTGGAGGCTTGCACTGGCAGTACATCCCGTGCAATTTGGGATAAAGTTTTATACATGTTTTGATTTTGTTTCCAAAAATTTAACAAATTAAAATTAACCTGTTCTTGCCTTGATAAATCAGAATAATGATCAGTATTTGCATATACACCAATCTCATTAAAAGAGGAAAAAGTATACGAACCTGCCGAATTAGAAGTACCTTCACCTGGTAGTTGTCTTGCTACTAGATGTTCAAAGCCTTGAAGGTATGGCGCATAATACCTCTCAACAGTGGATGATGATGTAGCTCGCCCGCGCACGTCAGCAGAATTACGATAGACGTTGAACAAGTCCTCAAACCTCTTGCTCACTTTTGCTGTGAATGCGGTTGTCTCCTCTGCTGTGTAGCACATTAATTTCGATATCTCTTGTATCGAGGCGTTCACGCCATGCAACTTTAACCTAGGATCTAAACAAGTAGCCACAGTAAAAATAGCAGGCAGTTTACTCCAATATTTATTAAATTTTTGATCCATCACTTTTACTATTTCCTTAAAGGGTCCTATATATCTCCATTTTGTTAACATTGTAGCCATCTTCAGAATTTCTATTACAGCGAGAGGAGAGGTGGGATAGTACGTACCAGACAATAAATTGGTAGACGTGTAGAATACCTCCAAAAATTCAGCTAGGTATGTGGCCATCTGCCATTCCTCTTGAGTTGGCAAGCCGGCTGGGAACTGGGTTAGTAGAAAATGCGTATAGACTTCTCGGTATGCCAGAATGTGTAAAAGCATGTGGTATGTAGAGTTCCACCTGTGGACCACATCTGTAACTGCTCTCCTGCGAGGCATATTATATTGAACACACAACGTTTTAAATTGTTGTGTTCTCGGACTCGAGCTATTAACATACGCTGTCATACCCCTCATTTTGAGAAGAATATCTCCTGCAGCAGCTAAACCATCTTGAACAATTAAATTAATAATGTGACAAACACAGCGAACATGAAATAATTCACCATTAAGTACAGGTTGAAGCGTCTCCTTTAAAGCTGCAACAGCAACTTTATTATTAGAAGCATTATCAAAACTAACACTCATAATCTTATCCTTAATTTTAAATGTGGTGCATGCTTTTAATATAAGAATAGCAATGTTCATTCCATCGTGCGGATAAGGGAAGTGCTCGAAAGCGATGATTCTCTTGTGCATAACCCAATCTGCATCAATCCAATGAGCGGTCACACAAGAATAACTAACAAAAGTATAAGGAGATTGCCAAATATCAGAAGTAAGACTAACTTTACCGTCAAATTTATCGAAATAATCGATAAGGCGTGCTTTAGCAGCATTGTACTGTCGGAGTGCATCGGATCTAGTTGTGTTTCTATGAACCTTTTTGTACAAAGGTTGAACGTATGTGTTCATATATCTAGAGTGCTTAGGATTATCGGCAAAAGAAAAGGCTTGTTCATCATGAATAACAAATTCAGCGAGACCGTCTCTTTGCTCTCGCTGATTATAAACAAATAACTTACCGTCAAAAGATAACTGCGTTTGGGTAGGTTCGACGTGGCCTTGTCGAGGTGCACACAGAGGGTAATGCCTGTTAAGATGTCCATTACCACTACCAGACGAAAATAATTTAGCGCAGTACTTACATCGAGCTTTTCGGATGCCGTCCACCGTAACTACATCGAAATGATTCCAACACTCGGCTTTCTTTTTTTCCCCTTTTGGACTTCTGGCTCATTACCGGAGGCATTGCTCGGCCCTTCTTCATCATGACCAGGCATAGGGTTGAGATTATGCCACGGAGTAGTAGCTTCGCCAACCGAGCTGCGTCCTTGACTATAATGCGGGGGGTCTTCATCAGGCGTGTATTCAAAATCTGGAATGTTTTGATTGAACTCCCAATTGGCTTGGGTATCTATCATACAGCCTGTACTCATTCGTCCAGGAACGAATGGTTGTGTTGGTGCTTGGATTGGTGTTTGTGATGGCCGTGGCGCTGGCGCTTGTGCTGGTGGTGGTGCTTGCGATGATGATGATGTTTTTCGTGATGACGATGCACGCCTCATTTTCTTCAATAATCCAGCCATATTTCACGCTAAACTTTGTAAGAGTAACTAAATACACAAGTATAAGAGTAGTAATAAGAAATAACAATTAAAAGAATGAACGAGTAACAAATATTAGAGAGTTAGTAATTAAAAAGAATTTAGCAAGACTAGTAATTAATAAACAAGAGTACTAATTAGTAAATACTAGTAGTAATTAGCAAGAGTAGTAATTGGAGAGGAAAATAGTAGCAAAGCTTGTAGAAATATAGAATGTTTAGGTAAGAGAGAGTAAGAAGATTGGTGTGAAAAATTAGAGAGAAATGGTGTGAATTTATAGATTTTAGAAACTTCACAAAAGACCAAAATACCCCTACAAACTATCCGTTTATAGTTGTTGGGGAGGGTAAGAGTGTAAAGGAGTTGAAAAATATAGGTTAGACTAAAATACCCCCCAAACTAGCCGTTATATTGCTGTTGGGGGGGTAAAAGTGGAATTTTGGAAAAGGGGTGGAAGAAAGGGGGGGAAAAGCAAAAAATTCAAACAAGTGGTGGGGCCAAAACCGGGCCAGACCCGGGCCAGACCCGGGCAGCAGACCGGGCCGACTTCGGGCCGGGCCAAACCCGGGCCGGGCTTTTTCGCAGAATCCGAAGGCCTGGTCCAGGCCCAGGCCCCAAGCCCGCTTGTGCTGGGCCGCTACTGTTCATGGACGGGGCCGGGCCAGCCCACGGGCCGCCCGGCCCGTTTGACAACTCTATCCAGCAGTGTCATGGAGATACCATTCGGCCATTGTGATCTGGTTAGTATGCTGGAAGAACATTAGAGAATGTTTATAAAATTCGAAGAAAAAGTTTTTGCTGCTTTGATTTGAAGAGAACAATACTAATGTGACTGAACTACGAGTGGAAGCCGTTCAAGCCATTAGGCTTGTTGAGTTGGCCAAACAGCCAATCCCATTAGCTGGAGTTGGTAAAAGTTCCGTGAAGTGGTTATGTGCGAGAATGAGGACAAAGTTCTCAAACCCTTACAGGAAGCAAAATTACTTCTTTTTTTGGTCTTTCTCCTCTTTCATTCCATAGTCTTGCTAGCCTATCTTGGTCATGAAATTCCTCTTGGATCTGCTTTCACAAGTCAACATGTATTCATGGTCAAAGTTCAACGCCATCAAGTTGGTCAACCCAGAGAGCGTGCTCTAGTCCCGTGCCCAGCCTTTTGGCATAAGTATTCAAAGCGTTGGAATCAACAGTGCACCTTCCCCCGAAGGGGCTGGCCCAAGCTCTCCCTTTTTGTCCCTTGGGGGTCTTCCTTCGCTCTATGGGGATTCCTTTCCCTTGGAGTCTTCCCTTTACTTGCCCTTTAGGGGCTCTCCATGTTGGTCTCCTTTCCTCACCTCTTGGGGGCTCTCTTACCTCACCCTTTGTTCTCTTCTCCCCTTGGGAACTTCATGCTCCAAAACCTCCATCGTGGCGTCTGAGCGTCCATCGTATATGCGTCACATGTGCTGATGTTAGATCGTTGTGATGCTTGACTGTATTCGACCCTCGTCTCCATGAGTTCAAGCGCCGTCCCTTGTCGTACATGCCCTCGCACTCCTTCCCTTGTCTGTGCCCAAACGTTGTCACCATGTTTTGTGATCCCACACAATAATTAGTGACCATGCCACTGCACCGTCTCCATTAACCGTGCCCCTGGCATCGCATATATCCTACCGAGCCCACGTGCCTCGCCACTTATATAGTTGCACTACCCAACACTCTGTCACACTGCCACGTTCCCGGTGTTGGTACATCCTTCACCACACTGTGCGCACCCTGCTCTGTCACACTATCATGTCCCCGGCGTTGGTTCATCCTTCATCACACTGTGCGCACCCTTAGTGGTGGAACATGCTTTGACCCACTTTTTCGGAGTGTCAGTATCCCCTCTGGGTAGGTGACCTATCCGGGACACTGTCGCAGCCCGTCAGGTAGGCGACTCCTTTGAGACACTATATTGGTGCGCTCCGAGTGCTCCAGCACAAGGACTATTGTGGGATAGACGACTCCCTTGGAACACTATCTCCATCAGGGTGCTCCAAGTGCTTCAGCATGGGGACTCCCCTCCTACCAGGTAGGTGACTTCTTTGGGACACTACCTTGACCTGTTGATACTTCAGGAAACTATTTTGGCCCGCTATGAGTGCTTTCAGACCAGAACTCATCGCGGGGATAGGCGACTCCTTAGGGATAATATCTCCACCAGGGAGCTCCAAGCGCTTCGATATGAGGACTCCTTTCCCGCCAAGTACGTGACTCCTCCCGAGCACTACCACGGCCAGTCAATAGACAACCCCTCTGGGACACTACCTCGGCATGTCTGGTAGGAGATTCCCGAAGACACTACATCAACCCATCAGGTAGGCGACTTCTTTAGGACACTACCTTAGTGCACTTCGGGTGCTTCGGCATAAGGACTCACCGGCAAAATAAGCGACTCCTGAGGGGCACTATTTCTGCCAGGATGTCTCCGTTACTACTTACTAGTCTGCATGCTTTGGCACTTGAGGACTTTCATTGGCACCCCAAAGGACTACGATGCCTGGGTTGATCAGAGATGGGCAGTAGGCTTCCGGAAGGCATCAGGTCTACTTTGCCTGGCAGTTAGGCATCTGGCCTTCCCAACGGCTACTAGGTCCTTTGCGTCTCTTGACGCCCTTGTGGGACTCAACAATAGGCTTTGGACTGGTGGCTAGATCAAGGGGTTCTCTGGTCGTAATAAAGGTATGCAAGCCAGTCTTTCTAAACAGACAGACAAACTGTGCAGGCGTAGCAGGTGAATATGGGATCTGACAATTTGTGGAGCACCGACATCTATGGCCCCCTCAGTGGGTGCCACTCCCATCACGTGTCGCTTGATGACTTCAGTAGCTCCATAGGGAACTTGGGAATTCATTTTCGAAGAGAAGAACATTATTCATTTTCAAATGTCACTTCCTCACTCTAGAACTCCATAACTAGAAAGTTCTAGAGAGAAATACACTGGAACCTAAAGCATGACTGCTACTCTTGGACCTAAGTGTTGGACTGTGACTGTCGTCGCATATTCAGTCCATGCTTTCACCATTGTAGCACTGCCACTCTCACTCTTTAAGCTCTGTATAGGAAGCCTTGGTCTCTGCCTTTTTTCCGTCCTTGCTCAGTCCCACATCACCACAATTGATTGCTGCCTCAGACTACATTCTTGTGGCACTTCAGCCTATGCTGTGAACCCATTTTCTTCACATCACATAGTACCACCACCTCGACCCTCCTCGGCTACCACCCATAACCACCACCACGCACACCCTGCCAACTGATTTGTACAACCCACCTCAGTCATCTAGTATGTTTTGTCGAATCTTAGAGGTTAGTCTAGTTGTTAGACACCTTTATTTCTAGTTCTTGCAACAACTTAATATGTGCTAATTCCTTATAATTAGGTTTGGTCATGCTATCCAGTTTTTCCTATTGTTACAAGACTCTAAGTCATGCTTTTGAGTTTTTTCTTTTGTGGTGGTTTGCGGTGGCGGTGGTGGTGGTGGGGCGTGGCGATGGCCGATGATAATGGTGGCCGGCGGTGGCCACTGGGAATCACCGGCGGTGGTCGCCGGAGGTGGCTGCCGGCGGTGGGAGGGTGGCGGTGGTCTCAAAAAAAAAAAAAATACAAAACTGAAAACTGAAACTCATTTTTTGAGTTTTCAAAAACAGCTTTGATTTAAAAACTGGTTTTTTAAACTAAAGAAAAAAAATGGTTACCAAATGCAACTATTTTTTCCAGTTTTCAAAATTGAAAAAAAAAGCGAGTCAAACGGAAGTGGCCAAGAATTATTACCCATTATTTGTTTTCTTTGCAAAACGGTGTGAAACGTTGCCAGTCACTTAGACAGTAAAATGTTAATAGAGTATCAACTTTTGCTCATAAAATAGTAAAACAAAAATACTTTGTGCATTCCAAAATACTAGATTACAGTACTACTAGAGTTGTCTGGTTCTAACCCTGGTGCGTTTGCCACTAATATGAATGTTCAGTATTCAGCTTCTTAAGAAAATAATTGAAGTTTAAATCAAATAATTTGCATCAACTAGTTTTTCTTTTAATGTTTTAGTAGTTTCATACAAAGCATCAAAAGTAGTCGGTTTGGAATTGAATCTCTAAATCATACAAAGCACATTTGGCATTGACTTTTAAAGATAAAAATTTAATCTGAATAAACCACTTTTCAGATTCAGGTTTAAGTCTAATTGTTAAAATTTGGCAAATGTTGTTGAATGCTAGCTTAAAGCTCGGAAATGTGTTTGTTTGGACAAGAAATGCTGAAGTAATTAAGGTTAGTGAAAAAGGAGTTAAATTCCAATATTAACATAACTTTCATTTTCGAAAGAGGTAGTTTATAACTATAATTTACAAATTAAGGGTGCGTTTGAAACCATTGTGATTTTTGGTTTTCAATTGTCAAAAAAAAAAAATGAAAACTAATTCCTCTTTTGGCTTTTATTTCTTTTTACGAAAGTAGACATGAATTTGGTAAGTCAATTTTTATTGTTGAGTTTACTTCTTCATTATTTTTTCTCCTTAATTTTTCTTTCAAAAATTGGCCTTTTCTCCACAAGGAACCTCTGCGGCCACCTCTGAAGCACCACCATCACTCACCACGATCACCCCATTATCAAATCACAACACCACCAATACCCCTATTTTAACCACTACCACTACCACTACCAAACTGTTTTAAATAAATACTATCGTGGATCTGGCACATCGTCATTGCGTTAGATAGTTGGTGGAGATGGTGAATTGGGTGGTGGTGGGCTTGGTCGTGATTGTTGGAGTGGAACTGAGAGGGGAAAAAAAATAAAAAATGTCTATGAAACTCTAACTTTTTCTTCATTTTACAATAACTGAACAAAAAACTGAAAATAAAATCTCTGTCAAACGTCACCTTGGTATGGACATGTTTAATAAGAAATTTATTCTTTAAACTAGGATAACTAAAAGCTCTCTAAGGCCTAGGGTACTTAACTTAGCGGGCATGGGAAGTCTTCTTGCTAAAAATGAGAATTTTGATTTAATTGCTTTCTGCACAGTTTGAAGATCGACTATAACTTGTTATTTGTTGCCAAATATTTACAGACATGATTTAATTAAACTTAAGTTTGACTAAACTAATAATTAATTACAAAGCAAATGAATATTTGATATTTTGTTAAATTTACAGATTCATACTTGTGTTTTACCGCCTTTAGGCTATTCTTCCCCTTATTTGTCTTGCAATTAGTGAAAAGGGCCAGAAAAGCACATAGAAATTATGGAAATATTATTTGAAAACCTTTTTTTTCCTTATCATGAAGATGGGAATTCAACTGATTTTAATTTAACCATACGGTTTGCGGTAATCAACAAATGAATGTAAGGATGTACTTGTGCATGCGTGTAAACATTCGGACGCATTTTTACAATACTTCGTTTATGAGTTTTCATTGAAAAGAAAGGAGGAGAAAGGAAGAGAAGAAAAAAGTAAGACTTGTGAGTTTCTCTTGTTGTGTTCTTGAGTTTTGGAGGAAGTAAAAGATATATATATATATATATATATATATATATATATATATATATATATATATATATATATATATATATATATAATTCTTGTTTGTACGTTAGAGAGGAAGAAAAGTTAATGCAAGTCTTCTAAGTTATTATTACTAGAACGCTCGGTTTAAAAATTGTGGTGTTAATTTTTGTTAGAACATGAAAGGATAATGTTGGTACTCCAAATGTTTGTTTACCAATTTAACCTCAATTTCCTTTCTCCTGATTTCTTCCTAACTTTGGAAGAAAGTTTTGACAAGAAAAGAGGCTAAAATCTTTCAAAGAGGCTAAGGGGATGTACGTTTACATTTTTCTGTTTTCGTTTTTGTAATGATTATGAAAAAGTTATTTTTTTTTCGTGTATGTTTATATTTTTTCGATTCTGTTTTGGATAAAATTTCCGAACAGTACAGAAAAAGCTGAAAACACTCAAAGGCTGTTTTTACCTTTTTTCACGTTTCATATTATGTGTCAGAGAATTGTCTCCTTTCTCTTTCTCTGCCGCCTCTCTCTCTCTCTCTCTCTTAGAAATGAGAAGTGAGAACAGAAATGGAAATGGGTCTTTGCTCTAGCTTCAAACAGTAGCTATGGTAGGAGCTTGCAACACCAAGCGACTGATGGCAGGAGCTTGCCTCTGTTTCAATGCGTGAATTCGCTCGACCAAGCCATAATAATTTGTTGATTATTTGGATTCTCTCACAATAAAGTCGAAATGAAGAAAAAGGGAATTACGCATGCATCGTAGCAAGATTTGGGTCGCGACCAAACCCTAGATACTCATGAAAGGGAAGGGGAAGAAGGGGAAGAAGGGGAAGGGGAAGGAAAAAGGGGACACACAGACGTGATTTGGGTCACGACCAAACCCTAGATACTCGTGAAGGGGAAGGGGAAGGAAGAAGGGGACACACAGACGTAGGAACAGGGAAGGGGAAGGGGAAGGGGAAGGGAACTCGTGAAGGGGAAGAAGGGGACACACAGACGTAGGAGTAGGGAAGGGGAAGGGAACTCGTGAAGGGGAAATGGAAGGGCAAGGGGGACACATACATATGGGCCCACGGTAGAAAATGCTAAACATACAAAAAATATATCCAAAAAAGTTGGTGAAAATGAGAAAAAATTGAAAAAGTAGATACAGAAAAAAATAAAAGTACACGATACGATTTTTGAACTGGATATTAAATTTTAGAAAAACAAAAACAGAATACAGAATACAGAAAAAAATCTCGTAAGCATACAGCCCCTAAATCTTTCCTCTCCTTATTTCCATTTCTCTTCTTTCCTTTCCAAAAGACCACAACCAAAGGAAATAGAGAGAAGAAGACCTCTTTCCTTCCATTTCCTTTCTTTTCTTTCCTTTATAAAATTCACAAACCAGGTGAGAGTCTATCATCTTATTCAAAAATCAAAACTTGAGAATTAGAATATGCGAAGAAGACCGTTGGAGCATACAGTTTGGTCGCGACTTTGATGTACGAGTACTGCGAATAGATGCCTAGCTTAAAAAAAGATAGTGCATTGAAAACTTTTTGATGGCAAGCTCTGGAGGCTGCATGAGGAACACAAAGAGCCATTATAGCATGGGTGGTGCTACCGTAAAACGGACTTAGAGTAAAGTCAAAGTTGACTTCTAACTCTAATGAAATCCAAAAGGAAAATTAGTAAGTGAAGTGGTGCAGGGGTTTGACTCCTTTGACAATGAAAGGATCATCATTATTCTAAATAATTAAAATGAAGGACCTCTATTCCCTTTCCGGTGATCATCCATGAAATTATTTTATCACCTTGCGAGGGCACAAGAAATTGGGCATGGTAACTGTCACGGACTCGCCGTGTGAGCACCTATTACAAGATTGTGCATGACTAATATAGGTATTGGACAACACAACAGGCCTGACGTGTAATACCACAATATAATGCTTAAAAATTTTGCATTGACCCTAGCATCGCCTTTGACACTGGGAGGATCTATTGGGAAATGAGCCGGGGGGTGTATATAGCTGTCCGTATCTGCTTGAGAATGTCCTTGGATCCGTGACAAGAATGTCCCATCCCGTTAAATTTTAGAGGCTTGTCCATATACATAGGCACTTACTGGATGCAAGCATTATCGCTTAATGGATAAATTGCATGGCTGCTAAAAGATCTCAGGCTACTCTAATTTCTCTTGTATATAATGGTCTTTTAAGGAATTCTATGGTAGTTGTAAATATCTAGAGATTTTCCTAGAGTGCTCTAATTGTACATCATCGGATCAAATTAATGTTAACCATCCACTGAGCAGGTGGGGTACTACAAATTGCAGATGATTCATTTGTCGCTAAATAATTTCAAATGATAGATACGTATAACTTATGTATTGAAGAAATTGCATGTGATGAAGTATAATTGTAGGGGTTCCTGTTATATCCCATTATTTTAGGAACTGTTATTACATTAAAAAGACAAGTTAATAAACTAAGTTTATGCCCTTTTGTGACATCAGAAAATTTTTGGTGGCTTTCGATTAAGTACCTTAGGTTCAGGGCGTGTTTGTATGGTTTCCCACTTTGGGCTTTCTTAAATCAAACTATCTCCACTTCAGCAACATTCCAGCTGTACTGTAATATGCCGTTGCTAAATTTTCTATATTTCACTTCATTTTCGTCCAATGCTCGCATCTCCGCTGGGTTTTCGACTCTCTAAATTCAGCACCTTAGATTTTTATTGCTATTAGCTATCTCTATCATGCTTGTAGTCTTTTTTGAAAGCTTTCTTAAGCCCTAGAGGTTTTTTTTTGGCTTTTGGTGTTAGTTTTGTGTGAGTTGAAATCGTGGCACAATTGTTGTTGGAATTTAGCTCTTGGCGTTTTTCTTGAAGAAGGCAAGGGTTTGTACGTTCTTGTTGTGACAAAGAGTTTATGTTCTTTTTTTTAAATCTGAATTATCGTTGAGCCCAATTCAATTTGGTATACGATTCGTGTGTTCTTTTCACCTATAAAATTCCACTTCTCATTGTTTGTTTCCGACTTATTTGGATATATATTTCGTATGGCTTGATTTAATTGTTGTTCATTTCTTTAAATTGATCTAAGATCAATTGTGCATTAAATGGGTCAACGTTCTGTATTGCATACAAGTAAAAAATTGTCCATGGAATTCTGTCTTCACCCATAGAACAAAATTTTCGCTAGTTACTGTTGCCTACTGGTCCATCATTTGTCTGTGCTATGCAATTGTATCCGTAAAATCCTAATTCATTCCAGCTTGTTATAGAATTTGAAGAATCATCATTTCAAGAAAACAATAGTCCACTCAATTTTGTTGCATGGGTTCTAAAACTCATTTGTCCAATGTGTAAGACTTGGTTCTATTATTTTTGTTACTATTGTGTGTTCTTTTTCTTTCTCCATAATACCTTGAGAACATGCTTGCTTGTTGGTTTTATTCTTTTCGGTTTTGTAATAATGACTATGTTTGAACAACTCTCAAATTGAGAGGATCATTTGGATACATGTTTGTTTATATTCTGGAAATCGTTGGACGCCTAGCATGCTCCTACTATTACATGTTTTGAGGTTTGTACATTTGGTTCGACCTTGGTCTTTGTGACCAACATAGTCAATTCACTTTGGTTACTGATCCATGCTTATTACTCTTAATGATGCTTTTCTCGATATTGGGTATAAGGATATAATTTGCTCATTACCATTGGGCATTAGTATTCAATCTTCTGGCTTTTATTTGGTGTGTCATTTGGTACCTTACTGGGCTGTTTGAGCTCACCATTTTTTTCAACCTTGCCAAAACTTACCACTTGTGAATGAAATGTCTAAGGACTCCGGCATTATTAGAGTTTTAAGAGTTCGTTTTAGTTAATTAGACTTTGTAATTTTATTTTCAAAACTTCAAAGGGATATGGGTAATTTAATTGGGTTGACTTTGTGTAAGTTCTTTTAGCCTCTGTGTTTAGTAAATGTTTCGTAAGAGATTCTTAAGAGAGTGGAATTTTTTAGATTGTTGTCTGATGGAATATTTGTTCAAAAGATTTAACTACTCTTTTTTCATACCCGATGTCACAAGAATTATAGTGGTATATTATCTCATTTTATGAACTTTGATTGCAATCACGTCTTCTATTTTAAGGTGTGACAAGGCTGATATCAGAGCTTAGATTTTTGATTCTCTACACTCATGAGCCTAGGTCTCTTTCACTACCAAAGTCATTTTATTTTAGCATGTATCTCTTGTAAATTTGTAGGCTTATATAGTTTCAGTTATGTCTTAGGATTACTATGCCTCCTAAACGCGCTACACATTCACCAACATTCTTCATAATCCACCAGCAAATGATGGAGTTGCTGGCGACATTGTGTGAGGATTTCATAAATTGGCAAACTTTATAATCGATGGTGGCAGGATACCACAAAATCATAATCAAAGGCAAAATGATGGCATTAAAACTGAAGATGTTAAGAAATTAAAAAAGCTAGTACCTGTTTTTAAGGGGAACCTGACCAGGAGAATGCCGAAGTGTGGGTGAACCAAAATGAGAAGTTGTTTGACGTTTGGGATAGTAACAATGATAGAAAGTGGCATATGTTGTTTTTATGCTGGAAGATAAAGCTGGCCATTGGTAAAAAATGGTCAAGAGCACTAAGAGAATCGACGTTGCTAATCTCATGACTTAGGAGAGATTCAAGAGTATTTTCTTTGAGAAATATTTTCCTCAGAATGGAAATTATCAGAAGGAGGATGAGTTCTTGAAACCGGTAGATAATGATATGACAGTGGCACAACATGAGGCAAAGTTCACCTTATTGTCTAGATATGTCCGACATCTGGTTGACACTGAGAAGCATAAGGCAAGAAGGTTTGAGACAGGATTATGGTGTGATATTGAAAACAAGCTGTTGGCTCTGAAGCTTCCAACTTATGCCTTGGTGGTTAAGCAAGCTAACATTCCAGAGATAGACTACACAGAGCTTCACAAAGAGAAGGACAAATAGAGGCATAAGAGAGGCCGTGCAGAAACTTCAGACAAGGGCAAGGGTAGTAGTCAAAATAAGAAGAAATTAACTTTACAAGGAAGGAAGTTATCGACTTGGAAGGTTTCAAAGGTTTGTGATACCTGCGGCAAGGATCATGGGGATAAACCGTGTCATTGTTTGCAAATCTCTTGGTTTAACTGATGAAAGGTGGGGCATTTGTTATGGGTTGCCCATATTCGAAGAAGGAGAGACTGTGGTAGAAGATTTATAACACTCAGGCTCAAGGCTAAGCCAAGCCATCAATTTCATGCGTTATTGGAGCCTCGATCCAGACACTCTTTTATTAAATCTTCTTTTGCATGTGAGTTAGGTTCAGAATCACAACCCTTAGTATTTGATTTGATGATTGATACCCCCATGGGGAAATCTATTTTGGTATCTACGATGTATAAGTCTTGTTTGGTGCACATTGAGGGTAGAGAGCACGTTGCTGACCTTATAGCTATGGATATTCGGGATTTTACATTATTCTTATGATGGACTGATAATCTTCTTTTCATTCCTCATTGGATTGTTATACCAAAGAGGTATACTTCTGAATTCCGAGTCAATCTAGGTTTAAGGTTAAGGGCTCTACTCATATCACATCTTCTTGCCTTATTTTTGCTTACAAGCTACACGTTTGCCAAGGAAGGGGTGCCATGATTTTTTCCTCAACATTATAGATACTCATATAGCTGATCTTGACTTGTAAGATATTCCCATCATTAGTGAATTTTTAGACTTATATCTCGAAGACCTCTCAGGTCTTCAACTAAATTGTGAAGTCGAGTTTGTTATAGATCTTGAACTAGAAGCTACTCTGATTTCTAAAGCTCCCACCATATGGCTTCTGTCAAGCTCAAAGAACTCAACGTGCAACTCTAAGTATTGCTTGAACATGGCCTTGTTTGCCCAAGTGTCTCTTATTAGGGTGCTCTTGTTTTATTTGTAAAGAAGAAAGATGCGATTCTGCATTGACTACAGAGAGTTGAGCCCTATCACAGTTCGCATCAAGGATCCTTTCCAAAGGATAGATGACTTATTTAACCAACTTCAAGGAGCTGAATATTTCTCCAAAATTGACTTGAGATCATGTTACCACCAAACGAGGGTTAGAAGGGAAGACGTACCTAAGACTGCTTTTCTAACAAGGTACGTACACTTTCAGGGACCGGAGAGTTTGTGATATATAGTGATGCTTCACAAAAAGGTTTAGGATGTGTGTTAATGCAGCATGGGAAAGTTACTGACTATGGTTCGCGACAATTCAAGGCTTATGAAATGAACTATCCAACACATTACGTGGATTTAGATGCTTTGGTTTTTGCCTTGAAATTTTGGAGGCACTACCTTAATGGTGAGACGTGCGACATATACACATATCACAAGAGCGTTAGGTCTATGTCCACGTAGAAGGAAATGAATACGTGGCAACATCGAATGTTAGAATTGCTTAAGGACTATGACTGCAAGATTTTATACCATCTAGGGAAGGCCAATGTGATTACTGATGCTCTTAATGGAAAGACTAGATGTACATTTATAGATCTTTTGACTTCACAAAATGAAAATCTTGCTGATCTGGAAAGTTTAGGTGTAGATGTTTTAGTTCTCGGGTCTGGAAATTATTTTGTTAATCTGAACCTACCTTGATCGTTAGAATTAAAAAATCTCAGATCATAGTTTCAAAATCAATTAAGATCGAGGAATTAATTAGGGACGGTCAACAGCCAGAGTTCAGGATTGATGCCGAGGAATTATTACATTTTGGCACGAGAGTGTGTATTTCTTCTGATGTAAGGTTAAAGAAAGGATTAATGCTTGACTCGCACACTTCAGGTTTTATAGTCCATGTAGCACTAATATGTCTCAGGATTTGGAAGATGTGTTTTGGTGGAATGATATGAAAAGACTGATTTTTTTTTTTTTGCATTGCTCAATGTCTTGTTTGTCAGTAAGTTAAGGTGGAACATCAACGGCCTAGCTAACCTTTGCAACCACTTTACATTTCTTAGTGGAAATGTGAACATATTGCTATGGACTTTGTGTCTGATTGGCCTATGACAAGGCAAAGTCATGATTTAATTTAAGTGATAATCGACCGTTTGACTAAGTCATTGCACTTTCTCCCAATTAGAGTTACCTATAGCTTAGAGATATTGACCAACCTTTATGTTTAGGAGATTGTTAGACTTCATGGTGTGCCATTTTTGATAATTTGAGATAAAGATGCACGTTTTACATCGAGAATTTGGCGTAGTTTGCAAGATGCACTGGGTAGTCGACTTAACCTTAGTACTTTTTATCATCCTCAAAGTGATGGACAATCAGAGATGACTATTCATATTCGAGAGGATATGCTTAGAGCTTGCTCACTAGACTTTAAAGCTAGTTGGGGTGATCAACTGCCACTTGTTGAGCTTGCATACAACAGTGGCTTCCAGGCTAGTATTGGTATGACACTATGTGAAGCTTTGTAGGGTTGAAGCTGTTGAACACCAATTTGCTGATATGAGATTGGAGAGGAGAAACTTTTGGGTGTTTTGGGGCCAGAGATAGTGCACGGTACATCTGAGAAATTACGTTTGATCAAGGATCATTTGTTAATTTCTCAGAGCCATCATAAGAGTTACACCAATAATAGAAGACACGAGTTAGGTTTAAAGTAGGAGATCAGAAAGATCTGCAGTCTTGTTTTGCCTTCGCGTTGGCTCTGCTTTCTTGTAGCCACCGTGGATCCTCTCAAAGACATTGTATAAGACTTCCCCCTACTCTACTCTTCATTCGCCCCCTAAAGCAAGGTTTTAATTTCATAAATGAACAAGTCACCTTCTACCACGAGTTTCCTTTTGGTGGTGGGAAATGATTGGAGTAGCAAAGAATGAGGTTTTTTCGAATTTCATGCATCGGTTCTCCGATGGGATTGGGTTGGTGTTCCGCAATTGGCCTTTCTTTTGTTGTTGTCGAGTGCCTGCAGTTTTCTTTCTTTCTTCCACATAGGTCTCGCTTTCATGCCTTGTGGCAAACTAGACCAAAGATTTTGTATATAAAGAAAAGAGTAATGCATTTTGGGAAGAATGGCAAGCTAAGCCCTAAATTTATTGGACCATTTGAGATCATGTGGAGGGTTGGACCAATCGTTTACTAGGTGACCTTACCTCCGATTTTATCTCAGGTTCATGATTTGCTCCATGTATCAGCTTTGAAAAAATATGTACCAGATCCTCCACATGTTATTTCCAACCTATGGAGATTCGGGAGTATCTGCCAGACATTGAGCACCCAGTGCAGATTTTAGACAACAATGAGAAAATTTTATGCACTAAAACTATTAAGTTAGTTAATGTGCTTTGGCATAACCATTTAATGAAAGAAGCCACTTGGGAACTCAAGGATGCTATGCACAAAAAGCATCCTCATCTTTTTGAGTTTAAGGTACGTTCAGTTCTAAGGACGGAATTCTTTTAAGGTGGGAAGAATGTAATCACCCATTATTCTAAGAATTGTTATTACTTTAAAGTAAATAAGTAAATAAACTAACTTTGTGCCCCTTTTGTAATATTAGAAAAGTTCTGGTGTATTTTGAATAAGTACCTTAACTTCGGGGTGTTTGTACAATTTGCCACTTTAGGTTTTCTCAAGTCAAACCATCTGCTTTTCAGCAACAGCCCTGCTGTCACTGTTATGTGTTGTTGCTGTTTTTGCTATATTGCTTTTCATTTTCGTCCAACGCTCGCATTTCTGCTGGGTTTTCAACTCTCCCAATTCAGTACTTTAGGTTTTCATTGCTATTAGCTATCTCCATCATGCTTGTATAGTCTTTTTTACGAGTTTTATTAAGCCCTAGAGTTTTGATTTTTGGCTTTTGGTGTTAGGTTTGTGTGAGTAGAAATCGTGGCACAATTGTGGTTGGGATTTGGCATTTTGCTTGAAAGGTAAGGATTTGCACATTCTTACTGTGGCAAAGGGTCCAAGTTGTTTCATAATCTGAATTATCGTTGAAACCAATTCAATGCGGTATGGGGTTCGTGTGTGCTTTTCACCTATGAAATTCCACATCTCATTGTTTATTTTTGACTTAAGTGGATCATATATACTGTATGGCTTGATTTAATAGTTGTTCATTCCTTTGAATTGATCTAAGATTAGTCGTGCACTAAATGAGTCAATCTTCTGTATTGCACACCTCAAGTCAAAAATTGTCCATAAAATTGTGTCTCCACCCATAGAACTAAATTGTCGCTAATAACTGTTGCCTAAAACCCAGGTTCATTCCAGCTTGTTATAGAATTTAAAGAATCATCATTTTAAGAAAACAATAGTCCATTCAGTTTTGTTGATGGTACTAAACCCCTTTTGTCCTATATGCAAGACTTGGTCTATTATTAATGTTACTATTGTGTGTTCTTTTTCTTTTTTCCATTATACCTTGAGAACAAGCTTGCTTGTTGGTTCAATTCTTTTCAGTTCCTTAAAAATGATTATGTTTGAACAACTAGTCGAGAGGATCCTTTAAATACACGGTTTTTATATGCTGGCGATTGATGGACGCCAAGCATGCTACCGGTAACACACATCTGATGCTTGTACGTTTCGTTTAGCGTTGGGTCTCTATGACCAACATAGTCACTGTACTTTACTCAGTGATCCATGCTTATTAGTTATACGTATAGGGTCAAAATACTTAATGATGCTTGTTTCGATATTGGATATACATACATCTTTTGCTTGTTATCGTTGGATATTATTACTCGATTCTTCGGCTTTGTTTTGGTGTCGTGTCATTTGGTATCTTACTGGCCTATTCAAGCTCACACGTTTACTCTACCTTGCTCCTTGCCACATGTGAATGAAGTGACTAAGGACTTTGACATCATTGGAGTTTTAAGAGTTCTTTTTAGTTAATTAAACTTTGTATTTTTATTTTGAGAACTTTACACGAATGTGGATAATTTGATTGGGTTGACTTTGTCTTAGTTATTTTGGCCGTTGTATTTAGTAAATTGTTTTGTAAAAGATTCTTAAGAGAATGTTTTTTTTAGATAGTTGTCTGATAGAGGTATTTGTTTTAAAGGATTTAGTTGCTCTGTGTTTATATCCCATGTTAAAAGAATTATAGGCATATATCAACTCATTTTAAGAACTTTGATTGCAGTCACGACTTCCATTTTCGGTGCGTGACAGTTCCATTCCTATCCTCATTGAAACTGAAAACACTATTATTAGCTTCCTGTCTTTTTTACCCACAATTCTTCTTGATTTCACCGTCGAAACATTATAGCATGTGATTCAAAGACTGGTAGCTACATTTCCCTCAGATTAAGTATATCAGAATGACATAGTTGTTGCCTGTAAAATCCTAAACTTCCTTTTTTTGATACATCAAAACAATTAAAACCTCCCTCCAGAAACAGTAGATCGGCCTGATACACATACATCTCCCATTTGAACGCGATGTGTAAAACCCTTTTCCCTTATTGTAAGTAGAATCTAGTAGATTCAGTGGTTATAGCATAATAAGTAGGAGCTTATGTGAATGTAATGTGTATATGTCCAGTAACAGGGACAAGGCTAAATCATGTGTGCCTTATACACACCCTTATGTTGTTTTATCTTTTCTTTTAGCATATTAGGAAGTTATTTCTAGATTCAATTGGGGACTGCAGTGATTTCGCAGTGGCTCGAGGTGTGGATTCAGAGTACAATGGAAGGGTGTTAGTGGTTTGCAATTACGGTGAAATATATGGGCTATAGCCTGTAAGTGGTATGGTGTGCTAGTGGTAATGTAACAAATGATGCATGTACAATCTTGGCCAAGAGTTAGGGAGGCATCGATAAAATCTGGATTCAACTCTCACCAAGTTTATTTTAAGATCACCGATAAGGTGAGAGATACGATAGCGGATATGCCACCTACAATGATCTCGTGGTCATCTATATGATAGTACTCACCCCCATATTTTCAATGCTTCTAATTATTTTGAGGTCTTTTGTGCCCAACTTAATCCAAATAAAAAGACAAGTATGTCGTAATTATCTTACTCTTTTTTGTTGGTTTCTGGGCCGTATAACTTGCTCCCTGCACATTAGCTCTTGGAAAACTCTTTTCTTGTACCACATGAACTTTTCATGTAAATTGCACACGGAAAGTGTACCGGTCAACATGTGTTTAGCACTTAAGTGTACAAGCAAGCACAAGAGTATTTGAGCATTTTGTCCAGCTCTATAATTACCTTTTGTGGAGGTTTACGGTTGTGTGCAGCCTGTTTGAGCAACTTTTTTCAGCTTTAAGTTAGCAGAACGCTATATAATGAATTATCTGGTCCTAAAAACATACTGAAATTCTTTAGAGACTACTATCACTCTCTCTGCAAGCTGACAAAATTTTTGCATACACAAAATCACCATACACTCAGACATATCCAACACATTTGTTATAGAAATTTATCGTGGATCGAAAAGCGAGCAAATTAGATGTCCTAATTACTCTTGAATCTTAGTTCCCAAGTAATCAACCGAACAACAACGTAAATTTTCGTACACTCTTTCAAGAATAGGAGATTAGGGTCTAAGTCGTTTTACATAGGGTTCGGAACAACGAAGGTTTTAATCTCAATTACATCGATCAGGTATGTAGACCATTTAGTCCATATCGTTGAATATCATTGAGCTCAAACCAAATTAGATTATGTAAATTATGTTTACTATTATAGGATATGTCGGCTTTTAATGCTATGTGATTTTCAATGATAAAATTAATAGATAGCGGCCCTAGAATGTTGTAAGGGAAGGTCGCCTCCCTGGTGACCATGGCGTATCACTTGGGCAAATAGGGCCTGTGGATCTTGAGAGCAGGGTTTTGCGAACGAGCCAGGACACTGGGTACTTGCATTATTCTCACAGCAACTCAAGCCCAAATGAAACGTGTGAATGAACCGACTATAGATAGGGCTGTAAATGAACAGAGCTATTCACGAATAGCTCGTAGTTTGTTCCCTAAAAGACTCGTTCATGTTCGTTTGTATATTATACGAACTTAACATGAAAATTTTCTTAGAACTCGTTTATTAAACGAGCCGAACATGAACATTTAAAAATGTTCACGATTTTGTTCGTGAACATATAGTATTTGTATAATAAATTAATCCTATTATAAGTAAGGCATACATAATTATAAATATATCTAAAAAAAATATAAGCCAAGCCCAAAACTAAACCAAAGCCCAAGGCCTAAGTCTAAAAAAAACCCCAAACCCTAATACCCTTATTCTCCCAAACCTACCTCATTCTTAATTCTAGCCGCACGGCCGCACCTGTCTCTTCTCCTCTTCTTTCAGATTTTCTAAATGTGTATCTCTCTCTTTCTCTCGTCAAACACTCCCTCTCTCTTTACTCTATTTCTTTCTCACGCAGACACACTAGCACACCAACATCACGGCGCACCCTAGCTCAGCGCCGCAACCAGCAATGCATTGCCTCCCTCGGCGTCGAACGCGCCTAGAGTCTACTCACGTACAAACCATCACAACATGGTAGGCACTTCCCAACGTGGTTCGGTTCTTCGTAAAGATCCAGAGGCTCGTAAAAAATTATTGAATCGCTGCATTTCTCGTGATTTGGTCAACAACAATCTGCGAGACCAATCTTTCTGTCATTTTTCCTGTTAATTGTTTTGTTTTTTCCAACTTTGAATGGTTAGGATATTTGAAGTTTAAGATTTGGGTTTCTTTGGTCTTATTGAACCAGAAAAAGAACGAGCTTACAATGCTCGAGTTTAGTTTGTATACGTTAAAATGAACAAACCGAGCTGAGCCCAAACTTTTTAGGTGGTTTCACGAATCGAGTTCGAACGAACATTTCAGTCACTTATACGAACTCGAGCCAAGTTCGAACATGACCTCAGCTATACGAACCGAACACGAACACAGCCATGTTCAGCTCGAACTCGATTCGTATATAGCCCTAACTATAGATGCTAAGCAGTTAAAACCTTGAAGCCCATGACCCGAGTCCAAGACTTTTTTTTTGCACAAATTGCGATGGACTTTCTTCTGCCCGAATTGTGGATTCAATCCCACATAACTTGTGATGTCTACAAAAAAAAAGGAAAAAGAAAAGAGCAACTTAGAGTTTTACGATAATCAAGTTGCTAATTTTGGATCTATTGGAAAGTCATGAGGCACGGTAATCATAACTATAATTTGCAATATTAAGAATGTTTTAAGGCTTTCTAATTTTTTGGCGACAAGTGGAGGGTTTCATGAGCACAAGGTGCTATGAGTAGTCCGATCAACATGCTTATACTACGCAAATCACGATAGTCAAAATTAGGGTGGCTTCTTGACTTATTGTAATAAGCTTATTGTGAGAGAGTCGAAATTAGGGTGGTGTAACTATAATGTTAAACAAAATTTTGTAATTCTACATCGAGATACAGGTACCTTAATGATGCATGTACAACCTTCAAGTACATCACTTTTTTTTGGTCCTCTGGATTGTCACGTGCGTGACAATGAGAATCGCTTCCATTCATCAATTAACAATATCATTAAAACTGTAATATGAAATTATGACTAAAAAGTTAAAAAAGACAAAGGGAGTAAAAACCACGACACTAGACCCATAAAATCAGCATTAGGTAAACAACAAAAGTATTGTGAAATTGAGCACCAAGAAAACTCATTCTTTAGATGCATAATACTCTTTCCGTTCCTTAAAATTTGATCATATTTCTTTTTTGGGTCGTCCCATAAAAATTGATCACTTTTAAATTATGAAAAATTCTGTAAGTATTTTTACATATTTACCTTTTTATACTTTTTTAATTCTATTTATCTCTCTCTTCATTAAACTCTCTACCAACTCATTTTCTTTTTCCTGTCCCACTACTTTACACTTTTTGATTCTATTTCTCTCTCAATATTTAACACACTATCAACTAATTTTCTCTCTCCTGACTCACTCTCTTCCCTTATCTCTAAAGGATAAAATGAAAAAAATACACAATATATAAACTAAGCCATTAATATGAATGCAAAATAAAAATGATCGAATATTGAAGAACGGAAGGAATAATAATAATAATACTACTACTACTACTACGACGCCGGTGTGCTCTCAGCATCGTATAATTTTCATATTACGACTGGTTGTCTACCTTTTGATTTGAATGGTCTTTCCATCTCGCTTTTAGCGCAAATTTCGAATTCAATCCGACGGTCCAAAACCAAGCAACCACCGCGCATTTTCTCCCTCTTCCTATTTACCCTCCCCGCCATTTCTTCCTCCGAGAAAAACACACTCAGTCACACACACACACACACACACACACACACACACATACAGAGCTATCTTCGTTCCGGCCAAACCCTAGCTTTCCTCTCTGATTAGTCCCCCCCACCCTCCCCCTCCCCAAAAAAATAAAATAATTCCACCAGAAATCGCCATTACGGCTGTAAATTACGAGCAAAACCAGAAAATAAAAAACCCTAAACGTCTAGGTGACCGAAATGATCATACAAAAGGATGCCAACAGAGCGCTTAATCGTCTGTTTACTACAGCTTTTATCGTAGTTGTCACGCTGAATGCATCGGTGCACGTGCATTGTGCAGGTTCCGATGGCTCGGACGGCAACACCTCCGACGTAGCTCAGCTTATCACGCAGGCGGCCTTTAGCCGCTTCAGTAATTTTTCGTCGCTGTTCAGCGCCGATATCCTCAAAGAATTAGCTTTCTGCATCAAGAACGTGTGAGTTAATTAATGCACATAAAGCTCAACTAGTGTTGCTTGGTGGAATGACTGGAATTTGAATTGACGTTTTCGATTGTGATGCAGGGAAGCCGAGTGGAATGCGGCGTTCGATTTCTCAGCGAATACCGAATTCTTGTCCACTTGCATTAAGAAGACGAATGGTATGCTTGGGGTTTCGTGTAATTTTTTTTTGATTCTATAAGTTCAATTTGATACAATGCCATGCACAGGGTTTTTTTTTTGATTCGACTGGTGAAGAAACACCCTCCAGTTAAAGAAGTTAGTGTTGCAAAGCATGATTTTGCTTACCAAAAACATTTGATTTGTGCAATAGAGACTGGGGTACTTGTTATAGAGGTATGAAATAAACTTTGGCTGGGAAAAGTGAGCCCTATCATTTAGGAGGGATTTTCCCGAATATAATCAAGGCATTAGTGCCATTATTTGTGCAATTAAATCACTTGACTCTGGTCAGAATCCAATGTAAAAACATAGGCTCCTAAATTGCATGGCCAGAAGTACCTTTCAACCAACTCAACCTTAAGATCGGAACAATATGTTTCAAGCCACCTAAGAAATATATATTACTGCCAGAAGCCAGATTGGAACAGCTGGAACGATATTAGGGGCTGTTTATTACAGATAAAGGGGAACCGATAAACCAGCAACTTGTTCTCTATGCATGACAAAAAAGGATTGGATTTTGAATAGTCTCAATGAACACCTGAATTTCCGCTGTCTTTTTGGTATCCAAACTATTCCAATGAACAGTTGCACAAGCTGTGTGGTACAAGCTAGCTAGAGCACGGTGATGAAGGATAAAAATGAAACACCTATCTCTTTTCATTTACTTCTCGTTCCTGAAGCTCTGTTTGTTTATGAAAAACTGGATGTAGCTCAGGATTGCACGTCTCTATTACTCCCAGGGTTTATCTGAAAATGAAACTTATCACTTAGTAGGTTTCCATGCCAAGCGACTAACTGATTCCCCTTGCACAAGAGGTAAGTAGCAGGCCATTGTAAAATACTAGTAGATTAGATATATTGGGCACGAAAGCCGGAAGAATGGTGGCATGTCATACCACAAACCAAGATGACAGCAGTGTTTTTTTGCTATGTAACTGCCATGTCACTCAGTGTTAGTTCAAGTTTCCAATGCTTTCCTTGTTATATTAGCGCATGTCCTTCTCATACGAATGAAACTTTACAACTTCATGCTCTTGGCTTATTATTTTCCTGCAAGGACAAACTTTAAGCAAGAGCGATGTAAACATTGACTAAAGTATAAATGGATTTTGTTTTAGATGTTCTTATGATTAATTACTGAGATGATCAAGTACTGGGTATCAACACCACCTTTCCCTTGTATTAGATAAATTAGAAACATTCACGAAAAGCAATCAAGACGCATGATAGCTCTCTTTGTCATTAAAATCATTTATCGGACCTTGCCAAGATTGTATCTTTCGTATTCCATCTTCTCTTCACCAGCCCCCACCCAATCCATATTGTGTTTCTTCTGTTTATTTGCATCTGTAGTTTTTAGCCTTTTATTTGGAATATCTTATTATGCTTTGTTGGATTAACAGGAGATCTCATCCAGCGTTTGTGCACTGCAGCAGATATAAAGTTCTATTTTCGGAGTTTGTTTGAAAGTGCTTCAAAGAGTACAAATTATCTGAAGCCTAACAAGAATTGTAATTTGACCTCATGGATTTCTGGATGTGAGCCAGGGTGGGCTTGTAGTGTTGGAAAGGGGAAGCAGGTTGACCTAAAAAATGCAAAAGATATGCCTGCTAGAATTAATGACTGTCAGGCTTGTTGTGAAGGTTTCTTCTGCCCGCATGGCATAACCTGTATGATACGTAAGTACCTGTTAAATCCCAATGCATACTATAAAAAAGCCATGAGTAGGTCTTATTTCTTATGCATTTGCTTATTCTTAGTCACCTCCTATAGTTTTTGGTGCTTGGTGATTCCAGGTGAGCTGAAAGCGAAGTGTGCACTTAAAGTTATTAAGCGTTTACTTTTCATTTGTTTGATTGTATTAAACTTTTAAATCAATTTGAATGGTAACATATAAGCGGGCACTTTTTATGTAAAAAAAATCCTATTCATAATGTCGTAAGCAGTCAGATATATGTTCATGCAGTCTGCAAAATTCATAAGAATGATTGTTTTTAGCGAAGATGTTCTATCTTTCACGTTAGCAGAGGTTCAAAAGGACAAAGGGCTAAAGCCTGATGACAGTAGAATTTTTTTTCTTCAAATAATATGAAAAGGAGTAAAATTGTATACAAGTGATTATTGCAGTTCATCTATCTGCAAAAGTTGTATACAGCCAAAAGAGGGGTATAAGGAAACAGGAAAGGCTCCTTCAAGCGAATTAAAATTCCAGGTTTATCCAGAAAGGAGCCTAAAACGATATAAAGGGGAAATATCAGATAGACCTCAACTGATCGAAGTTGCAAATATATGGGACAATTTAGCCAAATTTCTAGCGCTGCAATTTAAGGTTGAGTTTTAATGTCATTTCTATGATTCTCTATTCTGCTTTGGAGTCAAAGGTTCTAATTGTTTGTCTGTTTCCATTTTCTATTTTGTCATTGAAGCTTGCCCACTAGGTTCCTACTGTCCTCTCGCAAAGCTCAATAAAACTACAGGTGTATGTGATCCGTAAGTGAGCTTATTCGTGTATAAGGTTTCCTTTCATGTGTGCTTATACAATTTGCGACATTAGTCCTGACCAGAGTAAAAAAAAAACTGCAGTTACCGTTACCAACTACCTCCTGGGCAGCCGAACCATACTTGTGGAGGAGCTGATGTCTGGGCAGATATTTTGAGTAGTTCTGAGGTATTTTGTTCAGCGGGATCATACTGTCCTACTACTACGCAAAAAATTCCTTGCAGTAGGGGGTACTAATTATTATCTCAAAACTCCTAGCAATTGTCACTTGCAGGCATTGTATATCAATGTTTTCATCTACAGGCATTTTAGGTTATTTTCAGGAGTTCTTTGAGTGCTTACTCTTTGGTTTACTTGCACTATTGGCTGTTATTCTGTTTCAGGCATTACTGCAGGACTGGCTCTACTTCTCAAATGGGTATGTTCCTCCTTAGCTTATGACTCCTTGCTTGTTGCAGTACATTGGAAGCCATATTGTTGAATGCCTACAAAATTTTCCAGTTGTAGTCAGACCTGGAATGGTAATGTCATGGTTGCTGGTGTCATTACGATGTCTGACATGTATGCTCATGATGAAAGAACCAAGAATCCAAACTTGATGTCCAGATCATGGAGAGAGAGGAATATGTGCTTACAATAACTTTCTGAAATAACCACGTGTGAGTTTCATCTGAAATAAAAACAAATCCGATTCCAAATTGATGTGGAACTGCTGCATTGTCCGTTGATGACAAATTCAAAAAGCGAGGGCTACCGTTGGTTTCTGCATTTGTAGCAAGTTTCTATATAAATGTCATATTAGTTGTACATCAGCTTTATCATTGTTTTCGAGGTTTGAATGATGTTTGGCCTTCAAAGTTCAAACTACTTATGCTGTGTTTTAAGAAATGGTGAAAATATGGATGAACTTGCAGGGTGCTTTCGGTTGGCAACTTGTGAACCACGAACTGCAAATCAGAATATCACAGCATATGGCATACTGTTCTGTGTAAGTGGTCTTGTCATTCTTTAAGTAAAAAAAGAGGCAGATTACATTGCCAATTCTCATAGGTACATGTGGCGCAAGTATACGGTCCATTTTGATAGTTTATTCTAGTATTCTTTCTAGCTTCACTGGCAGATTACATTGCCAATTCTCATAGGTACATGTGGCGCAAGTATACGGTCCATTTTGATAGTTTATTCTAGTTTTCTTTCTAGCTTCACTAGCTTTCTCGTACTAGCTTCACTAGCTTTTGCCTATACTTTTTCTGTTGAGAGAAACCCTTGGAGTAATTTCCTTAAATCACGAGAAGAAACAGAAAGCCAAAAGCTTTTTACTTGAAGAAGCCCCTATGGAGGCCTATATACAGACTTCATGATCTATTAGGCTGACAGACGGGTTTACAATGAGGTCAGGGATCCTTAAGGAAGGATACACCTATGTGGTGAGCAGTTGCGCTTTTGTTTGTTAGTTTGAAGTTTCAGTATTTAGCTTGGTGGTTTGTGCAACTTAATCTCAATACATGAAGTGTGCCTTCATATGCAGCCACATCAAGTACTAATATTGCAGCCTGACCAAATCACCCTTCAGGTGGAAACAGGGGTCCTTGTCCTGTCAATTGGCCCTTTTTGGATCATCAGATTTATGCGTAACTGACATATGTAACAAAATTGTATAAAGCTTTATCTGACATGAGCTTGCCTGGGTTTACTCCACGTTTATTTCCTATCTTGGACTATGATCTAGTAAAAACGGTTAACAACTTCATTGGTTAAGTGCGTGAAGTAAAACCATTAAATTAGTTGCATTAATTTGTTGTTGAATATCCTCAGCATGCATCTATGAACATTTTTGGAGATAAGCTGCAGTACTGCAGAGACTGACTTTTGCTTTTCAATGTAGGTTGGCCTTACACTCGTACTTCTCATTATTTATAACTGTTCTGATCAAGTTCTCTCTACTAGAGAGAAAAAACAAGCAAAATCCAGGGAAGCTGCTGCAAGAAGTGCAAGGGAAACAGCACAGGCACGTGAAAGATGGAAATCTGCAAAGGATGTTGCTCGGAAGCATGCATCGGGATTGCAGAGCCAATTATCACGAACATTTTCTCGTAAAAAATCTGTTAGGCAACAGGATCAGCTGAAGGGTCTGGGTCAAGCTAAACCTGGGACCGATGCTGCCTTACCGCCCATGCGGGCGAGCGCGTCACAGGCAAAAGGAAATAAAAAGGAGCCTAGCAACCTCACAATGATGATGCACGAGCTTGAAGAGGATCCTGATAGTCACGGGGGATTCAACTTGGAGATCGGAGATAAAAACTTGAAGAAGAATATGCCCAAGGGCAAGCAGTTGCACACTCGCAGCCAGATTTTCAAGTATGCATATGGTCAAATTGAGAAGGAAAAAGCTCTGCAGGAGCAGAACAAGAATTTGACATTTTCCGGGGTAATTTCAATGGCTTCTGATGTAGAAGTCAGGAGCAGGCCTACAATTGAGGTTGCTTTCAAAGATTTGACGCTTACTCTGAAAGGGAAAAAGAAACATTTGTTGAGGTGCGTAACGGGGAAAATTATGCCTGGCCGAGTTTCCGCTGTCATGGGTCCATCTGGGGCTGGGAAAACAACATTTCTTCATGCTTTGGCCGGAAAAGCAACTGGTTGCACCACCAGTGGTATGATTCTCATAAATGGGAAAGTTGACTCGATGCACTCATACAAGAAAATTATTGGCTTCGTTCCCCAAGATGATATAGTGCATGGTAACTTGACAGTGGAGGAAAATCTCTGGTTTAGCGCTAGGTGCAGGTATGCCACCTCTTGTTTCATAGCTGAGAGCCTTTTTTCCCCGTGTCTTGGTTTATTTCAGGTATTAACATATTCCTGCTGTGTTACTTCTCAGTATGTTCTCTTGCACTTTAATTAGTAGGCATGAAGACACAGGTGTCGAGGCAGACAGTGTATGTCCTTCATGGGAAACTTAAAACCCTATGATCTTTTTACGTATAGAACCACGTTAAGTTTTTTGCATACTTCAGTTGTAATTGATCTACTTGCCATTTCTTCGGTTATTCAAAACCATAAGTATGACTCTGATAGCTGAAGTTTATGGCCGGGTAAGGTTAATTTTGGGAAAACTAGTACAACTGGTACTAAGCTTCAATATCAAGCAAAGCTTTTACATCAAAATGCTTTAAATGAGGGGCCGATTAAAGCTATACAAATTGGATACGGCTATTTCTAGAACGAGGTTGTTAAGTTGATCAACCCTCTTTCTTGCTCCTTCTTCTCTACAATTCCTTCCCCTTCCTATAGCTGTATTTTTCTGTTTGTACTTTATGTGCCCTCAACTCTCACACTTAAACTATTCTGGTCATGCAACATGCTTATGTGTTGGAAACATGGCTTCACGGCATCCAAATTATATTTCAGCCATTCCTGCAAAGCTTATATTTTTCCCGGAGCCACAACTCTCATTTCGGCACCTAATGCAAAAACTCACTATCCTGTGTTTAGAGTTTCTCTTATACAGAGAACGTGTATTGAGACTGGAAACGATGAAACTGTGGAGTTAGTGTTAGGTGTTGTACTTAATTAGCAAAAGTAGTGTTAGTTTTGCAACTTCATGTATGTGTAAATACATGCGGGCGTATCACAATACCACCTCTCTTCTGCGCCCTCTCCCCCTCCCTCAACACACACACACACACACACATCCCCTTTTAGCTCCCTGCTTGATAAAGCTGTGGCATGTTATACCCATTTTAGCTACATTTTTGGTTAAAACAGAGAAAGTTATGTTTGCTAACTATGGCCATCTGAAATGTGGATCTAGATGACGTAGATTTGGCAGGCTATGTTGATGACCGAACTAGCTATTTGAGAAGGGTACCTACTTACACACGGAGCAAGAAGCTGGCCAAGTTGGCTAGATCTAGTGTAGAGACCATAGGATTTTGCGCATGGAGTTTAAGAGTTAATGTGGTTCCAAGTGTTACCAGAAGATCTACAACTTACTGTTAATAGGCGTATGAAGTTATATTGCAATTGCAAGCCCCATCAGCAATTGATTAAGTTGAAGATAACATAATAACCCTAATAGATTCATATTAACATTCTATATGTATCCCCTAGGAGTGAGCACGGTTCGGTTTCGAGGTCAAACTGCAAACCGAACCGTTACCCCTCGGTTTGAAAAATTGTGAACTGAACCGAACTAAACAACATCGATTTTGAGGGTTTGGTCGGTTTACACGGTTTGGTTTAGTCGGTTTTGATCTCTTTGCGCTCATGTAAAGATGTTGCTTTGCACACTACTATTGGATCTAAATACAATATTAAAATCGAAGTTATGTTATCTTTGAATTGCACGTAATCTTGTTACATTCATTATATAAGGGCTCATGTTATATAAGATATAAGTATTATTCCAGATATATATTACAACTAAAACTCAAGTATGCCTTTGTCATTATGTATGAGAAAGAATGAATAAATATAGAAGAGATATTGGTCACTAGATTTTTCTGTTATAAGTGCCCTTATTATTTTTTTTTCTTTTAACTTCCAAGGGTTGGTTTATTTGGATTTGCTTAGTACCATGTATGGAAAATTTCAATGAGTGTTACTAAAAATAATTAACATATCTTAGGTCGGTTTGGTTCGGTTTAAAAATGTGAACCACGAACCTGACCAAAACAAGGTTGGTTTGAGAAATGTGAAACCGAGCTGTTAAGATTTTCAGATGGTTCGGATAGGATCGGTTCGGTTTGATCGGTTTCAACGGTTCGGTGATACTGAGTATCACCAAACAATTTCCATCCAAATCACAGCCACAAATATCTCAATAACAGCTCCTAGAACCAGAACCAAAAGGGGTTTAAGGGACCCAGACTGAGACTTTGTAACTCTATTACAATGCTAATAAAACACTAAGGAACCAGCAAAACAAACGATCAATTAATCCATAAACTAACTAGCACCACGATAAAACAATACCGCAAGACACTCTGACTAGGCAGAAACCTACTTGTCAGTTGGAATTGCTGAAGCTCTGAATTGACTGTCAAATGTGCTCTGCTACCATTTAGACGTCCCAAATGACATACTAGTTTGCATAACTTATGAGAACACCTAACAGGTTTTTTTTAATACCCCCCTAGACTCTGAAGGAAGAAATAACCAAACGAATGAAGTGCCTCAGAGAACTAAACAGGCTATCAATCTAGCCTATACTGAACATCTATAATATTCCCTAAAAGTAACAGATGCTCTTTTTTTTTTGTTTAACATGACTGAACCACATGATATTTAGATCAGTTAGCACTTGAGGGGAATAAAACATGAAGAACTTGGTTTGCGTATATCCTTTCCGTGAAATCAGAAGAGCGAGGAGTGGAGGTACAGTATTTAAGGATCTTAGTGTTAAGACATTTCATCTCATTGAGTTTTAGTTGGAGATGAGAGATATCAGTGTACTAACTTGCGGGAGAGTTGTAAAGTTGTACACTTGCCGTTAATACCTTTTAGTCCTTTTGTAATGGCTAAGGTGCAATATTAACCAATTATCAAAGTCTTTCTTTTTTCTTTCCCTACTCAAATTAGAACTTAGGATAAACTTGAACTGGTAAACTCTATGATCTGTAAGAGATTCAGTTGATCTACAAATTTATGCACAAGGACTCCATTTAGTACTGTTCCCCAAATGCATTGCACTGGGATCTAGACCATATACAGTCATCTCTTCTACACAGTGGCTGGTGTAAAATTTGAACTCCTATCCTCGTAATAAAGCTGCCTATGTCATGCTTATAGTCGTATCATTTATATGTAGCTGGTCCCAAGCCGGGATAAAGGAGGAGGGAATTGCGAGAGGTTTATAGCCACCGTAAAAGTCACATTCCATGAAGATCAATCCAGAGAAATTATACGTTTCCTTGGAACTTATCAGAGAACATGTGCTTTGATAGGGTGCTGGAGTTTCTTTTTTTTACCTTCTTCTTAAGGATATCGTTCTGTCTTATTGATTCTGTACAAGTAGGTAGTCAGTGAAAGTTATAGATTGTAAGTGATCCAAGTCCATGTTATCTAGCACGTTTGTATATCAGTATCATTTATGATGAAAAATAATCTTAAAATCTGACTCTTTTTTATTGCTTTACAAATAAAACTGGATAAACGGATAAGGAGCAATTACCTTGTGATGTTAGACATTACTAACCATAATTTGCATGGACTATCATTTTTTTGTTTCGCAAAGACGTGTCCAAAGAGAACTGATTAGTTTGTCTCTTGTTGTCATTCTGACTTTCTTTTAGCATCTTCTTCCTTCACCTGCTGCATATTGATTTAGTTGTAATGTTGATTTTCCTTTCTCTGCATTTATAGACTACCAGCTGACCTGCCAAAACCAGAAAAGGTTCTGGTTGTTGAAAGGGTCATCGAGTCCTTGGGCCTGCAGCCTGTTAGGGAGTCCCTTGTTGGGACAGTAGAAAAGCGAGGAATCTCTGGGGGCCAGAGGAAGCGAGTAAATGTTGGATTGGAAATGGTTATGGAACCATCTCTACTGATCTTAGATGAGCCGACATCTGGTCTAGACAGTTCTTCTTCTCAGTTACTACTTAGAGCACTTCGTCGTGAGGCTCTTGAAGGAGTAAATATATGCATGGTGGTACACCAACCAAGGTAATCTTTCTCAATTTCAGTCTCTACTGAATACTGATCACTTTTCGCCATCTGTTTTTTCTTGTCATGCTTCTTCTGCTTGTATATGTATTATTATTCTGGATGGATGAAGTATGCTGCTTCCTAAACATGGCACGTGATACTTTTTCCCCCAGTTGCAATGTACGACCTACTATAGAATTTTTTATTCCAAGAGTATGTTATGCTTAGTATTGTGCAGTACGTAGGATTTATAACTATTGGCCCCAAAAGCTTAAGCCATAACAAATTGAGCTCAACAATGTTCTTATGCTTAACACTTCTCCTCACGTGCAAGGCCGCGATTGCAGAGAAAAGCCATGAAATACAAATTAGGGTTCACCAGCACAAAGCGCCTAATAGATTTAGCAGAAGTTGCACTAACATAAGCGGAACTATATTACCTATTAAGGCTTTGTTTGTTATACGGAAATCGTTTTCGGGAAAAGGTTTTTCCGCATTTTCCGGTGTTTGGTTCATGGAAATCGTTTTCCGAAAAAGGTTTTCCGGTGTTTGGTGCATGCATAAGATTTTTTAACGGAAAATGATTTCTAATCAACTTATTTTGAAGAACAAAATGTCGGAAACCACTTACCGTTTAAAATTCGGTAATTCATTTTCCGGACCACTGAACACACACACACCTACACACACCTACACACACCCACCCACCCCCCCACACACACACACTCACACACACACACACACACTTACACACACACACTCACACTCTTACACTCACACTCTGACACACACCCTCACACACACACACACACACACACACTCACTCACGCTTACACACACTCACTCACACACTTACACACACACACACACACTCACACACGCTTACACACTCTCACTCACAGACTCACACACCCACCCACCCACCCACACACACACACACACAAACACACACTCTTACACGCCCACGCTCTTACATGCACACACCCACACCCACGCACTCACTCAAACACACACACACACCCACACCCCCTTAAACGCACACACAGATATGCCCAAACAGCGGAAACAGTGAAAAACAAATATTTTTTTACTATAGATATTTGTATCATTGCATAACACCCAAATAGCAAAAAATAAAATTAATGAAAATGTTTTCAGGAACTGCTATTTCCAGAAAGCATACTCTGGAAAAGCATTTTCCTGAAAGTGTTTTTGGTGAAGCATTTTCCGTGAAACAAACAGGGCCTAAATTGTTCAATTTGTTTGAAAAAAGCTGACATCACTCCTCTACAAATCAGCCTTATTGAAGTAACTGGGTTTAGTATGATATGTCTAAATATATCTTTTATCCAATCAGAAACTTCAATTTTTCATTGATTCTTAAAGTTCTTCTGATAAAATAACTTGACTGAGGTTATACGGCAATATATACTTTGATTAACACTCCTATAACATCTTAAAGCATAACCAAAAGAAACTATCTTCACCAAGACTTTGTTCAAGGCTTTAAAAAAATTAGCTTACAACAACTCCTTTTTCTACTCATCTGAACTAGTGGTATATAGATCTCACTATTGGCGCATATGTAGCAAGAAACCTTCTTTTACTTCAAAGAATACTTCCAAATGCACTTATTCCAACAACTAGAAAGTTTTGACTTATTCACTGTCTAGGCATGCTTTGCCTTCTTAGCTAATTAAGTAACCTTCAATATTCTCCTTCAGCTACACCTTATTCAGGATGTTTGATGATCTGATACTTCTAGCTAAGGGTGGTCTTACGGTATATCACGGATCAGTGAAGAAAGTTGAAGAATATTTTTCAGGCCTTGGGATCAACGTCCCTGAGCGTGTTAATCCTCCAGATCACTTCATTGACATTTTGGAGGGAATTGTAAAACCAAGCACAAGCTCAGGAGTGAACTATAAAGAACTTCCTCTTAGATGGATGCTTCATAATGGGTATCCCGTACCACCAGATATGCTAGATTCTGCTGGCATGGCCGCATCAGCAGGGGAGAATTCAGCTCATGGAGCAAATCCTGCTGCTGGGTCTGATGGACAATCATTTGCTGGAGACTTATGGCAGGATGTGAAGTTTAATGTTGAGTTGAAGAAAGACCATATTCAACATAATTTCTTAAAGTCAAAGGATTTGTCCAACCGGATAACGCCTGGTGTACTTCAGCAATATAAATATTTCCTTGGGAGGTAAGACTTGATTTTCTTGTCCTTCCAACGTAGCTAGTATCTATTTTCTTTTAAGTTATAATGTGACAAACTCGATACTTCTCTTAACAACTAAAGCTAACGTATTTCTCTCTTTTCATGTGAGTACCCAGTACTAGCCTGGGCCTCTTTCCCGTTTAGATTTTGATAAAAGAAGTTATCAGTAAACATCAGAATATTGAAAAGAAGGATAATGGTCAGACATGGGCGAGGATCCAACTAGCGATTTTCAGTAATATGTAATGAAAACAGTGTCAAACCACATTTACCCTGGAACAGAGAAACTATGTCTTTGGATGTTCATTCTTGTCACGTTTGCATAGTGAGTGAAACCTAACTGTATGTTCTTTGGTTTTGTTTTAGGGTTGGTAAGCAGCGGTTACGAGACGCTAGGATACAAGCAGTAGATTTTCTTATTTTGTTGATAGCTGGAATTTGCCTAGGAACCCTTGCTAAAGTAAGCGATGAAACCTTTGGGGCTACAGGATACACCTACACCGTAATTGCAGTTTGTAAGTTCGAACTCAGTGTTCCTGTTTGTTCTTTACTAGTCGAATACTATTATATACCAATGCGTATATATTCCCTAAGGAACTTCGTTTTATAAAAATGTTAATATTTAGAACAATCATTCATGTTCATATATCTAATGTAAAAGAATTAACTGGTATTTGGTCCGATGTGTTCTTTTTTAATCGTCATAACAAAGTTGGGTCCAATGCTTTCTTCATTTCAGGTTGAAATGACCTTAAAGAAGTAAACATTGTACCTTTCCTAGACCTTTGTTATGCAGATGAAAAAAAGAAAAAAAGAGAGATTCTAAACCTCGTGGGAAAGAGTATTCACAGGAATTCATCTACCGTGAAGTTAATTTTACAAGGAGTAGATTGTTTACTGTCTAACAAATGAGGTCATACAGGGCGTTATCCGGAAACCTCATATTGAAACTTTTTTACACGACATAAACATGCTCCAGAACGTGGAAAACCTTCCGTTGTACTTTCATCTTGTATATGAATATTTTAAGGTGTTACAACTTGATAAAAATAAGGTGGTTAAATATGAGAAAGAGTGCCTTTCTAATCTCTGTCTTTCAGATTGAGGGTCTAAGAGTACTTTATGGTAAGTATTAGTTCGGCATCTTGGTTTTTGATAAACAGATGTTGCTCTCTTCTACATAAATTGTGCACAAGAGAAGTCTGCCGCGAATACTATAGCTGGTTGTTAAATAAGTAAATTCTTTGTCACTGTTGGAGTTTTTCCTTTTTCTATCATACCACATTCCTTTTCATCCTCCAACTTTGTATTGCTGATTTTCAGCTCTCCTCAGCAAGATTGCGGCTTTGAGATCGTTTTCTCTGGATAAGCTACACTACTGGAGAGAAAGTGCTTCTGGCATTAGCAGCTTAGCTTACTTTCTGGCAAAAGACACGATTGACCATTTCAATACAATCGTTAAGCCCGTGGTTTATCTCTCAATGTTCTATTTTTTCAACAATCCAAGATCTACCTTCTTAGATAACTACATTGTATTGGTTTGTCTCGTGTATTGTGTGACTGGTATAGCTTATGCGCTCGCAATCTACCTGGAACCTGGTTCAGCCCAACTGGTGTGTAATCTGACTGGAACTTAATTGAGCAATCTCTTTAGCTTTATTATCTGGTATAGATTTAATTGCTTGTCACCACTTTGCATGATGCAGTGGTCAGTGCTGCTTCCTGTTGTTTTGACTCTCATTGCAAGACAGGAAGCAGAAGGAATTTTAAGAGGTTTAGAAGAGCTGTGCTACACTAAGTGGGCTTTAGAAGCATTTCTGATAGCAAATGCCGAAAGGTTTGGCGTATTTTCTTGCTCTTTATGTCTAAGTGGCTCTTAAACTGCTACTTTTCTGAATGCATGCCATAGCTTTGCCCACAATGTACATAACTTGGTGACAAAAACTTTAAGAGGCTGATATTAACAGTAATTGATGTTAATGGATGCTAGTTGAAGTTGTTCAGTTGCTGTGGGTTTCATATAAATGGGAAAAGACAGCAGAAATCATATCGCTCCTGCTGAAGTTACCGCATTGTAATAATCTCTCTTATAAAAGCTACTCATTGCCATTACAAACCAAGTTTGCTATAGGAGTTATAGGCAAGAAGTAGTAATGAGAGGTATACATTTCTACCATCTTACCAATCATTTCTGTGTAATTGTTGAGAAGCCGTACATTTGATAGTTACATGGCTCCCGCAGGACTATCTTGTAAACCATAGCTGTTGAGTTTGGTATTATGTCCTTAAAAGCAACTTTGTACCTGCTCACATTCATATATGCAAAAGTAGCCTTTCATAGGGAAAAAGATGTGCACAGATATATCATCTCGCATGACATAGCTCTCACTTTCTTTTCATAATCCTTTTGTTATTGCCGAAGAATTTTTGAAGTTACGGAGCATTAACAAATAAAGTCAGCATCAGCAAGGCACTGGTCATTTTAGTAACTTGACTATTCATCAAAACAAATAAGCAGGGGAAATTCCTTTGTCAAACTGAACCTTTCTGACCATTCAGGTACTCTGGAGTTTGGCTGATTACAAGATGTGGTTCCCTAGACACATTTAAGTATCAACTCAAAGATTGGTATCCATGTCTAGCATACCTGGTGATTTGTGGTATAGTTAGTCGTGGCACAGCGTTGTTCCTTTTGGTAACTTTCCAGAAGAAATAACGGGCTAGCACTCTCTTTGCTTGTATTCTTTTCGGTTCAACACGCGGCAAGTTCACACAGATCTGCAGCCAAAATGATGGAAGAACCTGCAATCGTATATGACCAGGGGATCAAATGGATACATCTATTAGGAGGATGGATGTTACAAAATCTTGGGCGTCATTCGTTTCTATCATTTCCGAAGTACATTGCATTACAAGCAAGGGAATTAGCTGCAGCGTATCTCTTTTGGCTAACCTGATCCCTTTACCTATGCTCGGGTATTGGAGGACGTGATTATGACATTTCTTCCTTATGAGGCCGTGTTCTGTGTTTCTTGTAACCCTCTATTGTAAACTGCATATATATGTAATTAAAATGCATGCATTTTTTTTGAGGTGCATCACCATATCTAATTTTTTTGTAGCTACACCGTCTACTAATTATTGTTATTACAATCCGCTCCCTGTGATTTGTAGTATTTTACACAATGCTCCATTCTGACAAGGATTCAGTGGGTAAAGGTGTTAGGGCACCAAATAATCTTTTATAATATACCGAAATTGCCCTTAAAATGTCTCCCCCTTCTTTAGCCAACGCCAGCGGCTACAACAAACCACCACTGTCATCCTACTCTCCAAACACCATCTTTCCCCCTCCCCCACCCCCAAGCACCATTGCCCATCTTAGGCACACACATACCTAGACCGGCAACCACTTGCACACATCACCCAAATTTGAACAGCAAAAAGGCGTTCGAACTTTGAGACACGATAACCCCTCAGCTCGAGCCGCATCAAAGTTAAGAAGAAAGGAAGCTTGGCTAGCTGGCCAATACCATTGATCTCAGAATACGTAGGCTTGGCTATCTGCCAACTCTGCTCCGCTTCGCCAAAAACTTTTTTTGACGCTAAAAATTCTGGAGATTTTTCTTTAAGATCTTTTCCGACACCTTTCGCCGATCACACACACCGCACGCACGCACACAAGAGAACCAACACATGTACTATAATCCCCTTCTCCAATTAATGCCTCAGGTTGCCTGTCTGGGGGCTCAGATGCCAGGCGATCATCCTGACCGGGCACAAACACTCGCCTACTTTGTATGTCACTAAGCATGAACTTGGCACCATTCTACAGCGTCTCAAGTAGTCACCCTTACCTTACTTCTCCTTTAAGCTCTCCGGTCATGCTCCTTACTCAGCGACCTCATTAACAAGCCATATCCTATCAAGTACAAGCAACCAGCCTTCACCCCTGTTCAAAGCCAACGAGGGCAATGCCCTCAAGCACCTCACCCATTTTGCTGGTTCCCTATAGCACTATGGGGATGGTGACACTTTGAAGCTTTGGGAATATTAAAATTCCCTGATTGGCCTTGCCTACTCCTAGTACCACCAGATCCCTGAGGGTAGCATCCCTTTGTGGTTTGACATGGTCCATCTCTTCCTTGACAAGTTTTACTATGAAGTAGAGCATGTGATTATCACAAACTTTGCGGGAACCTGCCAGAACCCGCGGGGGGGGGGGGGGGGATCACAAGTGTTTGGAGTGCACTGACTTCAGTAAGGATGAGACTCTTGTAACCATTTGCATCGAGAACATCCCAATCGAGAGATACCTAAAAGGTTTAGCTTGAAGATTTCCAGCTTCAGTCTTCGGGACATCCCAAGGAAGTTGCGCGAGTCACCTATGACTCGGTCGGTCCGTCAAGGACCCCAAAGTCGCAAACTCAGATTGCCTTGACTGCGAAGGTGGAAATAGCCAGTGACGATGATGATAGCCATAAGTGCCAATCCCAAGGAGGGGATGAGCGCCCTGAGATGAGAAGGCAGCCGACATCTGTGCCGGAATACCCATGCGACTTAAGGACAATCAAAGAACTCCTCAAGTCTTGGATCCACGACAATTTCACACCCGCCCAAGCCCTGGCTTGCCCTAGTGCCTTTTCCCAGACCTGTCATTTTTCCTTAAATTTTGCATGTTGCAATGAACTCACTCCCCATGTACAAAGGCATGTTGCCTACCTATGTTATCAATGAAAAGTTGCAATTTCCAGACTCAAAAAATTTTGAAGCTACAATCGCTCTTGCACAAGTCTACTCATCAGCCTTGATTCCGCCCCTACTCCCTTGGAAGCTTCAATCCTTCCCCAACCCCAAGCAGACTAGTCCCTCACTCTCTGTCTTACATTGCACACGACTTGGTAGGTAGTGCGCAGTGTGGCTCGAGGCACGCTACTTAGTCTCAACACCGTTCACCAACATCGACCCCGACATTACAACGCCTTTGTCGAGCATGCACACAACAAGTCTCTCCTCCCTTTCGCCTTACATGCTCGTGTCCGCATTACCACTCTCATCATCCTTCCTCGACACCCTCGCTCAAGTTCCTTTATTCCCTTGTGTGACTTTTCCCATTCCAAACTAACCAGTAGAGAGGGTAGAACCCAACTTGCGTACCCGGACCCGTGCTTGGCCATACCCTTCTTAATTAGAAGCTTGAATCCACACCCAGCCCAATCCATGGCCGACTGACCTGACTCGAACCGTGTCCTTCACAAACTTGAAATTTTCTCCAAAAGAAACCTTAGTCTCTCCCTTACATCGCCAAGCCCCTTGCACTGCCACCCGTCTGCAGCCTTTCCCTTAGCCGGCAGCCCCCCTCCCCCCTGTCGGTGACCCCTTTCCCTCCCTTCTTCTCCCTCTCCCCTGCCACTACAATAACCCTGCAAGGCAATATCTATTCATTGTAGGCGCTGCACCGTGGCTCCTCTCTCCCATTTTCCCATCATATTTTTCCTTCCTCAACTTCGGCCTCCATTACCTTACAAGATCGATGACCCCCAAGGCTGACAACCCCTCCAACTGTCCTCTCTCTTCGGCCTTTTCCACCATTCCTTAAGGGCGACGATGTCCAATCCCTTTTCGGCCTCCCCATTCCCCCTCTAAGGCCGACCCCTCATCTCTTTTAGCCTATGCCCCATCTTCCTCTTCTTCGCTTAGGCCTCCTCCACCCCCCAAGGCTAATGAACCTCAAGGCCGACAACCCACCCCACCTCCCCCACGTCACGACTGATGACCCCCCTTCACCCACCTTTGGCTTAACCCCTTTCAGCATCCTTCACACCCCTAGTGAGACACCCTATGCCTCACACTTTCCCACAGAATCACTTCGAACTCCGCGGTCGTGCCTCTAATATGTGTGTTACGTCTACTCTGAGCTATCATTGTACCTCCATGTCACGAGGCATCCACCACCGTGCCCCTGGGTCGAGCTGCCGGACCTTGCCTCTGTGCTCATCATCGTATTCTGCATCGCGACGTCCAAGTATATATAGGTGGCGTGCCCCTGCACCCGTCGTCGCGTTCTCGCCGCCCATCATCCTTTAGCTTCAGTAGGTGGCTTGAGCCACCTACTCCTCACTCTCATCGTTCAAAGAGATGGCTACAGTGCCTTTCATACCCCGATGCACTTCAGAACTTCTTTTTAAGTATGAACTTGCGAGTACACATGCACTACATGCCTAGGTTGCCCCTCCGGGCATAGCGTATGCAGGGGGCTTATGTTGCCTCCCCTGGCTATATACTTTTGAACCGTTCTTGGATCCTTCTCCCACAACACTTAAACTTTTTAATGGTCAAAGTTTAACACTACCAGCTTGGTCAACCCAAAGAGCACTGTTAAGTAGCGTACTTTTCTTCTTCGCCAAGAAATGTACTTTTCCTTTTTGGCTAAGAAACGTACTTTTCTTCTTCGCCAAGAAACGTACTTTTCTTCTTCGCTAAGTAACATACTTTTATTCTTAGCTAAGAAACGTACTTTTCTTCTTTGCCAAGTAACTTACTTTTATTCTCCGCTAAGTAATGTACTTTTCTTCTCCGCTAAGTAATGTACTTTTCTTCTCTTCTAAGAAACTCACATTATCCTAGGACACGCATAAGCCCCCTGATGCACTTATCCAGGCTGTGGGCTATTTTCAGCAGGTATATTGCATCAATTTTTCTCTTCCTTATTACGGTCTTTGGCTAAGCACAGTGTGGGTATTGGTCTTCAACTTCTCAGGCCACTTTTAACAATAATTCAGTAAGCATGGGCTTAACTCAGTGCCTTAATATTCGGAACCAAGATACACGTTCTATACCTACAACGGGCTGCTTTGGCCTTCAATCTAGGAGAGAAATAGCGTTGTGTACCAGATATTAACTCCTTTTCATTCATCATTATTTATTCCTTCGAAAGTTGGGGATTTGGTTTGACATGTATGCCATCATTTGACTTTCTTTTTCTCTGCTTAACTTGTTGCAGGTTCGAGATATGAAACTAGAAAAGCTGCTGGACACACCTCCGCCTGGTCTAGATAAGGCTATAGCTATTTCCAAGGCATGCATACCTTAAAGCGTCGTATTACCGTTTTCTTTTCCTCACTTTTCAGTTTAGTAATCTCTGACCATGGCAGTGCTTTCCAGGTTATGCACTTTGTTGAGTCCCAAGAATAAATATGTTGTAAACGTGCTGTAACTTCAGTACTCTAGCCAGTAGTCATATATTTATTTGTTGGTTGTGACTTATAGGGCCACACACTTCAGCTTTTGTCCTTGCCAGACCTTTCTACCTCCACAGGGAAGATAATGAAGGTATAGACTTGGTTTTATTTGTATATTGCCAGAGGCTTTGAGTCGAACATTACTCCATGAAGAATATATTGAGTTAAGACTTTGTTAAGTGCCAAAGTATGAGTCAGTATGCTTATTTTGAATCACTTTGGCTCTTACTCCAAAGCCAATTCTGGCACCATTGTCTTTCAACCTGAGGTTGCTTGCCTTTATGCTTGAAACCTTGGGTATAAAGAGCAGGCAATTGAACTTTTGTAGATCGTGTCTCACTATTTTCAGTTTTATAATTTACATGTTTTTTGGCCTTTGACATCCATCTATTCTACTCAATTCCGCTAAAGAAGCAGCTAACCTACAACAACTTCGGCCCCTCAAATCCATTTTAGGCAAAGAGAAGGCAAACGAGGATGAAGTAAGCCATGAACCCTTTGTTAACAGAATTTCTGTGCTGGGGGTTCGATACTGACCACTGCATGTTTCTCCCTCTAGACAGACGAGCAAGAGCAACTAGACTAAGGCTGGCAAAAGTGTGAGCTTTTTCGTGATTCAGAAACCACGGAGTTTTTTACAGTGACAATTCCCACTGTAATACCTAATGTGCTGTCTTTCTCCTTATTCTCTGCAGAAGCATGTTCAAATAATTAAGTTTTAGCTTGAGGCGTCGGTCGTAATTAAGATAGTTATTGCTAAAAATTGCTTTTATGAAGCCTTTCCCCAGCAGCCCTATAGCCCTATAGACCTACTGTCCATGTCTACCTATATCTACACTTGTAAACATCCTATTTTTGTAGTAACTTTTAATTAATTAAATAGTGAGATCTATTATTACTTAGAGTTCATTATTAAGCTTAAACATAGTAATATGCCTTAATTAGTTAATTTGGTCCAGTCCAATCCATCAGTCTAGCAGTCCAGTCTAGCAATCCAATGAAGTCCAATTCTGTCATTTTGGTCCGAAGGTCTAGATTTTATTTTATTATTTAATTTGTTTGTCTAGATAATATAGGAAAATATTATGCGAATTATCTCTAGTGCAAAGATTAAATCAATATATGGTTAAATGTAATAAATCCTGAATCTAATACATCCCATCTGCGATATCAGAGATAATTACTGAAATTAGAGTTAGATAATGCCTCAAAATTTTTAAAAAATCATTTTAAAATCATGGGATGAATTGGCCAGTTTTTTGTGGAATGATCCATTATCTTTATCTAAAATTTTAGCCCTCCATATACATTCAAAAAGTCATTTTAGTCTCTTGCATCGTGGATCATTTGAAGAGTGTTCTCGAGTCTCCTAGACAAGTAACTTCATGATGAATTTTAATTGCTTTTTTAGTATTGAAGATTATATAGAATTGTCTTCCATTTCTCATAATTGCATTTTATATAAAAATCAAAAAGAGGCTTTTTCATTTCTGAGTCTCAGTCTAGGACCGAAATATAGATTACTTCCGTAGGATGAGAGTTGAATAATGGTGGTTGTGATTCTGGCTAGTTCGACCAGATACGTAGGCAATTCGGCCCCGATGTTGAGCTCAAGCCAAAAACATAAAAATAAACTAGGGTTGATTTTATTACATTACATGTTTTTAAGGCCAAAAATAAAAAAATGAAGTAGAGGTCGAAAGGTACAGCGAATGCCTAACACATTCCTGCTCCATAACTCATTCTCCTTGATTTAGCCACAAGTCCAAAGCTCTTTGCAGAATCCCACAGGGTGTCCTGGACCTGGCAACGGTTGGGGAAAGCCTGACGCCGAACTGCCAGGTGGACTACACGTGATGCCCTCCAGAGTTCTGCTCCCGTCTTGGAGTGTCCCGAGGGTCATAGTGTCTAGGGGTGTCGATAAAAAACCCCTAGTGCCGAAGCACGTAGATTAGACATGCAGTCACCCTGGAGAAGATAGTGTCTTAGAGAGCGAGCCTATCTTGCGGATAAGTCCTCATGCCACAGCACTCATAGCGTGCCAAGGTAAGTACCCCAAAGGAGTCGCCTACTTGGTGACTAAGATAGTGTCCAGAAGGAGCTGCCTGCTTGACACACCAAGGCAGTGTCCCAGAGGGGTTGCCTACTCAACGGGCCAAGGCAGTGTCCCGAAGGAGTCGCCTAACTGGCAGAAAGGGGACTAGAGCTCCCTAGCGGAGATAGTGTCTAAGAGAGCGATCCTTGTGCCAGAGCACTTAGAGCACGCCAAGGTAGTGTCTGGGGGAGTCACCTACCTGATTGGCCGAGGTAGTGTCCCAGATGAGTCGCCTACCTAGCAGAAGTGGAGTTAAAGCTACCTGGCAGAGAGAGTGTCTTAGAGAGAGAGCATATCTCGCGGGTGAGTCCTTCTACCAGAGTACTCGGAGCGCGCCAAGGTAGTGTTCTAGAAAATTTGCCTACCTAATGGGCTAAGGTAGTTTCCCAAAGGAGTCACCTACCTGGCAAAAGGGGAGTTGGAACTTCCTAGCAGAGATAGTGACTTAGAGAGCAACCCTATGCCCAAGTGAGTCCTTATGCCGGAGCACTTAGAGCGTGCCAAGGTAGTGTCTCGAAAGAGTCACTTATCTGACGGGCCATGATAGCGTCCTAGAGGAATTATCTACTTGGTGGAAGGGAAGTCTTCAGGCCGGAGCACTAGGAGCTCCCTGATGAAGATAGTGTCCCAGAGGAGTGCCTATCTCCACAGGATGCTACACATTCTCAGAAATGGGTTGAAGGATGTTTCACGACTAGTGTTATCAAAGGCGCACCTAGGCGAGCGCCAAAGCGCAAGGCGCACTCCCTGTACCTCGCCTAGGGCTAGGTACAACCCCTTTGAAAAGGCCCGTCGCCTTGCACCAGTAGGCACCCAGACATAAGGCGCAAAGCGATGGTGGAGGCGCAAAAAAAAAAGCACAAAAATCCTAATTGGTAATTTTTCATCACGGCATCATCTCAACCATTCATTATTTTAAATTCTTTGTTTCATAACATAGTAAATCAATATATTAACCAAAAAAAGCCTTAAAACATCAAATCCCTAATGAATCGATTCTCTTATTGTTGTTCATTGTGCTAGCGTCCTGTCCCCAATTGTGTAATATCCTAACTTAATCTAATTATGGGTTAGATTAATTAAGGGCATAAATTTTATTGATAGCATTGTTTTTATTAATAATCGCGTATTAGAAATGAAAATGAGTTAGTTCGGCTTTGGGGCCAAAATTCAATTTTCTAAAAGTTATGAGGTCAAAGTGCAATTATGAGAAAGTTGGGGGACTAAATTGTAATTTTGCAAAAAATGATGATTAGTGGCAAGAAGAGGTGTCTTGTTGCAGGGAAGAATTTAGGAGGGATGGACAACTCCTGTTTAGAAGTGTCTAACTAAAAAAAATTGAGAGAGAGGGAAATTAAAGAAGAAAAGAAAAGGAAGGAAAAGAGAGAGAGTGAGAGAGAGAAAGAGAGAGAGAGAGAGAGAGAGAGAGAGAGAGAAACATGGCTTCAACTGAGAAGAGCAAAACAAAGGGGAAAGAAGGGAAGGGAAAGGAAGAAGAAGAAGAAGAAGAGAAAAATTAAAAACCAAACTCTAATGGGGTAATTTCTCTCTACCTCTTGAAATTTTTGGGTTCAATTGGTTAGGTTTTTGTGTGTGTCCCCAGTGAGCGTGGGTGTGTGTGATTCACTGTGTGTTTGTGAAATTTCCCAAGTATGGGTGTGTGTTCGGGTGAGATATATGCACATGTGTGTGCATCTTTGAGTGTGTGAGGACGAGGGGGAGGGGGAACAACCATGGTAATGGGGTGTGTGTGTGTGTGTGTTATATGCCGTGGGATGTATGTGTGCGCGCGCGCGCACGTGTGTGAGTGGGTTTATTACTTCTACGGCAGCAATGATCCAATGTGTTGTGTGTTTTGATGATGTTGTGATGCGTGTGGCGAGGTGGTGAAGGTGCTGGGTGATGAGGGTGCAATGGTGTGAGGGTGCAGTGGGTGATGTTGCTGCTGCTATGCAAGGTGCACAGAGAGAGAGTGTGTGTGTGTAAATTTGTGATGGTTATGTGTGTGTGTGTGTGATAGGATGTTTATGTGTGTGATTAAGATGTGTTGTTGTGTGGGTAAAATAAAGAGCAAGAGAGTGGGTGCTCGGCAATACGGGAGGAAAGAGGTGTGTGTGGGTTAAGGTGAAAAGGTGTGTGTGTTTAATTCATGTTGATGATGAACAGTACATGCAAGCGTCGCTAAAGCCGATTAAAGTTTGAGCAGTCCACTATGCGAATTTTAAAAATAGTTCACAGAAGATTTCGACAAAGTTCAAAAAAGAGACTGTAGTTATTTTTATGAAATCTACATTGTTAGAAAATTTTAGATTTATTTGAAGTCAGGAATAGGGTTAACTGATGCTATCACTATAACTTTTACAGTGAATTTTAAAATAGCAGACCAATGCAATTTTGCCTAAAACTTTTGTGAGGAACTTAAAATGGTGAGATACTTCAATGGCAGAAGTTTTGGGAAATTTTGAAACTGATGGCTATTTTTAGCGAAACTGACTTTTGAGCGCTCTATTAAATGTCGATTAGGAGTTTTCGAGCGAAAAATCTCCGAAGGGGTTTTTAGTCCAAAAAATGAATGTAGTTCGTTTAAAAAGATATTTTAAAGTGGTTTTGGAATTTTTAGGGATGATGGCTGCTAGGGGATGTTTTGGTCATTTTACCTAAATTGGGGGTGTTTTGGTAATTTTCCTAAAAAATTCTTCGAAGGACCTTTCAGTTCATAAATGGATGTAGTACATCTGAAAAGTAGTTTTGAAGTGGCTTTGGGGGTGTTAGTGGTGTAGCGGCCATCAGAGAGTGTTTTGGTAATTTGTCATGTTAGCGCTAAATTTTAGAAACGGGCGTAATTAAGCGTCCAGAGTGATGGGAAGCAAGGAATGGCGTTAATTTACCTAAAATAAGGGAGTTTCTTATCGCTAATGCGTCGATAAGACTAGGTAAAGGATCCGATTATCGGATCGAAATAACTAGTCGTCGTAAGACGCTATGAATGGTTAAAATGGAAGGGGTAGAATAAAGTGTGTGTATATGTTTGAACGATGCCTGACGAGCAAGATCTTCTTTGATTAGGTGATCCTGCTCGTTGTGATCGGAAGTTGCAAGTTGCGTTGGCTATAAGCCAATCAGGCAACGACAATACAATTCTGATATGCTTATTCATTATTTCGATTAGCATGCCCTGTTAATGACGTTTATGTTAAACCCTTGTTGTTATGATTGGACACTAGTAGTCATTATGACTGGTATTCGTTTATTTGAATCATGTTCTTGAGGATTTAAGGTAGAATAATTTCCCTTAGTCCGTCTCGCTGATAAAGTTTAGTCAGGATAATGCGTGTCCTAGTATAATGTGAGTTTCTTAGCTCTACCCTTAAATTGATTTCCAGGGCTTGAAAATTTTCCCGAACATGAAACCAAAGCCAACTGACATACTCCTCAGACAGCAAGGGAGCAACCGGATCCATGCAATCGATAAAATTCTCACCCCCTATGATACGGTCAAAATAGGGAGGAAAGCCCCAACCTTTACAAACAGCCTTGATCAAGGAAGGGTGATCTCATTCACCACGTCAGCAAAGGTACAATAGAAGTTGGGAACAACTTGCTTGTAATCGAACTGTCTCATAATCTGACCAGTCCAAGAAGACTGACACAATATTATCTAGAAGTCTGCAAAGTAGAGTTGCGGACTCCCCATTAAAGACAATACCAGTAAATTTCCTTGGACTCCGGCACACAGAAAAAGCGGGTCCATTCTTCTATGCCTGAAACCTTCTAAGAGAAAAAATCAAGAACAGAAAGAAGGAAGGAAGATAGGTCCCCTCAGTAAGAAGAGCTATCAAGTACATGTGATCCAACAGCCACATATACAGAAGCAAAAGGCTAACCCTAAAAGCCAGGCTTGGATCCTCATGTACATCGGTAATGCCATGCAGGGTTTCAGCCACCACCACGAGAATCAGGGATTTGCCTTTTGTGGACATCTGGATTAATGTCTCGGTCAGCCTCACATTTGCAATACCTGGGCCAAAAAAAGTGAGATGTTTGGCTACTAATATAATGCCAGAGCAGTTACCCTGACCACATGCGTACTGTTAATCACGACCATCCGGTTTGGCCGAAGGATATTCTATTATGGGAGAAAGTAGAATACTTTTAACCTGGATGAAAGCCCTAGCATGCTCCTCCTTAACCTTCAGCAAAATCTTAAGGGCCCTGACATAACCGTCTTGGATAACTGGGATAGTAATCGGCAGATTAACCGGGATATCAACCAGGGCAAAAAATTCTTTGTGAGTAGTGCAGAGTTGATCTAAGCCGACTTGGAAGACGTGATCATCGACATCCCAGAATTTGCATGCCTCCCAAAGGATGTCTTCATGAACAACCACATTCCTCAAGCTCATCACAGACTTCAGGTTGAGTCACCCATCAATATGAATGAGTTTGATCTTGTTGAAAGAATTAGCGAAGGCCCATAATTGGAGCTGCTCGAAGATCGTGAGATCGTCTTCGAAAGCCATTAGGAGTTCTTTGAGAAGAATAAGAGTTGAATGTTATTCTGAAGGGATGAAATCTCAATATTTAATGAGAGAGCCTAAGTTGTATAGAGATTGGAATCAAAAATATAAAAAATCAAAAAATTTTATCAAAAAATTGGTAGGTCTTTGATAAATTGACCAATTTTCTTATTTGATAGTCCATCTCTCTGATCAACCATCCTGTTTTACTAGTTAAATTAATCTCTCTTTTTAATTAAACGTTTGATTTTACCAAAAAAACCGATTTTGCTTTTGATCAACCATCCGGTTTTACCATAAAAAACTGAGTTGGGTTCTAACCAACTAGCTGGTTTTCCTCGAAAAATTAATTTGGCAACTGACTAACCAGTATCTTGTACCTATTCAAGCAACATAATCCCAAACCCCAATTCTATCCAATTTTCTCCCATCCTCCAATCTTTCTGTGTAAGCATATCAACATTCATTTGAACTAAACATTAACATAGATTTAATTAAATAAAGTTCTAAATCAAAACACAAAAAATAAGAGTTTAGGTTACATTAATTTTTGGAATCAGTCCTTACGGGTCCATAAGGCCTACTCTAGGACTTAACCTAGGCTAAGCATCCTCACAGCTTCCTCCTTGTCCTCTTCGGGTTAGGCTTCTCCTTATTTTCGATCTCCGAAACTCCATTAGCTTCCTTCTCAGTCTTTTAAGCTTTATCAATTCCTTTAGCCTCCTCAACCTCATCCTCTTCCTCATCACCCTCTTCATATTCATCTTCCGCTCCCCCATGTTCGGGAGATGACTCCACTACCACGGTCTCATTGGATTACGGTTTCTTATAGGTATGCTTGAAGACCGCGACTATTCGAGAAGACTTGCGTCTTCTCTTTGTTGTAGGGGCTGGCGCTTTCCTTTTGCTTCTGTTGGCTACTTTTTTGCCCTTGGACTGTGCCAGCTCCAGTTTTACTCACTTTCTTTGTGAAAGTCCGGCTCACTGCCCCGTCTTCAAATGGCTTCCCTTCGAAAACACAGGAGACACTTCTATTGAAGTCTCAATCGCAGCAGTAGCAGGGGTCGCGGGTTCTGTGGAGCTCCATCATTTGCTTGACCTAGGTCCAAAAGGTGGCACTGAAGGAGTAGGAGTGGACACCTCCGTCATCTCAGAAGACGGGGGCCCATACACCGATAGCATCTCCCAGTATGTAGACACCATGTCCTTGAGACAATTAATCATCCTATAAGTGTCTCTTAGCACTGAGCAAGAGACCTACAATGAAAAAGACATAGAATTAAAATCAAGAGGGAAAAGATAACAACTTGAAGTCAATTCAAGCCTAGAGTTTACCGATTGAACATTGGCTAGCTCCTTGAGCCCAAAAATCTAGGAGTCCTTAGGCCGAGGAATCGACTTCTGCTCTTTGGTCTTGCCCTTCAAGAAGACCTGCATTTTCCAGGGAAGGAATGAGATATTGTTAGTTGACTCCGTACTCTTCCTAATTCTTAATCTTTTGATTCCAAGTTGCTCTAGCTTTTTGCACCGTCTTCAACCGCTCTGAAGTCATTGAAAGAGCTAGGCTTCCCTTAAGAATGTCTCGTAGGTAAGATCGTTCGGCCACTAACCAAACTCTCTCTCAGCCCCCTATTCAGGTTTTCTGTCTTATGCATATCTATGGAAAGGGTAGCGGAGATGCGAACCTTGACGTCCAAGTGATGCTGGACAAGCACCGCTCTCCAAAATAAAACTCCTCTTGCGAGGGTGCTATCAGTAACACCTAGTATCTGGTGAGGGCCAGCTCCTCAGGATAGGTCTTGGCCATCTCCTATTTGGACGAGGACACCTGAAATAAAATGTTTAAGTAGTAAATGTTCATAAGCATGCATTAAAGCAAAATTTCTATATCAAGTGAATTACTTACGGGCGTTGTGTTAGCCCATTAAAATTGTCCTGGTATGCCCCTCAGAGGCGCGACCTTCTCATCTTTATAGTTCCACTGGTACATGGCCGGCTCAATCTCAACAATGTGCCCCTCCCCCCATTCAGAGAGCATGTGAACCTAGGACCTTAAAAGCGAAAACATGTGAACAGATAGGTCATGTGAGCACGATGTCTAAAACATGCATTAGAAAATAACTCAAGAAACATAGACACGTCTTCACAATATCATAGTATCCATGAAGCTCAGGGACTGCCCTCGGGACACCGCTTTCTTGGATTGATACAAATAGGTAGAGCGGGAGTACCCCAATCATACTCCCCAATCTCCCTTATGTTCTTTAATGCCTGTAGGCGTCAAAGCTGCACGGAAGCGTCCCCGTTGCTAAAGAGGGTCTCCCCCAAAACATAGAGCAAAAATCTATGGACAATCTGGTCAAGCATTGGGCCCTCACCCCTCCAAATTCATACCTTCATAATGTGCACAAAGGGTACCCAACAAGATGGAGCTGCCTTTTTGAAGGACGGTTCATTGCCAAGCAATTAGACAACAAGGCCCAAATCTTTGTGAAGAACATAGGCCCAATGTACAGGCCTCCTTTAAGTGTGAGAATCAGTGGTATTCGCAAAATCGTAATGGCATATGAAATGTGTTGGTGGAACTAGCCAAGCACAGAAGGTGCTTTTTGCTACGGGTCGCAACGTGCAACCCGTCAAGAATAGATCAAAACTAGTAATCGCTGACCTAGCCTTAATGTGTCCCTAGGTTTTAGCCCACCATTCTCTAACTAGATTGGAGGAGCCCCTAAATTGAAAGTTCGTAGGGAGCGGATCCAAAAATCAAGAGCAAAGGAAGAAAATATCATGGAACCGTCCGGTTCATGCATGAAGTGCATGAACATTACATGTGTGGGTCCCACTTTGTATGGGCATGATGTGTGTGAAACAAGGTGAAATAGTGTGTGTAAGGAGAGGGAATTCATGGAAAATTGACCTCCTATGCAATGAATGATCATGCAGCCGATTTGTCAGCCGAAGCGCGAGATTCGACCACTTTGCGGACTTCCTTCATGGCCTATCCTTGTACGAATAAATTCTGCCATCTTGAGCAAATTGAGAGGAACTGGAAGAGGATTGATAGAATTTATATGCTAGATGAAACCAAAAAGATAACCCTATAGGGGGGTGAATAGGGTTTTAAGACTTCTTTAAGAATTAACAAGTAAATACAACAAACTTTAGAGAGGATAAGAATGATGCTTGAAAAAGCTACAAACAACAAACCTCAAACACAATATCTCAAGTAAGTAAACTAGCCAATCTCAACACAAATGTAAAATGATAATGTAAAGAGAGAAAGGTTTAGAGATACATGACAAGGAGATTTAAATTGTTCGGCTTGATATACCCACAAGCCTACGTCCACCCCTTCAAGGAAATCCCTTGAAAGGTCCTAGAATACACTAGTATGATCTTCCTTACGAGTCAAGATCAAACCTCTTACAATCCCTTGATGCTATGCCCACATCAAGAACAAGCTTTGACAAACCCAAAGCTCCAAAGCTTGACAAACCCAAGCTTTGATACAAGAAACTTTAGATGAAGAAATGTGTACAAGATTTCACTCTTAAGAAGTAGATGAGTACAAGTTTAAGCACTAGAACAACAGAGATGAGTATATGATGACTTATGGAAGTGTATATCTCTCAAATGTAAGCTCATAATAAATGCTCTCTTGAAAAGGATGAGAAAACCAATGAAAACCAAGAGATTGAACAATTGCTTAGATCTTTGAGAATATGAAGGATAAGAGAGCTTTGAATGCAATTGATGAATCAAAACTATGCCCAAGATGAGTATTTATAGAGGTGGGAAAGAATATGACCATTTGGAATTAGGTGAAGCATTAAATACGCCAAACGGCTATTGCAGTCGACTGCAATGTCCCATTGCAGTCGACTGTATTCCTAAAGTAGCCGTTGGAAATTCAAAATTTCTAACTTGTAGTCGACTGTAATCCAATACAGTCGACTGTAATAGGCTACTGGAAGTATTGCAGTCGACTGCATTCCAATGCAGTCGACTGTAATACCTCACTGCCCAACTTGCAGTCGACTTCAATCCAATGCAGTCGACTGCATTCCAGAAAATGCAGTTTCCTAGTTTTCAAAGAATGAAAAACTTTTATGCATGCAAGGGAAACCTATGGGCAAGTTCTAGGTATACAGTCATCGATACGAACATCTCTCTATCTAGTTTACAAAGAAGGAAATAAAAGCATTGTAAAATTCAAACGACGAATTCCTTCTTTGATGCGTTCCGTTGAGAGTCTTTGAACGAGTTGCTCGTCTAATAGTCCGTTTGCATGAGTATGAGATTGTTCCTATTGCTTCATCAACTCAATGCATGTTAGACAACATAAACATCAATGTTGGGTATCATCAAAACCAAATATAATCCTAGGTTAAATAACCGTAGGGTTAACAATCTCTTCCTTTTTGATGATGGCAAACATTGATTCACATAATATGAGATATATAAGATGATGAACGCAAAGAGGCATGATAATCTAAACCATAAGGGGTTATGAGAAGAAATCATAAAAGGCTCCCCCTATCTTAAGCAATATAGGGCTCCCTGGGCTCCCCCTAACTCAAGTAATATAAGCTCATATCAAATCCATTAATATATGCTCATATCAAATCCACATGAATCAACAATATTTTCTCTCCCTTTTGACATCATTGAAAAAGATCAAGGGTGTGTGTGAAAGTGATCAACTTATGTATCCATCCATGGATAATCAATATAGCCAACAAGAGCATTCAAACAAGAAAAAATAAATACTTGAATAACCATCAAAAGGTGTACCAAGCACATGTAAAAAAATAACACATAAATTTTAAACCAGAGGCAGCAAGATAAGCGTGAATTAAGAGTGCTAATACAATACTAAGAGTAGCATCCATGATAAGTTTTTGAAATACATAATTGAGTTTGATAAGCATAAAAAAAACATAAAGCATGTCCTAATGCCTAAGGACCCGATGGTGGAGGAGGGGGATGAAAGATGTCCTCCTCGGGACACTGAATCCCACAATGATCCTCCATGCGAGAAAGGCGTCGACTGAGCTGGCTGTGGGCAAGATCCATCCAACTGAAATCGGCATGCATATGCTGTTGCATCATATCTAAGCGTGCGAGGATCGCTTCATATCCGGAAGTAGAAGAACCGGAAGAAGTGCCTGCCTCATGTGTACTCGGAATGATCAACGGAGGTGGATCACAATCAAACCCGTCACCGGCATCTCCCCTAGCATCATCATCAACATCAGCACCATCATCATCACCATCAGCACCATCATCATCATCACCATCATCATCATCCTCATCCTCATCATCATCATCGACAATGACATTTTCCATGTTAGGCTCAGTTAAGAAACAGTCACGATCATCTAAAAGGCCCTTCCTACGAAGGGTAGACCAGTCTAGTACGATGTGCCTAGTAACCTCAATATACTCACCCAGAAGAGGTATGTCAAAGGCAGTAAGAATGCGAATGAGTATGAGGCCATAAGGTATAGCTAAGGCAGGATGCGAGGCGCTCCTAATCATGTTTAACATGATGAGACGAGGGAGGTTAAGCGGTGTGCCTGAGCGAAAGAAGGTCAAGAGCTGAACGTCTAAGTAAGAGACGAGTGAAAGACTGCCGGTTCTAGGAATGACGTTATGAGCGATGATATGATGGAACAGACGAGAGAGGAGGTAGGTCACGTAGGCTGGGTTTGCTCGCAACCGAACCTGTCGACAATGAAGTGTGTGTCGAAACTGTTCCTCAATAGTAAAAGGTCGGTCAAACCAATGTGACTGACCAGCGACATGGATCATTTCTAACGAAAAAGAGAAACCACTATCAGGGAGGTCTAGAAGAGTGGCTAGACGTGATTGTGAGAATGAAATGCGGCGTCCAAAAACATAGGATGAGAGGGTATATGACTCAGAAGAAATGTTCCAAGTCAAATTCGCATAAAATAAGTGGATTGCATCAGGATAATATAGAATAGTGTTCCTATCGGTGAGGCGATCTAGATGACAATCCTGAAGGTATCTAAGTACACCTATGTTGAAAAGGAATGGAGTATCCAGTCGCAAACCTGGAGTCAAAGATGAAGAGAGTTGTGCAGAAAAGCGATCGGCAGCCTCGGGGTTCCGATATCGATTTTGATCAAACTCTATCGCGATAGGCTCAGGCTCGAGTCCAGCTCGTGAGCGAGACGAACTGGCACGTGCACGTTTCTCTCTTGCCATACTTGAAATAGTCTAAACAGAGAAATAATAAATGTAAGATAATTGAATATGCAAATAAAGTGGATTTTTTTTTTAATTAGAAGAAGATAAACCCTAATTCATGCAATTTTGGGGAAAAATTAATTTTGGACAAATTGAATGAAATTAACCATGTACAATCGAGCAGTAGACATAACTAAGCATGAATCAAGTGATTAAACATGTAATTGCATAAACAATTTGAAGAAATTTTGACAAATGATAAAACCCTAGTTTATGAAAATTGGGGAAATTCGAATTTTGCATGAAAACAAGTAATTAAACTATGTAGGATCATGTAATAAGCATCCCTAAATATGAATCAAGCATTAAATCACATAGTAGCATGCTTAATTGAAGTAGATCTGAAGAAATATTCTATAGAGAGCAATTCGAATTTCAACCGATTATGAACAATGTAGGTGAAATTGATCAGAGAAAGTATGTAAATCATGAAGTAGAATGAGATTTGGGAGGATTTACGTACCAATTTCAAGCCAAACAAAGGAGAATCGAGTCCTAGGAGAGATGAGAGCTTCAATTCGAAGAGAGAAAGAGTAGAGAGAGAAGACTGGGCACAATTTATGCCCTTCCCCCGTAACGTAGTCGACTGCATTCCTCAATGCAGTCGATTGTATTGACCAATGCAGTCGACTTCAATGCACAAAATCAATCAGTCTTGAAAAATGATTATACAAATGTATATTGCAATAAAAGTGTGCAAAACATTTTTAAAATAAATAAATATCAACAAAACCAACGACGTTTGGAAAGAAAAAATCAACCAAAGCATGCTATAAGCATATGAGATAATGCTCAAGCATGTAAAGAGTAACTAGCACATTTATACAAAAATAACCTAGTCACGTAGGTGAAGACATGCCAAGTTCTCTTCTAAGAGCGGTAAACCTCTTCGAATCTAAAGGTTTAGTGAGGATATCCGCTAATTGGTGATTTGTGTCCACAAAATCTAGAACAATATCACCTTTTTGCACATGATCACGAATAAAATGGTGTTTGATTTCTATGTGCTTAGTGCGTGAATGTTGGATGGGATTTTTGCTCAAGTCAATGGCACTAGTGTTATCGCATAAGATAGGTATGTGAACATACTTGAGTCCAAAATCCAAAAGGGTTTGTTTCATCCAAAGAATTTGTGCACAACAAGCACCAACAGCCATATATTCGGCTTGGGTGGTAGAGAGTGCAACCGAGTTTTGCTTTTTGGAACTCCAAGAAACAAGAGAGTGACCTAGGAATTGGCAACCTCCACTAGTACTTTTTCGCTCGGTTTTACAACTGGCAAAGTCGGCGTCGGAGTAACCAACTAGGTCAAAAAATGACGTGTTTCTAGGAAACCATAACCCTAGATCGTGAGTGCCCTTAAGATATCTAAGGATTCTCTTTACGGCAGCTCAATGAGATTTCTTAGGACAAGCTTGAAATCTAGCACATAAACAAACACTAACATTATATCGGGTCTACTTGCGGTAAGGTAAAGGAGTGATCCGATCATACCTCGATAACGTTTAATATCAACATCCTTACCCTTTTCATCTTTATCAAGCTTTAATGAAGAGCTCACTGGAGTGTCAAAAGCATTTGATGCTTCCATGTCAAATCTCTTGAGTAGCTCTTTGGTGTATTTGGCTTGGTTGATAAAGATTTCATCCTTGCTTTGTTTGATTTGCAATCCAAGGAAGAAGGTGAGTTCTCCCATCATGCTCATTTCAAACTCCTTACTCATACAAGAAGCAAACTCTTCGCACAAGGATCCATTAGTAGCACCAAATATAATATCATCAACATAAATTTGCACCAATAATAAGTCCTTGCCCTTAGATTTTATAAAAAGAGTGGTGTCAAGTTTTCCTCTTGAAAAACCATTTTCTAAAAGAAAACTACTTAGCCTTTCATACCAAGCTCTAGGAGCTTGTTTTAAACCATAAAGAGCTTTGCTAAGCTTGAAAACATGGTTTGGTAATTTTTCATGCTCAAAGCCAGGAGGTTGAGCCACATAAATCTCCTCCGAACATAAATCTCCTCCAAAATAAAACCATTTAGAAAAGCACTCTTGACATCCATTTGAAAGAGTTTAAAATCTCTATAGCAAGCAAAAACTAAAAGCATTCTAATAGATTCAAGTCTAGCTACCGGTGCATGAGTTTCATCAAAATCAATTCCTTCCTCTTGGTTATAACCTTGGGCCACTAATCTAGCCTTGTTTCTAACCACGATTCCGGATTCATCAAGTTTGTTTCTAAATACCCATTTTGTGCCTATAATCCTATAGTTTTGAGGTTTAGGCACAAGGGTCCAAACTTGATTTCTTTCAAATTGAACTAGCTCTTCTTGCATAGCAAGCATCCAAGATTCATGATGTAGAGCTTCGGAGAAGTTCTTCGGTTCAATTTGGGAAAGAAACGCTAAATTAACATGTTGTTGAAGAGAGCATCGAGTTCTTACCCCACTCGAAGGATTACCTAAGATTTGATCGCTTGGATGATCCTTTTTGTAAGTCCAATCTTTTGGTAATTTTTGAGAGTTGTCCGAGTTTGAAACATCATTGCTTGCTTCCTTGTCTTTCACTTGAGAGCTTGATTGTTGCTCTTCTTGAACAATTTCTTTGTGGTTGTCTTGTATTGTTTCACTTATATCAAAAGTTCTCATGTCATTGACCACATCATCTACATTAACAATGTTAGTCCTCCGAAGAAAAAGATTAGTCTCATCAAAAGTAACATTAATGGATTCTTCAACAACCAAAGTACTTTTATTATAGACTCTATATGCCATACTATTATTAGAGTAGCCAAGAAAAATACCCTCAAATGTTTTGGAATCAAATTTTCTTAGGTGATCCTTAGTATTTAAAATAAAGCATTTGCAACCAAAGACTTTAAAAAAGCTCACCTTAAGTTTTTTATCATTAAAAAGCTTATAAGGGGTTTTTAACAAAATTTTTCACAAGATAACTCTATTGAGAACAAAACAAGCACAATTGACTGCCTCCGCCCAAAAGTACTTAGGTAAACCATATTCGTTAAGTATTGTTCTTGCCGCTTCTTGTAAAGACCTATTCTTTCTTTTGGCAACACCATTTTGTTGAGGAGTTCTAGGAGCCGAAAAATTATGTGATATCCCAAAGTCATCACACAAGGCTCCTATTTTTGAATTTTCAAATTCTCTACCATGATCACTTCGAATGTTGGATATCAAATAACCTTTTTGATTTTGAACACGTTTTGCAAATGAAGTGAACACATTTAGAGATTCATCTTTGGTAGCGAGAATAGTCATCAACAATAACAAAACAATATGATTTACCACCAAGACTAGTAGTAAGGATTGGTCCAAATAAATTCATATGAAATAATTGCAAGGGTCTAGAAGTAGATACCATTTTTTTGGGTTTGTGAGAGACTTTCTTTTGCTGACCCATTTGACAAGCATCACATACTTTGTCTTTCTCAAACTTGATCTTCGGGAGTCCCCTCACAAGTTCTTAGTTTGAAATATCCTTCAAATGCTCCATATGCATATGTCCAAGTCTTCGATGCCAAAGCCAAGATGTCGCACTAATAGCACTAAGACATCTTGGTTAGCTAGATCATTCAATTGAATAGAGTAAACATTGTCATCTCTATTTCCTACCAAAATAGTTTCATCATTCTTTAAGGATTGTATAGTGCAATGAGAAGCCTTAAAAATTACTCTAAAACCTTTATCACTAAATTGACTAATACTTAGCAAATTATGCTTCAATCCTTCAACATATAACACATTCTCAATTGAATGTGGTTCCTTACCAATAGTTCCTTTACCTTTGATTTTTCCTTGAGCATTGTCACCAAAGGTCACCTTTCCTCCTTCTTTAAGATCAATTGAGGTGAAAAGAGATATGTTGCCGGTCATATGTCTTGAGCATCCACTATCAAGAATCCACTTCTTACTACTAAATTTTGGGACAATCCATCTTCATGTGTCCTGGTTTGTGGCATTTGTAGCAAAGCTTCTCTTCGTTGCTAGCATTTTGTTGCCTTCTCCCGCCATTCCTTCTAAACCTCATGAACTTCTTGAAGTTCTTTGCAATCATTGTAACATCCTCTTCATCAAATTCTTCATCATCATCACTTGACTCAAGATTTAAAGATGAAGCATTAAGAGCAATTGATGTAGGCTTCTTCTTGATGTCCTCTTGATCAAAGGTCTTGAGTTGCATTTCATATGTCATGAGTGAGCACATCAATTCATCAAGAGGAAAGACATTAAGATTCTTTGATTCTTGGATAGCGGTGATCTTTGCATCCCAAGCTCTTGGTAAGGACTTAATCACTTTTCTTACAAGATCACCATTAGTGAATTTGTTGCCCAATTGCTTCAACCGGTTCACAATGTTAGTAAAACGAGTATTCATATCCGTAACGGATTCATTTGGAAGCATATGGAATAACTCATAATCTCTAAACAATAAGTTCATCTTGGAATCTCTAAGAAGAGAAGTCCCTTCATGAGTGACTTGAAGAGTATCCCAAATACTCTTAGCGGAATTACACATAATGACTATTGAGTTCATTAGTGTCTAAAGCACACACAAGACAATTTTTCGCTCTAGCATTCATACAAATCATCTTCTTATCATGATCACTATACTCCGATTTGGATTTAGGTTCTTCAACATTGTCAACCACCTTTATTGGAATGAATGGGCCATTCTCAACAATATCCCACATCTCATAGTCTTGAGATTCTAAGAAGATTTTCATCTTAACTTTTCACACACTATAATTGGTCTCATTAAACAATGGAGGCCTAGTGGTAGAAGTACCCTCCATACCGCCAACGTAAGCCGTGATCGATTAACTCTCTTGGCGTTACCCAATATAACAAGAGCCGAGGCTCTGATACCACTTGAAACCAAAAAGATAACCCTAGAGGGGGGTGAATAGGGTTTTAAGACTTCTTTAAGAATTAACAAGTAAATACAACAAACTTTAGAGAGGATAACAATGATGCTTGAAAAAGCTACAAACAACAAACTTCAAACACAATATCTCAAGTAAGTAAACTAGCCAATCTCAACACAAATGTAAAATGATAATGTAAGAGATAAAGGTTTAGAGATACTTGACAAGAAGATTTAAATAGTTCGGCTTGATATACCCACAAGCCTACGTCTACCTCTTCAAGAAAGTCCCTTGAAAGGCCCTAGAATCCACTAGTATGATCTTCCTTACGGGTCAAGATCGAACCTCTTACAATTCCTTGATGCTATGCCCACATAAAAAACAAGCTTCGACAAACCCAAAGCTCCAAAGCTTGATAACCCCAAGCTTTGATACAAGAAACTTTAGATGAAGAAATGTGTACAAGATTTCACTCTTAAGAAGTAGATGAGTACAAGTTTAAGCACTAGAACAAGAGAGATGAGTATATGATGACTTATGGAAGTGTATATCTCTCAAATGTAAGCTCACAATAAATGCTCTCTTGAAAAGGATGAGAATACCAATGAAAACCAAGAGATTGAATAATTGCTTAGATCTTTGAGAATATGAAGGATAAGAGAGCTTTGAATACAATTGATGAATCAAAACTATGCCCAAGATGAGTATTTATAGAGGTGGGAAAGAATATGACCGTTTGGAATTAGGTGGAGCATTAAATGTGCCAAACGGCTATTGCAGTTGACTGCAATGTCCCATTGCAGTCGACTGTATTCCCAAAGTAGCCATTGGAAATTCAAAATTTCCAACTTGCAGTCGACTGTAATCCAATACAGTAGACTGTAATAGGCTACTGGAAGTATTGCAATCGACTGCATTCCAATGCAGTCAACGGTAATACCTCACTGCCCAACTTGCAGTCGACTTCAATCCAATGCAGTCGACTGCATTCCAGAAAATGCAGTTTCCTAGTTTTCAAAGAATGAAAAATTTTATGCATGCAAGGGAAACCTATGGGCAAGTTCTAGGTATACAGTCATCGATACGAACATCTCTCTATCTAGTTTACAAAGAAGGAAATAAAAGCATTGTAAAATTCAAACGATGAACTCCTTCTTTGATGCGTTCCGTTGAGAGTCTTTGACCGAGTTGCTCGTCTAATAGTCCGTTTGCATGAGTATGAGATTTTTCCTATTGCTTCATCAACTCAATGCATGTTAGACAGCATAAACATCAATGTTGGGTATCATCAAAACCAAGTATAATCCTAGGTTAAATAACCATAGGGTTAACACTAGATATGTAATTAGGGTGGTATTACACGATTAAGAGTCCTCGGAGAAAGAAATTTGAGAGAGATTGAAGTTGATCGAATTAAGTTTAAAGTGTTGGAAAAACCACAAAATCACGCAAAGAAATGGACGGGTTAAATGGGTCAACGCAACTGACTAACTGGCTGGTTTTCGACTTTTCAAATTTAAAAAATCCTAATGCAGCTGACTAGCTAGCCAGTTTTTGACTCAAAATTTCAATATTTTTTTATCCTCTAACCGGCCGGTTTTCGAACCTTAAACAAAAAAAAAAGGAAATCCTTTGCGTGAAATGCATGCATGTCTCTGCGTGTATGCTTGTGTTCCATGTGTGCTTGCATCATCATTTTATTACTATACATTTGTGCATTTTGCATGCTTGTGCATTTCACATGACATTTGACTCAATCTAATTAGTGCCCTTCATCCAACATCTGGGTGCTTGAATGTTTGCCTATGCATATTTCCTATTCTATCTTGAGATTATTTTTTGATACAAGTACCTGAATCTGTTGCTCAGTTTAGTGATTGTTGTAGAAAATCTCGCGTTTGTTGCTAGGTGCAACATTTTCTTCACATCAATTATATTGATATGTTCGACACTCAACGGACAACTATCTTTACAGCTTTGTTGACTTTGGCTTTAAGTGATTATTTGTATCTAAGCGGCCAACCACTTTGATGCATTGTTGACTTTGTCTCTTAGATATAAATTCAGTTTTGACTAAACGACCAACCGCCGTGACGCGTTGTTAGCTCTAACTTATAGTCAAGCCTCGACTTTGTCCGTTGACCCTTCAAATCCTTTTAGGGCTCCGACAGCGGCCAAAGTTATTTTCATCTTGTTTATTGACCCTTCCAACTCATTTTGGGGGCTCCAACAACAACCAAGCTTATTTTTTGTATGTTTAGACGACCCTTCCAAGTTGTCTTGAAGGCTCGACATCTACATATGTAGCTTTGTCCATCGACCCTTTCAAATCGATTGGGGGCTCCGACAACAGACAAGGTTATTTACTTCTTTCCCTTGTCTAGATGGTCCTTTCAACTTTTCTTGAAGGCCCCGACATCTAGATATGGGGTTTTTTTTTTCTTTTGTTGACCCTTCAACTCGTCTTGGGGACTCAGCAATAGACAAAATTTTCTGCAAGCTATTGTTCAATGACCATCATTGTTAATGTAGGCTCTGGTTCGAATAATATTCGTGTATTTTATCAAACTACGTTGGTCTGATTCCTCTTTCGAGGATACGTAGAAGCCATATGAAAGTCTGACCTCATATCAGTGTCATCGTCCTTGAGTCTGTTTAGAGTCTTGTGATTTTTTTTCCATATTTTCCAACAAAAAATGTGCTATTTTTTGGTGATGTTCGCCCACGTGCAAGTTCCCTCACCGAGGGGCTCTGTAGACACCACATGTTCGTAGTTATTATTAATAAAATAGATATTGAGCTTTATTATTAATTAGAGTTTATTATTAAGCCTAGGTCTAGTAATGTGACCTAATTAATTAATTTAGTCCAATCCAGTCAAATTATTAAGTGTCTGAGTCCAGTTGTTAAGTCCATTGGTCTTGTCAAGACCAGTCCAGTCTAGTCTAATCGAAAGTCTAGATTCTATTTTTAGTTAGTTTGACTAGATAACTTAAAAATATTGAATTGTTAATTTATATGGTTAGAAGTGATAAATCCCAAATATGGTACGTTCCGTCAATAAAATAAAAAAAATACTGAAATTAGAGTCAGATAATGTCTCAAAATTCAAAAAATATTATTTTTAAATTATAGAATGAACCTGTCAGTTTTCAACTAGCCGGCCAATTGACTTTTGTTAATCTGCAACTTTATACAATATTCTGACTTATCTCCAGCATTGCAGATTGGAATAAATAGTCAATATAATCAGATTTTGTGGCCCAAAACTTTATAAATAGGGCCTTTGAACTTTATTTTTAGGGGTCTGTATCATTTCTTTGTGAAGTGATACACTATTTCCCACGAGAATTCTAGCCGTCCACATTTACTCTAAAAGTCTTTTTAGTCCTTGTGTCGTGGATCATTTGGAGAGTGTCCCCAAGTCTTCCAGACAAACTATGTCTAGCGGTACTAGTTTTCTACTTTAGTAAATTACTATAGAATTGTCTCTCCTTCCCGTAGTCACATTTCAATTATTAAATCAAAAGAGACTTTTACATTTAAGAGTATAGGTCTAACTCTTGAAATGTAGATTACTTTCCATAGGACCAGAATCGAACTATGGCGGTTTTGATTTGGTTAGTTTGATCGGATACTTAGGCAATTCGACCTCTGATGTCAAGCTGAAGCCAAAAACATAAAAGTAAATTTAGGATAAGTTTTATTATATTTTGTATGTTACATATTTATAAGGTCAAAAAATGATAGAAATGAAGTAGAGACCGCGGCGGGTGCCTAGTACCTTCCCGCTACATAACTTAGTCACTGAACCTATCTTCCGGTTTTCGATAGACTAGTCATCCTTGGCGGTTCTTCGCTAGAACTCCCATGGGGGAACTATCTCCCCACAGTGAGAATAAGGGGGTAGCTCATGTGTTGGCTGAGGTTGATCAACGGAAGGTATTGAAGATGTTTCAAGACAATACTCTATCCTTTGGCTGATATCGAAAGTTCGGGTCTTTGTTGAAATTATTTTCTCGTCAATATGTCCAGCGCGCCGGACACAAAAAGGTGCTTATACTAATGGCCAAAGACACTTAAAGAGGTCGATACAACATACTGAGCAATCTTAAAAATAGCTCTTATTTTGTAATAGTGAAAATAAGAAAAGACAGGATCATATTTTAACAATTTGACTGCTCAAATTATTCATTAAGTTCTATATTCTTGTTGTTCAAATTTTCTTTGGTGAACGCTATAATCTTCTAAATAACTTAAGTTGTAGTTTTTTTCTTTTTCCTTTTCCGAAGACGTTTCAAAATAAAGACTGCGGCTAAAACTGCAAGAAAAAGAAGAAGAAAGAAAAAGAAGAAATACACTACAACTATTAGTGTTTTGTTATTGTAATGATAAATGGTCGCTGCATATGATTAAGAGTCAAAAAGTGCCATACCAACAAATTATCTGTATTTACTTTGCATGAAAAAGTTTTGAGATCAACCCCGGTTGTTGACAACAAATGCGGGTGGCGAAATTCAATCAGCGACACAAAGAAAATACTGTTAAATTTGTCGCTGAATTTTTTCCTTATGTGTATCGTTAACTGTCACTAAACATAGAGTAGTAGCTGGAGGGCTACAATCCAAATTGCAACCATAATCCATCCAAAGTACTTTGCAAACCATGTAATCTTAATATCCTTGTAGCTCTAGGTTGTAACGCTTCTTAAAGAAGGGAACAACCGCTAAACCACAAAAACTGCAAGTGCAAGCTACGCCAAACCCAAAGCCACCACCACTATCCCTACTCGTGTCTGCATGATGTCCCACCCACAAATCATACGGTTAAGCAAATCCCAAAGGAGATCAACCAAGTCTGAAAGCTCCTCCTCATCTCCCCACAGTTTCCAATCCGTTCCGTTTTCAAATCAAACGTCAAAAACAGCACCAGCAACAACAACCAGCAGCCAGACTTGCTTCAAATCCAAGCCTCCTAATAAATCCTTGTCTAGCCAAAACTTTGATGGTAAAAACTTGCTCCCCTTCCCCAGCAGATGTTTCAGTGTCTTCTCCGGGCTGAAGCTGTGGTGCACCTCCTTATCGCTCATGACGACTCAGGCCGACTTGACGGTTCACGTGCCTACTACAGCAATTGTAAGTTATGGCGGAACACACATTTTTGCGTGTGGCTGTTTTATTTCTTTCTACAGTCCAGTGCACGAAGTTTCGTCGTTCAACATATTGAGAGATACAGTATATGCTAGCACTGTAGAGTCTTGACTGTTATCCCAGGATGTATCTTTTTTCCTTATTTGAACCATTGACCACCAACCACATAATGACAATCTTAGTCTCCAAAGTTGCGCAAAGATTGAATATTTAGTTGTTCAAGTGAGATTATATTAGAGATGGAGCTACATGCTTACTTTATAAGGTTCAAACTTGCCAAGCCAGAGATAATTGGTGGTGTATGCTTTCATACATTTGGCCTCTTGTTCATCCTTCTATTTCGTGTTATGGAATCCTTATGTTTCAGAGAAAGAAGAAACTTAGTGGGCAGCAAAGGAGAGAGGAGCTTGAAAGAGAGGTATGGACTTGATTCTACGCATCTTCTGATTAATTTCTTTTGAATGGTTGCTTTGACTTGAGCAAGCAAAGTACATCTTTAGGGTTATGGGTACCAACTACTTGGTCTATGTTAATTTCTTTTCCTGTCAAAAGGATGTCATGTGATCATCTGTGCTGCTCCTAATCATATTTAGGTACAAATTTCCCCGAAGTTTAGCACTAATTTACCTCCTGATGTCCACTTTGTTCCTAGTTTGAGATTATGTCCTTTTACGGAGATTTCATGTTATTACCCATAATAAAACTTGAATACTCTTTGACTTTTCCTATAGTATGGGAATGTTTTTAATGCATTTAGACTAACCATATTCATTATTTCAACTACTTTTTATGCATACATTTTAGACATAAATGCTAACTTAAAATCATTCATCCAATAGTTGACGAGAGTACTGGAATCATGTAGAGTCAAAAGGTCCTGGTTTTCTGGGGGCAATGGAGAGAAACAGAAAAAACTAGTATTAAGGAAGAAAAAAGGATCAGTTCGTTAAAGGACAGTTTTCATATTAAACATGGGAGGGCCAATTTATCCGGGTGAAATAGAACAAATTTTTTTTATCTTCACCAGTTTCAAAGTTCAGTTTCTTATGAAGAGAGGATAACAAATGCTGAAAACATAAAAAGAAGAAGGGTTGTAACTGTGTACTATGCAACTGTTTATTTATACCATAGTTAGTAAAACTAGGGCTCTTCTTTGCCATTTTGTTTTCCACAAAAGAGAAACATTTCTGTTACTTTGTTTTCTCATAGTTAAGATGCTCCCACGAACCTCTAACATAGATCTCTACAACTGTAAGTTCAGCTAGCAGTGACAAGTTTTATCATATAGGTTTCTACGCTTCGCAAGATGCTGGGTCATGAACAAAAGGTGCATGAAGTTTTGGAGCTGGTACAACATCGACCGGATGGCTCGGAAATATGTATCCCAAACTTTCTTCCTCCAAAGGTAGCAAACTTTTTTTTTTCAAAAAAAAAATCCATTTAAAAATGGAAAAGAGTACTGATGCGTGAGTGTAAGAATATCTCTGTTGACAACTTGTCCTTAACATCTTAAGATTCAAATACTTTGTTCCACAGAAAGAAGAGCCGTGTACTTAATTTTTACTAAAAGCAGGACTAGGCGATGATAAGCCAGCTCATAGTCATGGTGAAGGGTAACGGGAATGTGGAAGGGTGAATATGGTCTCCATTTATTAGCTAATATCCATGATTACGTGATAGTTCCTCACGTTCTAAGAATCTTTCCGTGTATTCCTAAGAAATATCCCCAATCAATCGGCTATGTGATTTTATATGTTGAAGTACGGTCCTTTTAAGACAGTTAACAACAACTGTGTTCAAGTACCATCCTTTTAAGCAGTAGGTAAATGTACCAGTAGAAATGTTACTATGTTCTCCAAAAACGTACAACCAAAGTAAGCACATTTATCTTGAAAAATATAATAAATCCTTCTTTCTCGGGATACTTCAGGATTGATTTGATTGTTCTGCATTAATTACGTAGACGAAGGAGCTCCTTGCAGAGCTAGCCATGGTTGATAATGAGATAGCTCGACTGGAAGGTCATATTAATCAGCTGCAGAATGATTTGGATCGTGAAAAGGACGTCACTGAGGAATTGAACTCCCAACAATGGAAGAATAATGGAACCCTAAACAACCCTCACAGACTTTCATCAGTTTTCGCAAATCCAAACAGAATAAACAATGGTTTGAATGTAAAGATGGCATTCGAAGCTAAGGCCTTGCATTTCATTGATAAAGCTATAAAAGGTGATTACAACCTCAGTGCCTTCCGTTTGCCCGAGAGAACAGGAAATTCAAGAGGATTCCCTGACCAGAAGGAAAATCAGGAGAGGATGATTCCAAAAAGAAGTGGGGTGCTGAAACCCTCCTCGCCTTTGCGCGATCCAAGACATCCAACTCCTAAGGTAGTGTCTATATATCTTGCAGTCTGACTTCGTATATGGCTTATACACTGCAACATTTTACTTAGAAAAAGGAAAATTCAGCCCTAATTGTTAGGAAATAAAATCTATGTCACCATAGAAAATTGTGGACGCTTGTCGTCCCAAACAAGAATGGTTTGTTGAACACATAATTAAAAAGCTTTTCATAATTCTGACAAAAGCTATTCAGTTAAGGTGGTGTTGTGATTTTATGGGAATTTTTGTTCCAGAGAGAACGTAATCCGGGAGACTCTTTAGATGTAACACCAAAAGATTCCTCAACTCCAAGTCCATCTCTATCAGAAGAAGAGAGCATCCACAAGTTGACACCCAACAAGCTATCCGAGAACATCATGAAATGTTTGATCTTCATCTTTGTGAGACTACTCAGGACAACAAGAGCGATGGAGCTAGAGAAATCAGGCCCCGTTTCCAGGTCCGCTAGCTTTTCTCAGAGCTTTAGGACTGACACCAGCTTAACCTCCAAAGCAAGCCTTCTGTTACAAAAAGAATCAAGGCAACAAGACCCCTACGGCATCTTTAACATGGACGAGTCTATTCCCAGGGACATTGGCCCTTACAAGAATTTAGTTAGATTCACATCAAGCTCTTTGGACCCTAAGTGCATCTCAAATTCAAGTTCTATTCCTTTACTGCAGAAGTTAAGGTATGTAATCTAGAATTTCCAGACAATAGTAACGTTGTATGCCATCCCCCAATATTATCATACTAATGTGTTGGTATGTTGAAGGATGGTTTTCATTTTTTACCTCAGTTTCAGAGAATCAGATAAACTTTTTGCTCACTGATACTTAAGTTTGAATTGTACAATTTGACTAGGCTTACACATGGTTGATGTCTATGCATTCAAACCTCTAGTCCCAGTTTCCACTCGAATTAAATGATAGACATTTTAGTGCATACTCTTAAAGAAAACTCGGTCCAAACTTCTTAAAAGCTATAATTCACAGACTCATCCTTGAGGGTCGAATATTGGGATGAGATCCAAAATTGGAAAAGCCAAAATTGTACTCAAATTTCTAGATGGAAGTAGCATCGATTCACATAGGTTCACATTTTTCTGCTGAATCTTTATTTCTTTTGTTGATTGCAGGGTCTTGATGAACAATCTACAAAAGGTGGATTTGAGATTTTTAACATACCTACAGAAACTGGCCTTCTGGATCAACATGTACAATGCCTGCATTATGCATGTAAATCTGAACACCTCATAACTTCACTGCTTTTAGTGTTTAGCCAGTAGATTTGATCTGATGTGCATCCCCGAACTTATGCAGGGATTTCTGCAGTATGGAGTTCCTTCCAGCCCAGAAAAATTGCTTACACTGATGAATAAGGTATATCAAATATCCTAAAAATCGTCAATATTTGAAACAAAGATTTTTTTTTTTAACAGATTGGCCAGTTATCATAAGCAAACTGTGCTTCCATCTTTTTGAACCCAGACACTAGACAAGTACTTAGAATGTGCTACTTTCATGTGGTTTGAATCAGGCAATCCTAAATGTTGGAGGCAACACAATAAATGCTCATGCTATTGAACATTTCATTCTGAGGAAACCAGTGTCTTCAATAATGAAAGAGGTAAATAAATATCATAAACATGATCCTTCGCTTCTGTCATTTTATAGAACATTATATTTATATGGATGTGTGTGTGAGAGTGCATGTGTGTTTTGTATAGGGATGCCAAAAGGAGGAAAAGGATGAAAAAGAAGCCATTGTTCGCAGACTTTATGGACTTGAATCATCGGATCCGAATGTCACATTTGCCTTGTGCTGTGGCACCTGCTCTTCCCCAGCAGTAAGATCTCTAAATTTATATGCCTTTACCTGAGGAATATTCATTCAACAATGACGACAACGACATGAAACTCTTCAGTTATATCACATAACGTCGTACTTGTGACAGATTATTTTCATCTTACTAACTTGGGGATGAAGGTTGAAAAACTGTGTTGCTGTATAAAATTTTGTCTTCCCCTTTCTTGCTATTTTAAAGCCATATCCTCACATCATCCTATGATACAATATTTTCTGTATTTGTGCAGGTGAGGATATATACATCTGAAGGTGTTGTAACAGAGTTGGAAAAATCAAAGCTAGAGTACTTGCAAGCTTCAATAGCGGTGACGAGCACAAGAAGGATTGCACTCCCAGAGCTCCTGCTTCGAAACGTGCATGAATTCGGGCAAGATGTGGACTCATTAGTCGAATGGCTGTGCCATCAGCTACCAACATCAGGATCGCTGAGAAAATCAATGGTGGATTGCTTCAGGGGCCTTCACGGTGGCAAGGTTTCTTCCATTGTTGAGAAGATACCATATGAATTTGAGTTCCAGTATCTGTTGCCGATGTAGATATATATATGCATATAACAGATTTTTAACAGCGTTCTTTGTATTACATGTGCTAAATTTATGGAAGAGTTTCCGAAGTTCTCTCTCTCATTTCCTCTAGAGTAAGAAAAGTATTATTATCAGCCGGTTGTAACCCACTAAATTTTATCTTTTGTTTGTTGGAAAGTTAAACCGGAAAAATCTAAGATAAAAGTTTCGCACAAATATCTATTTCTAGAATTATATAAACAAAAAAGGGCTAATTACATCCATGTCCCTGAGGTTAGGGCATAATTACAGTTAAAGACACTAAGTTTTAAAATGTAACATATGTGACCAAAAACGTTAAAAATGTAACATTTATATCCATCCGTTAGGGTTCCATCCAAAAAGTACAATTTTTATCATTACGTATTTTAAAAATGACAATACTGCCCTTGCACAGTATATCCAATCCTAATTTGAAAATTAGGGTTTCAATTTCTAACCCTAATTCAAAACCCTAATTTTCAAATTAGGTTTCTCTCTCCAAACTTTTCTCAAGATCTGCCGCCCACTCCCTCATCCCACGCCGCCGGCAGCCCAAGCCCCCTCCCTCGCCCTACACCGCCGGTAGCCCAGCCCCATCCCTCAACCCATGTCGTTGGTAACCCAAGCCCCACCTCGTCGCCGCTGCAACAGATCTCCCACCCTCGCCGTCGCAGCTGTATTGTGAGCTTGAAGACAACGATGGAAGTCGCCAGCCGCCCCATCAAAGTCCAATCCATAGCCCAAAGCTGCGCAGCACCTCAAGTCCCACCTGAATACATCCAACCCCCAGAAACCCGGCCCAATAACCCGACAGCCCGCCCCGCCAACAACAACTCTATCCCGTCAATCGACCTGAGCAGCGCCGTGCGCGACGCCGTTTTCCTCTGCACCGAAATCGGCACGGCCTGCAGGGAGTGGGGTGCATTCCACGTGACCAACCACGGCGTGCCTCCAAAACTGCTCGACGAGATCAGACGCATGGGGCGCACGTTATTTGAGGCATGTCAGATGGACGAGAAGCTCCGGTATTCTTGCGATACCAGCGGGGCCGCTATGAAGGGGTACGGCAGCTTGTCCAGGATCTACGACGGCGAGGATGTGACGGATTTCAGTCAAATTGGTGGCTGCGGCGTGGTGGTGGTGAAGAAGAGTGTGGGTTTTGAACCCTAATTTGAAGTAGTGGCATTGGAAACCCTAATTTGAAGTAATGGTATTTGAAACGCAGAAACCTTAATTTGAAGTAATGGCATTGGAAAAAAAATAAGTTTCTAACTTAGGGGTAATTATGTCTTTTCATTAAAACCGTTAGGGTTTTTAAAATTCCGTTTGTCAACGAACATAAGTGTTATATTTTGAAACTTTGTGTCCTCGCTTGTAATTACCCCCAAACCTCAGGGACATAGGTGTAATTAGCCCAACAAAAAATTCAAGAGCTCTCACAAGGTAATTTCTATCAAACTCCAGTCTTTATATGGAAGGATTTTTATATATTCATCGATGAATGAAGGCAAATCCATTCAAACATTCTTTTCTCATTTCTCAAATATAATTATTCAGATTAGTTACGGAGACACAATTGAAGACAAGAAACTTATTCAAAGCATCTTAAGAAGTCTAGAGATAATTTTTTTTTCTATCCTTGGCTATTGTTGAAGGATCTAAATATTTGAATGAACTTAAGCTTGTAGAGTTAATGGGCACTCTCCGAGCTCATGAGGAGAGAATGCACACATTTGAGCAACTTGCACAAAGGTGCAAATGGTCTGATCTATATCTATACATATATAAAAGCATAGATATCGTTAAATGACTATTTTTTTGTTTCTCAAAATGACCTTTTTGGATTAGAGTACTATTAAAAGTAACGTGTCTTTGACTTTTACAGGATATTAAGCTTCTTTTGTTTAAAATACCCTTATTGAAACTTTTTTTCCCCATAAAGTACCGATGAGTGTTATTAAAAAATAAGGATATTTTGACTTCTCATATGATATCAAGATTCTTTCATTAAAATACCCGATACACGCATTTAGAACTCCTGCGTGGTGAACATTACCATTTTAAATTTTATACACTTATACTTGGTATTTCATTTATGATAGTTTATTGAACGTATGATTTGATTAATGGTTTAGTTGCTCTGATAATGGTTGTCCATTGTTTGTGAGGATATTATTGTTTTTGTGTAATAATTGAGAGAGTGACTAATGTTCCGGATTTTCAGGACGTTACATTAAAAGTTCGCTAATGTATCTTTTAGTGGCAAAAGAGTATGAGTTTAATTAAAACAAGTGTGGACTAGCCCCATTGAATAAAAATAATTGCAGGGAGTTAAATGGCTAAATATTTTTTTTCCTTAAAAGGTAAGGGAACTTTTAGTGACAAAATTATAACATTTGTATCTAAACTTAAACATTTTGCCACTAAAGAGGTTAAAGATCACTAATGAATCTTTTAGTGACAAAAGAGTATGAATCTAACCTAAACGAGTGAGGATCTAGTCTCGCCGCATAAATATGATTCGAAGCTGTTAATTGCTATATATTTTTTACTTGAAAATGTCCTTTTTTTGTTATTGAATTGCCCCTTTTGACTTTCTTTCACTACAATACCTCCTTTGAATTTAGAGTTTGTTAAATTGAGGATGTATTTTTTGTAGCACCAAAAAAAATTAAGGATGTATTTTAACTTTTAGTTAAAAATCTCATAAAAAATCTGTTCAGTTTATATACATATTAACTATTAAGAAGTTTTAACTTTTCTGATATAGAGATTCTTTAGAGACAAACAAATATTGTAATCAACCGAGTTATACAGTTTTTACCGGCAAACTATTTAATGAAGTTATCCCAAGCTTGGGTTGTAGATGAGTTCGATTTGCATTTTTTTTAACAAATATCTCCAAATAAATTTCTTTGAATAGTTTAATACTCACTAAGCTGGACTTGACAAATTAGCATAAAATTTGCAAGTGTAATAACTTTACTCAATTGCATTTGCTTAAACTTAAGGATACAATAGCACACCTCAACCTATGTAGTAAATGAACATTTGAAAAACGTCATTCACAAGCTTAGATTCAATAAGAGTAATGCTTATGTTCTCATCGAGACCAAGATGTTATGATTTCTATTTCACTCATTTATACATATAAAACCTGTTGCATTGTCCGGTTAATTGGTAATTAATTATAATGTCTTTGACTAAATTTAAACATTTTGTGGCTAAAGAGCTTAAAAGTCCACTAATGCATGTTTTAGAGATTAAAGAGTATGAATTTAACCAAAATGGGTATGAATCAAGTCCGTCCAGTTTCGTTCAAGGCGTAGGCACACCTAAGACGCAAAAGACTCTCAGACTCTAGACACGGCTCTTTTCAAAATGAGGCGCAAAATAAAAATAAATGAATGAATTTTCTTCTCCCTTTTCCTTTCTAGACAACAAACCTTGGCCATGCTTAAAATTTGAACCCAAAATTGAAATCATCAGAGACCGAAGCTGTTTGTTATGAAAATTTAGTTTTACCATCACCAATATCTCTCCTTGGAAAGCATCCAGCTGAATATAATGATAACAATAAATTGTCCTTTGTTTTGTTCTTATCAGTTTACAGCAAACCTTCACAGGTGAGTATCACCCAAACAAATCAGCTTAGTTCTCTTCTATTTTGATTACTTTTCATGGAGATGGCAATAAATTCTTTCATAATAGCAATAAAGGGCGGAATAGGGATGGGTTCAGCCCAACGGCATTAGATGAACATAAAAAGTGGATATGTGGATAAAGGACAAAGATTGAGATAGTGTCGGTAGGTATAGTACTCGGAACGGCTACTGGACTAAATCGATGGTCCCTGGAGGAATAGATGTTCTGGTATGGGTGGGGGAGAGAGAGAGAGAGAGAGAGAGAGAGGAGAATTTGGTGGTGGTCGAACAGCCGGCAGCAGCTGCAACAATGGTGTTGATTGAAGCAGCGGCGGCAAAAGGTGGAGCAGCAAGTGATGGTGACGGGAGAAGCGACGGCAGGAGGTAAAACAGTTGCAATGGTTGCATGACGAGCCAGTGAGACTATGAGATCGATTTAGGTTCTACGTCTAAAAGGAAATAAACTGGACGGAAATTAAAAAAGCGGACCGTGTAGATGATGCCACAACACTCAATCAACAGCTCAACTTCTTGAGCTTTCGTTGGCATCTGTGCGCCTGAAAGGGGAAGGCACCTAGAAGGGCAAGCACGTGCCTCTTTGAAGGCGTTATGCTTGGATCAAGATCAATAAAAAGAACACATTAGGGGATGTACGTTTACGTTTTTCAGTTTTCATTTTTGTAATGATGATGAAAAAGATGTTTTTTTGTGTATGTTTACGTTTTTTCGATTCCGTTTTGGATAAAATTTTCAAATATTATCAAAAAAGCTGAAAACACTCTTGAACTGTATTCTCCTTATCAGAATACTACCTCTTCTCCCTCATATCTACCACTATGTTTCAACAAACACTCACCAAACTAGACCACTCATTTCACTGGGTCTTCCTAGAAATGAAAATAGTGGGGTCTATTAATGAATTAGTTCAGAAAAAAGTTGGTGAAAACGAAAATGAAAATGATAAACGTACAGAAAAAAATTGAAAAAGTAGATACGAAAAAAAGTAAGTACACAATACGATTTTAGAACTGAATACTAAATTTTAGAAACCAAAAACATAATATAGAATATAGAAAAAAATCTTGTAAGCGTACAGGCCCTTAATTTCTAGTATTCCTTAGGGTATTGTTCCTAAGTTGACGTGTTATTATGTTCTTTTTTTAACGTTTCATTTAGGTGGACCAGCAATTTGCATCTATTAAGTTTTGTATGTGGTTAAAACTAGGGCTGCAATTTGGGTTGAGTTATAATGGGCTTTAACCAACCCAGCTCAGATATGGACAGGTTATAACCTATCAAACCCAACCAATTTAAAAGTGGGTTGGTTTGAGCTGGGTTAATGTTTATATGTATTAAAATGGGTCAGGCCATTAAAACTAGGCTAACCCATCTAACCCAAAAAAAAGACCAAGTCAACGAATTTTGCCCCAAAAAGGGTAGGCATAGAGTTGTCAAACGAGCCGGGCGGCCCGTGGGCTGGCCCGGCCCGGCCCCGTCCATGAACAGTAGCGGCCCAGCACAAGCGGGCTTGGGGCCTGGGCCAGGACCAGGCCTCCAGTTTCAGCGAAAAAGCCCGGCCCGGCCCGGCCCGGGTCTGGCCCGGTCTGCGGCCCCACCACTTGTTTGAATTTTTGGTTTTTCCCCCTTTCTTCCACCCCTTTTCCAAAATTCCACTTTTACTCCCCCAACAGCAATATAACGGCTAGTTTGGGGGGTATTTTAGTCTAACCTATATTTTTCAACTCCTTTACACTCTTACCCTCCCCAACAACTATAAACGGATAGTTTGTAGGGGTATTTTGGTCTTTTGTGAAGTTTCTAAAATCTATAAATTCACACCATTTCTCTCTAATTTTTCACACCAATCTTCTTACTCTCTCTTACCTAAACATTCTATATTTCTACAAGCTTTGCTACTATTTTCCTCTCCAATTACTACTCTTGCTAATTACTACTAGTATTTACTAATTAGTACTCTTGTTTATTAATTACTAGTCTTGCTAAATTCTTTTTAATTACTACTCTTGCTAATTACTACTAGTATTTACTAATTAGTACTCTTGTTTATTAATTACTAGTCTTGCTAAATTCTTTTTAATTACTACTCTTGCTAATTACTACTAGTATTTACTAATTAGTACTCTTGTTTATTAATTACTAGTCTTGCTAAATTCTTTTTAATTACTAACTCTCTAATATTTGTTACTCGTTCATTCTTTTAATTGTTATTTCTTATTACTACTCTTATACTTGTGTATTTAGTTACTCTTACAAAGTTTAGCGTGAAATATGGCTGGATTATTGAAGAAAATGAGGCGTGCATCGTCATCACGAAAAACATCATCATCATCGCAAGCACCACCACCAGCACAAGCGCCAGCGCCACGGCCATCACAAACACCAATCCAAGCACCAACACAACCATTCGTTCCTGGACGAATGAGTACAGGCTGTATGATAGATACCCAAGCCAATTGGGAGTTCAATCAAAACATTCCAGATTTTGAATACACGCCTGATGAAGACCCCCCGCATTATAGTCAAGGACGCAGCTCGGTTGGCGAAGCTACTACTCCGTGGCATAATCTCAACCCTATGCCTGGTCATGATGAAGAAGGGCCGAGCAATGCCTCCGGTAATGAGCCAGAAGTCCAAAAGGGGAAAAAAAGAAAGCCGAGTGTTGGAATCATTTCGATGTAGTTACGGTGGACGGCATCCGAAAAGCTCGATGTAAGTACTGCGCTAAATTATTTTCGTCTGGTAGTGGTAATGGACATCTTAACAGGCATTACCCTCTGTGTGCACCTCGACAAGGCCACGTCGAACCTACCCAAACGCAGTTATCTTTTGACGGTAAGTTATTTGTTTATAATCAGCGAGAGCAAAGAGACGGTCTCGCTGAATTTGTTATTCATGATGAACAAGCCTTTTCTTTTGCCGATAATCCTAAGCACTCTAGATATATGAACACATACGTTCAACCTTTGTACAAAAAGGTTCATAGAAACACAACTAGATCCGATGCACTCCGACAGTACAATGCTGCTAAAGCACGCCTTATCGATTATTTCGATAAATTTGAAGGTAAAGTTAGTCTTACTTCTGATATTTGGCAATCTCCTTATACTTTTGTTAGTTATTCTTGTGTGACCGCTCATTGGATTGATGTAGATTGGGTTATGCACAAGAGAATCATCGCTTTCGAGCACTTCCCTTATCCGCACGATGGAATGAACATTGCTATTCTTATATTAAAAGCATGCACCACATTTAAAATTAAGGATAAGATTATGAGTGTTAGTTTTGATAATGCTTCTAATAATAAAGTTGCTGTTGCAGCTTTAAAGGAGACGCTTCAACCTGTACTTAATGGTGAATTATTTCATGTTCGTTGTGTTTGTCACATTATTAATTTAATTGTTCAAGATGGTTTAGCTGCTGCAGGAGATATTCTTCTCAAAATGAGGGGTATGACAGCGTATGTTAATAGCTCGAGTCCGAGAACACAACAATTTAAAACGTTGTGTGTTCAATATAATATGCCTCGCAGGAGAGCAGTTACAGATGTGGTCCACAGGTGGAACTCTACATACCACATGCTTTTACACATTCTGGCATACCGAGAAGTCTATACGCATTTTCTACTAACCCAGTTCCCAGCCGGCTTGCCAACTCAAGAGGAATGGCAGATGGCCACATACCTAGCTGAATTTTTGGAGGTATTCTACACGTCTACCAATTTATTGTCTGGTACGTACTATCCCACCTCTCCTCTCGCTGTAATAGAAATTCTGAAGATGGCTACAATGTTAACAAAATGGAGATATATAGGACCCTTTAAGGAAATAGTAAAAGTGATGGATCAAAAATTTAATAAATATTGGAGTAAACTGCCTGCTATTTTTACTGTGGCTACTTGTTTAGATCCTAGGTTAAAGTTGCATGGCGTGAACGCCTCGATACAAGAGATATCGAAATTAATGTGCTACACAGCAGAGGAGACAACCGCATTCACAGCAAAAGTGAGCAAGAGGTTTGAGGACTTGTTCAACGTCTATCGTAATTCTGCTGACGTGCGCGGGCGAGCTACATCATCATCCACTGTTGAGAGGTATTATGCGCCATACCTTCAGGGCTTTGAACATCTAGTAGCAAGACAACTACCAGGTGAAGGTACTTCTAATTCGGCAGGTTCGTATACTTTTTCCTCTTTTAATGAGATTGGTGTATATGCAAATACTGATCATTATTCTGATTTATCAAGGCAAGAACAGGTTAATTTTAATTTGTTAAATTTTTGGAAACAAAATCAAAACATGTATAAAACTTTATCCCAAATTGCACGGGATGTACTGCCAGTGCAAGCCTCCACGGTTGCTTCAGAGTCGGCATTTTCAGCCAGCGGGAGGGTTTTGGATGACAGGAGGAGTCGTCTTAACCCCGAGTCGCTCGAGCTATGTGTATGTTGGAAGGATTATCTTGATGCGAAATACCGCGAGCAAGATAAACCGATTGATGATAGGAAGAGCAGTGACTCGGATATTGAAGTACTTCTGGATGATTAGGTAATTTGTTTTTATTTTCCTCTTTTGATCCTTTTGGTTGACGTTGCAGATTTCTTAATCTTTGATTGCTGATATTTTGGATAGACATGCATTATTATTTTGATTGTTAGAATTTTAAGAATAAATTTTTTCACAAAATATACTTTTTTTCCATATATATAAAATAAATTTTTACAAGCAAGATATATATTTTTTCGTATATATAAAAAAATAGGTAACTTCGCCTGTTTGTTTACAAGCAGCCGGTCCCAAGCCCGGATAAAAGGAGGAGGGCCTATGAATACATTTATTATTTTTCTATATAAATTGTTATGTGTTAAGATTTTATTAATAAAGCTCACCAAGAAGAGTATGAAAATGTTTAACATATAATAAAAAATATAATGGCTAACAAATAAATATGTATATACATACATACATATATATGTATATTACTTATAATGAAATAAAAGGATAAAGATTAGGTTCGTTAAATTGTGAATATTGCCTAGAGATGAAATTTAAAATTGAATAACAAAAAATTGAAAAAAATCGAACAAGTCCTCAAACCTAGAGATGAAATTTAAAATTGCCTAGAGATGAATATTGCCTAGAGATGAAATTGCCTAGAGATGAATATTGCCTAGAGATGAAATTTAAAATTGAATAAGATTAGGTTACTTTTTTTAAAATTGAATTAAAAAAAAAAAAAAGGGCCCGGGCCCGGCCCAAGCCCAGCCCTAGATATTGGGCCTAGGGCCAGGGCCTGGACTGGGCCTAGGTTTGCCTTCGGCAGGCCCGGCCCGGCCCGGTTGGCAGCCCCACTGGCCCGGCCCCGGCCCGACCCCACAGCAGGCCCGATGGGCTTGGGCTGGGCCAGCCCAAGGCCGACCCTTTGACATCTCTAGGTAGGCACAAAGAAGTAGAAACGACTGGGGAGAGGGGGAGGGAAGGGGAAGGGGAAGGGGGGAGAGGGGACAGCTGGGGAAGAAGCAAAACGCCGGCGCCGGACAGTGAACCCGTAACAGATTCTGGCTAGATCTCCGTCAAATCCCGGCCAAACTTCCAGAAATGGTAGCGAACACCGTGACAGCTCCGGACACAGACCACAGGAAAAATGAAAACAGTATCGGAGGAGGCTGGAAAGACAAAACCCAGATTTGTCGGAGGAACGTCTTCCCCTGCCTAACCCACTCCCGGAACAGAACCGGCTGAACAAATATAAAAGGCACCACCATCACACGGCAGCGTCGCAACCGAATTTCGGCCACCTCACGGCCTACAACCTCTCTCTCTCTGAAACTACCATGACCAGAGTCGATCATCACTCTCTTTCTCTATAAAGGAACTCAGATTTTGGCCACCTCCGACCAGAACAAGCCACCAGCCGCCATACTCAGGCAACGGTTTGGAAACAGCTACAACTACACTTTCTCTCTCTAAGAAGTCTCTAAAGGTCACTTTGCCCCCCTAAAAAAAGGATTCAATGATATTAGTTGCACTTGGGTTTTTTTGGGTTAAAACCCGACTCGTAGTATTTTTACTTGGGTTGGGTTGTTTTTTTTTTTTGTGCAAAAAACCCAAGTTGGGTTGGGTTGAGATGAACTTTTAAAATGTTGGGTTTTCTCGGGTTGGGTTAAAACCCAACCCGTTTAAGTTGCACCCCTAGTTGAAACTCAAATCAACATAGGACCACATTGGAATTTTAGATAAGAAAGTTTAGTATTATCATAAAAATGATATGTGCTAAAAATAAAAAATCTTGTCGCAAACGTATGCAGAAATTGCATGCATAAGAAAAATAATAGCCAAATATGCATTATTAAGATTAGCAAGATCATGCTAGGTAAAAAGAGCATGAGAGTACACTATAAATGGTTTAAAAGAAAATAAAATGGAGAGGCTACTTGGCCATTGCAAGATGGATAATGGATGATACTGAGAGTCCTCGAGGATGATACTTTTAACTTTTGTGGATACGCTTGCTGAAAAAAGGACAAAACTTTAAAAGTGAAAGGTACAAAATTTAGGATTATCCTTGAAAGGTACAATTATTATATTTGTTGCCCAAACAATTAAGCTTTTTATGCGCCTTGCTATGTCTCTTAAGTTAATTTGATTCTTGATTTTAAAGATCTAACAATTAAGCTCCTTACTCTTTCTGTTCTACAAAAATTATTATGCATACATTGATCTAACTTCTTCCTATCAGACACCTAACCTTTTACGATTTTTTTCGAGTTACGGATTCTGAACTTTTGTTCATATCACTTAAGTATACTGATAGCCAAGCTATGAGCGCCGCCATCACAAGACCCTGTTTGAGCCAACCATGAACTCTACGCCACTCTTCCACTCCCACATTTGCCTCAGGTACAACCTCTGCCAGCCCAGCCATTAATCCCAAGTCCCGCTACCACCAACCACGTGCATGACCCTAGCCATGTCCAACATACCACCACTCAAACTAAATACCCTAGATATACAATGACAATTGAATCAACTAAAAACCCTAGATCTAGATCTACGGCAGCAATTGAGTTAACTGAAAACCTTGGATCTAGATCTAAGGTAGAATCACCACCGTTCTATCCGAGCTGCAATTCAACTGCCCCACCCGATCGACCTCCACCATCAGCCCCAACCAATCCCAGCCATCACGACCCATGCCCACTGTCGCCATCCACCCTAGATCTATGTTGATGTTGATGTAGGGTTTTGGATAGGTATGAGTCCATGCATTTCGTCGCCTATACATTTGTTCATAAAAACATAAAAATGATCTTAGGATTTTATATATGGGTATTTGGATAAGTAATTGACTATGTGATGGAAACCGTCGGATGCAACAAATTTGGCACTTTAGGTGTCTCTTTATAACTTTTCTAACCTAAGGGGGCTTTTGGCAACAACCTGAAACCACAAGGGTATTATGTACAATTTGCCCTATATTGCATTGGCGCCCAAAAACTTCATCTAGTCATGGCCTCCACTTGTCAATGATCATGAAATCTAACCCAATTTGATTACACTCAGGCCACAATGCCCATCTTTAAGGGAGATTTATTCAATTTTTGGAGCATCCAGATGAAGACTTTGTTAATTTGACAAGGGCTACGGAGTTTCGTGCAAAATGGTAACGAATAATGAACTGATTCCACTGCATTTGTGACATGGAGCTAGAACAAGAAAAAACAGTACTACGAAATTAGATGAAGGACACAAAGGCCTTACAACAAGGAGTCAATAGGTTTATTATTCTGATAATTATGGCTAGTGATGACGACAAAGGAAGCTTCGAATATTCTAGAAAATGATTTTGAGGGCTCCAACGAGGTAATTTCTATCAAACTTCAGTTTTTATGGAAGGATTTTGATATGTTATTGATGAAGGATGGTGAATCTATCCAAACATTCTTTTCTTTTGTCTCTAATATAATTAATTAGATTAAAAGCCATGGAGACACGTTTGAAGATAAGAAACGTACTCAAAAAATCATAAGAATCCTTATGATGGAATTTGTGTTGACTTATTGATTTTGATGATTCCAGACTTATTATCTCTAACATTAATCTGACAACCTTATCAAGATAAACATTTCAGGATTTATCTTAATCAAACAAAGACGAGATCTTGACATGGACAAAGCTTGAACCTAGACTTGGACTCGGGATTTAAAGACTTAGACTACATTGAAGATGCAAGAACCTGAAGTCTATTTTTCCTTGTTAGCATTTCTAAGTCCTTCTTAAAAGATCTGACAGAAATTCTAGTAAAGAGCCAAAACTTTTAGTTGAAGTAAAATGTTTTAGTCGAAGCCAAATGTTTTAGTCGAAGCAAAAACTTTTAATCGAAGTCAAATGTTTTAGTCGAAGCAAAAACTTTTAGTCGAAGCAAAAACTTTTAATCGAAGTCAAATGTTTTAGTCGAAGCCAAAACTTTTAGTCAAAGTCAAATGTTTTAGTCGAAGTCAAAATGTTTTAGTCGAAGTCAAAACTTTTAGTCGAAGCCAAATCTTTTAGTCGACTCATTCTCTTGTTTTAGTCGAATCCTTCTTTTTTGGGCTTTCCCTTCCTAACGGTTCACTTCTGTTACTTGTATAAAAAGGGGTCCTCGAGAGCATTTTACCTCTTTCTTGTCACGAATTATGAACCTAGCAAGTGTAGCCACTTGGCACACGGAGAAGCATGAAATTGGATGATCGAGTACGAACCACTAACTGTGGGAAGATTACCAAAGGACATCTTGATGCCGAAACTGATCCCGAGCTGGGAGACCTAGATGCTTTTGGCACTCTAGACAACTTGAATTTGCTCCATTATTGATAATGTGATGGTTGATTTTGATTACTCAATTGATGATTTAGGTCATGATGAATTAATCAACATGGTCAATTATGAGTCAAATTTAAAAAAAATGATGAAAGAAATAGAAAATCGAGAATCTAGTCGAGTCAAGCCAGTGGCAGAAGTAACAATCGAAGTCAACATAGGTACGCCGAAAAATGTAAAAGAATAAAAATAGGCCTAGCTAGATGAGAGATTGAGAGGAAATAACTGCACTCTTGAGGGAATTTATAGACATATTTGCTTGGCCATATAGTGCCATGCACCACCTACCTACCCTGTCCGAAGCTAAACATGTCAAGCAGAAGCTCTATAAGTTAAGATCGAAGTGGTCTTTTAAGGTTAAGGAAGAGGTTATAAAATTACTCCACAATCGGATTTATCTGAATGATCAAATACCCTACCTAGTTAGCCAACATCGTACCAGTCCCTAAACCAACCGGTCATGTCCGAATATCTGTTGAATACAGAGAACTTAACTAAGCTTCACCTAAAGATGACTTTTCCTCGCCTACCATAGATATGATCATAGACAGCACTACAAAGCATGAGTTTGTTTCTTTCGTGGATTAACTTTGCAGGAGACAACCAAATAAAGATGGCTCCTGAAGACCAGGAGAAAATAGCTTTCACCGCCCCCTAGGACACCTTTTGTTACACGGTGATGCCATTTCGATTGAACAATGTCAGGGCTATGTACCAGCAAGCCGTTACTATAATTTGTTTGGGATATGATTCACGGAGAGGTAGGAGTGTATGTGGTTGATATGATCATCAAGCCTAGAAAGCGTGATGATCATTGCATAGTCATAAGGAAATACTTTGAGAGGTTAAGGCAATACAATGTGAGACTCAACCCACAGAAGTGTGTAAAGATGCCCACACCCAGAATAAAGAAATGCGGATTCTTTGGGTAGAATCCAGTACATTATCTGGTTTATATCCCAACTGACCATGATTTATGAGGCTGTGTTTAAGCTGTTGAACAAATATTCAACCAAAGAATGGAACCCTTCATGCCAGGAATCCTTTGACCAGACCAAACAGTACCTCAACAACCCCCAATGCTGAGGCTTTCGATACCTGGTAGCCTTTTATTGTTTTACCTACCCATAATCGATACCACAACTGGAGCCATGTTAGCCTAACATTTAGAGAATTTTTTTTGTTAAAAGATCCATTTACTATGTCACCTAGAAATTGACCCAAGGGAAAGTGAATTTTTCAGCTTTAGAGAAGACATGTGTATCTCTGGCTTGGGTAACACAGAGGTTGAGAAATTCTGCTTTGGCTTACCCTATCAGATTATTGGCTACAACAGATCCCATAAAAATATCTGTTTGAGATGCCTGTCGTATCCAACTGCACAGCTAAGTGGCTGTCTATGCTTTTAGAATTTGAGTTTGTTAAAAGGAAGGTCGTAGCAGACTTGTTAGCCAATTGTTCGATAGAGAATACCGACGGCAGATGGGAGGCAAAATTCCCAAATGGAGGATTTGTGTCATGGAATCAGAGATGATGTGGCAGTTATATTTTGACGAAGCAACGAATAGTAATGAATCTGGAGTAGGAATACTGTTTGTCTCACTAGATGGAGCCCATCCACCCATAGCGATCAATGTTACTTTTGCAGTACTAACAACGTCGTCGAGTATGAGGCTTGCATCATCGGCCTAGATGACGGCTCTAAACTTAGGAGTTAGAGATATTATACAACGTATGGAGATTCAATGCTGATCATATATAAGACTCAGGGGATGTGGAGAATCAGAATTGAAGTCTACAAGCATACCATGCTCATTTAGAGAAGATTTCGGATCAGTTCAAGGATATAGAATTCCATTACCAACCATGGCTTGAGAATAATTTTGTCGATGCCTTAGCCACACTTGCGTCGATAGTAGATATACTCGAGAGATAGGAGGTCGGGCCGTTTGTGATTCTAAAAAGAGATCAACCAGCTTACTGCTTTATGAGTTTGTCAATAAAAGAAGACAGAGTAGCCGAACCGTATACACTAGCATCCAAAACCATGTTTAGGATGGAAAATATCCTGATGGATATTCCATTCCATATCTTTAAGAAGTTGGATGTCCTCAAGTCTGTTCAGAGCCTTGTGATCTTTTTCGTGTTTCATTACAAAAATATGTTGTTCTTCTATGATGTTTACTCGCGGGCGAGCGCCCTCACCGAAGGACTCTATAGACACCCCAATTTGTAGTTATTAATCGAATAAATATTGGGATTTTTTAGTAATTTGAGTTTACTGTTAAGCTCAGGCCTAGTAATATAACTTAATTAATTAATTTGGTCCAATCCAATATAGTTGTCAAGTTCATAAGTCCAATTGTTTAGTCCATTGTCTAGTTAGTAACTCTGGTCAGTCCAGTTCAATTATGTAATTTCAATTCAATTGTGTCAGTCTAGTCCAAGTATGTAGGTTTCCATTTTTACTTTATGTTGTCTAGATAATTTAAGGAATTTCTCTGTGAATTATCCTTGATGTAAGGGATTAAATCCTTGATTTATATGGTTGATAAAAGCCGAATTTGGTAAATCCCATATGCAAAATAACAGATAATTATCGAAATTAGGCTCAGGTAATACCTTGAAATTTGGGAAAAATCTTTATAAAATTAGGGTCAGGTATAATTGTCTTCCGTTTTCCACGATCGCGTTTCTATTACTAAAATCATAAAAAGAGTCTTTTCTATTTCTTTGTCTAAGATCGAAATGTAGATTTCTTCCCGTGGGACTACAGTAAAAAATGGCGGTTTTGCATTCCGGTTTGTCTGACTGGATACTTAGGCAATTGGATCTCCAAAGTCGAGCACAAGGTAAAAAAATAAAAATAAATTCAGAGTTAGTTTTATTTCATGCTTTTTTATATGTTCTAAAGGCCAATAATCAATAGAAATGAAGTAGAGACCAAAAGGGTATGGGTGCCTAACACCTTCCTGCTACATAACTCAGCCCCAAACGTATCTCCTTATTATGAATAAATTAGTATTCCTCTGGATATTTTAGAATCATTTCTTGGTTTTTTCTTATTATCATCAGTTGGCGACTGCCCTAAAATCCTTCAGAAAATTTTCCGAGCAATTTGCTATAGGTACAAAGACACATTTAAAGGTCGCAACGCTTTACAAAATATTTAATTGAATGGACACAACCATTATACAAAACATTTATGTGGAAAGGACTTTTAAAACTTTTTACTAATTTCCCCTAAATACCAATTGCCAATACCAACTACATATTAGAGGAAAAATTGTACAGAAGACCCATGTGGTTTGAGGTCGCTTCAAAATATGCCTTGTTGTTAGAAAAGTTTAGATTCCAATTACGTTGCAAGTGTCAAAAAAATTGTCCAAATTAGCAACATGTGATGCTCACGCTCATGAAAAGTGCATTTGTATTTATGGAATGACTATAATGCCCTGCATTTCTTCTTCCCTCCTAAAGTCCTTATTCTCTTCCTTACCCTAACCAGCAAAACCCAACCTACTGCCCTGACAACCCATCCCTATCCACCACCACCATCCCTATCTGCCACCCCACCCCTTGCACCGTCGGCAGCCCCATCCACCCCCTATGCTGCCACTAGGCCCGCCATTAGCCCAAGCTATGAGCGCCGCCATCACAAGACCCTATTTGAGCCAACCATGAACTCTACGCCACTCCTCCACTCCAGCATTTGCCTCAGGTACAGCCTCTGCCAGCCCAGCCATTAATCCCAAGTCCCGCTACCACCAACCACGTGCATGACCCTAGCCATGTCAACTTACCACCGCTAAAACTAAATACCCTAGATCTACAATGACAATTGAATCAACTAAAAACCCTAGATCTAGATCTACGGCAGCAATTGAGTTAACTGAAAACCTTGGATCTAGATCTAAGGTAGAATCACCACCGTTCTATCCGAGCTGCAATTCAACTGCCCCACCCGATCGACCGCCACCATCAGCCCCAACCAATCCCAGCCATCACGACCCATGCCCACTGTCGCCATCCACCCTAGATCTATGTTGATGTTGATGTAGGGTTTTGGATAGGTATGAGTCCATGCATTTCGTCGCCTATTACTTCAGACTTTTGTTCATAAAAACATAAAAATGATCTTAGGATTTTATATATGGGTATTTGGATAAGTAATTGACTCTGTGATGGAAACCGTCGGATGCAACAAATTTGTCACTTTAGGTGTCTCAATATAACTTTTCTAACCTAAAGGGGCTTTTTGCAACAACCTGAAACCACAAGGGTATTATGCATAATTTCCCCTATATTGGATCGGCGCCCAAAAACTTCATTTAGTCATGGCCTCCACTTGTCAATGATCATGAAATCTAACCCAATTTGATTACACTCAGGCCACAATGCCCATCTTTAAGGGAGATTTATTCAATTTTTGGAGCATCCAAATGAAGACTTTGTTAATTTGACAAGGGCTACGGAGTTTCGTGCAAAATGGTAACGAATAATGCACTGATTCCACTGCATTTGTGACATGGAGCTAGAACAAGAAAAAAAAATAGTACAAAATTAGATGAAGGACACAAAGGCCTTACAACAAGGAGTCAATAGGTTTATTATTCTGATAATTATGGCTAGTGATGACGACAAAGGAAGCTTCGGATATTCTAGAAAATGATTTTGAGGGCTCCAACGAGGTAATCTCTATCAAACTTCAGTCTTTATGGAAGGATTTTGATATGTTATTGATGAACGATGGTAAATCTATCCAAACATTCTTTTCTTTTGTCTCTAATATAATTAATTAGATTAAAAGCCATGAAGACACGTTTGAAGATAAGAAACGTACTCAAAAAATCATAAGAATCCTTATGATGAAATTTTTGTTGACTTATTGATTTTGATGATTCCAGACTTATTATCTCTAACATTAATCTGACAACATTATTAAGATAAACATGTCAGGATTTATCTTAATCAAACAAAGACGAGATCTTAACATGGACAAAGCTTGAACCTGGACTTGGACTTGGGATTTAAAGACTTGGACTACATTGAAGATGTAAGAACCTGAAGTCTATTTTTCCTTGTTAGCATTTTTGAGTCCTTAAAAGATCTGGGAGAAATTCTAGTAAAAAGCCAAAACTTTTAGTCGAAGTCAAATGTTTTAGTCGAAGCCAAAATATTTTAGTCGAAGCCAAATGTTTTAGTCGAAGCCAAAACTTTTAGTCGAAGTTAATGTTTTAGTCGAAGCCAAAATATTTTAGTCGAAGCCAAAACTTTTAGTCAAAGTCAAATGTTTTAGTCGAAGTCAAAATGGTTTAGTCGAAGTCAAAACTTTTAGTCGAAGCCAAATCTTTTAGTCGAAGCAAAACTTTTAGTCGACTCATTCTCTTGTTTTAGTCGAATCCTTCTTCTTTGGGCTTTCCCTTCCTAACGGTTCACTTCTGTTACTTGTATAAAAAGGGGTCCTCGAGAGCATTTTACCTCTCTCTGTCACGAATTATTTCTCTATTAAAAAAAACTCACTCATCTTTATCTTTTATTCTCATCTATTCTCTATTGAGTGAGTTCACCTTTGAGATAGTTCATTGTAAGCTTCTTGGTTTAGTTCTTGAAAGAATATAGATCTTCCCACCTAAGAAGGCTTAGTCTTAGTTTTCATTGTAACATCTGCTCAAGAAGGAGCTTGTTTGTTGTATTCAAATTGTAAATCTCTTTTCATTTGTAAACTGTTGGAAACCTTGGAAGGGTTTCAAAAATTTTACTGCGGTTTGAGCTAGCACCCGAAGCTAGTTGGATTAGTGAAAGGCTCGAGTAGGTCTCCCTTGCGTGGAGTGCTCGAGGACTGGACGTAGGCTGGTGGCGCCGAACCAGTATAAATCTCTGTGTTAAATTTATTATTGTTATATCTGTCATTACTTTGAAATCTCATTTTTAAATTTTTACTCAAAGCTGTAAAACACGATCTACGGTAAATCTTTTTTGCGCTGATTTTGATTTTCTTTCTTAAATAGAGCCTGAAAACATTTCAGAGGCTCTAAACTATTCTGAGTGGATTCTTGCCATGCAAGATGAATTGAATAAATTTGAGAGAAGCGATGTTTGGTCATTAGTTCCGGCTCCTGTTCAACAAAATGTCATAGGAACAAAGTGGATTTTTCAAAACAAACTTGATGAAAATGGCCATATTGTTCTTAACAAGGCTAGAGTAGTTGCCCAAGGATACAATCAAGTCGAAGGGATTGATTTTGATGAAACCTTTGCCCCAATTGCTTGACTTGAAGCTATCCGAATGCTTTGGCATTTTCATGTCATATGAACTTTAAACTTTTTCTAATGGACGTGAAAGGTGCTTTCTTGAATGGGGTAATACAGGAGGAAGTGTTCGTTAAACAACCTCCTGGTTTTGAAAATGAAAAATACCCCAATCATGTCTTTAAGCTGAAAAAGGCTTTGTATTGTCTTAAACAAGCTCCTCGAGCTTGGTACGATCGTCTGAGCAGCTTCCTCATTGATCATGGATTCTTTCGTGGCAAAGTCGATACTACTCTATTTACTAAAATTCATAATTCGCACATTTTGATAGTTCAAGTTTATGTTGATGACATTATTTTTGGTACCACTAACAATGACTATGCCAAGAGTTTACTGAGAGTATGCGCAGGGAATTTGAGATGAGCATGATGGGAGAACTTACCTTCTTCCTTGGACTTCAAATCAAGCAGTCAATAAAAGCAATTTTTATAAGCCAATCCAAGTACACACGAGAGCTTTTGAAACGGTTTGGCTTGGATAATGCTAAATCTAGAGGGACCCCTATTTCTCCTAGCGTTAATCTTGTCAAAGATGAAAATGGTAAAGATGTAGATAACAAACTTTACAGTGGCATGGTTGGTATGTATTTGTGCCCATTTTCAAGCTTGCCCTAAAGAATCTCATCTTTCTGCAATTAAACGTATTTTTAAATACCTTTCTGGGACTTTAAATCTTGGACTTTGGTATCCACAAAACTCCTCACTAGATCTAGTAAGTTTTTTGGATTCTGATTATGCGGGATGTCTTGTTGATCGCAAGAGTACTAGCGGCACTTGTCAATTCCTTAGAGATGCTTTAGTGTCCTGGCACAGTAAGAAACAAACGGTTATGGCTCTCTCCACAGCTGAGGCAGAATATGTTGCGGCTGGAAGTTGTTGTGCTCAAGTACCGTGGATGCGTCAAACCTTGCGAGATTTTGGCTTCACAATAGATCGTATTACTATTATGTGCGACAGTAGCAGTGCTATTGATATTAGTAAAAATCATGTTCAACACTCGCGGACTAAGCACATCGATATTCGTCACCACTTTCTCCGAGACAATGTTTAGAAAAGATTAATAGAACTCAAGAAAGTTGGCTCTAAAGATCGGCTCGCAGATATCTTTACAAAACCCTTAGTTGAATCCTCTTTCTGTTCTCTTCGTCGTCGTTTAGGAATGTGTGATCTTAGCTAAATTTTTTTTACCGAAATCTTTCTCTTTGACTGTTCAGTTTTGTTCCTTCGTTGCTTCAAAAGTCATTTTTTTCTCTCCTTGGTCTCTGACCACTTTTAGTTGACTAAAAGTTTTTTCAATCAACTCAAAAGTACTTAAGTCGACTAAAAGTCAGTTTTCAGTCGACTAAAAGTTCTCTTTCACTTTCCAAATCTGTTGGATTTAGTTGACTGAAAAGTCCACTTTCAGTCGACTAAAACATTTTCAGTCGAATGAAAGTCATGTTTCAGTCGACGAAAAGTTCGTTGCCTTTATATAGCCCCCCCTTTTTCACTTTAACTTTTTACTGTTCCCTTTTTTTTCACTATTTGTCTTTCCTTTTCACAGACTCTAACTCTTCTTCTCTCTCTAGTCCACCTGTCACTCCAATGACCCACATGGACTCCAATCCACGCCCTCGTAGTCGGCGTCATCTTGTCATTGACTCTGACGATGAATCCGATGTGGCTCCTGCCTCTACTATTGCTTCAACTGCTGTTGTTGCTCCACCACCGCCATCCTCCCGCCGCCACACTCGTCAAACATCAACTGCTACTCCCTGTCCATTGTCCTCTGCACCTGTCCCTCCGTCGTCTTCTGCTCCGTCATCTTTAGGTACTGTTGTTCCTACTCCTCCTCCTCCACCTATTGCCTCTTCTTCATCTGCTCCTCCACCAACCTGTCCACCCCCTACCTGCCCCTATATTTCCCCTTCCGATATACTTCACAATCCTCATTTCTTTCCTTCTGTTGATGACCAAATCACTTACTATATAAATTTTGTAAATCGGGAGGTCGTCCCCGGTAGTCCAAGTGATGTCAATCTAATGACTCAACTTGGTTTTACAGGCCTTTTTGAGCGAATGAGCTGTCTCTCTATTCTCTCTCCACCTTCCATTTATTACCCTGCTCTTGTTCGCATGTTCTACTCTAACATGCATTTTGCTGCTCAATCACCTACCTTTTTTACCACATATGTGAATGGGGTCCACATCTGTCTCGATGCCACCACCTTAGCCCACATACTCGGTTTTACCAATCAATCCTCTACCCTAGTTTTCACCGCAAACACGTGGTGTACCACCAGCTCCTTTACTCCCCTCCAACAAACACAAACTCCTTTAGGCGACCCGTCTATTTTTCAACCCCGCAAACCTAGTCTAGGTGACCTTTCTCCTCTTAATCGTGTCCTCCATCTTATTCTTTGTTATTATCTCTCGGCCCTTTCCGACTCATATGCTACCTTTTCATATTTAGACATCATTCTTCTCACCTACTTCATTCGGGGTTCTCCCTTAAACATTGCTAGTATTGTCATGCTCGTAATGAATGCCAAAAAAACCAAAGCATCTGCTAATCTTCCTTTCGGACTCCTGTTAACCCTTGTTTTTGATATTTTCATGTCCCTCTGCCTACCTCTAACTCGGAATGTATCTCTCTTTCGAGTCATTATGTTCTTGACGAAACTTCTCTTCGTCGTGCAGGTTTTTCCATTCGTTCTTATCTCACCTCCGACACTGTCCTTCTTGAGCACATCACTGTTACTGACCCTTCCCACACCAATCTGTTCCGGCCCCCTCTCCTGCTTCTACTCCTGTTCCCTCCCCTGCTCCTGCAATTCCCTTAGCCGCACCTTTTGCTCCTTCCCCGTCTATTTCACCACCACCACCTCTTTTTACTCAGTTCATACCCCCTGCACCTCCTAACCCATCTAGCTCTATCCCCTTCCCTCCTTCTGACCCTTCCTCCTTGGTCCTACATCTACCCACCCCACCTCACCCTTCTGATCCTTTCTTCAGTAGTCCGCTTAACGACTTCTCAAATCTTAATTTTGATGAGTTCCTCTCTTCTGACAACTCCGACCTCTCTGAAACTCTTTCTCGTCTCTCTACTTCGATTCAGTTAATACTTGAATGGCAAATCACCCTTGCTGCTTATGTTGCAGCTAACCACAATATTCTCCTTCATGAGCTTGCTGCCCTTCAGCAGTCGGTTCAACACTCCTCCGCCCAACTTCTCTTGAACCAAATCGACTTTCACAACCTTCTCAATGACCTTACCGCTAACCTTTCCTTTCTCCCTCTAAATCGTACTCCACTCCTAAAAAGTTAGATTCGGATGCAGCATGATCTTCATCGCCAGTAAGAAGCTGCCATTCAGGCTCATCGTCGCCAGGCTTATCTCACCACGAGCATTCTGACCAGAAAAAACCGCTACCTGGCTCATCATATCTTCGATCAAGCCCATGGATTTAGGGTGACTCGTCCGGATATCTTTCCTTCTCGACAGACTGGCACCGACGGGGAAGAATGGTTCTTTAACCCGCATCTCCCATACAACCCTCCGTCGCCGCGCTCTCCTCATGTCGACAAAGTTGTTGAAGTCCCCACAACCGCTCCGTTGCCTGCTGATCCCTCATCTTCTGCGCAAGGTGCTCTTTGATCTGCTTCGCCGCCCACTGATCCCTCTTCCTATGCCCAGGGTGCTCGCCACCATTGGCCTTAGCATTTATTTATTTATTTATTCTTTTGCTTGTTGCACTAGCTGCCCCTCTTTTTGATTTGACAAAGGGGGAGAACGAGTACTAATTGATCATTCTTTGTATGAATCTTTATTAATTATTTCGTTAAATATTAAAAGATGCTCTTTAAGTTATCTCCTTGTGTGAACGTTAACTGATTAAGGGGGAGTATGTCTTTATAATGTTAGAACTAATATTGTCATCATAAAAAAGGGAGAGATTGTTGACTTATTGATTTTGATGATTCCAGACTTATTATCTCTAACATTAATCTGACAACATTATTAAGATAAACATTTTAGGATTTATCTTAATCAAACAAAGACGAGATCTTGACATGGACAAAGCTTGAACTTAGACTTGGACTCGGGATTTAAAGACTTGGACTACATTAAAGATGCAAGAACCTGAAGTCTATTTTTCCTTGTTAGCATTTTTAAGTCTTTCTTAAAAGATCTGACAGAAATTCTAGTAAAGAGCCAAAACTTTTCGTCGAAGTCAAATGTTTTAGTCGAAGTCAAATATTTTAGTCGAAGCCAAAACTTTTAGTCAAAATCAAATGTTTTAGTCGAAGCCAAAATCTTTTAGTCGAAGCCAAAACTTTTAGTGAAAATCAAATGTTTTAGACGAAGTCAAAATGTTTTAGTCGAAGTCAAAACTTTTAGTCGAAGCCAAATCTTTTAGTTGAAGCAAAACTTTTAGTCGACTCATTCTCTTGTTTTAGTCGAATCCTTCTTTTTTGGGCTTTCCCTTCCTAACGGTTCACTTTTGTTACTTGTATAAAAAGGGGTCCTCGAGAGCATTTTACCTCTCTATCACGAATTATTTCTCTCTTAAAAAAAACTCTCTCATCTTGATCTTTTATTGTAAGCTTCTTGGTTTGGTTCTTGAAAGAATATAGATCTTCCCACCTAAGAAGGCTTAGCCTTAGTTTTCATTGTAACATCTGCTCAAGAAGGAGCTTGCTTGAAGTATTCAAATTGTAAATCTCTTTTCATTAGTAAACTGTTGGAAACCTTGGAAGGGTTTCGAAAATTGTACTGTGGTTTGAGCTAGCACCCGAAGCTAGTTGGATAAGTGAAAGGCTCGAGTAGGTCTCCCTTGCGTGGAGTGCTCGAGAACTTGACGTATGCTGGTGGGGCAAAACCAGTATAAATCTCTGTGTTAAATTTATTACTGTTATATCTGTCATTACTTTGTAATCTCATTTTTAAATTTATACTCAAAGCTGTAAAACACCTATTCAGCCCCCTCTAGGCCTATTTAGGGACCTACAAGTGGTATCAAATCCGTGTGCTCTGGACTTGAAGAATCTAACGTTGAAAAACCAAGTAAGAATGCAGGTGATGACAGTGAAGAACTCTCCCTGGACTTGAACAACAAACTTGATGTCTCCTCAATTGAGGGGGAGTGTTCAACATCTTCTCACAATAATAGTGACGAGACTCTGCCTCTTCCAAAAAGCTGGAGATACTCCTCCAGTTATCCATTAGAACAAGTCATCGGTAATGTGGAACGCGGAGTTACAACACGATCTACGATACATCCTTTTTGCGCAGATTTTGCTTTTCTTTCTCAAATAGAGCCTAAAAACATTTCAGAGGCTCTAAACGATTCTGAATGGATTCTTACCATGCAAGATGAATTGAATCAATTTGAGAGAAGCGATGTTTCGTCACTAGTTCCGGCTCCTGTTCAACAAAATGTCATTGGAACAAAGTGGGTTTTTCGAAACAAACTTGATAAAAATGGCCATATTGTTTGTAACAAGGGTAGACTAGTTGCTCAAGGATACAATCAAGCTGAAGGGGTTGATTTTGATGAAACCTTTGCCCTAATTGCTGGACTTGAAGCTATCCGAATGCTTTTGGCATTTTCATGTCATATGAACTTTAAACTTTTTCAAATGGACGTGAAAGGTGCTTTCTTGAATGGGGTAATACAGGAGGAAGTGTTCATTAAACAACCTCCTTGTTTTGAAAATGAAAAATACCTCAATCATGTCTTTAAGCTGAAAAAGGCTTTGTACTTCTTAAACAAGCTTCTCGAGCTTGACACGATCGTTTGAACAACTTCCTCATTGATCATGGATTCTCTCGTGGCAAAGTCGATACTACTCTTTTTACTAAAATTCGTAATTCGCACATTTTGATAGTTCAAGTTTATGTTGATGACATTATTTTTGGTACCACTAACAATGATCTATGCCAAGAGTTTGCTGAGAGTATGCACAGGGAATTTGAGATGAGCATGATGGGAGAAGTTATTCACATTTTTGCCTATAAATAGTGGACCTTGGAGCTTATTCAAGGATCTGGGCTCATTTGACATTTCACTTTCTCTCTCTAAAAAGCCTATTATCTCTAGAATTCTTGACGCTGCATCCCTCGCAACGGACTATCGATCGCCGGCCCTGTTCATCCTCGCCCTACCTGCGCGGCTCTGCCAGGCCTCGGGACCTGTCTGGGGAGCCTTGCTCTCAACCCTTACTCTATCCTTGATGTCTCCCACTTTGCCTACCTGGAAGCTGAATCAGACTGCATCCTTTGTGGCACCTCCGCGTAGCAGCGAACCTCTTTTCCTGATCAACATTTTGGTGACTCCGCTGGGGAGGTGAGCATTGTGTTGCAGTCTGCATTTCTTCCTGACTTAGGCACCATGCATGTGCAACGAAGAGCTACGAGGACTACCAACAGTGGAGTGCATACCTTGCCTGACACACTCAAGCAACCATGCCTCAGCAACGTATGGCTATCAGAACTACCAGTCACATCCTCTGCCCAGCCATCCAAGAGGCCGTTATTTCTAGACTTGGAGAATTTTCAAGCTAACATTGTTCTACTGGCACCACCCGTGCTGCTATGTCCCACTTCATTGGGGGCTTCACCCCTTGCCTACCCCAAGCAAGCCAAGTTCTCTACCCCTTCTACATGCCTTTCATTACAGCGACTTGGTACGTGGTGCACGGGGTGGCTCAAGCCATGCTACTAAGTCTCAACTCCGTCAGCCGACATCACCTCAGGCCGTGCGACCTCGTGCGCATGCACGCAACACGTCTTGCCAACCCTCCCATGCCTCTGTCCCTCAGCCGGTTGTCGATGCTGACCCACCGCCGAGCTCCACTCTCCATTTTCAACACTTAGAAAATTTCTTCATTTTTCGCAGTCGGGTCATCACCCCCTGTGGCTTCACTCGACACCATTTTCACTCTTCAACACTTACAAAAATTTCTTCATTTTTCGAGGTCGGGTCATCACCCCCGCGGCTTCACCCTACCGCGACGCTCGTCGCTCGAGCCGCTAACTCTTTACCTTCGTCACTCAAAGACGATCTCAACAACTTTTTGGCCAAACAACATCAACATCTTGCTACGTGTTTATGTGTGCTGCGCCTGCTCGGGTTGCCCCTCCGCGCACACCGCACGCAGGGGGCTTATGTTCCCACCCTATCTTGGCTACATATATAGGCCCACTGGGGGTCCTAATTCTCATGACAAGTTGGCACATTCAACGGTCAACTTTTCAACGCTCATAGGCCAGTCAAAGCTTCACATAATCAAGTCACGTGCATTTTCCCTTTGAGAAGCAACCTTAGTGTGCCTTCCCCCTTAAGGGGGTCGGCCACCTTAAGGGGTCGGCCACCCTGGGGGGTCGGCCACCCAAGGGGGGTCGGCCACCCAAAGTGGTCAGCCACCCAAGGGGTTGGCCACCTAAAAAGGTCTGCCACCCAAGGGGGTAGGCCACCTAGGGGGGTCGGCCACCTACCTCGACGACCAACGACCGTTTCTCATGGTCGTGCATCGTAGTCGCAATGACCGTCGCTTGCCACCGCGCTCCGTCACTACAACGACCGTTCACTAGTCGTCACGCTCCGTCACAACGCGACAACCGTCACTTGCAGTCGCTCGTCGTTGCCCGCCATCTCCCCGACTCTCGTCACCCGCGCGTCATCTCCGCGACTCTGGTTGCCCGCGCTCCATCTCTGCGACCTTCGTCGCCCGCTCTCTAACTCTGCGACTCTCATTGCTCGCGCGCCATCTCCGTAACTCTAGTCACCTGCTCGTCATCTCTGCGACCTTCGTCGTCCGCGTCCGCAACGACAATGTCGCGACTCCCGTCGCCCGCACTTCAACTCCACTACTCTCCTCGCCCGTGCTCCAACTCAGCGACTCTCGTCACTCGCACGCCATCTCCACGACTCTAGTCATCCGCGAGCCATCTTTACGACCTTCGTCCTTGCCCTACCTGCGCAGCTCTGCCGACCCTCGTGACCTGTCTGGGGAGCCTTGCTCTCAGCCCTTATTCCATCCTTGTTGTCTCCCACTTTGCCTACATAGAAGCTGAATCAGACTGCATCCTTTGTGGCACCTCCGCATAGCAGTGAACCCCTTTTCCTGATCAACAACTTTGTAATCTCATTTTTATAATTTATACTCAAAGCTATAAAACACCTATTCACCCCCCCCCCCCTCTAGGTGTATTTAAGGACCTACAATTTGATCATGTTGTGACTGCTGTTGTAGAATCTAAAAATCTGAATGACCCTACGCTTTTAGAATTGATGTGCTCTCTCCAAGCTCATTAGGAGCGGATGCACATATTTGAGCAACCTATAAAGAAGCCTTACAATCAAAGTTAAATATATTTTACAAATGATGGAGAGAACAGAAGAAGAAAACGCCATGGACAAAAATTTTAGCATAAAAAGAGGGCCTTTAATAACTATTGACATGGGAGAGGAAAATATAAAATAAGTGCTAAAAGAGGAAATACTAGATCTAGTCCTTATTGCAATTTGTGTAAGAAATATGATCATGACATTCGAGATTGCCAGTAAAAATGCAGGAGGTGTAAATGGCCTAATCATTTTGAAATGGACTATTTTTACTAACTACAACGGTTGCTTTGTCACTTTAGATCAAGATATTATATCTTAAGTTACCCTTGGTGATAGTAAAAAGCAAAATATTGAGGGAAAAGGCATAATTAATGTACATACCAAAACTAGTGATTCCAAGTATAGTCATGAGTTCTTTACATTCAGGGCTTGGCGCCTAATCTACTAAGTGTTGGCCAATTGACTCAAAAGGGCTATAAGCTTGAATTTGATGAAAATAAGTGCCTTATTCTTGATAAGAAAAAGAAGTAGCTTATTGCAATTGTTATTATGTCCCCTTAAAATTATTTCCACTTTTAATGCCACTTGAGAAAAGAATTGCCTTGAAATCTAAACTTTTGATGGATCTAAGTTGTTGCAGTTCAGGTATGGCCATCTGATTTTTGAAAGACTTAAGATGTTGAAACAAAAGGATATGGTGCTTGGGCTGCCAATTGTAAATACAGAAGAAAATAAATGTAAAGGCTACATTCATGGAAATGTGCATAGGCTACCTTTTCCTAAAACATCTTGGAGGGCTAGAACTTCACTTAGTCTGATGATGTGGATACTTTAAGAGAAGCATTTCATTCTTTGTAAATTTAAAGGCCCTAGCTAGAAATCAAAGTGGTCATTCTCTTAAGGTATTGCGAACTAATTGCGGGGCGGGGGGGGGGGGTTGTTTAATGATCATAAGTTTGTAGAGTTTTGTAAGAAGAATGAACTATTCGATGAAAACCACAACAAAATGGTGTTGCCAAAAGGAACGATCGTTGAAATGGCCCGTAGTATGTTCCAAGGCAAAAGTTTGCCAAAACACTTTTGGGCCGAGGCTGTTAATTAATATGGCCATTTATACCTGCAATAGGACCTTCCACAAAAGTCGCACATAACACTTCTTTTGAAGCTTGGTTGAAGAGAATACCAAAAGTCGAGCATCTTTGGAAGTGTTGCTTATGCCCACACCCTAAAGAAATGAAAGAAATTGATGAAAAAGGAGAGAAATATATCTTTATTGAATATAGTGATGAATCAAAGGGCAATCCTTTATAGAAGCCCAACTCTGAGCAACTAGTTATCTCGAGAAGTGCTGTTTTTTGATGAAATGGAAGCATGAAAATGGAGCAAGAACAACAGCTATTGGATGAAGAAATGATGTTAACAGCGTTGTTAGCCCTATGGTTGGATAACCTAGGCTTACATCTTGTTTTGATAATAACTACACATTGATTATGTTCTAATGTGTGCTTTGAGTGTATTCTTAGTAGGCATATACATGCACACTCATGAAGACACATTTGTGAAGTTGGATAGATGGATTAAAGCCAAAGAAGCTTAAAGTTATAGTGGACATGCTATAGAAGCTTCATCAAGTCCAATGTCGAAGAGCAACAAAGAACGCATCGGCTAAGTTACTATCGATTATAATTGATCTTTACTATTATGTAACTAGTCTTGGTTTGATGCTTGGATTGATGACTATGACCTAAAAAGACCTTAGGACACTTGTGCATTGCATGCGAGTTCATAACCTTTCACACAAGTGTGGTTCTCGAAAATGAGTGAACTTTGGAGCTCACTCAGTTTTTCTCAAAAATGTTTTTGGAGCTAATCTTTTCATATCTTGATAAAACTTTTCATTAGCTTTCCAACGCAAAAAACGGCACCTCAATCCGATTTTTCTAGAGAAAGTTATGCCCAAAATAGGGAAGGGGGTTCCATGAGGCAGCTGATTGGCAGCAGGGTATTACAGTCAACTGTATTTGAATCCAGTCGACTGCATTCCAATGCAGTCGACTGCATTGGTCAAAATTCAGTTCCAACGGCTATTTTCGAGGACAAAACTCCAACGGCTATTTTCGAGGAAATACAGTCGACTGCATTGATTACAGTCGACTGCAATGGCAGTTTTGCCCATATTTTGCCTCTAACGGCTATATTTCATTTGCTCTCTATATAAATGATTTGGGGCTTCATTATACACCATGGAAACCACATTCTAAGCCTCCATTCATTAGAGAAACATCAAGGCTCATAGATTAAACTTTTCTCTCTTCATCTTCATGATTTTACATCATTAAAGAGAGCATCTTTGTGAGCAATTCTTTGATTGAGAGTGAGCATTCTTCAAGTCATCAATTCTCTCATCTCTCTCTTGTTCTAGTGCTTAAACTTGTACTCATCTACTTCTTGAGAGTGAAATCTTGTACACATTTCTTCATTGAAAGGTTCTTGTATCAAAGCTTGGGGTTGTCAAGCTTTGGAGCTTTGGGTTTGTCAAAGCTTGTTCTTGATGTGGGCATAGCATCAAGGGATTGTAAGAGGTTCGATCTTGACCCGTAAGGAAGATCATACTAGTGGATTCTAGGGCCTTTCAAGGGACTTCCTTGAAGGGGTGGACGTAGGCTTGTGGGTATATCAAGCCGAACCATTTAATTCTCCTTGTCAAGTATCTCTAACTCAATCTCTTTACTTATTGCTCTTTAATTGTTTGAGATTGTTTAGTTAGCATCTTCATTGAATTATTACTTGGTTGTTTGCTTATTTAAGTTATTGAGATTGAGGTTTGTTGTTTGTTAATTTTTAAAGTAGTCTCAAAAACCCTATTCACCCCCCTCTAGGGTTGTTTTATTGGTTTCAAGCATGTTACTCGTGCCCAAGCTCATTTCCAGCAACGGCCCAAGGGAAACTTCCAGTGCGAACACATCATTTTCTCCATTTTCAGTCTTATCTCATCCTATAAAAATACGATCGTTGTAATGAATTTATGAAAGCTATAGTGTTGCACTCTTTGCATGTGAACATAGCTCAAATATTTGAAGAAGCTGCAAATGAGAAAGCACGGATCGAAGCTATGGACGAGGAGATGAAAGAAATTGTTGGATTCAAATAAGCCTACAAAGTCAAGCAGAATGAAGTTGGATTGGTGCAGAAGAACAAGGCCTATTTTCTCGCCAAAGGATACTCTCAGCGGCCCGGATAGACTTTGGAGAAACCTTTACGCCTGTAGTCCGTTCAGAGACAATAAGGACGGTACTGACCCTTGTAGCTCAACTAAAGTTATTGACTTATTAATAGGATGTCAAATGAGCATTTTGTAACCATGAAATTGAAAAAGGGATCTATGTTGACCAACCGCAAGGCTATATTTTTTAAGGGACAAGAAATAAGTCTATTGGCTACATAAAGCCTTATATGGATTAAAACAGGTAGAACATACTTGGATTCACAAGATGATAACTAAATCATCACTTTAGATGTGAATGCAAGGTAACCAAGACTTTCTTGTTTTATGCATTTATGTGGATGGCTTATTATTTACTAGCACCAATACGAAGATTGTTGAAGATTTTAGAAATTTTTTGATGCAAGAATATGAAATGACTAATCTTAGCCTTCTGCAATACTTTCTCGACGTACATGTAAAGCAAAAACCTAGCCAAATATTAAAAAAAATGTCGTTGAATTGTTAACAAAATCTCAAGCCATTAGCTATTCTAATGGCACGGATTATGATTAGCTACTCCAATGGCAAGAATGATGGAAAAAGAAAAAGTAGACGACTCTATCTCGACTTGTTGGAGTGTTGATTTATCCTATAAGCACAATGCCAAATATTATGCTCTCACTCGGTGTTGTTTCCAAATTCATGAGCGAGCCAAGTAAGGTACATTTTGCTATAGCTAAGAAGATATTTAGGTATATCAAAGGTACTCAGAAGTTTGGCATCTTGTATGACGGAGAAGGACAACCACCTTATTGAATTCGCAGTGATTGGGGAAGAAGTCTAGACAACAAGAAAAGCACAAGTCATTATGTGTTTTTGCATGGGATCCAAGGTTATTTCATCGTCGAAGAAGGAAAAAACAATGGCAATATCATTTGCCAAAGTTGAACACGTATAAGCCACGAATACAGCTTGTGAAGTGGTATGGCTTTGGAGAATACTAGAAGATTCAAATCATGGGCTAAAATTTTCAAGAATCATTTGTCGTGACAATAAGTTAGCTATATCCTTGGCCAAGAATATAGTATTTCATAGCTGGACAAAGCACATAGAGTGACGCCATCATTTCTCGAGAGCTTTTGGAGAAAGGCGAAATCACTACAGTCTTGCAAGACCGGAGATAAACTCGCTGACATCTTCACCAAGCCAACTCTGGTATAGGAGTTCATGCATTTTTAAAGACCAGCTTAGAGTTACAGATTTTTCAAGATTAATGGCAAGTCTCAGAAAACTAATCTATCAGAATATAAGATAAAAATATTTCACAAGAGCTATCTCTAGAATGATGTAAAAAAAATGTCTATCTAAAATATCAAATTCCAGATTGTTGTAGGATAATATCTATGTATTTGCAAAGTGTGTCTAGAAAATTCCTCACCCACTATAAGTAGATGTCAGTTGTTCTACTTGTACCACTTTATGAGAAATAAAAAGCCCATGTTGAATCAATGATCCAAGAATTTTGGATGGTAATATTTGGTCTTTGTAAGCAGGTAATCTATCATGAGAAACATACCAGAAACAAGAACCATAAATGCAAATAGGTGTTTGAAATCTGAACAACAAGCAAAAGAGTTAAAGCGGCTCACCTTTTCGCAACGTGTGCAAGATATTCATCTCAAATTTCAAGATCACAAATGTTGCTGTTAGAAAATTGATCGAGAACCATAGGCATGGAATAATGACCAGCAAGACAAAAACGAGTGATTTTAGGAGGGTTTCTGGTAGAGAACTCTTTGATGCTTAAGTCAAAGTACAGCTAAATGATAGAATAGCTACTAGATAGAACTCTGAAAAATTAGAAGTTTTTGTGAGTGAGTAGTTATTTACCCTTCAGCATATGTGTTAGAACCCTAATAGATTTTAGGACTGACAGATGGGAATTGAGCCTTGTCAAGTTAGAGTTTTTTCCACCTAAATTTACGAGTAAAGGAATTACTAATCCCGGAGTGCACAAATATAGACTCAGCAGATAATTTAAATTAAAGCATGCCACCATCCACCTTAATTCATTGGCCTGCTAGGCCCACCCAAAAAGAAGTCTGGCCACAAATAATGTTACTGCATAAAGACTTCTAAGTGAATCAAGAAAATATATCGGGTATCAAGGAGATATATGGTTTCATTGTTTAGGTTTGACTTCACAAATCGCTACTAGATTACGTAGTTGATTCCTAAGATTAATCTTAATATTATGATAGTCAAACATAAACAATAAAATTAGAAACAAACACCCGTCCAAAAAAAAATTACTATAACAATTAAGAAATCAACATATAAGCGTTGGGCATGTATAGTGCTACATAAGTCATGAAACTATGAAACTAATTTGGTGGTTCATTTATACTGTCGCTAGATTGGTGTATACCATTTATCTTTAAACTTTTAAAACCTATAGAGCAATTTCAAACCTATTGTTTTAGATGTTTTCTCAATGGAGTAGAATTCGGTTGTAAATAGAGAAAGGGAAATCTATATGATGTTAAGGATTTTGGTTTGAGTTCTAGGGAAAAGAAAAGTGAGGTAGTGGGGTGGGGTGGGGTGGGGAGGCAGGGTCAGTGATGCCGGTGCCATTTATGGCGGCGGTAACACCGGATTTTTTTTCTTCTAGAAAACAAGAGAAATTTTATTTTACTAAATAATAGTAACCTGAGTCATAGATTGTGGGGTGACTCTCCCACTAGCATCAAGGTTCAGGAGGGTAAACAAAGTAATTAGCTCATGATGCCATATTTGGTATCCGTTTTGCTGATTCCTCCCCGCCTGCTTCACCATGTGATAAGTGCAAAAGTTGGTTTCCTTATAGGCATGGGAAACTTTGACTTGCCAACTCTTTTTAAGGAGTTCCCAGCAATAATAGACCAAAGTTTCAATAAATGGGGAAGGGAATGAGTCAGATTTTAGTAAAAGACCACATTTTGATCGTCAACATCTAGCATAGAGTTAACCCTTCATGAACTGCCCCCCATTCCGTAGTGTGGCTATCTTAATTTCGTAGACGTCAAGAGCAGCCAATAATCCATTTGCTTGTGTGACCCCTGATTGTTGCTGCAGCACCTACATTGTGTAGGTTTAGTGGTGCACTACCAACAGTATTGATCTTGATCCAAGTTTTTGGCGGAGGTGTCCATCTTGTTTGAATGATTGTTTTAGGATGATTAAGCAGATTGGTAAAAAAGAGCTAGTTTCTTGGGTGCAGGTCCAAGCTTATTTATGATTTGCAAAGTGGTAGGGAAAGTTGAATTGAGGATGACCAGTGTGTTCCCATGGTGCCAGATTAGAGACAGTTGGAAGGTAAATAATTCCAAGGGGTTTTGCTCTGGCTCGTAACCTGGTTAGATAGAGTGTTGAGTTTACACTAGGTATGGAAGTGGTCTGGTTAGTTGTCTTGTAGTTGTGGTTTCGGGATTTAAAGTATTCCAGATTGTCAGGATTTTGGTGTAGGCTCGGAGGCAGTGGTAAATGGTTTCCAGGTTTCTGAATCCATGGGGGGCAAGATTTATCCATAATCCATTCAAGTTTAGCATGCACTCTGGACACATTTCCAAAGAAAACTTTATACACCAGGCGGGCAAGGCGCTTTTTACATCCATGATGAGTTGTCGTTTTGGTTTATAGGACTCTTTAGTGTTGCAGGCAGATTTGACCGTACCATCCCATTACGGTACGGCCAAGAGATGATATCCTTTTTTTTCATGGAAGAGGGGGATATGGATAGCTAAGATCATGTCAACGATTTCCTCTGGGAGTAAGGTTTGCGGTTTTAAATGTTCCACTCACAATCCTTGAGCATATCTACTATTTTGAAGTGTTCCACTTTGATATGTATCAGTCCCGTGAAAAGATTGTGCAGATACCTGCCGAGAGCCATGACGGTACCAGAAAGAGATGGAAGCCCCAACACCAATTTGCCAACGTGTTATTTTGGCAATCTTATCCCAGGCTCTGATGGCATGGCGCTTGAATAGGGATCCATTTGGTTTTCTTTTGGCGAGCCAGATAATGTCATTGGGATGGTATTTATCTTTTATCATTTGGGCCCAGAGGGACTAAGGTTGTTTCCAGAGACGTCAAACCAAATTCATGAACATAGCATGATTCACAACATGGGTCTGGTGGATGCCCAACCCCCAGTCGCTTTGTGGCCGATTATTGTATTCCAGTTATGGCATGCCATTTTCTCCAATTGTTTATGTGGCCCCAAAGAAAATTTCTAGTGATGGAATTCATTTTGTCAGGCATAATTTTCAGAATGATGAAAGCTTGCATCAAGTAGGTAGGGACGACACTCAGAATGAATTTAGCAAGGTAGTATGGCCAACAAAGGACAACGAGTGAGATTCCAAAGCAGTCAACTTGATTCTTATTCATCAGGTCAAGTACAAGAATTCCTCCATTTTTTAGGGAGCATGAGTTATGTTTGCACCTAAGTATTTATTGAACATACAGGTAGCCAGAATGTTAGAGGCGCGACACAGGTAATTTCAAATGTCAATGGATGTTTTTGGAAAAAAAGATTTTAGATTCAGCAACATTAATGTCCAGGCCCGAGATGGTGCTAACGAGATTAAACACATTTCACACGAGCATGAGTTATGTTTGCACCTAAGTATTTATTAAACATAAGTTTTTCTTAGAGGCATGGCCAAATAGAAGAATGTCATCTACAAACATTAAATGAGATACTGTCATTTTAGAACGAGCAATTTTGATAGGTTGGAGGTAATTCTCCTGTTCCGCAACTGAGAGGCCGATCGACAGCTCATTAAGGCAAAGACTAAATAGGGAATCTCCATGTCTTAGCCCATTGGTTGGTGAGAAAAAGGTCAAAAGGGTGTCCTTTCCAAAGGATTGACTATTGGACGGACGAAACACAGTGCATGATTCGGTTAACTAGAGTTTTTAGGAGGCATGTCTTAATTAGAGTCTTAAAGAGGAAATTCCAGTTGATGCAATCATAAGCTTTTCCCAGATCCAGTTTCATCATGAATAGAACTCCCTTGCCTTTCTTGCGGCGAATATTGTGAAAGATTTTATTGGCTATAAAGACATTATCGGCCCCTCATCTTCGATAGAAGAAACTAGTCTAATTTGGGTGAATGATGATATGAATGATGGGTCTGAGACAATTGACAAGAATGTCGGACACTACCATGTAACTGCTGTTACATAAACCTATTGGCCGAAAGTGAGAGATCGTCTCTGGGTTGGGGGGACTTAGGGATTAGGGCTATGAGCTTGTGAGAGACATGAGCCAACAAAAAAAAAAGAAGTAGAAGAGTACTTTTTTTAAGAAAGATTATTGGTTAACTTAATGACTTTCATGCCATCAAAACAGGTGACGTGGACTAATGAGAAAGGGCTTAAAGTGATACCAAACAAGCAAACCAGTGATTTTTATTCTCCTGCGACTTTTGGAAAGCCTCCCAAATTGCGACCCTTGGAACTCTTAGCACCTTTTTTGCAGCTATTTCATGCGAAAGGTATCGCCAACAACATATGTAGTTGCAAATTTGTCATTTTTTTTTATAACTAAAGTTTATAGCATAAGCAATGTCTGAGCAAGCGTAAAACATAACTCTTAATTAGTGAATATATACAAAAAGGTAGAAAATCCCAATAGCAAGGATTGCAAATTAAACAATAGCTTCTAAAAGCAAAAAAACAGAAAGCAAATGAGGAGAATAGGAGTTATAGGTACGTAGTTACAAATAGAGTAGGGCTAGAAAGTAAGAGAGCATCAAGAGGTTGTTCAAGTATTAAATCGGGTTAAATAGACCTAACTACTCCAAAACTACATGAAATTTCACTTGAGGACTCATCTTTTCAATTTTTACACGTTATGTATTAGATGTTCTAATTTTCCATCAGTAAGTACTTCCGTCCAAATTCTAACTTAAAGATAAAACCGTTAGGAGCAAAATTGTCATCCTAGGTCTGGTCTTCTCTTCCTCCCCCACCCCCCTCTTTTCTACTTTTCACTTCTTCTTCTTCTTCTTGACCAAACCCAACACTACCACATGCACCGCCCCTTATTTGACCACCACGACACACGTACCCCCAATGGACGAAACATAGAAACACACGCAAAACAAAGAAACACACAAATGACACACACATAGACTCACAGAAACACAAAACATGCACATTCACACATAGAACATGTGTGTTCTATACATGTCTTGTCATTGGGATGGGTGGGGGTAGGGGTGGGTTAGTGTGTGGAGGGTTATACAATAGTGGAAGAGTGGTATGATGGAGTTGGGTAGTGGGGGTGAGGCACTGTATTTGAATATGTGACTCTATGTTTGTGTCTATACTACTCTCTGTGTGCTTGTGTGTACCTGCATATTGTGGGTGGTTCGGTGGAAGGTTGTGCGGTAGTGGAAGGGTGGTAAGATGGGGTTGGGTAGAGGGTGTAGGTGATGGGCAATGGGGGGAAAGGGCCGAACGGGTGGGAGTGCAATTGTGTGTGTTTGTGTATAAGGCTTCCTGTTTAAGTCTATGTCGTGTGTGCGTGCGCGCGCGCGTGCGTGTGTGTATGTGCGCACGCCCGCGTGTGTCTCACGATGGGTGGGTCTTGGGTAGTGGCCTAGGTAAGAGGTGGGTAGGTTATGGTCAATTGGGGAAGGGGGAAAGGGCGAACATGAATGTGTGTGACTGTGTATGTACGTACATAGGTGTGGGGGGTCGAGGGTGGGTGAAGGGGGCCGAACGGGATGCGTACATGTGTGTGTGTGTGTGAGAGAGAGAGAGAGGGGGGGGGGGGAGGACAAATTCTCCCATTTCTTTTTTCAATTCATGCCTTACGCCAAATATTTGATGTATTCATCCATATGAATCCCTTGGTAACAATTTGAGATTGCTTTTTCTTTTCGGTATAAGAACTCTTTACAAGTAGGAATAGTTATGATATAAGTACTATATATATATATATATATATATATATATATATATATATATATATCATGAATTCGCATTTTTTTTCTTCCTAAACGGAGCCTGTAAACTTCATTTTATTAGTCCCATTAACCATGTTTGTGTGTGCGGCAATGGCATCTTCTTGGAATGGTTGTGGGTGGGGGCTTGGGGTGTGGCAGCGGGGGAGGTAAGTGTGCTGAAGAAGAAGAAGAAGAAGAAGAAGTGAAATGTATAAAAAAAGAGAGGAGAAAAAAAAAACGAAACCTGGACTTACGATCTTGCCCCTGATGGTTTTGTCTCCAAAGTCAAAGATTGGTTCATAAGCACTTACCACTTGCAAATATGATTTTCATATAACTCCAGGGTACTTAAAGTGTATTTAACCTTTTTAAATTATTTTAGTGATCATTGTTATTTTCTTTAGGGGGAGGGTAGAATTGTTTCAAAAAGTGAATAAAGGATACAATTGAAATTTCAAAAAATGCTCCACCGTAAGGATGCGCTCCCTTAGAAATAAGATACGTAAACATATTACATTATGATTTCAAATGACCACATGGTTAAATGTTTGATGCTGTAATGTTGGATCAATCTCCCTAGGATCCTATACTAGCAAAAATCGTCTCTACAGCCTATTGGTGCCTAACAATACCTTTAAGGATGCATTGCTTTTATTTATTTCTCCAATTGTCACGAAAATGCTATTGGAAATGCCGCTAAAACTTTTTGTCGAGTACTTCAATCGCTAAAAGGGGGTCGAAAGTAATTGATTCCGTTCTTTTCCCAACCCAAGTGATTTGACTATCTTACTCTACAATCATGGTCAATGACGGAGCCTAAAACTTTATCTTAGATGGACACCTAGTAATGAACAAAAATGAATTAACAAAAAATAACTAGCACAAAATGTAACTATAGATCAGACCTAGCAAACAAGATAAACCAACAAGCACAGGTCATGTTCCAACACGTACAAGTCAAACGGGAATGGCAGAGTCTTGCATGTGATTTTTTTTAGATAGTGATTATTCATTCAGTGGCTCCAATTTGTCACCTTAGTTTTCAGGTTACGCATGTTTTTCGTAAGGCTTTCTGGCCCCAAATATATTACAAGATTGATAATCATACTTTATCTTTCATCGCTTGCAATTTATTTTGTCGCTAAAAGGATATTAACGTCGCTCTTTAAATCCTTTTAGCGACACTTTTTGATCTTTTTATAACGCAAGTGGAATATAGATGGTAAAAGTGAAGTGCAATTATCACCCTAATTTGATTTTTTTGAACTTATGAAAGACATATTTAGCATTATGTGCCAAGAACCAACAAAACCTAATTATGGCATAAGGGGTTGATTAGAGTCTTAAAATTTGTGTATTTCTCGCTAAGGCGTTCAGTTGAATCCAAGAGACAACAAAAGGAAGATTATCAATAATGCAAATCGATATATATATATATATATATATATATATATATATATATATATATATATATATATATATATATATATATATATATATCCACCAAACCGCAACAAGGAGATGCGGTTCTCTGTGTGCTTGCGGCCCCACCCCACCCCGAACTGTTTTCTTTTTCATTTCTCTCTTTTCCTTTCCTTTTTTTTTTTCCTTTTTTGTCCTACCTTTTTTTCTTTTTGTCCTTTGTTTTCCTTTTTTCTTTTCCCTTTTTGTCCTTCCTATTTTCTTTTTTGTCCTCTTTTTGTCCTTCCTATTTTCTTTTTTTCTTTTTGTCCTTTCCCTGTTTTCTTTTCCTTCCTTTTTTGTCCTTATTTTTTTGTTATCTTCCCCTATTTTCTTTTTTTCTTTTTGTCCTTTCCCTGTTTTCTTTTCCTTCCTTTTTTGTCCTTATTTTTTTGTTATCTTCCCCGAACCGCAACTTCTTGTTGCGGTTCTCTGTCCTTCCTTTTTTTTTTTCTTCCTGGCCCTACCCCCGGTTCCTTTTTTGTTTGTTTTATTTTGCGTGTCCTTTTTTGTTTTTTTTATTTCTTTTCGTGTACTTTTTTTCTTCCTCCTGGCCCCTCTCCACCCCACCCCGGTTCCTTTTTTGTTTTATTTTGCGTGTCCTTTTTTTTTATTTCTTTTCGTGTCCTTTTTTTTTGTCTCCTTGTGCGTGGATGGTTGCAGAGTTTCTTCGCAGCCTTTGACTCTGCCATCTTTTTTCTTTCTTCACAGCCTGACTCTGCCATTTTTTTTTCTTTCTTCACAGCCTTTGACTAACTACTGCTCACTCACGAACATAATTTTTCTCTGTCTTCTCTCTTCCTCACTTTTCTCTCTTTAAAATCCCTTCTCCCCGAACCCTTTCTTCCACTCTCTTCATTCTCCATATCTCACCTGCATAATCTCTACAACAGTACCAAAAAAAAAAAATTTACGCTAGAAGATCGGTGGATCACCGCTAATAGATCGGTGGATTTTTCTTTAAATATATCAAGTTAAAACAAGTAAGTATTTTGAATTTTCTTATAATTCAATGTTAATTTCAAATTGTTCTTATCAATTGATTGTTTAAATTGTCTTATAATTCAATGTTAATTTCAAATTGTTCTTACCAATTGATTGTTTAAACTGTGTTACACTTAAATTGTTCTTACCATAGTCTAAAATTCATGTTTAGGGAGTCAAAATTACGTTTTTACAAATCGGGGTATTACATTCGAAAGATTCCAAAATAGCGATTTTTTAGGGCGTCAAAATTAGAATTTTTCCGGAATTTATAAAAAATATCTAGAGCTAGATTTTGCCAAAGTGCAAAAAATATACCCTAGTTATTTTTAAAAGATCTGTATCAGGTAAAAATTTCAGATTTTTCCAAAGACTGGAAAGGGGTTAACTGATACGCGCAACCTTGTAACTTTGCAGTGTAATTTAAAATATCAAGCTAGCGAGATTTCGCGCGAAACTTTTATGAAAACCCTAGGATGTTGGGAAGTTCCATTTCCCTGGAATTCGGGCCATTTCGAAACCGTTAGCTATTTTTTTGGCCGAACGGAATTTTAAGCGCTCGATCCGGACACCGGTTCGGGATTTTTGGGCGAAACTTTTGTAAAATACTTTTTAGATCAAGAATGATTTCAGAAAGCTTAAAATAGCATTTCAAAGCACTTTTGAGATTTTCTGAAGCCAGGGGCATTTTGGTAATTTGCCACCCCGAGAGGGGTATTTTGGTAATTTTCCCGGTAAAGTTTTTCAACGGACTTTTTAATCCAGAAATGTAATTAAAACACCTGAAATGTTGTTTTGAAGCTGATTGCGGGGCGTAATTGTCGCTAAAGGTGAAAACTTAATTAGATAATTTTTTTACAAATTTATAAAACATAGCTAGAGCTAGATTTTTCCAGAGTACAAAAAAGAGACCCTAGTTATTTTTAACAGATCTGTATCAGGGAAAAATTTCAGATTTTTCCAAAGACTAGAAAGGGGTTAACTGATACGCGTAACCTTGTAACTTTGCAGTGTAATTTAAAATATCAAGCTAGCGCGATTTCATGCAAAACTTTTATGAGAACCCTAGGATGTTGGGAAGTTCCATTTCTCAGGAATTTGGGCCATTCCGAAGCCGTTAGCTATTTTTTTGGCCGAACGGCCTTTTAAGCGCTCGATCCAGACACCGGTTCGGGATTTTTGGGCGAAACTTTTGTAAAATACTTTTTAGATCAAGAATGATTTCAGGAAGCTTAAAATCCCATTTCAAAGCACTTTCGAGATTTTCTGAAGTCAGGGGACATTTTGGTAATTTGCCACCCCGAGAGGGGTATTTTAGTAATTTTCCCGGTAAAGTTTTTCAAATGACTTTTTAGTCCAGAAATGTAAGTAAAACACCTGAAAGGTTATTTTGAAGCTGATTTGGGGCGTTAGGGTGATAATGAACCCCTAGGGGCATTTCGGTAATTTGCCGCTCATCGGGGGCTATTTTGGTAATTTTACATTATATAAATTTTCTGAATGACTTTTAAATAATTTTATTTTTCTTTTATTTAATTCTATGACTTGTTGAGAATGATATAATTTTTATTTTTTAGATTTCAGTATAAATATGGATGCAACTGGAGGAAATATTTTTTGTGAAGATTCTGATCCACCTTACTTGGGTCAAGTTTTTCAAAGACTGGACGAAGTTGAAGCATACTATAGAGCATATTCGAAAACGATAGGTTTCGGTATTAGAATTAAGACGACTAGAAAACGGGCGAATACAGATCAAATTTGTGGAAGACTATTTGAGTGTCATAGAGGAGCACCGCATGTACCCCCGGTTGTTCGGATCAGTGACGAAGGGCCATCAAGACAAAGAAAACGGGACACATTTCCGGGTACCGGCTGCAAGGCCCATGTGTATGCAGTACACCGGAAAAATGAAAACCATTGGGTTGTGACGGGAGTGGAGTTGAGCCATAATCATCAGTTGATGACCCCTAGTAAGATTGGTCAAATTCATCAACACCGAGAAATAAGCGCGGCACACAGACAACTGATATTTACAATGGCCGAGGCTAAAATTCCACCTTCTAGAATGATGGGGGTTTTCTCAAGCCAGGCTGGGGGGATTGACAAGTTGAGTTTCAACGAAGTAGACCTTCGAAATGAACTTCGTGTTCAGAGGAGAGAGTCTTTCGGTAAGAGTGATTCTCAAGCTACACTTGATCTCTTCAGGAGTCTTCAGAGTGAGAATTCTGGCTTTTTCTACAGTCTCCAACTGGATGATGAGAACCGCATTAGTACTATATTTTGGGCGGATGCCCGTTCTAGAGCTGCTTACCAAAATTTTGGGGATGTTGTGACGTTTGACACCACATACCGCACAAATAAGTACTCTATGCCTTTTGCTCCGTTCACCGGGGTGAACCACCACTATCAGTCAATCTTGTTTGGCTTTGCCCTGCTTAGGGATGAGACGGAGGAGTCATTTACGTGGTTATTTGAAACGTGGCTTAAAGCAATGTATCATATTCCTCCAAAGACCATCATCACCGACCAAGATCTGGCAATGAAAAATGCAATCGCTAAGGTCCTTCCAGATACTCACCATGGCCTGTGCACATGGCACATAAGCAACAAATATCCTGAACGGCTTCACAATGTATATGCAAACCATCCGACATTCAAGACTGACTTTAATACATGTGTGAAGAAATCGTTGACGGTAGACGTGTTCGAGGAGAGGTGGGCCAAGTTAATGGATGACTACTCTTTGCACAATCATGAATGGTTACAATCGTTGTATGAGATCAAGACACAGTGGGTCGGTGCCTACACCAAGAAGTTTTTTGCAGCCGGAATGACTACGACCTCGAGAAGCGAAGCTATGAATTCATTCTTTGATGGGTACGTAGGCCAGTCTTCAAGTATAACAGAGTTCGTACTAGAGATGCAGAAAGTCCTTGACAGGCAATTTTACCTTGAGAGAGAAGCCGACGCGGCTACAGTTTACAGAGAAAGAGCCATATTAGTTTTTTCACCTTTGGAGGCTCATGCGGCTCAAGTCTATACCAAGGAAATGTTTAGACAGTTTCAAGAGGAACTACTAAAGTCGAATCAATATAGCATGACAAAGTTGCACGAGTATTCCACCAGGGACCTCAAGGTTTATGCTTTGACAAATGTGACGAATTTCGCCAATCCGTGCTCTTCGTCGGCTCCGAGGAAAAGAAGACATTTTACCGTAGCAGTTTGTATGGACACCGGGTTTGTTAATTGCAACTGTCAACTGTTTGAGCATAAAGGTATACTTTGTCGACACGCGTTGAGGGTTTTTAGCGCCAAGAATGCTAGTGAAATCCCTCCAGAGTATATCTTGGAACGGTGGACGAAGGAAGCCACTAGAGTCCACGGTCACATTCCTTACGTGCCCAATGTTTCAGTTGATTTCGAGCAATCTGAGACGCTGCGATATAATCACCTTTGTAACATCATGCACGGTTTATCAATGGATGCAGCGTCAACATTTGATGGGTACAGGTATCAAGTTGAAGCAGCCGCACGGGATAAGGCTAAGCATGCACAGTTTAGGATGGCATTACCAGAAAGACGGGACCCTCGGACGACTCCATCCGGTAGATTCAATCGAGCTTCACAGCCAGTCATTGACGGCACTAGCCTGCAAGGTGAGGAGGACGACATTTTTGATCCAATTATTTCTCAAACAAAAGGGCGAAAACGAGCAATACGCATGAAGAATCCGATTGAAGAAGCAACGGGTCAAAAAAAATTGCGAAAGTGTGCGTTGTGTAATAAGATGACTGATCATGACAAGAGAAACCATTATAAAGTGCTAGGTATCGAACCTGGCAGTATGGTCGAGGAGGACGATGATGAGGAAGAGTGTTAGGGTTAATGTTTCAGTTGTATAAATTGAACTTTTATAATGTTTATATTTGTGATTTGGTTTGTGAAACCTTTAATTTGTGATTTGGTTTGTGGATTATTGATATTTTTGGAGTGGCGTATTCGGGCACACTTTAGCGCCCAATGCTTAGCTTGCGCAAAATGTTGTAATTTTTTTTGTCACTTTTTTTGGCTCGTTGCACCTCAGGCACGCTAGTTAGCCCATTTCTATGAATTTCGGAAAAAAACGAGACAAATTATTTTTTGGATTTTTCTACGACGCTCCTATTCGCGCACACTTTAGCGCCCAATTCTTAGCTTGCGAAAAAAGTTGTAATTTGTTTTGTCACTTTTTTTTCGCTCATTGCACCTCAGGCACGCTAGTTAGCCCATTTCTATGAATTTCGGCAAAAAATGAAACAAATTATTTTTTGGATTTTCCTACGACGCCCCTATTCGCGCACACTTTAGCGCCCAATTCTTAGCTTGGGAAAAAAGTTGTAATTTGTTTTGTCACTTTTTTTTCGCTCATTGCACCTCAGGCACGCTAGTTAGCCCATTTCTATGAACTTCGATGAAAAACGAGACAAATTATTTTTTGAATTTTCCTACGACGCCCCTATTCGCGCACACTTTAGCGCCCAATTCTTAGCTTGCGAAAAAAGTTGTAATTTGTTTTGTCACTTTTTTTCGCTCATTGCACCTCAGGCACGCTAGTTAGCCCATTTCAATGAATTTCGGCGAAAAACGAGACAAATTATTTTTTGAATTTTCCTACGACGCCCCTATTCGCGCACACTTTAGCGCTCAATTCTTTGCTTGCTAAAAAAGTTGTAATTTGTTTTGTCACTTTTTTTTCGCTCATTGCACCGCAGGCACGCTAGTTAGCCCATTTCTATGAATTTCGGCAAAAAATGAGATAAATTATTTTTTGAATTTTCCTACGACGCCCCTATTCGCGCACACTTTAGCGCCCAATTCTTAGCTTGCGAAAAAAGTTATAATTTGTTTTGTCACTTTTTTTCGCTCATTGCACCTCAGGCACGCTAGTTTGCCCATTTCTATGAATTTCGGCGAAAAACGAGACAAATTATTTTTTAGATTTTTCTACGACGCCCCTATTCGCGCACACTTTAGCGCCCAATTCTTAGTTTGCGAAAAAAGTTATAATTTGTTTTGTCACTTTTTTTCGCTCATTGCACCTCAGGCACGCTAGTTAGCCCATTTCTATGAATTTCGGCAAAAAACGAGACACATTATTTTTTAGATTTTCCTACGACTCCCCTATTCGCGCACACTTTAGCGCCCAATTCTTAGCTTGCGAAAAAAGTTGTAATTTGTTTTGTCACTTTTTTTTCGCTCATTGCACCTCAGGCACGCTAGTTAGCCCATTTCTATGAATTTCGGCAAAAAACGAGAAATTATTTTTTGGATTTTCCTACGACGCCCTTATTCGCGCACACTTTATCGCCCAATTCTTAGCTTGCGAAAAAAGTTGTAATTTGTTTTGTCACCTTTTTTTTTGCTCATTACACCTTAGGCACGCTAGTTAGCCCATTGTCCAAAATCATTCTAAAGTAATAATAAGGCTAATTCAATTTGAAACCTTAATATCCAAAATCCAACAATACTAATAATAATCAATACGAAAGTCAACTATATCTCAGGGGAATGGTAAGGAAGGCGTCTAGCTATACCCTTTTTCAGCTCCCAGGCTATCCGATATCTAAACGTCAATGCATCCCTTCGAGAGCACGACGTATTTTCGAGCACATCCGAGCGAGCTATGTAGTCCATGTACTTGAGGACGTAAATCCCGCAATCATGACTGTTATATTGCTTTGGTCGGTTTTGTATCATCACGACCGTCCAAGGCTCTATCATTGTTTTGCTCGTTATGGCTTCCCCCGTAACATGTCGGCACGCTAGTGGAATGATAGTAGTCTGCATCCAACAGTAAGAAAAGTTATCAAGCCTACTTAACAAGAAGAATAGACTATGAGCGAAGTTCAAGAAATATAAACTAACCACCGCATTGATGTACGTGGAGTACATCTCCGCCAGCTGCCCACCAGGTCCGTCTTCCCTTAGGCTATCGTATATGTGGACCGTTTTGTTCGCTGGATGGAGAACTAATAGGAAGAAGTGGCACCCGTGAAGACAAGGTATCATGATTAGGTTTGCCTCAGATGCATGACATTGATCGCTCGAGTTCAATAAGGCAAGCACGTTTGCAGATGGTCGCCATGCACCCTTGCTTGTCCCTCGCATCCTCCTCCATGCTGTGAAGTCATTCATGCTATTCACCAAGAGGAGGGCTAGAAAAGAGGGATACATGTTGAGCTTGAGAGTTTGGGAGGGGTTATTACTTAGCTCTCTAACACGGAGCAGATCTATGTAAGCGTCCATGACCCAGTTCGAAATATCTGTGTCCGGCGCCAACAGTCTCATATCAGAGTGAGCTACGATTCCCGCAACAGGAAAGTCAGTTGAATCGACAGGCTCATGCCCGAAGTAGTGCCGGTCGATCCACTCCCGTTTTGCCGGACTTAATGGCTTCGTCGGTTGTCCTTTATCCGACCGGATGCTTGGGCGTGACGCCTGGAATCCTACTTGACTCTGGAACTGAGAGTCGTACGCGTAAGTAGGCAAGCGACTAGACGGCTCCCACACCTGACTCTGGGGTTGAGAGTCGTACGCGTCAGGAGGCAAGCGACTAGATGGCTCCCCTCGATAACCCCGGTACGCAACCCCAAAGTTGTGAAGATCAGTCTTGTACCTCTCAATGGAGCTCTTGAGACTGTCAGGAGCATGCGCAACGTACCAGTCAAACTGCTCAAGCTGCTTGAACACCTCAGTGCCCTGGTCAACCTAAAAAACATGCATAGAAAAATATCGTCATCATTTCAAGCATGGTCGATAAGGTGCGCAAATAAATATTGAAACAACACTAGGGTGACTTACAATGTTCAATGCCCAGAACTGGTCATAGAACTCACGTGGCGCATACGATGTCTTCGTCGGCTGGGAAGGGCGATTCACCCTCGTGCGCGTCACCTTGAGAAACCATTGCAGGTACTCCTCAAGACTGGTGCCGTCGTGCTTCAGCGATACAAGGCTATCATACGTTTCTTGCCAAGTATTCCACTGTTGCACCTCGTCGCTCAACAAATTCAAGGCATCAGGCACCTCGAAGTTCGGCCCTCGACCACTCCTGTATGGCCGCATGTCTACAGCGGGTTTTGGTATCCCTTGTAGACAGCCAGCTTGCTTCATAGCTCGATCGGGCATCTGAAACTCACATACTTCGAAGTGAATAAGCGGCACCCGAACCAAACCTGCCAGCACGTACGACACCGGAAGTTGCCAACACCACTCATCCAACCGATGCATCACCTTGCCATATGGCTGCCACGTCACCTGGGATGCATCCAGCATATCTAGTTCCCCCCGATAGAACTTTAGATGGTGGTGAGGGTTTACCCGTCTCTTCCGGTTGGTCGTAGGCCCCCAGGCCCACACCCTAGGCCACGTCTCATCGGAATATTCCCGCGGTTGTGGACGACCCGTGGGTAGCCTCTCGTAAGACCAAACCTGTGAATGCAAACATTATATGGAATTAGTAATTAATCACGAATATTTTGACACGTCAAAACAAGAATATAAATGCTCATACCTGTAATAGAGTCAGGCAGGCGGCAATGGACTTGGCATCCATTCTCGTAGCCTTATGCAGTGCTCGATATAGGTGCGCAAGGACAGCTGAACCCCACGAATACGAGTATACCTCCTCAAGATCCTCCAAGAACACCATATACTTCGGATGCACCGTGTTTTTCGAATGCGTCGGAAGTAATATAGCTCCAATAATATACAGAAGGAATGCCTTCGTATACGTCACGAAATCATGAGGAGTGTATTCATCCGGTAGCACGCCGTACTGCTCTCTCAGCCATTTAAGTTTGATGCCGTTTGATGTAAGAGCTTCCTTCGGAATTCCCGGAAAATACTGCCTAGCCATATTCGCTATGGATGCAGACGTTTTGCTCAAAGTAATGGGTTTGCCGTGACATGGGATTCCAAGTATAAATCCGACGTCCTCTAATGTAATCGTCATTTCACCAAACCGGAAGTGAAATGAGTTCGTCTCGCTCCTCCATCGTTCAACTAGAGCGGATATAAGGCAATCGTCGTGTCGAGACCAAATCCCGCAATCGGTGAACATAGATAAATTTTGACGGTGTAATAGTTGTATTTGTTCCTCGTTTAGTACCCACTCTTCGAGGTGATTGTGCTTTGAATTGTTTCCAAAACACCCCTATCGACACCGTCAAATACGTGCCTCGCGACGTGGTCATCGTCATCGTATAGGATTGATGTATCATGAGGTCCAGGGTAGAAATTCATATCTCTAAGAACAAAATATAATCGTAAACCAACTTAGCGTCCATAATATTTACATTCCAAAAATATAACTGGATCTTAAACCTAGCTTACCAACGCATTAGCAATAGTCATTATCTCATTATTTCAATGTATTAAAACAATTCCTCACTTCCCACCACTCCGAACGCTTAATTACTCTACTTCCCTAAAATTTAGAGCCAACGTGGCAATTTACCAATATACCCCCCGATGGCCGCTACACCAGCAACACCACAAAATCGCTTTAAAACTACTTTTTAAATGTATTACGTCAATTATATACCAAATATTTCCTCAGGGTATTTTCAGGGGGAAAGTTACCAAAACACCCCCAACTTATGCAAAATACCCGCTGACATCCATCGCCCCAACAAACATCTCAGAAGAACTGGAAAAAATAACTTTCTGGGTGTCTTACACCCTTTCCCGAACTAAAAGTAAGTCGGAAAATTTTACAATGTTAAATTACCAAAATACCCCCGCTGAGCGACAAATTACTGAAATGCCCCTGGGGATTCATTATCACCCTAACGCCCCAAATCAGCTTCAAAACAACATTTCAGGTGTTTTAATTACATTTCTGGACTAAAAAGTCCGTTGAAAAACTTTACCAAAAAAATTACCAAAATACCCCTCTCGGGGTGGCAAATTACCAAAATGCCCCTGGCTTCAGAAAATCTCAAAAGTGCCTTAAAATGCTATTTTAAGCTTCCTAAAATCATTCTTGATCTAAAAAGTATTTTACAAAAGTTTTGCCAAAAATCCCGAACCGGTGTCCGGATCGAGCGCTTAAAAGCCCGTTCGGCCAAAAAAATAGCTAAGGACTTCGGAATGGCCCGAATTCCTGGGAATTGGAACTTCCCAACATCCTAGGGTTCTCATAAAAGTTTCGCGCAAAATCGCGCTAGCTTGATATTTTAAATTACACTGCAAAGTTACAAGGTTGCGCGTATCAGTTAACCCCTTTCCAGTCTTTGGAAAAATATGAAATTTTTACCTGATACAGATCTTTTAAAAATAACTAGGGTCTATTTTTTGTACTTTGGCAAAATCTAGCTCTAGCTATTTTTTATAAATTCGTGAAAAACTGTCTAATTAAGTTTTCACCTTTAGCGACAATTACGTTTCGTATTCACATTAAACACACATAACCAGAAATTTAGTTCAATCCATAATTTTAAACTCTAAAATACACGAATTTGAGATTATGGTAAGAACAATGTAAGCATAACACAATTTAAACAATCTACTGGTAAGAACAATTATGGTAAGAACAATTTGAAATTAACAATGAATTATAAGAAAATTCAAAATACTTACTTGCTTTAAACTTGATATATTTTAATCTTCGAGCGGTTATTCACCGATATTTGACCGTAGAATATTTTTGTTTATGTTATCGTGAAGATTATGCAGATAATATTTGAAGTATGAAGAAGATAGAAGAAAGACTTGGGAAAACTATGTAGAGTGAAAGAGAGGGTTCTGTCCACAGAAAGAATTGGGGGAGAACAAATTATAAAGTGAGAAAAGCAAGGGAAAGAGAAGAAAGAAGACCCGTGAGTATGAACATCACAGACTCAACCCGTGAGTATGAACATCACAGACTCACGGATTTTCTTTCTCTATTCGTGGGGGACAAGCAGAGAAGTCAAGTGTGTGCTGGGGGGCCAACTTTTGGGGGGAGAAGCCAAGTGTCGTTGGGAGGGTGGCTGTTGCGGGGAGGGGGGCAAAGTGTTGTTGGGGGTGGGAGCCACGAAGAAAAAAGTGGAAGGCCACATGGTTCGGGGGTGCGAAGGAAACAAAAAAAGGGACACGCAAAAGATAACAAAAAAAAAGGAACCGGGGGGTGGGGGCCACGAAGAAAACAAAAAAGGAAGTGGGGGTGGGGCCACGAGAAGAAAACAAAAAGAAAACAAAATAGGGATGCACGAAAGAGAGAATTCGGGGGTGGGGGGCGGGTGGGGCCGTGGGAAAGGAAGAAAAAAGGGGAAGAAATAAGGGAAGAAAGAAAGAAAAAAAGGAGAAGAAAGAAAAAAGGGAGGGGGGAAGGGGGAACCGCAACAAGGAGTTGCGGTTACGGGGTGGGAAGAAAAGGGGTGGAACCGCAAGTCCTTGTTGCGATTGGAGGGTTTTAGAATGGGCAAAAAGGGAAGGGGGTGGGGGAAAAAGGTTGCGGTTGGGGGTGGGGGTGGGCCCTCTCAAAGCACAGCGAACCGCAACTCCTTGTTGCGGTTCGGTGGATAACATCCGCTGGTGGATCTGTATCGGCCCCCTATATATATATATCCTTGTTGCGGTTCGGTGGATAACATGCACTGGTGGATCTGTATCGGCCCCTATATATATATATATATGAAAACACTATTTAACTTCGACGTAACGTGATGCATTGAGGAATTAGGCGGTAGAGGTAGACAGTCACCTGGTGGACGTGGATGTTTACCTCAGTTGGCGGTTTTGTCGAGAGAGGGGCGCAAAAGTGGATCAACAAGAGCAGTGGATCTGGAGTAGAGATGTCAAACAGGCCGGGCTTGGGCCGCCCGGCCCGGGTCCATCGGCTTTAAGTGAAACCGGGCCTGGGCCGGGCCAGGGAGGCAGCCATCCGGGCCGGGCTGGCTGAGGAGAAATGCTAGGCCCGGTCCAGGCCCTGGCCCTAGGCCCAATTTCTAGGGCCGGGCTTAGGCCGGCCCGGGCCCTTTTTTTTTAATTTTTTTTTAAATTTTCTTGTTATTCAATTTTAAATTTCATCTTTAGGCATGTCCAATTTTCAAATTTTGACAAATCTAATTTTTATCATTTTATTTCATTATATGTAATATTCATATATATGTATGTATGTATAGATATATTTATATGTCTCTCATTTTATTTTTTGCTATATGTTAAATCTTTTCTTACTCTTCTTGGTGATCTTTATTAATAAAATCTGAACACATAACAATTATTACTATTTAAAAGAGACTGTTTCTACTATTTGATATTTTACTTCAAAACTAATTGGCCGAAAACCCGGGATTGATACATGTTAATTTCCGAGACGATCTTTAGTAATAAGTATAGAAAAATAAATGTGTTCATAGGCCCTCTTCCTTTTATCCGGGCTTGGGACCGGCTGTTTGTAAACTAACAGGCGAAGTTACCTATTTTTTTATATATACGAAAAAATATATATCTAAAAATTTATTTTATATATATGGAAAAAAAGTATATTTTGTGAAAAATTTATTCTTAAAACTTAAGAGAAGGATAATAAAAAGAAATTACCTAATCATCCGAAAGTACTTCAAAATTCGAGTCACTGCTCTTCCTATCATCAATCGGTTTATCTTACTCGCGGTATTTCGCATCAAGATAATCCTTCCAACATACACATAGCTCGAGCGACTCGGGATTAAGACGACTCCTCCTGTCATCCAAAATCCTCCCGCTGGCTGAAAATGCCGACTCTGAAGCAACCGTGGAGGCTTGCACTGGCAGTACATCCCGTGCAATTTGGGATAAAGTTTTATACATGTTTTGATTTTGTTTCCAAAAATTTAACAAATTAAAATTAACCTGTTCTTGCATTGATAAATCAGAATAATGATCAGTATTTGCATATACACCAATCTCCTAAAAGAGGAAAAACTAGACGAACCTGTCGAATTAGAAGTACCTTCACCTAGTAGTTGTCTTGCTACTAGATGTTCAAAGCCTTTAAGGTATGGCGCATAATACCTCTCAACAGTGGATGATGTAGCTCGCCCGCGCACGTCAGCAGAATATTAACGTACGCTGTCATACCCCTCATTTTGACAAGAATATCTCCTGCAGCAGCTAAACCACCTTGAACAATTAAATTAATTATATGACAAACACAACGAACATGAAATAATTGACCAGAAAGTACAGGTTTGAGGCTCTCCTTTAAAGCATCAACAGCAGCTGTATTGTTAGAAGCATTATCAAAACTAATACTCATAATCTTATCCTTTAATTTAAATGTGGTACATGCTTTTAATATAAGAGTAGCAATGTTCATTCCATCATGCGGAAAAGGAAAGAGCTCGAAAGCGATGATTCTCTTGTGCATAACCCAATCTGCATCAATCCAATGAGCGGTCACACAAGAATAACTAACAAAAGTAAATGGAGATTGCCAAATATCAGAAGTAAGACTAACTTTACCGTCAAATTTATCGAAATAATCGATAAGGCGTGCTTTGGCAGCATTGTACTGTCGGAGTGTATCGGATCTAGTTGTGTTTCTATGAACCTTTTTGTACAAAGGTTGAACGTATGTGTTCATATATCTAGAGTGCTTAGGATTATCGGCAAAAGAAAAGGCTTGTTCATCGTGAATAACAAATTCAGCGAGACCGTCTCTTTGCTTTCGCTGATTATAAACAAATAACTTACCGTCAAAAGATAACTGCGTTTGGGTAGGTTCGACGTGGCCTTGTCGAGGTGCACACAGAGGGTAATGCCTGTTAAGATGTCCATTACCACTACCAGACGAAAATAATTTAGCGCAGTACTTACATCGAGCTTTTTGGATGCCGTCCACCGTAACTACATCGAAATGATTCCAACACTCGGCTTTCTTTTTTTTCCCCTTTTGGACTTCTGGCACATTACCGGAGGCATTGCTCGGCCCTTCTTCATCATGACCAGGCATAGGGTTGAGATTATGCCACGGAGTAGTAGCTTCGCCAACCGAGCTGCGTCCTTGACTATAATGCGGGGGGTCTTCATCAGGCGTGTATTCAAAATCTGGAATGTTTTGATTGAACTCCCAATTGGCTTGGGTATCTATCATACAGCATGTACTCATTCGTCCAGGAACGAATGGTTGTGTTGGTGCTTGGATTGGTGTTTGTGATGGCCGTGGCGCTGGCGCTTGTGCTTGCGATGATGATGATGTTTTTCGTGATGATGATCCACGCCTCAGTTTCTTCAATATTCCAGCCATATTTCACGCTAAACTTTTTTACTAGATTGGAAATCAAAATTCGTAAGAGTAACTAAATACACAAGTATAAGAGTAGTAATAAGAAATAACAATTAAAAGAATGAACGAGTAACAAATATTAATCATTGTGGATAATTCTGATCCAATGTGGAGAGAGTTAGTAATTAAAAAGCATTTAGTAATAGTAATTAATAAATAAAAATTCACTAATTACTGATTATTAGACAAAAGAATTAGAGAGTAACAAATTAATAAGAGTAGTAGTTAGTAATTAGAATTTAGTAAGAGTAGTAATTAATAAACAAGAGTACTAATTAGTAAATACTAGTAGTAATTAACAAAAGTAGTAATTGGAGAGGGAAATAGTAGCAAGCTTGTAGAAATATAGAATGTTTAGATAAGAGAGAGTAAGAAGATTGGTGTGAAAAATTAGAGAGAAATGGTGCAAATTTATAGATTTTAGAAACTTCACAAAAGACCAAAATACCCCTAAAAACTATCCGTTTATAGTTGTTGGGGAGGGTAAGAGTGTAAAAACCTTTAAAGGAGTTGAAAAAATTCAGTTAGACTAAAATACCCCCCAAACTAGCCGCTATATTGCTGTTGGGGGGGTAAAAGTGAAATTTTGGGGGAATATATCCGTTGGAGGAAGGGGGAGAAAGGGGGGAAAAACAAAAAATTCAAACAGGTGGGGCCGGAACCGGGCCCAGAACCGGGCCGGATAACCGGGCCAGGACCGGGCCGGGCCTGGCCCGGGCTTTTCCCATAGAATTTTTGGCCTGGTCCAAGCCCAGGCTCTAAGCCCAATTCCTCCGGGCCAGCCCTGTTCATGAACGGGCCGGGCCGGCCCGGGCTTTTTTCAGGCTAGGCCGGGCTGGGCAGGGCCGCGGGCCGCCCGGCCCGTTTAACATCTCTAATCTGGAGGTCCCAAATGAATTTGCAAAAGTGTTTTCTGCTCTTTGATATCTTGGGGTAGGGCTTTGACGTTGAACCAAGACTAAAGGAAAAGTAAGTCATATAAAGGAGGTCCGAAAGAGAGTGGTGCCGGAGATGGACAGCTGGTTGGGACGGGCCCCCTTGTGCTCTCCGCTGACTCCGCCTTTAACCGTGATAAGAGGGAATTGTCATGATAGTCTCTCTCTCTCTCTCTCTCTCTCTCTCTCTCTCTCTCTTTTAAAGTAATTTCAAGAATGATATTTTTGTCTGGACACTATTGTTTGCCGCTAGGTAAATAAGGTTAACGAAAGATTCCGAGATCCCTCGAAGATGCTTTAAAGTACACGCGACTTACGCGCAGGAACCGGATTTGTTCAGCCTGGCACTGAACCGGATTTGGCTTTTGTTAAACAAATAGCCATCAGAGAACACCACAAGAAATACTTATCAAATAAACAACTTCTGTCGGGTGGTAGATGCATCATTATCATGGGATACGAGATTCCCACAAATCCCAATAATTAATTACCAAAAAGAAGCTACAAGTTGTTACGTATTTAGTTAGCCGCCAGTAAGCAGAACAAAACTAGATTTAATTTACTCATCGAGGAGTAAAAGAGACCGATATTTCGGTCGGGACCCGAACCCGATCCGACCAGATCCTAGACTCCAGGTACATCTTCGACATCTTACCCGCCACGCGCCTCATGTTGGGCCTCTTATCCGGATCCGCATCCACGCACTCCAGCGCCACGCGTGTCAGCTTCTCCGCCACCTCCACCGGGAAAGAGTCCCTCAGCCTCCTGTCCACCCACCGCCTCAGCCTCCCCTCCACCCCCTCTCCACCACCACCGCCTTCATCGCTGCCTCCTGAGACCGCCTCTGTCGCTGTCGAGATCACCGAAATCTTCCTGTAATCGCCACTCTTCCTGTCAAATACGTACTTCACTGGTTCTTTGCCGGACAAAAGCTCCAAAATCAGCACTCCAAACGCGTAGACGTCCGATTTCTGCGTCGCCAGTCCGGTTAACAGGAACTCCGGCGACATGTACCCCGTCACTCCTTCGAATTGCCTCACTAGACTGTTGGATCTCTCCAACTCCACGGCAGATGCAGGCGAGATCTCGCCGGATCTCTTTACATCCTTTGCCTTGATCCCCGCCGTCTCGCCACAGATCTCCGCCGTGCCGAAATGGCAGATCTTCGCGTTAAACGACGGCTCCGTCACAACCACCGCACTGCTCTTCACGTGCTTGTGCACTAAATTGACATCCAAACCGGTGTTATTATGAATGTAATCCAAACCGTCGGCTAAGTCCCTCGCAATTTGCATCCGAGACATCCACGTTGATAGCACAGTAAAATCAGGATTCCTAGGGTTTCGTAGACACTCGGATAGATTTGCTCCGGCCATAAATTCGAACACTAGGTAAATGTGATTGCCGGAGATGGAAGCTCCGAGGAGCTTTATAATACTTTTATGGTGGCTTTTACAGATGACGGATAGTTTGTCTCTCAATTCGGATGTTTCCATGGAGCAGCGGAACTTGCGCTGGAAGACGATGACGTCGCGGAGGCGGAGGGAGCAGCGCCAGGAGGGGGAGGCGGAGGAGGAGGAGTGGCGCCTGGCGAGGAAGTTGTTGGTGGCGGCACGTATCTCGGCGAAGTCGTAGACGTGAGGGTTTTCCGGCAGCAAGTCGCGGAGGCTGGAAAGGGATGTCCGGCTTGACGCGGACGTCGTGGCGACCGATGTGTCGAGCCGGTAGCTCGAAACCGAGCTGTAGTTAGCGCTCGTGGCGTTGCTACTGACTGAACGGTCCCGTTGTAGCGCAATTGTCGGGGCTGCGGTTGACGAAGTTCCGGAGGCGCGTGAAGTTGCTCTCGGGCTGGGAGATGGATCGACTGCCTCTACAGCCATTTTGGATTTACACATATGACTGCAATACTCTTGATTGAAGCTGAAAAAATGGCCCAGAATCCAGTCGTGTGTTTTTGGGAGTATATGTTGGAATTGTGGAAGGAAATGGGGGCTGAGTGAGTCTTGGAGGCGGGTTGACTCGGTGGGATATTGGAGACAAGTATGGGGGGGGGGGGGGGGGGGGTCAAGGATTCTGACACGGACACTTTGGTAAAGATTAGGATGAGCAGTTGATGGTACGGAACTGGGAAGATGGTATATAGTATGTACTCTGTCCGACTAAAATAAAATAGTTAGGCAAAAAGGGAGGCTGTGGACAAAGACGGGAGTGGAGTCATGTTCGTCTCCTAACTATGTCGACAGCGGGGCTGATGTGGATGGAAGTAGCCAGCCGTGAGGGTCCTCCTTTTGTCCGTGTCTTTGTCTAGAATAATTTGACAGTATTTTCGTTTTAAAGGTCATGGTTAATTCAATAAAACCAGTTGCTTTAATGCATCAATACCAAACGACATTAAAGACTTTATAAGAAACTAACTGAAAGAGCGTATTCTGTTTAATTCCTTCTTCCTTTTGAATTGCAGTATTCATCGGTCTTCACATGTTATTGGTATTGTCATAATTCGATATGTTAGTTCCTATTAAGACGTTCGGAGTCCTTTACAAAGAGTGAATTATTTTTTGAATTGCAACTATATTTAATTTGTAACTAGAGAGTGAACACGTTTGGAGTCAAACTATGTTGAGATGTAGCAAATCTAAGAGGTTTTGCACATCTTAAGATGGTTCCCACTGATAAAAGCACATCTATGAAACATCTTGTGATTTTGGTACCTTGCCTTTGTTTAGAGTTTTTCATGTCCATCACCTTGCGGAGGATGCCATGACACTGCCTACCCCGAGCGCGTCTTTCTTGTTGTAAGTTTGAATACTTGCCCCCCTTCCAATGCCTATTTTTCCACGGAGGGAGGGTTGGTTACTAGTACGGCTTCCTTCATTCAATGAAGATAGCCCGGTGAGGGTGGCCATAGGGAGACCACCCCTGCTTATTTGTTCTTCTTGTATTAATGGCAACTTCTTGACTAACCGGTCTTATGAGAACTTTAAACTTGTTTCCTTGGAGAGGGTAGAGGAACTACTTATTTAGGTGAATATCCTCAGTGATGGTATATTCATTTTTTCGATAGGGGAATTCAAAGGTGATTCGGTCGTAGCAGTGATCAGTAGTGTAAACAAAAAGAAAGTGGTGCTGAGCATTAAGCACAAACTACCACTGATACGCGGGGCCTCGTGAGGAATCTGGATTGTTGTAATTGCGCATATGCAGTGTACAAGGCGCAAAGATAGTGTAGCCACGGAAATTTTGAGAAAGACGAGGCTTGGAGAAGTTCCATAAGGGGGAGAAAAGGGCTGAAGATCTGTATGGATGGTGCTTCCCTTACCATGATAATAAAGTGTTTATCAGGGGGGTATTCTACCTTTCAGGAATGCAGTACTCGTAAGGCCATGGTTAGTTCTGAGTATTGTCCCATGGCTAGTCTAGCGGATATTAGGGGATTATTAAGGTATAGGTTCCAGTTCCCGATCAAATTCTTTAGTATGAGGCAAATGAATGTACAATTTCATAAAAGTACTTGCTTTCACATCAGTACCGCACTATATTTAGGAGTGAAGGTGACTGATAGATATGGTCTCGTAGAATTTGGGATACCACAAAAAGATGCCCAGAAAGTTTTGGGATCCGGATCCCCTGCGGTGGCTAGGGTTACAGCAGGCATGCTGTAACCCTAGTCATAGCCGTCGGATCGAGATAAATGGGGATGAACGGCTTAGATCAAGCCACGTCATCCAGCTATTTAAACTATCAGCATTTACTCTCACCAACCAACCACGCTTCGGACCATTCACTCTCTCTCTCTTTCTCCAATTCCCATTCTGGCCGCTGCGACGACTTCCCGACGATCTCCACCTGCCTGTGACGGCACGTCCATCACCCACCGGCGACGATGCTCTCAACAATCTCTCTCTCTTCTCTAAAAATCAAAGCCACGAATGAAGAACCATCACCCATCGGCGACGACGTAGCGAGACGTCGCATCTGCAGATCTGTTGAACCCTTATGGCGGCGACGTAGCGGCGTCAGTACACCGTTCAACCAGAGTCGATAGCTCCACCTTCCGGCCAGCGCTGCCATGGAAGTACACCGTTTCACCGGCGACGACACCGGCTGCCTTCCCCACCTTCCGGCGACGACACCTTGTTCATTTCTTGTTTCAAAGGGCCATAGAATACATGTGCAAAGGGCCATAGATTACATTTCAAGCAGGAGTTGAAATTTGTTGGTTTCACCATCAACCAACAATCTTATGGTTTCATAGGTGATGAATGTGAAGGTTGTAAATTAAAATTTTTGGGAGGTCCTCAATGTTATATAGAGAGGAAACTTTGTAATTTCACTTGAAATTGTCTTCAACGAAAAGAGCTTGTTGTCTATGTTAGGGATCTGAGTTCTTTAGTTACTTTTTTTGGTTTGTTTTCATGGTTGATTCCTTCATTGAATTCTGTAAATATGGATCTGAGTTCTTGGTGTAGACCTTGAGAAGCCATGAGCACAATCTTGGACCCATGACTAACCGCAGAGGTGTTGCAGCAGTAAGGTGGAGGTGTCACTGCCATAAGATGGAGGTACTGCCGCCGGAAGGTGCCGTCAGGCTACGGTTTGGAGGAGAGAGGGACGACTGTCGCCAATAAATCGATTTCAGCACATGGAGAGAGAGGAAGTTGTCATGAAGTGTTTGATTTAAGTACCTATGGATCGCCGTCGCCGGATTTTGAGGTGTCGTCGTCGCTGCCGTAGAGAGAGAGAGAGAGAGAGAGAGAGAGATAGACGATGAGTTTGGCGTGAGAAGGTTGGGTCAGCAGAGAGTTAAGTGGAAGAGTAAATGGCTGGATGACGTGGCTTCATCTGGACCGTTCTCTCCCACCTAACTTGATCAGACGGCTGTGACTGGGCTACAGCATGCCTGCTGTAACCTTAGCCACAGCAGACGATCCGGATCCAAAATTTTGATATTACCTTGTTCATTCGTTCATTGTTCCCAGTCAGACGTAAGATTTGGTTTGGGACAGCTTCTTTATACTTGAAGGCCTTTCAGGAAAGGGACATCTTTTTGGACTTTTAACCGTCTTTATCATATTTGATGATAGGAAGCCCCACTTGACACAATTTTCATACATTAGGTAATCTTTCAATAAATTTAGAGATGGCAAAGTGCGTAGCTGAGTTGGGTTTTGGTGTGGGTATGGCGGGTTGGTTACACTGCAAGAAAAAATGATTTTTATGACGGACTTTTAGCGACCGAAGAGAATCCGTCGCTAAAAGACCTTTCAGCGACGGAAGTCTGTCGGCAAAAACCTTTACCAACGGAATATACCGTCGGTAATAGTTTTTGCCGACGAACTTTTACTGACAAAATATTAGCGACAGTGTCACCGTCGCTAGAACTTTTTTAGAAAATATCTAATATTCGAGGAGTTTTTTTTAAATAATTTAGCGGCGAAAAAATACCGTCGCTAAAATATCCGTCAGTGAGTTTTTAAAATAGCACTTTCTGCGACGGACTTTTAGCGACTGTATTTGTCCGTCGCTAAAAGTCCTTACATATAACATGTTCGTCTCTCTCTCTCTCTCTCTCTCTCTCATTCACCTACTGACCAGCGATTTTTTTACCGGCGGTCTCCTCCTCCGGCCACCCACCTCCCTCGACATCAACCCCCTCCCCCACGTCGTGCCCCTCCATATCCGTGTGCCACCAACGCCGCGCCACCAAGTCCCTCCACTGCCCGCCACCAAGGCCCTCCATTTCCGCCGTGCCACCACTGCACCACCTCTCTGTATGTCTATTTGCCATAATTTGCTTTAATGCATGTTTAAGCGCCATTTGTCCTAATTTTTAGATGCTCTAATTTATGTCCTAATTTGCTCTAATTAAAACTTAAGCTAATTTGTTTCTGGAATGTCGATATGTTTCTTATAATTTCAATTATTTTAATTGCTGATGGAATTGATTTTGTAACTGATTGATTAGTTTGTTTAATTGCTCATGGAATTGATGCCTACATTTGTATATTACAAAATATGGAGAATTAAGACTTTAGATATGATAGGAGCATTTGAGAATTAAGAATGTTGAAGGAGGATGGGACCCAATTGGATTGAATGTGTGATTTTTATTAATTTTTATTACATTGAGCATTTGAGAATTGAGAAATGATATTATTGACGGAGGATGGGTGTAAATCCCACATCGAATGTGGAATAGTATGAGATGACCCTTATAAGACCTTGTAAAGGAACTCATAAGTACCTACTTGGCTAGCCCTTTTGAGGGAGGCATTGCCCTGTGGTGGGGTGCGGATCGGGTCATTACAGATGGTATCAAAGCCGACTCTCAAAAACTCGGGCTGTGCTATCCAGTCGGGTTGCCGATGGTTGGGGAAACGAAGGCAAGCCTGAGTATATCCCATATCAAGAGGATGGTTGGGGCAACGAAGGGTGAGCCCGATATATCTCACATTGGCTAGAGAGGAAGATTTTGGGCTATGTGTGATTGAGCCTTAGGGAAGACGCTAAGGTATAAGGAGGGGAGATTATAGTAACCCACATCGGATGTCGAATAGTATGAGATGACCCGTCTAAGACCTTGCCAATGAACTCATAAGTACCTACTTGGCTAGTCCTTTTTAGGGACCCAATTGGATTGTTACCCAGAGGTGTCAGACACGTGTCTGGATGTGTCGATGAGGTGTCGAGGTGTCGGTAGGTCACGGACACCGCGTTAGATCTAAACTGACACCGAAAAATGTCACATTTTTGGCCTTATACTTGTGGACACCTCTTCAAGAGGTGTCCTGCACCTCTTCAAGGGGTGAGGACACGGTGTCCGGCAATTAAAAAATAAATCAATGTCTTCGAACACCGCTGAGAGGTGTCTGACACGTGTCCAGATGTGTAGATGAAGTGTTGATAGGTCACGAACACCTCGTCTGATCGACATCGATACCGAAATGTCACATTTTGGCTTTATACTTGTGGAAACCTCTTCAAGGGGTGTCCGACACCTCTTCAAGGGGTGACAGACACGGTGTCCGACATTTAAAAAATAAATCAATGACTTCAAAAGTGTCCGGAGGTGTCGGACACGTGTTCGGAGGTGTCAGACATGTGTCCAGAGGTGTCTGACACGTTTTTTGATGTGTCGATGAGGTGTCGAGGTATCAGTAGGTCACGAACACCGCGTCTGATTGACACGGATACCGAAATGTCACATTTTGGCTTTATACTTGTACCACTTCTTCAAGAGGTGACGGACACCTCTTCAAGGGTGACAGACACATCTTTAAGGGTGACGGACATGGTGTCCGGCATTTAAAAAATAAATTAATGACTTCGGACGTGTCCGGAGGTGTCGGACACGTGTCCGGAGGTACTCGACATGTTTTCGGAGGTGTCAATGAGGTTTCAAGGAGTCAGCAGGTCACGGACACCTCGTCCGATCGACACCGACACCGAAATGTAACATTTTGGCTTTATACTTGTGAACACCTCTTCAAGAAGTGTCCGGCACCTCTTCAAGGGGTGTCCGGCACCTCTTCAAGGGGTGATGAACATGACGTCTGACATTTAAAAAATAAATCAATGTCTTCGAACGTGTTCGGAGGTGTCGGACACCATACTGACACCCTATATGAGGTATTGAGAATTAAGATTGTTGACTGTGCATTGAGAATTTGAGAATTGAGATTGTTGACGGAGGATGGGACCCAATTGGATTGAGATATCTGTGAAGTAGTTGAATGGTTGGTTGTTGAATTTAGGTTAATTAGGTTAACGCGACATTTTTAGCACCCTTTAGAATCTCATCATGGCTCCGGCACTGGATATAATTAGCCTTAATTAGTCCCGATTAACCCTAAAGAACCCAATTAACCCTAATTAGCTCTAACAAAAATAATTAGTTTTAATTAACTCTAAGAACCCAATAAAAATTAAATTAGCTATAATTACCCCAAATTGACCCTAATTAACACCAATCAGTCCGAATTAAACCTTAATTAGCCCTAATTATTCATATCTTGTATACCTGTGATTGGATTAATTAAACCTTAAACCTTGAAACCTAACTAAACTCTGATTAAGCCTAATAACCCAATTAAGCCTAATTAGGACTAATCAACACTACTCCGCATAATTAAACTCTAATTAACTCAAAATAACCATAATTAGTCCTAATCAATCCTAATTAGCCCCAATTAGTCTAAGGTAATCCTCATTAATACTAATTAGCCCTAATATAATCCAATTAAGCCTAATTAGCCTTAATTAGGACTAATCAATACGACTCCGCACAATAAAATCTGGCTATTAGCTCAAAATAACCCTAATTACTCCTAATCAACCCTAATTAGCCCAAGGTTATCATCATTAACACTAATTAGCTCAGAGATGGTTCAATTACTCGTTGCTTGTAAACCATGAATTCTTTATATTCGTTGTTGTTTTGCAAAATCCATTGGCAACGAGATGGTTCAACTCGTTGCCAACGAATTCTATTTAAATTGGAATTGGTAACATATGCAACGATCTTTCTGCAGTTTTGATATTTCGAAAAGATTCTTGCATATATTATCAATTTCTGAACGCATGCATGCATAAAAACCCTTAGTTCCCGTTCAAAGGTACTCATTACAAAGTAATGCTTTGTAATGAGCCTTTGGATGTCCAGTTTGGACAATTTGGAAAAGTTATGTGTTTATAAAACAGTGTTTCAACTCATGCTCTGTGTTCTATGTCATGGATATTTGGTACACGTTCTCACGTGTTTCTCCGGGTGCATACAGATCTGGTGTTCGAACATCCGTCAAACCTTGCAAGGCAAGGTTAGATGAATGTTAGAACACCTAATTGATGTCGTGTACTTGGAGAAATGCGAGGAGGTGCTGCCGAATTTCTTGCAGACATAGCATTTGTGCTTTTCTGAATGGGATAGGACCACTACCTATTAGAGAATGGAGGGACATAGATAGAGACATGTTGTCATATTCACACATTTATATTTACATCGACCCTGCCTAATGATTGGTCATAATTGAAGGTGGTATACTGAACGATATTTCAGTCGCCATGCCGGTCGATAGAAGTTGGATGAAAAGGAAGAATGCTGACGATTTTGAGGATCGCGTTGACAAATTTCTCGACTTCGCTTTCGTGCATCCTGCACATGTTGACTTTGATAAGATAAGGTTTCCATGCTGTAGATGTGATTTGTTGCATTGGAGAAAAAGAATTAAAGTAAAATGGCATCTTCGTCGGTACGGTTTTATGGGTGGATACACAAGGTGGACGCAGCACGGAAAAACAATAGTATTGTCGTCCAACACGGCTAGTCAAACTAAAGTTAGGGAGGAGGCACGGTATGATTACCGAGATATGATTATGGATGTTGGGCATGCTAATGCTGACTGGGGTAACGACGGTGGTGAGGACGGTGCCCAACCGCCGAACGAGGGGGCTCATCAGTTTTATGAGTTGTTGAGAGCTGCGGAAGAGCCGCTGTGGGATGGAGCTCCGAAACACACATGACTGTCTGCGGTTAGTAGGTTATTACAGTTGAAATCAGACCACGGGCTAAGTGAGAAAGGTTTTAACGAGTTTGTTACCTTAATCAAAGAAATTATGCCTGAAAGTGAAAAGCTACCACCATCGTACTATGACGCGAAGAAGATGATGAGGAAACTTGGGTTGAGCTATGAGCGGATAGATGCGTGCAATAACGATTGTGAATTATTCTGGAAAGAGAATAAGGATTTGTCACGGTGTCCAGTATGTGATCATTCGAGGTACAAACCGGACAAAGGAAAGAAAAAAAATATTGCATGGAAGATATTGTGATATTTTCCAGTCACACCACGGCTTCAGAGAATGTACTACTCCTCCAATAGGGCTGAACATATGAGGGCTCACCGTGAGACTCGTAGCAACGATGTCGATGTGCTGACACACCCAGCTGATGGAGAGGCGTGGAAGAAGTTTGACCGCAGGCATCCAATCTTTGCTCAGGAAGTTCAGAATGTTAGACTTGGTCTGGCAACCGATGGGTTCAACCCTTTCGGTCAGTCTACCATGCCTTACTCCTGTTGGCCTGTTATTATTGTCCCGTACAACCTTCCACCAGGCATGTGCATGAAGAAGCCGTACATGTTCTTGTCGTTGCTTATTCCGGGGCCGAAGAGTCTTGGTAAGGACATAGATGTGTATTTAAGGCCGTTGATTGATGAGTTAAAACAATTATGGAATCATGGAGTCGAAAACATATGATGCATCCCTTAAACAGAATTTTCAGATGAGGGCTGCTTTGATGTGGACTATACATGATTTCCCCGCATTGGGAATGACGTGTGGCTGGAGCACACATGGGAAGCTAGCATGCCCTGCTTGTATGGGCGTGAACCCTGGTCATACGTTAAAGCACGGCAGAAAGCTCTCGTGGTTCGGATGTCACCGTAAGCTTTTGCCACCGGGCCATCAGTTTCGTAGGCAGAAGGATAAATTTGACGGGACAATCGAGCGTGAGGTTGTCACACTGGACTACCCATCTGGTGAAGAAGTGCTCTCACACCTGGAGGCACTTGATACTGACATACCACACGGCAAGGGTGTGCCAGATCAAAAGATTCCAGGGTACGGTAAAGAGCACAACTGGAGAAAATTTTGTATCTTTTGGGAGTTAGCCTACTGGAGGACGCTCATTATCCGAAACAACATGGATGTGATGCATATTGAGAAGAACATTTTTGATAATGTGTTCAACACAGTGATGAATGTCAAGGGCAAATCAAAATATCACCTTAAAGCAAGAAGGGATCTACAACAGTTGGGTGTATGCCGTGAATGAAAGCACCTTACTGTCTAGACAAGAAACAAGTGGAGAAGGTCTGTCAGTGGGTTAAGAATTTGAAGCTTCCGGATGGGTTTGCGTCCAACATATCTTGCTATTGCAATGTATCAGAATGCAAGTTCCAAGGGATGAAGAGTCACGACTGCCACGTATTCATGGAGAGATTCATTCCTATTGCCTTTCGGGGACTGTTGCCATGGGTTGTTTGCGAGACTTTGACTGAATTATCTCATTTCTTTCGAGATATATGTTCTTCTACGATCCGGGTGAGTAACATGGAAGTGCTTGAGAAGAACATTATGGTGACGATTTGCAAGCTGGAGAAAATCTTCCCACCTTCGTTCTTTGATTCAATGGAGCATCTGCCAGTTCACTTGGCATATGAAGCTAAGATGGGTGGACCCGTGCAATATCGGTGGATGTATCCCTTCGAGAGGTAATCTTTAAATTGTTACAGTTGTTCGTTTACACTTAATGCGACACCTGTTATCATTGATATTCCACCTAACTCGATTCGCTAAACTTCTAGGTTCATGTTCCATTTAAAGAAAAAAGTCCGGAATAAGGCTCGGGTTGAGGGCTCAATTGCGGAGGCTTACGTAATGGAAGAACTTGTAAACTTTTGTAGTCAATATTTCGGGCCTGATGTTGATACAAGGTTAAATCAACTAGGCCGAAATGACCCCGGATCAAGCACAAATTTGGAAGGGCAATTGTCAATATTCAAGCAGTCAGGTAGTCCGTTCGGCCGAACGTATACTCGATGGCTAACGGATGAAGAGTACAGTGTTGCAACAATATATGCCCTTCTAAATTGTGATGAAGTTTCGGCATTCGTTGAGTAAGTTAAAGTCTTAATTTACTTACATTGATGTACATAATTGAAAGTGTGTGATAAGCGAGTCAACTATATTGGTTTGCAGTGAGTTCGATGCGGAATCTTTAATCACTGATCTTGCTGGACTTGAATCTCATCGAAAATCACAATTTGTACAGTGGTTCAAAAGGCGTGTAAGATTGTTTAACGAAATTATATTATGTGTTATATACAGTTCTGTGGCCAATTAGTATACTGATTTATCCTTAATTTTTACCGTCATCTACAATAGGTTCAGTCAATGGATAGACCAGTGGCCTTCTGCTTGAAATTACTAGCTGAAGGCCCTAACAAACAAACATCCTGTCATGGAGGCTATATCATCAACGGGTTTAGGTTTAACGTAAAAGATGATGACCGAACAAAACAAACCCAAAACAGTGGAGTCTTGGTCAACGGCGACTGTTATGCCGAGAATTGCATGGACTTTTACAGAGAGCTAGATGAGATTGTTGAGCTAACATATCTGGGTTCCCAAAACTGCCTGGTAATGTTCAAGTGTACGTGGTTTGATGTCACATGCAGTAGAGGAATCCGTGTTAGCTCTCAAGGGATTGTAGATGTCAATGTCAAGTCAAGACTTGCATCAGACGAGCCCTTTGTGTTTGCTAGTCAAGCTGTACAAGTCTTTTACGCGGAGGACGTCGCCAATCCCAAATCTCATTGGTATACAATTATCAAGTCCAAGAAATTGCCCGTGACATATGACAGTGAGCTAGACTCCTTTCAAGCCGACCAACCACCTGTCTTGTTCCTTGTTGAGGTCAACAACGAGGAGGACGATCTTCCTCTTCCAACAACACTTCATGTAGGAGAAGAAGTCGTAGATGATGACGCGGAAGATGTGGAAAGTGTTGGAGATGATGTGACTGAGTCTACTGATGAAGAGGACGACGAGTCCCACGAAGAAGAGGACGACGAGGAAAGTGATGAAGATAATGATGATTCTCAAACTGAAAATGATTGACTTGTAATGTTGTAACATCATGGAAAAATGTAGTAACATTTTAGAACTTGGTTCATATTGATGTGTTTTTGCACTCCGTTCATATATATATATATATATATATATATATATATATAGTGCCGATGATGATTTTTGCCAAATTATTGTTTTTAATGTGTTAATGTCTTTGCAATTTATTTATACTAAGTCAGATATGGATAGGATACGGGCTATTCGTGGCCGGGGTGGACGCCGAGCTGCTTCCTCCCCGGTGGGTCCCACCTCGTCATTGCCCACTGATGACGAGGCACAGAGTGATCGCGTACAGCAGATGGGGCCCCAGCCCCAGCTATCGCCGTCGCCCCAGCCCGACGCAGATTCATCCCACACGCGCATTGATTCTCCTTCTTCCGTGGGTTCTACCTCAGGTATAGTTGATAACGGTGTTTAGTACATTTTCGCTAGCCTTATATTTAAAGTAAATTTAAACTGTAACTATGTCTGTGTTTTGTAGGATCTCGACGAGGCCGTGGCCCGACACACGGGGTACGCATCGACCCCCAGCGTAAACAGAGAGTTACGCTCACCCAAGAGGGCCTGTAAGTAAAAAAAAATCACATCATGCCTTATATTTAAAATTTTGGGGTGTTAATTTATATTTGAACTGTATTTATTTATTTATTTGGCAGGATCCTGGAGAATCAGGCGAGGACGAAGATCGGCGTTCTTGTGAAGGGCCGATTCTTCGAGCCACGCCTGTACTGGAAGGACTGGGATGCCGTTGCGAGGAAGTCCTATGGGAGGAGTGGCTGGTACGGTGAAGTATTTTTTTCTGCGTAGTATTTGTTTAAATTAGAGTTTGTTTTCTGTAGTTAATTTGTGTTATTGAATGCCTTACAGGAGGGGTTCACGTTTGACTCGCCTGATCAGCAGGCACTGGGGCTGCAGGTCTTCTTTGCTTACATCAGCAAGAATTACCGCCGATGGCTCCACGATGCACGGGACCAGGCGAAGAAGATGTTGCCCGAGGGTGCCCCGATGACGGAGATGAAGACATATCCCCCACATTGGATATCTCGGACTGTATGGGGGGAGATGATAGATCGGTGGGCTGCGGATCCAGGTTGGGACGCCAAGAGTAAGAGCGGGGCTGAGAACAGACAGAACAGAGATCCGACGCACACGGGGGGTCGGTGCCACACGACATCGTCCGACACATGAATGCGGTCCAGAACCCGGATCTGGAGGATGATGAGGTCATAGCTCTGACGTATAATCAGACGCACGTGCGGAAGAAGGACAAGGACGAGCATACCGGGCCGGCGACTATGTTTCGGATATTGCCCGGTGGATCGATGTGAGTCAATTTGTTTAAGTTGTTAATTTTTTGTCTTTCTATCCTCAATGTCTGTTGCGTTAATTAATGCCCTAACATATCTTTAACTCACTGTTTTTGCAGGCCTCGTATGAACAGCTTAGGGGCTCCGAGCAGGCGTCCAGACAGCCATCAGCGTCCACTAGTACGGGTGCGAGTACTGGGGCGTTGAAGAGATGGCTGGATGTACTGGAGGTTGTCAATCGGCGAAAAGGCCGCATACGTGGCCTGCCTAGCACGACTGCAAGTGCCGTGATAGGATCGTCCCCACCCTCCGTTGCCCCTCCACAGACACCGGCTCCTCTGAGTCCGTTGGACGAGGAGAAGATCCAGCGCATTGCTACTGTGGTGTTCAGGATGATCAGGGAGCAGGGTAGCGCTGCTTGACATGCCGAACTGGCCCGGGATCAGCAAAATCCAGATCCGGGACTCGACAATCCCTGATGAGCCCTTTCTCGTGCCCAGTCCCATCTTATCCTCCCCCCTCCCGGCTGGTACTCTTCTGCCCTCCCCTAACCGGCTGTATCCGGTTCCCGCTTGTACATCATGAGTTTTTTTTATAATATACATTTTTATGATTGACTATATATATTTCTTTGTGTATTGATTATTATGCGTTGTTGTTGAGAATTGAAAATTTTATTATAGGTTTGGGTAATAAAAATTAAATTTTTTTCACTTTTAGCGATTGATTAATTCTGACGCTAAAAGTGTTCCTACTATCAGCTTTTTGGCGACGGAATGTTCTGTCGCCAACAATTATTTAGCGACAGAATATTAGGTCGCTGAAACATTTATTCCGTCGCTAATTTTACAAAACAGAAAATAAGTTAAAATATGTAAAATATAATTAGCGACGGATATTTCGTCGTTAATTAATAAATAACTCCGTCGCAACAAGTGCAATATTAGACGACGGATTTGAAAATTCCGTCACCAAACTTTTAGTAACGGCCTTTTATACGAGGGACTTTTAGAGATGGTTAATCCGTCGCTAAAAGTTTTAGCTACGGATTATGGGCTTTTATCGACGGATTTACCCGTCGCTAAAAGCCTTTTTTCTTGTAGTGTTATGAATGAGTAATTAACCGATTTTTACCCATTTAATGATGGTTAACCCACTAAATTGTCTACATTTCATCTTCATCAATGGTTCAAATAGAAACACCGTGTACGACTTTTTTCCTACCACCATATCCAGCACAACAACCAGAATTATGTAATAGTAGCCATAACTAACTGCAAGCACAACCACCACCATTTTACCGTCATCATATTCACATCACCACCACCGCCTAGCACTGTTATTGCCATCATACTTACAACAACCACTAGTCCACCATCAACTTATTCACATCCACCACCACTGCCCGCCACACCGTCGGTGCCATCACACCCATAACAACCAGCTTGAACGTTATAACCACCAACAACATTTGGGGATGGAGACAACGATGGCAGTATTTTTGGCCGAGAACATGTTTATGATTGTGGAGTTTAACCCAATTGACTCAAACTAAATTATTTGGTGAAATAGACATCCACTTACGATCCATTTAATTTTTTGAGTTGTTGGCTTTTAAAAACTACCGACCCAATAAGATTCAATTGCCTAATCCTAATGAATGGGTTTGAATGACTTTTAAGTAGATGGATTTGGATTCTCCATTTCCTTCTCTTTTTTACTCCACCTGGAGTTGGTGAAGGTGTTGAGTTAGCGCCTCTAGAAGAGATGGGTTGGTGAGATTACAGCCAAACCGCATTCGTTTCATACCTTTTAACAAGCATCCGAGGCCTTCTTTTCTGTCTTGACACAATACGGTGCTAGTATTATTCTGTGGGGCATTTGGATGAGTCATTTTATTCTTCTAGCATACTCAATCTTAAACAATCTTGCTTTTCTTTATATTTTTCGGTTATCATTAGACGACTTATTTATTTATTTATTTATATAAAGGCGAAGATTATAACAAATTACAAGACGTAACTCCAAATCACCCCCAGACTATAAGATACTTGAAGCGGCGCGTAGCTTCACACAAGTGTTTCATAGCCATCACCAAGGGAGAAATAAAGGATCTGCAAAACATAAAATACAACTTCTGTTACATAATAACAAAGTGATCAAACGTACTGATCTGTACAGAGTAAACAAGATCATCGATTCTGCATTTCTTACTTCTCCATCGCACTGAGCAAACTCAAATCGGTTTGGTGACGTTAGTGATTCTATTAAAGTTTGTTCTTTCCCTCTCCTAAAGTTGTAGGAGTTTTGCGACATGCGTCTGGGAGCACTCGTGGGGTCTGCACACATAAACATGGGAAGTTTTTACTCGCCAGTACTGCACTAAACTAGGCTTTGACATGTTCACAAACAAAAGCTGATTTCTTGCTGAATTTTGTGTCAAAGTTGTGACTTCATTGATGACATAAGTAGCTTGTATAGATCAACATGGTCAAAGCGGATAGAGTCAGGTGGATATCATATGTGGAAAGGCAGTGAGATCACAATTTCAGAATGGCTTTCTTTAAGTTTCATTGACTTCAACTCATTCTTTTCCGGGCTGTGATCCACTTAAATAAGTTCTATAGATGCTTGGTTGATGCTTATTACGAGCAAATGTGAAAGGATACGTAGTCAAACATAACGAAATATATGGATACATGGTACTCCCCAGAACCCCGCAAAAAAGATGCTGCATAAGGAAAATATAACCAATTCAATCGAATTACATGGGCAGGCATGGACGTTTGCTTCCGAGATCGTTGAATAGAATGATTGATGTGATTGGTGAAAAGAGTTAAAAAAAGCACAAAATAATTATATTATATATCCAATTGTTTCAGATTGTCGAGACCATTAGTCTCGAGCCACATCATTGTGTTTTTACCCATCGAGAGGTAAAATTTAACCGCACCTAAAGATTGATTGTGTTGTGGATCAAGTTGATTCGTTTATTTTTCAAATCATACAGCTTCAACATATTCATAGTTAGCAGCTTTAGGTTTAATTTTTTTTTGGTCAAAATCCAATGTATTCATTCATCTTGAAGTAATATAGAACAGCCATATGTACATCTCCAAACTGAAATTAAAACTCTACCTCTTGCTATGCTAGCTATCTATCAACGGATATGTAATTGCGACCTATACACTCTAGGCATCAATGAAAATGGACTTGCTAAACCCCCATGCTGCACAACTCTTTGTTTCTTGCATTTGGTGGAATTTTCTTCCAACTATTCACTCTATACTTGTTCCACTGATGTATTACACAGAAACATCCTTAAGGGTTGGCTTGCATTTGTTTGAAGATTCTGGAGTTTCTCTCTTGCCATAAGCCATAGATTACAATAACAACAGCTAGCCTACAGAGCTTGGCTCTAAAGCTTTTTCCCCTAATTTCATGAAAAAATATATTTACCTTTTATTTCCGGTATTTGGTTGTTTTTGGCAGATTGAAATGTTATTTGGCGTTTTGAGAGAACCAAGAAGCTATTGCATCAAGTTCTTTCAAAGGTGCTTCTTGAGATCTGTTTGCATTATCCCATGAGTAATTAGGTTTTGTATGGTTTATGTAGTTTTACTGAAAATTTTGAGTTGCTGAAGATGTAATTAAAACCAATCTGTAACTTGATAAAAGAAATAGCAAAAGGTATTTATAAAGGTGCATGATTGTTCACTAGATATAGAAGTATTTTGCGCTTGCCTAGTGAGCCCTCATGTCAAAAATGTAGAGCTATGTTTCTATTCCTGAGTTAAATTAGCTTTGATAAGCACCACGGATATAAACCCGTGTGTAGTACACACAAAACAGTGATGAAAAGATCTTCCCCCCCCCCCCCCGCGCTAGCTAAGTTAGGAAAATCCTGTACAGGAAAAGTAGACAGTTTAACGTGCTAAATGCTAGGTTAGTACCCTTAGATATTTGGGTTGCCTGACGTGAAAAGTTGCAGCTAAGAAATGGTTTATTCTTTCGGGAAAAGGTAGTCCAATTCCTTTTGTTTGTTTTGCTATATGTGACCTTCTAAGTGTTATCTTTTTCTTTGTTTTACTGTCAATTGTTTTCGTTTATTTTTCTATACATGTCCTGATGATCTTTTTTCTTTGTTTTAATGTTAGTTTTTCTCCATTTCAGGTGCTCAATATCTACATCCGCAGGGCAAAGTTGATGAAAATTGCTCAAGTCAAAGTGCAAAACTAATACACTTTTGAATGTATTAGTTATAGTTTTTAAAATTTTTAAATATGTAGCTAAGTTTGTGATTGATGACTGCATAACATTGGTTTTTGTATGAAATATGTGACTCCTTGATGGTTTGTATTTCGAGTCGGATGATGTGGATGTTTGTAGGATTTTCTCGATATATTATTATAAATTGTAGACACAAAATGAAAATTATATATATTTTTTCTTGTAGGCACTTTTAGCGACGAATGGTTTCATGAAGGAAATTTTCTTTTGACAGTAATTATTCATCCATAAAACTGACATTGACGAACTTAAATCGTCAAGAAAGGGCTTGACCACCAAAACCTTTTCGTCAACGGCGTCCATTTTGTCAAGACATTCTTGATGAAGAGGAACCATTGTAGACGAATTATTGAGAGCTTTAAAGATGAACTAATTCCTCGTTAAAGATGTAACATTTCTTGACGAAATGGAAGTTTTTCAAGACAAGTCAGATTTAACGACGAACTTAAAAGTTCGTCAAGGAAGACTTTTCTTGACGGTGCGTCGTTGATGAACCTGGTGACGAATATTATTCATCAAAATATGTTTTCTTGACGAATTAAAAGCTTTTCTTGACGAATATTGTTCGTCGTTAAATGCCATTTTTCTTGTAGTGCCCCTCAATTTTTGATTTAGTAATTTTGTTCCAGCTGAGGGCATGCCAATGCTTTTCGCTATCATTGTGACCCTAGAGGAAACTTCTATTGATCGAGTCAAGTTTGTTTGTGATGGTCTCATGGAGGATATACGATTGCATTGAGTATACATGGATCAATTTAAGGACCGATTTAATGAGCACAGTACAGCCCGCAAAGGACATGGTCTTTGTTTTCCATGCTGCCAATTTAGCACGTGCCTGATCAAGAAGTTAATTAAACTGGTGGGTGGCTAGACGACCTTGGCATAAGGAACCCCGAGGTACTTATCAAGGCGATCAGAGGCATGGATGCAAGAAGTACGCCGAAAATAAATCTGGATAGGGCGTGGAGTGTTATTGGAGAACAAGATTTTTGATTTCTCAGAATTGATGTTGAGGCCAGGGTGACGGGGAAAGGCTTTAAAAATGTTAAAAAAAATGAGTGCAATTGCCTTTATTTGCGAGTCCGAAAAGGAGGATATCATCGGCAAAAAGAAGGTGAGAAACCCCCATGCCTGATCTGGACATTTTAATTGGTTGGATGATCTTGAGGTTTTCAGCATTAGTGAGGTTTTTTGACAACTTATTTAGGCATAGGATAAACAAATAAAGAGACAGAGGGTCTCCTTGATGAAGCCCCAGAGTGGGGGTAAAGAACTCAGACTAGTTGCCCCACCACAGGGCCACGTATTAGACAGACGACACAGAGCTCATGATAAGATTAATGAGAGATTTAGGAAAACCATGTTTTATGAGAGTCTTAAATAAGAGTGTCCAATTTAGTTTATCGTACGCCTTTTCGAGGTCGAGCTTAGCCATAAAAAGTTCACCTTTACCAGTATTCTGACAAATATCGTGGAGGACTTCGTTTGCGATAATGATATTATCAGCGACATGCCAACCTTTAAGGAAGCTCGTTTGGCTTGGGTGAATCAGAGTGTTGATAATAGGACGAAGAAGGTTGACTAAGATGCGGGTCATGATTTTGTAACTCGTGTTACAAAGGCTGATTTGGAGGAAGTGAGCGACCTTTTCTGGGGTGGCAATTTTCGGGATTAGAGCAATATGAGTTTGATTTAGATGATCAGGAATTTTTTGGTTTTGGAAATACTTTTTCACAAGCTCAGTAATATAGTCTCAAAAAATATCCCCGAGTTTTTGTAAAACGGCAGGATGATAGTCGTTAGGGCCTGTGGCCTTGAACAGGTCCCATTTCAAAAAGAGCATTTTTTATTTCATTGTCTTGGGAGATAATTTCCAGATGATTCAAAGATGGATCCGAGCAGTAGCTAGATGGGATTGTCGAAGTAATAGGAGGTTGGCCCGAAGTACGCACAGTGTACAGGTTAGCCAAGTGATCTTTAAAGAGATTTTTTATTACATTTCATCAGTAATCCAAACATCATCATTGTTTTTGGAAAGTCTCAATCTGGTTTCTATGACGACGGTTGAGTGAGGTCATACGGAAGAAATGGGTAATGCGATTGCCCTCACAGGTCCACTGAATTTTAGCCTTAAGTTTCCAAAAGTCGTATTCTTGGCCAAGGATGGAGTGAAATCGCTCTTGAAGATCTTGCTCGAGGGATATGAGGAAGGTAGAGTGATGCGCAGCCAAATCTTTTTTGGATACCATGGAGGCAAGCAAGGACTTGTTTTTTTTTTTTTTGGAAATATCTCCAAAAATCTTTTTTTTTTTCAGATTTTAAGGTGGTTAGACAAGTTGTCAAGTTTATCGCTGAAATCTATTAAATCAAGAGAGTTATTTGACCAATTTTTGCAAATGGTAGGCTTAAGGGATGGGTGAGTAAGCCAAGTAGTCTCAAAGTCAAAGGGTCTTTTAGGGGTGCCTGAGGGAGATGTTGATTACACTTAAGGTAGATCGGGTTGTGGTCCAAATGAGTTCTTAAAAGATGAATAAGTTGATGAGAGTCCGGGTACATGTTCAGCCAAGGTTCCATGACTAGAGCGCGATCAAGGCATTGTTGGATTTAGTCATGATGGGTGAACCTACGATTCGTTCACGTGTAAGGTGGTCCTGGAAACTTAGGTCTAGCAGGTTTGATTGATTAATAAATTTGTAAAAGTTCTAACCTGCTGCATGTAGAAAGTGCTCCCCCTTCCTTTTCGGACTGTCCTATGATTTCATTTAAATCGCCCATCACGGGCCAAGGTAAATTATGGGAGCATTTAAGGTTTAACATACCAAGCCACAGACGATCACGAATATGATTAATGGGTGAAGCATAAATTATGGTTAACAGCCAAGGTTGGTGGTTACTTACCTGAACGACTGCATGGATTGCTCGAGAAGATTTGTGAATGACATCCATTTGTAGCTTGTGAGGGTTCCAGAGCAGCCATATGCCTCCCAATATCCATTTCCATCCACTCGATGGTTCCTTGCAAAGCCCAGAGAGTTTGCAACTCACTCCACTGCTGCTGTGTTGATTTTGGTCTCCAATAGTATCATTGCTTCTGGCTTATGGCGCTGGATGAGGTCTTATGCATGAAGGTGGAAGCGGTAGTTCCCCGCTCCCTTACACTTCCAAGCAATACAATTCATAATTTCAGGATTAGGAAAGGTTCGATGTTCATATTGCTTTGTCCTCTGTTGTGGCTGAAGATTTATCTCTGTCCATCCCAGCCATGTGAAGGTCTCCCCTATTTTTATTTGTATCTTCTGCATCCGTAGGGAATAATGGTGGTTTTTCAGTTCTTAGTCCATGGAACACATGGCGGTAATGGCTATCGGTGAAGTGAGGTAGGAGAGAACGATGTTGTGCAGTGATTTGTGACTTGCGTCCATCGGCAAGTCGATGTCTCCTAGAGCTAGGTATTTGTTGGTCATTGGTGGACGTGGTATCCAGTGCCAAGTGTTGAAGAGGGGACAATGATGAAAATGGTTGGATATTTTTGTGCCTGCTCTGCGACGATGATGGTGGTGATGTTGTAGGTGCGGGGTGGGGAGGCCTACAGTAAATAGTGGTGGGTTTAGAGGAGGGGAGATAGTGATCGGATAGTGGTGTGCTCCACTGGTAGGAAGGTGGTCATCAGCTGGTGGTGTGGAGGTGGAGGGGCATTCAGATTTAGAGGAGCCAAAGATGGGTGGCAGCAGGGTGTTGACACTGGAGGGTGGCAGCGGAGGGTGGGGGGCGTTGGTTCTATGGTTGGTGGAGTTTGGGGTGGACTTCCCAAGATAGGGGATAAGGGGTGAAGAGGCATGGTGAGGAAGGATATCATCATATTCAATTCTGGAATTTGGTGGTGTGAGATTACAGGGCCCGTGAGTGGTTTACGATGTACGATGTGATTGGCAGCTAATTATGGATGGTTTAGGATTAAGGGTATGGACATTTGGGACGTAGCTTCTTGGCTAGCAGGTGACATGTTGGAGTGGTAGTTGTCCCGAGTGCAGAAGTTGTGAGGGAGGGCTGTTGGTCTCATGTTGGATAAGTTTGATGGTTGAGGTATACAGAGGGGTTGGTGGAGAGTGGTAAGGGACGTGAGTTTGCTTAAAGAGGGCGTTATACAGGGGTCCTCATTGGTAACGGTGTTCTAGGGAAGCTCCAGCATGATTGATTGAGGAAAGTTGAGTAAGGAAGCAATTTTTGGGTTTTGGGGAGTGTCAGGTTTTCTGGGGTTCTACTTTGGGAGATTTACTTTCTGAACATTCTCTACTGGTATCATAGGCGACGAGGGGTGGTGGTTATGTGTCTGAATTTACACGTAACGGTTGATATCACTACAAGAAAACAGGCTTTTAGTGACAGGAAAATCCGTCGTTAAAAGCCCAAAATCCGTCGCTAAAAGAACTAGCGACAGATTCACTGTCTCTAAAAGAATTAGCGACGGATTCACCGTCGCTAAAAATCCCTCGTATAAAAGCCTGTCACTAATAGTTTAGCGACGGAATGTTTTAAATCCGTCGCTAAATATGTCATTTTTTTTGACGGATTTATTTTTAATTAGCGACGGATATTCCGTCGCTAATTATATTTTTAAAATTTTAATTTATTTTCTTTTTTGTCAAATTAGCGACGGATAAAATATTTTAGCGACGGAATATTCCGTCGCTAAAAAACTTATTTAGCGACGGAATATTCCGTCGCTAAATAACTGATTGTAGGAATACTTTTAGCGACGGAATTAATCCGTCGCCAAAAGTCAATTTTTCTTTTGAATTTTTTTTTATTTTTCAATTACCCAGACCTGTAATACAATTTTCAATTCTCAACAACAACGCGCAATAATCAATACAGAAAGAAATATATATAATCAATTATAAAAAATATTTATTATAAAAAAAACTCATATATGTACAAGCCGGGAACCGGATACAGCCGGTTAGGAGAGGGGAGAAGAGTACAAGCCGGGCGCGGGGGGGGGGGGAAGCTAGGAACGGGCACGGGAAGGGGCTCATCAGGGGTTGTCGAGTCCCGGATCTGGATCCTGCTGATCCGGGGCCGGCTCGGCCTGTCCAGCAGTGCCCTGCTCCCTGATCATCCTCACCACCACTGTAGCAATGCGCTGGATCTCCTCGTCGTCCAACTGAGGACGAGGAGCCGGTGTCTGTGGAGGGGCAGCAGGGGGTGAGGACGCTCCTATCACGGCACGAGCAGTCGTGCTAGGCAGGCCGCGTATGCGGCCTTTCGGCCGATTCACGACCTCCGGCGTATCCAGCCATCGCTTCAACCCCCCAGTACTCGCAGCCGTACTAGTGGACGCTGATGGCTGTCCGGACTGCTGCTCGGACCCCCTTAGCTGTTCATACGAGGCCTGCAAAAATAGTGGTTTAACGATATGTTAGGGCATTAATTAACGAAACAGACATTGAGGATAGAAAGAAAAAACATTAACAACTTAAATAAATTGACTCACATCGATCCGCCGGGCAATATCTGAAATATAGTCGCCCGCCCGGTGCGTCTCGTCCTTGTCCTTCTTCCGCACGTGCGTCTGAGTATAGGTCAGAGCTATGACCTCATCCTCCTCCAGATCCGGGTGCTCGACCGCGTTCATGTGTCGGACGATGTCGTGTGGCACCGACCCCCCCGTGTGCGTCGGATCTCTGTTCTGTCTGTTCTCAGCCCCGCTCTTACTCTTGGCGTCCCAACCTGGATCCGCAGCCCACCGATCTATCATCTCCGCCCATACACGGTGAGATATCCAATGTGGGGGATATCTCGTCATGTCCGTCATCGGGGCACCCGCGGGCAGCGCCTTCTTCGCCCGGTCCCGTGCATCGTGGAGCCATCGGCGGTAATTCTTGCCGATGTAGGCAAAGAAAGCCTGCTGCCCCAGTACCTGCTGCTGAGGCGTGTCAAACGTGAACCCCTCCTGTAAGGCATTCAATAACACAAATTAACAACATAAAACAAACTGTAATTAAACATTTACTAACGCTGAAAAAAATACTTCACCGTACCAGCCACTCCTCCCATAAGGCCTCCCTCGCAGCGGCATCCCAGTCCTTCCAGTACAGGCGTGGCTCGAAGAATCGGCCCTTCACAAGAACGCCGATCTTCGTCCTCGCCTGATTCTCCAGGATCCTGCCAAAGAAGTAAATAAATAAATTAATACAGTTCAAATATAAATTAACAGCCCAAAATTTTAAATATAAGGCATGAGGTGATATTTTTAGTACTTACAGGCCCTCCTGCGTGAGCGTAACTCTCTGTTTACGCTGGGGGTCGATGCGTACCCCGCGTGTCGGACCACGGCCTCGTCGAGATCCTACAAAACACAGACATTAATACAGTTCAAATATAAGGCTAGCGAAAATGTACGAAACACCGTTATCAACTATACCTGAGGTAGAACCCACGGAAGATGGAGAATGCACGCGCGTGTGGGATGAATCTGCGTCGGGCTGAGGCGACGGCGACGGCTGGGGCTGGGGCCCATCTGCTATCCGCGATCACTCTGTGCCTCGTCATCAGTAGGCAATGACGAGGTGGGACCCACCGGGGAGGAAGCAGCTCGGCGTCCAGCCCGGCCACGAATAGCCCGTATCCTATCCATATCTGACTTCATATAGATAAATTACAAAGACATTAACACGTTAAAAATAATAATTTGGCAAAAATCATCATCGGCACAATAGCTATATATATACATATGAACGGATGTGCAAAAACACATCATTAAACACCAAGTTCTAAAAGTTCTACTACATTTTTCCCGTGATGTTACAACATTACAAGTCAATCATTTTCAGTTTGCGAATCATCTTCATCACTTTCCCCGCCATCCTCTTCTTCGTGGGACTCGTCGTCCTCTTCATCTTTAATTCATCCTCTTCATCAGTAGACTCGGTCACATCATCTCCAACACTTTCCACGTCTTCCGCGTCATCATCTACGACTTCTTCTCCTACAAGAAGTGTTGTTGGAAGAGGAAGATCGTCCTCCTCGTTGTTGACCTCAACAGGGAACAAGACACGTGGTTGGTCGGCTTGAAAGGAGTCTAGCTCACTGTCATATGTCACGGGCAATTTCTTGGACTTGATAGTTGTATACCAATGAGATTTGGGATTGGCGACGTCCTCCGCGTAAAAGACTTGTACAGCTTGACTAGCAAACACAAAGGGCTCGTCTGATGCAAGTCTTGACTTGACATTGACATCTACAATCCCTTGAGAGCTAACACGGATTCCTCTACTGCATGTGACATCGAACCACGTACACTTGAACATTACCAGGAGGTTTTGGGAACCCAGATATGTTAGCTCAACAATCTCATCTAGCTCTCCGTAAAAATCCATGCAATTCTCGGCATAACAGTCGCCGTTGACCAAGACTCCACTGTTTTGGGTTTGTTTTGTTCGGTCATCATCTTTTACGTTAAACCTAAACCCGTTGATGATATAGCCTCCATAACAGGATGTTTGTTTGTTAGGGCCTTCGGCTAGTAATTTCAAGCAGGAGGCCACTGGTCTATCCATTGACTGAACCTATTGTAGATGACGGTAAAAATTAAGGATAAATCAGTATACTAATTGGCCACAGAACTGTATATAACACATAATATAATTTCGTTAAACAATCTTACACAGATTTTGAACCACTGTACAAATTGTGATTTCCGATGAGATTCAAGTCCAGCGGGATCAGTGATTAAAGATTCCGCATCGAACTCACTGCAAACCAATATAGTTGACTCACTTAACACACACTTTCAATTATGTACAGCAATGTAAGTGAATTAAGACTTTAACTTACTCAACGAATGCCAAAACTTCATCGCAATTTAGAAGGGCATATATTGTTGCAGCACTGTACTCTTCATCCGTTAGCCATCGAGTATACGTTCGGCCGAACGGACTCCCTGGCTGCTTGAATATTGACAATTGCCCTTCCAAATTTGTGCTTGCTCTGAGGTCATTTCGGCCTAGTTGATTTAACCTTGTACCAACATCAGGCCCGAAATATTGACTACAAAAGTTTACAAGTTCTTCCATTACATAAGCCTCCGTAATTGAGCCCTCAACCCGAGCCTTATTACGGACTTTTTTCTTTAAATGGAACATGAACCTAGAAGTTTAGCGAATCGAGTTAGGTGGAATATGAATGATAACAGATGTCGCATTAAGTGTAAACGAACAACTGTAACAATTTAAGGATTACCTCTCGAAGGGATACATCCACTGATATTGCATGGGTCCACCCATCTTAGCTTCATATGCCAAGTGAACAGGCAGATGCTCCATTGAATCAAAGAACGAAGGTGGGAAGATTTTCTCCAGCTTGCAAATCGTCACCACAATGTTCTTCTCAAGCACTTCCATGTTACTCACCCGGATCGTAGAAGAGCATATATCTTGAAAGAAATGAGATAATTCAGTCAAAGTCTCGCAAACAACCCGTGGCAACAGTCCCCGGAAGGCAATAGGAATGAATCTCTCCATGAATACGTGGCAGTCATGACTCTTCATCCCTTGGAACTTGCATTCCGATACATTGCAACAACGAGATATGTTGGACGCAAACCCATCCCGAAGCTTCAAATTCTTAACCCACTGACAGACCTTCTCCACTTGTTTCTTGTCTAGACAGTAAGGTGCTTTCGGAAGTATGGTCCTTCCACTGACTGTCCGAGGATGCAATTCACGGCGTACACCCAACTGTTGTAGATCCCTTCTCGCTTTAAGGTGATCTTTTGATTTGCCCTTGACATTCATCACTGTGTTGAACACATTATCAAAAACTTTCTTCTCAATATGCATCACATCCATGTTGTTTCGGATAACGAGCGTCCTCCAGTAGGCTAACTCCCAGAAGATACAAAATTTTCTCCAGTTGTGCTCTTTCCCGAACCCTGCAATCTTTGGATCCGGCACACCCTTACCGTGTGGTATGTCAGTATCAAGTGCCTCCAGGTGTGAGAGTACTTCTTCACCAGATGGGTAGTCCAGTGTGACAACCTCACGCTCGATTGTCCCGTCAAATTTATCCTTCTGCCTACGAAACTGATGGCCCGGTGGCAAAAGCTTACGGTGACATCCGAACCACGAGGCCTTTCCGCCGTGCTTTAACGTATGACCGGGGTTCACGCCCATACAAGCAGGGCATGCTAGCTTCCCATGTGTGCTCTAGCCACACGTCATTCCCAATGCGGGAAAATCATGTATAGTCCACATCTGAAAATTTTGTTTAAGGGATGCATCATATGTTTCGACTCCATGATTCCATAACTGTTTTAACTCATCAATCAACGGCCTTAAATACATATCTATGTCCTTACCGGGGCTCTTCGGCCCCAGAATAAGCAACGACAAGAACATATACGGCTTCTTCATGCACATGCCTGGTGGAAGGTTGTAAGGGACAATAATAATAGGCCAACAGGAGTAAGGCGTGGTAGACTGACCAAAAGGGTTGAACCCATCGGTTGCCAGACCAAGTCTAACATTCTGAACTTCCTGAGCAAAGACTGGATGCCTGCGGTCAAACTCCTTCCACGCCTCTCCATCAGCTGGGTGTGTCAGCACATCGGCATCGTTGCTGCGAGTCTCACGGTGAGCCCTCATATGTTCAGCCGTATTGGAGGAGTAGTACATTCTCTGAAGCCGTGGTGTGATCGAGAAATATCGCAATATCTTCCATGCAATGTTTTTCTTCTTCCCTTTGTCCGGTTTGTACCTCGAATGATCACATACTGGACACCGTGACAAATCCTTATTCTCTTTCCAAAATAACACACAATCGTTATTGCACGCATCTATCCTGTCATAGCTCAACCCAAGTTTCCTCATCATCTTCTTCGCGTCATAGTACGACGGCGGTATCTTTTCACTTTCGGGCAGTATTTCTTTGATTAAGGTAACAAACTCGTTAAAACCTTTCTCACTCAGCTCGTGGTCTGATTTCAACTGTAATAACCTACTAACCGCAGACAGTCGTGTGTGTTTCGGAGCTCCATCCCACAGTGGCTCTTCCGCAGCTCTCAACAACTCATAAAACTGATGAGCCCCCTCGTTCGGCAGTTGTGGACTGTCGTCACCCCAGTCAATATTAGCATGCCCAACATCCATAATCATATCTCGGTAATCATATCGTGCCTCCTCCCTAACTTCAGTTTGACTAATCAGGTTGGACAACAATACTATCGTTTCCCTGTGCTACGTCCACCTTGTGTATCCACCCATAAAACCGTACCGACGAAGATGCCATTTTACTTCAATTCTTTTTCTCCAGTGCAACAACTCACATATACCGCACGAACACCTTATCTTATCAAGGTCAACATGTGCAGGATGCGCATAAGCGAAGTCGAGAAATTCGTCAACGCGACACTCAAAATCTTCAGCATTCTTCCTTTTCATCCAACTTCGATCGACTGACATGACGACTGAATTATCGTACTGTATACCACCTTCAATTATGACCAGTGATTAGGCATTGCCGATGTAAATATGAATACATGAATGTTACAACATGTTTACATATTTCCCCTCCACTCTTCAACAAGTAGTGGTCCTATCCCATTCAGAAAAGTACATGTTTATAAAACAGTTTTTAACTCATGCTTAGTCCCATGTCTGTGAAAGATTCGACAGCACCTCCCCGCATTTCTCCAAGTACACGACATCGATTAGGTGTTCTAACATTCATCTAACCTTGCTCAAGAAGGTTTGACGGATGTTAGAAAACCAGATCTGTATGCACCCGGAGAAACACACGAGAACGTGTACCAAATATCCATGACATAGAATACAAAGCATGAGTTTAAACACTGTTTTATAAACAATTAGCTTTTTCAAATTGTCAAAACTGGACATCCAAAGGCTCATTACAAAGCATTACTTTTGAAATGAGTACCTTTGAACGGGAACTAAGGGTTTCTATGCATGCATGCGCTCAGAAATTGATAACATATGCAAGAATCATTCCGAAATATCAAAACTGCAGAAAGATCGTTATTTAGTCCTAATTACGGTTATTTAGTCCTAATTAGGGTTTAATTGTGCCGAGTAGTGTTGATTAGTCATAATTAGCGCTAATTAGGCTTAATTGGGTTATTTTAGTACAAATTACGACTAATTAGGCTAAATATAATCAATATGCGCGTAATTGGGTTCATTTTGGCTAATTTGGGGTAATTACAGCTACTTTGATTTTCATTAGGTTTTTAGGGTTAATTAAAACTAATTAGGCTTGTTAGAGCTAATTAATTAGGGTTAATTGATTTATTAAAATATTTATTTTTTAAATGTCAGACACCGTCGATCAGACGTGGTGTCCGTGTCTGCGTTAACTAACAGGTATCTCAATCCAATTGGGTTCCATCCTCCGTCAACAATCTCAATTCTCAATTCTCAAATGCCGCCTAATGCAATAAAAATTAACAAAAATCACACATTCAATACAATTGGGTTCCATCCTCCGTCAATAATCTCAATACACAATTAACAATCTAAAATCATCAATTAACAACCTAAAATCATCAATTAATAATCGCAATTACTTCAAATGCACAGCTGATAACCTAAAATCATCAATTAACAACCTAAAATCACAGATCAATAATCACAATTCTCAAATACACAATTAACAACCTAAAATTATCAAACAAATTATCAATGTTCAAATAGAAAAAAATTGTTCAAAATGCCCATATCTGATGCGCTTGAATTATTTCAATTTAGGGTTCGATTATATTAGGGCATTCAATTTAGGGTTCAATTAGTTTAATTTAGGGTTTGGTTCGATAACGGGCATTCAATTTAGGGTTTAATTAGGGTTCAATTAGGGGGTTCTATTGAATCAATTTAGGGTTCGATTAATTTGGGGCATTCATTTTAGGGTTCAATTTAGGTTTCAGTTGGATTAGGACATTCAATTTAGGGTTCAATTAGGAGTTAATTTAGGGTTCGGTTCGATTAGGGCATTCAATTTTGGAGTTTAATTATGGTTCAATTACTTCAATTTATGGTTCAATTAGGGGCTTCTATTGATTCAATTTAGGGTTCGATTGATTTGGGGCATTCAATTTAGGGTTCAATTAGGGGAGGTTCAATTATTTCAATTTAGAGTTCGATTGGATCAGGGCATTCAATTAGGGGTTCAATTACAATTAATTGGTTCAATTAGGTTGAATCGGGGGTTCATTACAATTAATTGGTTAAGTTAGGGTTAATCAGGTTTAATTGGAGTTAATTCGTTCAATTAGGGTTACGCGGGATTAATTACTGTTAATTGGTTAGTTTAGGTTGAATCGGGGTTCATTACAATTAATTGGTTCAGTTAGGATTAATCAGGTTTAATTGGGGTAAATTCGTTCAATTAGGGTTACGCGAGGTTAATTACTGTTAATTGGTTAGATTAGGGATAATTACGGTTTGATTAGCAATAATTGGGAACAAATTAAGGATAGTTAGGGTTTATTCGGGCTAATTATACTTTAATTAGGGTTTAGGGTTTAAGGTTAACCGGTTTAAACAGGTTTAATTGGAGCTAATTACGATTAATTGGTTCAATTAGGGCTAATCAGGGCTAATTAGGGTTTATTGGTTCAATTAGGGTAAATCGGGATTAATTAGGGCTAATTGGTTAGATTAGGTTGAATCGGGGTTCATTACAATTAATTGATTCGGTTAGGGTTAATCAGGTTTAATTGGAGTTAATTCGTTCAATTAGGGTTACGCGGGGTTAATTACTGTTAATTGGTTAAATTAGGAATAATTACGGTTTGATTAGGGTTAATTTGGTTTAATTAGGGTTACTTGAGAACAAATTAGGGATAATTAGGGTTTAATCGTTACAATTACATTACAACAAATTAAATACAATACAATACACTACAAAAAATTAAATTTAATTACATTACAACAAATTAAATTCAATTACATTATAGCAAATCAAATACAATTACATTACAATAGATTAAATACAATTACATTATAACAATAGATTTAATGCGATAAATAATTTCTAACATATAATTACATTATGACAACAGATTAATTTCTAGCATACAATTACATTATAACAACAGATTAATTCAATATGCTAAATAATTTCTAACCGGGAAAAAAAGTGAGTTCAGGCAGTGGTGGTGCGAGGCGGATGACGATAGTGGCGCACGGAAGGCAGCGGCAGAGGGTGGTGGTGCGGCGGAGGGGGAGGAACTGTGGTGATGGTGGTGCGACTGTGAGGTGGCTATGGCAGTAGTGGGGTAGCTGTGGGGCGACGAGGTGGCAATGGGGACGGCAGATCTGAGGGGAGAGGGAAGGGCGGTGTGGTGGTGGCGGGGGGGCCTGTCGCCGGCGTGGGGGGCTGGTGGGGAGGGACGGAGGCGGGGGCCTGTCGCCGGTGTGGGGGCTGGTGGGGAGGGACGGAGGCTGGGGCCTGTTGCCGGAGTGGGGGGCTGGTGGGGAGGAAATACGGGGAGAGAGAGAGAGAGAGAGAAAGAGAGAGAGAGAAATCTGGGTATTTAAGAACACATTTAGCGACAGACATGTCCCGTCGCTAAAGATCCGTCGGTAAAATCATTTAGCGACGGTTTATACCGTCGTTAAAAGACCGTCATTAAACGTCCGTCAGGAATGGTTTTACCTACGGATTAATCCGTCGGTAAAATATTTTTTTGGACAACGTTTTTACTCACGAAAATACCGTCGCTGAAAATATCTTTAGCAACGGAACGACTTCCGTCACTAAAAGTCCGTCGCTAAAACCCTTTTTTTTCTTGTAGTGTATACCTTGTTTGTTAGTAGGGTCCATGAGAAGATGATTGTAATGGGTTGGTTAAACAAGGGCTTTCTACTGAGAGTCTTTGAGGGGGTCGTGGGAAAAGTATTCTCAGAGGGTCAGATGTCAGTGTCAGAGGGATTTGGTCTGTCGTTTGTGGTAATTGCCCTAAATCGTGTTTTTCGGCCGACGTCGTACGAGCGAGTGGGAAGGGAGTGGGTATTTTGGTTAGGACGATGGAACCTGTTGTCGATTCACCTACTGAAATTTTGACCCTCATTTGGCTGGTGTTCGATCTGGGCTTCGGCACAAATAGGGTGGGGGGTCTTGGCGTCACCATCGATTTACAGTGGTCTATTTGCGACACTTATGATGGTCAAGGACCGGTGCGGCGGTGCGTCACTAGAGTCTAAGGTCTATCTTCTGGTACGTCAATCTGGTCCGCAATAGGAGTTTTCTGATCTGGTTTTAGCCGTTGTTGGTGGTTGGTTTCCATAGCTGTATTCACGGGAATGACAGAGAGATGGAAGATTTTTATATTGTAGGTTTTGGACACAGAGGCGGGCAAACCGCCCCTTGTAATGGATATGGTGATTGTGTCGATCTGTAGAAGAATGCCGATCTTTTTGCCAATAAGGCTGAGTATTTCCCGATCAAAGTATTCCAGAGGGAGTCCATTTAGGCGCACCCAAACTGCTAAAGTTGCAATCTTTTGGGTGTCGGGGTCGAAGTTGTGACTCCATCTCTAAATAGAGAGACAATGGATTCTAATAAACCAAGGGCTTTGTTCCAAAGCTTTGTGGTAGTCATTCTCCCGATAAAATTTGATTATATGGAAGCCATTGGCCAATTGGATGACTTTTAGATTCCCTGTTGGGCGCCATTTTCCATTTAATTGTGGGGCAATTGCAGTGGTAGAGAAGAAGGCACCAATCGTTTTGATGATGAGGGTCTTCTTCCAAGGTTGTCTGATGCGGGTTTTTGTGGTGGTTGTAAGGTGGATGACTGGAGTATGGGATTTGTTAGATTGGGTTTAGGTGGAGATAGGTTAGTCATCATCACCTAGGATCATATCCGTGGTGCCATTTCCCGTTTGTTGGATTAAGGTGTCTTTGAAGGAGATGGTGGCTAGGGTTTTATGGTGGCCTTGGTTGGGTGGATCGGAGCTGTTTGGTTTTGGTGGATACCAACATGCTGGTGGATCGGGGTTGCCTTCCCAGCAAAAGGAGACGGGATATGATAAGGGTGTTGCAACTGGAGTGGTTGATTGGAGGATGTGGAAGGTAGTTATGGAGTTTTACTGGGGTTCAAGATGGTGACTTTGAGGTGGTGGTTCCCCGGTTGGAGAAGAGCAGAGGAGGGTAATCATAGAAAAGCCGTTTAAAGTAAAGCTGACTTCTTTGCTGAGTCTTGAGTCTTCTGCTGACTTCACCCTCTCCTTTTTTTTTCTTCCACTTTTTCCTCCTCTGCCCAAGCAGGCAAACAACCTATTTTCTTTCTTTTCTTTTCTGTTGCTGCCGATTGGGCCTTCTTTTCTCTCTCTTTTTTGGCTTCTGCTAGAATCCCTCTATGGTTGCGCTTTTCTTTTTGCTGACTTATCTTCCTTCTCTTTTTTTGTTCTCCTCCCCTTTTTGCTGAGAGAGTCTCTCCTTTTATTTCAAACAGAAGATAATCTTCCCCGTTTTTGATAAGCCTTAACTTATCTTTTCATTTCTTTGGCTCCACATGATAAGCTCGGGCTCAAGGACTTTCAATGCTCATCTAATTACAAGCCACTATTTTTTATATATTTTTTTAATCTCCAAAATATTCAAGTACTTCATCTGTACTTTTCATTTGGATGGAATATATGTATAAGTTCATATCAATCCCTTCCTTGAAGCATCTTTAAAAGCATTTCATAATGGAGCCATATCCATTAATTTATGGGTTTTCTTTAATCTCTTTTTGTTAAAAGGCCACCCATTAAAATTGGGCTAACCTCTATTTGGATTAAAGGAAGGCCCAGGTCCGTGAAAATTTCTTTGCCAACACATGTCTATATATTACACTACAGTGTTAGGACATTTTACACTGTGCTTGCAATTTTCTTTGCCTCCAGGAATTACACTTGAGTGGTAAGGTGAAATCTATACCACCTTTTTACACTACAGTGATAGGACATTTTACACTGTGCTTGCAATTTTGTTTGCCTCCAAGAATGATACATTGAGTGGTAAGGTGAAATCTATACCACCTTAAAGGAGAAGCTTGATAGCACCAATTGAACAAGCCAGAGGATGTTGTTTGTGGTTTGTTATTTATGCAAATGATTTGAGTCCACAAAGAGCGGCTATTGAATGCTAAACTATGCTCACAGATTCCTTGAGCTGAGTCGCACCTAACATCTAGTTTACAAAATCAAAAAAAGAAAAATCTCTAAATAAAACGTTACCCAAGACCGTCAGAGTTTCATCTTTTCTGTCAAAGTATAACATAGTGACACACCCACCTCTTTGCGTTGAGAGTTAAAAACAACAGCAAATTGGAGCTCTGGAAAGCTTATGCAAGAATCTAATTTTTTTACCATATGATCATGAAATACATATTCAGTTTGTGTATAAATGTTAGGGAGAAGAGATCTATCCTCAGCGCTAGACCAAATAAACTCTAGAGGAGTTACTAATTGACTTGCTCTTATACTTGTGGTCTGCCCCACAACAACTCTTATCTGTGAAGTTGAAAAGAGCTCCGCCTTGATACACTACATTCAAATTATTATACTCCTTCCCTTCCAAAAAACCACACATACTAAATATTTAAGTCATATATTTGTATTTTCTATTCTACTTTAAGAGGGAGAGAATGGAGAGGGGGGAGGGAGAAGTGAGTCAGGAGAGAGAAAATGAGTCGATGGATAATTAAATCAGGAGATAAAAATAGAATAAAAAAGTATAAAAAGACAAATATGAAAATCCAACTACACGATCTTTCTTAATTTAAAAGGGGGAGTAACTTTTTTGAGACGGCTTAAAAAGGATATATGATCAATTTTTTTTGAGACGGGAAGAGTAGCTTACTATCCACGTCACCGAATTGCACAGAAATTGCTGAGCTTTTTTTGGCCATTAGAATCCTTTTCAGCATTAAATAAAATTTTAACTTTTGCATGCATAGGTATATGCCTCCTTATTTAAAAGCATGACATGTGCATAGCAGATGAACATTTAAAATTAGGTTTCACTATTGAGAAGTTGGCATTCGATGCGCAATGTCAATAGAGATGAAGCCGCAGAGAGCACAGGTGGCCACACACCCTCCTTCAGCTCCTCGAAGTTCCCTCCTTTTTATAGATTATTATATACACTGCTAGGACATATTGTACCACCTCTTACGTACATTACCGTGATAAACTTTGGATAGTATTAAAATTTCAGTAAAAATTACAATAGAAAAAGAAAGGAAAATCTTCACTAACAGGTAGAACACTACAAGAAACAGAATCTTTAGCGATGGACTTTCAGCGATGGGCACTATCCGTCTTTGAAAGTCACTTTTACCGATAGATTACCCCGTCAGTAAAAATCCGTCAATAAATATTTTTACCAAAAGAAACCTCTGTTGCTAAAAGCCTTTATCGACGGGATTTTTGCGACGGATATTCTGCCGCTAAATTTTTTTACAATATTTTCTATTTTCAGCTAACTTTTTTTAAATATTTTAAAAAATATTTAGCGACAGAATAAACCGTCGCTAAAGTGTTTGAAGGCAGGCTTTTAGTAACGGATTCAGCTGTTGCTAAAGCCTCGTCGCTAAAAGTCAATAAAAATTTTGAAACATGACTTTCAGCTACAGGAGCCATCATTAAAAGTCATGTTATAAGGATTAATTCCCCTCTTTCTTTCTCTCTCCCTGTTTTCTCACTCTTTCTCTTTCTTTTCCATCTTGCACACCGGTGACACCTCCCCTCAGGCGACACCCCCTTCCCCTCGGCGATAGGCCCCACATCTCATCCACGCTGTCACTATCACACCACTACTGTCGCCGCTGCCGCATCACTGCTGTCGCTAACTTACATGCTACAATTTATAATGTAATGCATGTTATGTTGAATTTGTTATAATGTAGAGTGTAACTTAATTTACTAGTTATAATGTATAGTGTAATTGTATATATAGTGTAAAATGTATAGTGTAATTTGTTACATGTTGTAAGTTTAATTAACCCAAATTAAACACAAATTAACCCTAAGTAACACTAGTTAACCCTTATTTACTCTTAATTAAACCCTTATTAGCATTAATCAATCCTAATTAAATCTAATTAATCCTAATCAACCCTAATTAGTACTAACTAGCCCTGATTAATCTTAATTAACTCTTAATTAAATCGTAATTAACTCTAATTAAACTATATTAACTCTAAACATCACTAATTATCCCTAATTAACACTGATCAACCTAATAACTCTCAATTAAACTCTAATTAGCACTCATTGACCCTAATTAAACCCAATTAAAACTAATTAACTCTAATTAGCCCTGTTGGGGCCCTAATTTGCCCTAATTGACACTAATGAACCTAATTAGCCCTGATAAATCCTAATTAAACCGTACACGATGAGTGCTTTGACGTACCTGGAGAAGGATGAGGTGTGTGCTTTGACTTACACGATGACGCACACGAGGAAGAATGATAAGGATGATGCACATCGGGAGGGGGACTTCGTTTTAGATATTTCTCGACAGATCGATGGAAGTTACAAATTAATTTATTTTTAATTAAAATTTTAGCTATGTATTCGATGTCTTTTGCCTTATTGTCTTCAATGTTAAACCACTATTTTATATGCCTCGTATGCATAGATTGGAGGATCTGGGCAGCAGTCCGGACAACCATCAGCATCCACGTATACTAGTACGAGTATCAGAGGATTGAAGCGGTGGCTGGATACACCAGGGTTGTCAATAGGCTGAAAGGGCGCATACGTGGCCTGCCCTGTACGACTGCACGTGTCATGATAGGAGCATCCCCAACCCCTACTACCCCCCCACAGACCCAAGCATCGATTGCGGTGCGATAGTAACACCTGGACGATGTTTGTTGCATTGAGGAGGTGTTCATGATGATCAAGACTCATGATCAGGTAGATACACTTTATACGATTACTAAACACTATATACGATTACTATCGAGATTAACGCGTCCGTGCCTTTACCTGCATGACATTGTTGCTGGACATACCGAGCCAGATTCGAATGACAGTATCCCCATGGACGAGGGCGATTAGCAGGATCAGATCCCAATCTCGACGAACTCTGAGCACTTCCTCTCTTCCCCTCCTGTCCGCTCTTTGAGTTGTGTTCCCTTCCCCTCCCTTTATTTGTATCCTCATCTAGTTCTTGTGCCTGCCCCCTGTTATAAGTGTTTCACAGTTCTGAATGAACAAATTTTGTATATATTTTATTCTTCAATTAGTATAGAATTTGAAATTTAATACACACACACACACACACACACAATATCTCTCTCTGTGTTTTAGGGTTAAATAATTACCGACGGATAGCAATTATTTAACCCTAAAGTGGGTTGAGAATTGAGGTTTGAATTTGAATTACAGGTTTGGATATTAAGAAAATAAAAAAATTTATTTTTAGTGATAAATTTTATCCATCGCTAAAAGTCTTTAATTAAAGTGTACTAAAAACCTATTATTCCATCGCTAAAGTTATTACTGACGGAGTTTTGGCGATGGAAAGTCTGTCGCTAAAAGTCCATTACTTTTTGCCGGCAGACTTTTAGCAACGTCGCTAAAAGTTCGTCAGTAATACCTTTACCGACGAGATACTCCGTTGCTAAATATTTTCTAAATTATTGTTTAAAAAAATGAAATTCAACTAAAATACGAAAATTATCTTTAGCGATGGAATGTCGGTTGCGAATTATTTATTGTCCCTCGCTAAAATTTCATTTTTTTTGCTACGAATTTCCACATTCTGTCGCCAGACTTTTAACTACGGGGTTAATCCCAATGGACTTTTAGTATTTTTTGATGGAATAGGGACTTTTAGCAAAGAAATTCCTCATTTTGCTTTTGATAAATGCATTGACGAATTCAAACGTTTCCGCCATCTTAATTGTTTTATTACACAAGTGTTCATTTGTGCAAATTTTTTGGCTCCACCAGTGAATGTGAATGAACCCTTTAAAACTTTTTACATTTTCAGTTGCACACTTCTGTTTTGGCCAGTTTTGGTTGTACTGGTAAAGAAAGAAACTCCTTTGCGGGTTGGAATATATCTAATCAGAAGCAAACTAGTTTGCAGACACTGGGCTCATTGACGTAAAGAAATCGTCCAGGTAAGTAGATTGGATTGAGCGCTGAACTTCAGGCCGAGTATTTTGTTACCAGGTGGCCTTTACCCTAGTTTTAGTTACCCTAGTTTTAGTGAATTGTTGTTGTCCAAGGTGCTTTTTGGGCGGCGGTAGGTGTGTTTCCTGTGTGGTGCTCCTCCATTTTTAGGGTTTAGTCTGGTTTGTTCGGTTCTTGGCTGGCTTGTTGTTCTCAGTATGTCTTCTTCTTGAATTGAATCCTCCAATTTGGATGAAATTCTAATCCTGAGCTCCTCATCTAGTAATGGTTGATCCTGAGCTCCTTTTGTTTCTGAAATTGAAGTGGTGTTTGCACTGCTGGGCTATCGATCGGGTACCTCTGACACAACCGATGAATAGTGCAAAATCTTTTTTGCCTTTCGAGCTGAGGACTTCGTTAAAAAGAAAAACTAACTGATGATAATATACTGAACAAATCTAAAGATGATCTTCCCACTAAGATGATAAAGACAATCTTTACAATACAATGAACACAGGTACGACAGCGTATTAGGTTTTCTATCGATACGAGACAAATCATCTAATAGACGGACTAAAACAAAAGGCTAAACAAACTATCTTCGTATTCTAGTTTTGTTGATGGATTAACGACCCCTCTTTTCTACAACTGCTCATCTTTATCTTTATTAGGAATAACTTCTTAGGCTCCGTGATCAACCGTTTTCATCGAAGTCTCCACAATCGTGCTGATAACTGTCTACTATAGAAATTGCTTATCAACTATTGCTGTCGATCTTTTGCCATGTCTTTACATTATCTGACATTGTTGATTTGGTCGTGCCTTTAGCGATTTTCCTCCTTGTACGGGTCATTCAAATATTTTGATTCTTGCGTTTTCTCTTTCAATCACGTATCTTCCCCTTTTCATTCGGTAACTGACGATAACCGTGACAGTCGTGTCTCTTCCCATTTATTTCATTAATGCACTTCTTTTGTGGTTATCATCGTGCCACGTGTCCACATGTTATTTGTGAGAATATTGGTGCCAACATTGCCCCCTTTATTTGCATGATGTGTATAATCGTGCGAGTTAATTACTGTTTGGCTCAACCTCCAACGTTCTGGCTTTTAACCATTTATTGAGGTTGAGCTTAAATTGAATTATGTTAGCACTTTATCAGCGTATCTTTATATTTCACTGATCATAGCAAACATTAGAATTTTTGCTTATTCCTTCCTAGAATCATGGTGAAGAAAAGAGTTATGCCACTGGGAGATGAGGGCGAAGGGGTCGATTGTCATGTTAATCCTCGATGGGGCGTTGGTGGTCTTATGGCCCATGTCCATCCCATCGATTCTCGTGTTCTAATTCCTTACAAGAAACGCCCAAAACCTATCAGCCCCCATATTTTGGGTCTGTCTTTTAGGGTTTGTCCTAAACCCTTAAAGGATACCCAATTGACAATTCAGAAAAGTTGTTGCTCAGTTCGTCTTTTTTGAACTGGAAAGGCTGGCATGAATCTGGTTTGCCAATAAGATCTTGGCTGACTCTTCGTTTGTCAATTTTTTTTTGCCGATAAGTGGGGGCGGCAAGGTATTTATGAACTAATCTTTATGTCCAAAGATTCTCCTAAGGTGGATCGATGGCTTTTGTCTTCTTCTTTTTGCTTCTGGTCGATTACTACCAATGCATTTATGCTGAGGAACAAAATAATGGCCCTTACCAATTTTTATGTATGTGCCCTAATAGGCCTTTTGCCGATTGGCAATCATGCCAATGCTTTGATCTATTGTAACCCTACTGGTTTGACCCTTGAACTTTCTTCTTCAAAGTACTCCGACATTTTTGATAGATATTTCCTCAGATCGCAATCGAATGCTAATGCTTCTCCCGATTTGAAAGAGTTAGCTATTTTTCTCTGGATGTGGCTTTGTCGTAATTTTTTTTGTGTCTCGAGTCTTTCCTTAATCAAGGAAAACATGAACTTAGCTATTAGCTTAGCTCATGATAGGGAATATGTACTCGCACCTTTATTGTTGAGAAACTTATATAAATCAATGTCTATTATGGTAGGTAAAAAGATTCATTGGAGTATTGGTGGTCCATTCTGGTTGGTTCAATTATCGCTACAAGCTTATTTCCCACAATTTCTTCCTTTTATCCCTGTTCGGCCCAATACTTCCTTCTTAACCTACGGACATCGTTTTTCTTTGGGTAAAATCAAGCGTCACTCCTTCATATCTTGTTTTTATTCCTTCTTTGATTTCATCCATCTCAAACGTTCACATTCATTTCTTACTAGAGAATTTGGACTTGCTTGATTTAGAACCCCCCGTACTCATATAGATGATGTGATGTCTATAGAGTTTCAAGATTATGTCCGAAAGACATGGGCTAACTTTCTTTATGGACAATTTCTTTATGTGGGCAGTCAGATCACTAGCTCACCATCAGGAGTCTGTGCCTATGAGCGCACATCCCTTCTCAATTTGGCCAAGAATTCAGATTGGTACAAGGAATTCTAGCCCCTTTTTTCATCGATAATGGTTTTTTGGAAGCCAAGGAAAGAATGAAGAGGGTAACTAAAAACCATATCAAGATGATAGATAAAGCTGTTGACCGATAGATGGACAGTTTTACGCCTAACTTTGTAACTCGTACTGCTATATCAGTTTGTTCTTTTGATTCATGGTATCAAGGTTGTGTTTTCAAACTGTATGATGACATTAGATATGTCGACTGCATGGTCTACGTAGCTCTAGACAGTCCACATTGTCCAGGAAACTTATCTTCGCTTTGATACCACTTTGACTGCTGGTATCAAATTATTTACCATGTTTTTGGGTTTATTGATATAGAAGACGGTAACCACCCTACCATCACCAGAAAAAGGAACCAATCATCTTCTAAAGGGACCTCTCAACAAGCGCGGGGCAAGAAAGGGAAAGAACCTGTTGTTGAGTCTTCTCGGGAGGAACACGATGTCAACGAGGAGTCAGACGATTCTCCTGCAGATATGTCAACATAAGAAAAGGAAGAGGTTGAAGAAATAGAAGAGGATGATGAAGTAGATGATGTTCCTCTTATTCATAAGAGCAATAATTCAAGAGAGCAAAAAGCAATCAGAACCCGTGTCTGATGATCTTGCTTCCAATCCTCAGCTAAATGCGCCGATATCGGTCGTTCCTTTAAACATTGTTCCCCTCATCCAGACTACTTCAGCTATCATTAGTTTCCAATCATCCTTGAATCCAGGTATGAACCCTTTTACTACCGCATCTCATGCTGATAACAAACTTTTAAAGAGTATTTGATTATGATTTTGCTTCATGTAGTTGATGAAAGTGCTACGCCGGCCAAAAGGTTGAGCAATACTCGAAGAAGATTAGGAGGCTTTTATTGCACCGGTCGATCAGCATGGGGCTCTTTTAACCACTTCATCGGGCACATTTATGACTAAGCCTAAGGCCACTCACAGAAAAAATATTGCATGCAAGACTCGTTTCAGTGGAAGAACCATGTCGCTGAAGGTAAATTTCTTATTTTGTCAATTCTTGTGTTTATTACCCAATTCTATTTCTTACCTTCTTATTAGAATTTGTGTGCTACTACCATCAAATTGACTCAGGAAAGTGCCAATAAGGATGAGGATCCTTTAAATGACAATTTCTCTTTTGATGAACCTGTTGATGAGCCAACTGATACAGAAGCTATCAGTGGTGAAGGTCCTCCAGTTGTTGCTACCCATCAATCGGTGTCTTTGCCTCAATAGGTTTGTGGATTCTAATCGCTTTATATGTTTTACTATTAAAAATAACTCATACCTCTTTCTTGTCTATACACCAAATCAGTGAGCCTTGGGATATTCAAGATGAGGGAGATTCTGATGAAAACTCTAGTAGTCATCATTCCAATCAATCGGGCAATATTCCTCTACCTATTTTTCCAGTGGCTGAAACTTGTCCTCCAGCTAAAATCTATTCTCCTGCTGTTGCAGATCCAGTTAAGGACTCAGAAGCCACTCCTGCTCCATTTGTTCATACCAATGCTATTCCTTCGATGCTTGGATCATCGAATTTTCCTACTGCCTCCAGTTCCCCATCGATTACTCAGACGATAGCAGAGGCTATAGGTATCTTGACCGTTCAACAGGCAAACCCCTCCATGTCCATTTTTTATGATATCAATCAAAAGTTTCTACAACTTCAGACGGCCATTAATGCTTTCTCTTCGCCTTTGATAGGGACATCAGTTTCAACTTCGAGTGTTGATGTGGCTGCAATCCTTGATGTTTTCAAAAGCTTACTCAGCCATCGTCTTTTTAATGTATTGGCCAATGAAGATGCCTGATAAATGACTTAATCGATACTCTTGTTGATAACGCATCCGCTCTAAACGAAGTCCAATCAGGGCTAATTTCCACTTTAAAATTTTAGATTTCACTTATACCTGCTTCTTGGAGGCAAGGTACGGGTATTAAATCAAATGCTCAAGTGGTGGACAAAGACATTAATGCTCTAAATGCACAAATCCAAGAAAATCATCAAGTTAGCTTGCAAATTTCCAAGGATATTGAGGAAATTATAGCTGAGAAAAAGAAACTAGAGATTAGAAAGATTGCCCTGAGTTGGAAAGAGCAAGGTCTGCTTGAATTACATAGTGTTGTTTATCAATAGGCTATCAGTTTAGCTATAGCTATGGAAGAACCTCTGAAGAAACGAGCTAGGACTCATTCCTAACTTGTCTTCGCGGACCAGATTATCTCTAAGGAGGAAAACCAGTGGAAAGACATTCAAACTGCTTTTGGTGTTTGATTTTTCTATCATGTAGACAATCCTTTCTTTTGATCAAACTGTTGCACTTAGGCTGTTATTTGTAATTAGACTATTTCTCTTAGATTTTTATTTGCAGTTCTATTCACTTTGGGGCTCTTATCTTATACCAAACTAATGCAAACTATCTCTGTCGATTGGCTTGACTCCTTCCCAAATAGAAGGAATGTATTTCTTTAGATATCGACTGTTGATAAGCTTGGCATGCAATTGTCCTTCCAAAGACTTTAACCAATATGCTCCACCTCTTAAAACTTTATGAATTAGAAAAAGTCTTCCCAGTTTGGGGACCATTTTCCCAGTTTTGGATCCTTTGATCCTATAGGCAGGATAGTTTTCCAAACTAACTCCTTTTCTTGAAATGTTTATGGCAAAACTCTTCGGTTATAAGGTCCACTTACCTTTAATTTTTGAGCTTGCAGTCTATCCAAGGCGTCCAAACGGTGGTCATCCAGATCTTCCAACTCAATTGCCATAGCTTCATTGTATTCTATTACCGAAATATTATTTTACATAGCTACTCGAAAGGATCTTACTTATTTCCATGGGTAATACAGGATCATGCCCGACATATGGAGTTATCCCTGTGCTAGACTTTGAGGAGGTTCAAAATGCTCAAAGAACTTCTGACAGTAATCGATGCCAATCATTTGGGGTATCTTCAATAGTCATTTCTATAACGTGCTTAATAGACTTATTTGTTGCTTCAGCTTGACCATTTGCTTGTGTGGAATAAGGGGTAGAGTTTGTTATTTCAAACTTATATTCTTTAGCAAACTCACGTATTTGCCCCCCCCCCAGTGAAAATAGATCCTCTACCAACCATGATTGTTTGAGGTAATCTAAATCGGTGGATAATATTCTCTTTAATAAATGTGATGACACTTTCCTAAGTAACTTTCTTCATCGACCTAGTTTCTGTCCACTTTGTAAAGTAATCAGTTGCTACAATTATAAATCTATTTTTCTTTGATGATGAAAGATGTATTTGGCCTATCAAGTCTATGGCCCATCCTCAGAAAGGTCATGGTTTCACTATTGAGTATAAATCTATGCATGCCGCGCAACGAACGATACCATGTTTTTGGCAAGCCTGACATCCCTTTGCATATCAGACGCAATCTTCCATTATGGTAGGCCAATAATTGTAATATCCCAAAAATTTTCTTTTTCTATGTGAAATTAGTATTTTTGAATACATAAGTTTGTGGTCTTTTGTTAAAATTAAGAAAAATAGTTTGGGATTGTTTCTGAAATTTTCGGTCAAATGAAAGTGGTTTCATTCGAATCAAAACTATTTGATTTTAAAGTTTTGGAGTCTAAAGGATTCGGTCGAAGGAAAATGGTTTTGCTTCGAAGGAAAATTGCTTTGCTTTGAATGAAAGTGAAAACTCATTTTCGGTCGAATGCAAAAAAACAAAGAAAAAAATTTCAAGTCTAATTAAAAGTTTTAATTCGACCGAAAACTCATTTTCAGTGGAATTGAAAAAAAAAATTGAACCATTTTCATATTTGTTGGACTCGGTCGAATGAAAACTATTTTCGATCGACCAAAAACTATTTTTGGCCAAATGAAAACTTAAAAGTTTTGTCCCATATAAATAGTCTTCTTATTACCTCTCTAGACTTTTTGGGTTCTCTACTTCTTCTTCCTTTGCACGCGCAAGAGAGAGAGAAAGAGAGAGAAGAAGGCTTGAAAAGTTTCGAAGTTCTAAAGTCGAGCTTAAGGAGTGTATTTTTCAAAGGCTTGGCTAGGATAAGGGTTTATTTTTGAAATTCAAATCAGCGATGAACCAATCGCTCATGTAAGTCCTTAGTTTCTTTTTGAAATCCGAATTTCTTCGAATGGAGTTTAGTGATTCTTCTTTTCCCCTTTGCTTTGACCTTTACTATGAATAACTTATTCTCAATGCTATGACATGTGAGATTTAATTTCTGTCAAATTCGATGACCTTAGAATTTGTGCTATTGATATCGTTCTTTTAAAGATTGTCTTTATTTTGTAAACTCCGTTTATTGTTTGACAAATCCGATATTTGATTGTGTTAAATTGGAATCTTTATTTTGATAACTCTATGAGCCATGTCATAGTGTATGTGACTTATATCTGACTTACTCACGTGGATTGAAACGTGGGCTAGCTCAGGAGAGTTGAGCTAGAGATCGCGATCTTACTTTCTAAATCAGTCTCATATGTCAGTATTGACGTATGTGACCACTTTCTGAATGGCTCTCTAGTGTCTATCTCCGTACTCAGTTACATTTTGACATTCGAAATCTGGTTTGATGTCCGTTTATGCTTCTGAAATTTTGTTTCTCAGACATTTTTGTTTCCGTTTGATTGGCCCTTGAGTGACCATACTGGGCATTTGGCTCATCCTCTTATTGTTTCTCCTTTCAAGTGATCAGTAGGTGGGACTTTGGGATCGAAGGGCTAGCTGAGTGATCAAGAGTTAGCTACCTTTGTTTCAGAGTTAGTACTGATATTTTGAGTGTAATGTTGAAACAGATTGTTATCATTTAGGTTTTATTTTGGAGAAACTCCGTGTCGGAGAATTTGAATTGTACAAAGGCTTGGGACCAATGTGTTAGATATTGATGTATTTTTGGGAATTATTAGTGTGTGCTCTGATTTATCATTTTGGAGTCTTCTGATAATTATAGGAATTTATCTAATATTTGTTTATCTGGCATTGACGCACGAGAAATAAATCTGGGGCGTTACAATAATGGTCGTACCATCTATTCAACCATCTTTTTTTAATACCCGCTTGATGGGCACCACAAACACCTTCATGCACCTCAGCCATCACTTGCATAGCTTCTTGCTGACCTAGACACCTTAGTGCCAAACCTTCTGGTGTTCATTTAAACAGATCGTCATTTAAAAAGAAGAATTTAACTGTTTGTAATTTTATTTTTGTGTCTACCCTTAATTGAGGGTTTTGTAAATATTGGATGATGGATGCTCTCCAGCCATCTTTCACTGTATCAACTGGGTTAACCATTTCCAGTTGCCCATATATGTCATCAATCAGTGGCATTTGTTTGGATATTCTTACCCGTTGTTCATTAATTCCATCAGGGATTCTTAACCCTGAGGCTAATTGAGCCATTACATTGGCGCTCCCATTATCTATTCTGGGGACGTGAGTTATGGTCACGTCATCAAATTTTGTTAGCAAGTATGAACTAACGCTAAAATACATCTCCAAACCAGGAGCACTGCATTTAAATATTATCCATTCAATTGTTTTATAACTAACTGAGAATCTCCGGATATCTGTACTGTCGTAACATGCATGTCCAACAGCATATCTAAACCAATGATCAAAGCTTCATATTCTGCTTAATTATTTGAACAATATTTTTCAATTTGAAAAGAAAATTAATGTGTATTCCCGATGGGAGAAATTAATACTATTCATGCACCAGCTCCTTGATTAGTTTTTGATCAATCAAACATCATTTTCCAAGGAGCGATGCCAACATAGATTACTCCCTTTTCATTATCATCACTTGGATGATTTGCTAGAAAATCGGCCAGAACTTGGCCTTTCACAGCTTTCTGAAAGATATAAGTTAAATTATACTCTATCAATGCAAGAACCCATTTTTCCATTTTTCCCTTAAAACTGGACTTGATTGCATTTACTTTATTAGATCAGTTTGTGCAATCACTAATATGTCAAAAGACAACATGTAATGTCAAAGCTTAACTGCAGTAGAATATAAAGTTAAACACAAATTTTCTATAATGGAGTATTTTTGCTTAGTTACATTTAAACCCTGACTAAAATAGTAGATAGCTTGTTCAAAACCCTGACAATTTTCTTGGGCTAGCAAACAACCAAGTGATGACTCCGCTGCCGATACATACAACTTTAGTGGCCTCCCGATCCTCGGTGGCACCAGTACAAGAGTTTTGGCTAGATACTCTTTTATCGACAGAAAAGCTTGTTAATGTTCCGCTTCGCATAGATACTCGATATCTCCTTTAAACCCTAACAAGGCTGAGAATGCTTTTGTTTTTTCTGCTAAGTTAGCAATGAATCGGTGTAAGAAATTAACCTGATAAAAAAAACGCTGGAGCTCCTCCTTATTCGAAGGAGGTTTGGCATTTATAATGACTTTTGCTTTGTTTTTATCAATTTCGATCCTTTTCTCGTTAACCGAAAATCCTAAGGAATTCCCTTAGAAACTCCAAGAGCACATTTCAACGAGTTCATTTTTAAATTATGTTTTCTCATTCTTATGAAAGCATTTTTCAAATGTTGTATATGCTCTTGATGATCATCTAATTTAACGACCACATCATTAATATATACCTCTGAGAATTTGCCAATCATGTCATGACAGATTAAATTCATTGCTCTTTGATATGTTGCCCCAGTATTTTTTAAATCAAAAGGCATTACTAACCAATTAAACGTTCAGATTGCACCAGGAAATCAAAATGTTGTTTTGTGAACATCTTCATCTTTGATAAAAATCTTATTACATCCAACATTTCCATCCATGAATGACATCATAGTATGTTTTGATGCTGAATCAATTAACATGTCTACGATAAACATGGCATATTGATATGTAGGATTAGTAGAATTTAAGTTCCTAAAATCGATGCATACTCTTAACCTACCATTTTCTTTTAACACGGGCACAATATTAGACATCCATTCAACATACCTGGCTGGCCGACTGAACTTTTCCTTGAAGAGTCACTTGATTTCCTCCTTAACTAGTAGTGTCACCTTATTTGACATCTTCCTGGGAACCTGCATGAATGGCTTGAACCCTTGCTTGATTGACAATCTATGTTCCACCAATTTTCTATCTAAACCGGGCATCTCTTCATAATTCCATGCAAAGCAGTCTTTATAATTCCTAACCAACTCGATAATTTTTTTCTCTAATCTTGCCCGATAGTTGAGCACTAACATATATAGGCTGTGGATCAGCCTTTGTTCCCAAATTCTTTTCTGCCCAATCGATAGGAGACAACCTTGCCAATCGCTTTTCCATGGCATAAATCATCAATCTCTTAAGAGTCTTTTTTATTACTTCGTGTCCTTCTTTTACGTTACCTAAGTCTTCGGCCGTTGTCGACTCAGCTTCAAAATTTTGCTATTCTTTTTACTTCTCCAATTTCCAATTACAGAAGTTTCTTCCAACTTCCATTGCTCACCATATCATTTTCGTACGTGCTTATCCATCAACAAATGTTTCCATAGGTATTTGGTAAGGGCCTTCTACTGCCAGGTCCAACCATGTAATCAAACCCTCAACCACACACCAGTATTCCGTCTTCATCCAAAACTAACGGCTCTATGTTGTGCCGATAAAATTTTGCTTCAATGCAGTTCAATTATGCTAAGAACGACTTATCATTGGCCCACACCAGCTCAGCCACTTTCTTACCATCCTTTTCCTCTCTCTAAAATATTAAAATCTGATGAAGGGAAGATGGAATGCAGCCATTGATGTGTATTCAATCTATTTAGAGCAAAGCATTGAAGCTTAAAGAAGAGTCAATTATGAAATATGGAGACATCTTTGTCTTTTTCCCGACCGTAAGCTCTATTAGAACCACACCTTTTCATTTTGAAACACCTCCTCCAAAGTTACATACCATAACTTTGGATAGGAAAAGATCCCTTTCATTTTTACACAGCTTTTTTAACATTGTAATATGCAGAATGTTTACTGCAACAACATTATCAACCAAGACTCTAGCCACTGGCTGGCCATCCATCAGTGTGGAAATAAACAAAGGTTTCAAATGCTTTGTTCTTTGAGGGTCTGGCCTAGTCAATATGACCTGATTTTCATGATCGATCATAATTCCCTTGTTAGAATGGTTATGGCTTTGCTCTCCCAACGTATCATCTGTCTCTTTGAGTGCAAAACTATTTGGTGTTAGTGCTTTGTCATCCTCTACATCTTCCTCCTCATTACGAACTGATTGTTCTTCCTTTGCCTCAAACGTGATAGGAAGAATGAACACCATGTTGCAATCAATGTTTACCTCATGCTCTTCAAAGAACAGTTTCCTTTTCATTTCCATCTTTTTGTCTTTGACAACCACTCTGCTCTCCTTCTTATCATCTTTTTCATCAGGAACATTTGTTTTTACTTATTTGCCAACTGACAATATCTCAAGCTGCTGAAATCTCATATTCGCGATCATTTCCCAGAGAATCGCCTCCTATCTTTTGGTTCTTCTGCATGATTTCAACTGCATCTTGACACTCTGTTTCCCTCGTCCAGATCCACTTTTTCCTCTCAAGTTGAGCTTGTTTGATTTCCAACAACTTTTTCATCATGGCTGTAAATTTCTTTGCACTCTTCTTTTTTGTGTTCTGTTTATATCCTAATAAGTCTCTGGAAACGAAACTTTCTCTTAACTGACTGTGTGCCAATGATTATTAGGTGGTACCTCGATATTTCTGCATCATTCTGAATTCATCTCTTTACCCCGCTATTATAGAATTTTTGCCTTTGTAATATTTTGACACAAATCTCAGATTAAATATTCCAAATCTTGTTCTTACCATTTTCGAGCCAAAATGGCTTGGCCATACATTATTATGGTAAATAACTTGGTTGGCCATATTTGGCTGCTTAAAGCTCATTTCCGATTGATTGTGATATTTCTGACCTCCTTGGCTCGTCTTTTGATACCCTTCTTGAATCATTTTCTTTCGGGTCTTATTCTCTATCGACCATTCTTTCTGCCACATTTTCTTTGACCATTCTTCAGAAGAACCATAATTTTGACACACTAGTTCTCCGATAGGCCCAATCTTAGACATAGACGTGCCTGGCTGTAACATCAAACTCCATTTATTGGAGCTATTTTCTTCATCAACCCATAAAATATTTTCTCTCGTCCTGTTATTGCAACCAAAGCTCCCATCAATATCACAATCAGAACTTACCTTTTCTATGATTCTTCCCCGATTATGATCTCTCTCCAAAGGTCTCCTTGTCTCAAAATTATCTCCTTCTGAACTTTCTTCATCACTCGAACAGTCGATTGGGTCATAATCCACTAACACCATGTTGATATCGAGCGCCATCTCCGAGAAAGGATCGCTATCCACCTCCATTACTACTTTATCTTTATCAACAAACTTGAGGAGCCCAGGTTCAATCTAATCCTGCACAGCATTACGAAAAATAGCACAATTGTTAGTATTTTGACTTATGGTATTATGTCATTTACAGAATTTAGCTTTCTTATCCTTTGGGGCCATGAGAGGACCCTAAAGCTGGAAAAATTTTATCTTTAAAAGGTGATCAAAGATCTGATCCTCTTGTTTGATATCAAACAAATATTTCCTCATCGGAGGTGAGGGATTTAGTTTATTAGGTTGTCTCGAAGGTAGGCTGATAGGGCTTCTAACTTTTACCAACAGCTGGCAAGTCACTGGTTTATTTCCAACCGTTTCCACAACATCTATTTCCAAATCAGCGTTGTCTTGATAATAAGTTCCCATCGATGAATTCTTCTTGATATGTTCCTCCCTCAGTAGAGTTTTGTATCGAGTCACCCTAGAAGATAACTCGAACACGTTTCTGAACTCCTTTCCTTCAAAATTTTTCCTAATTTCTAAATCCAAACATTGAGAGCTAAATTTGCTAACTCAAACTCTGGCATTGAAAATGACATTTGTTTTTAGAGGCTTTAAATATTTCCAAAAACTGCTCCGCGTTCTCCCTCGAAAACTGTTTCAACCTAGCCAAATCGGCCAGATAAAATTTCTAGTTCCATTTTGAAAAATTAAGCACGGAATAAATCCTCCATATTTCTCCAAGAAAATACTAAATTTGAAAATTTGAGCATGGAATAAATCCTCCATATTTCTCCAAGAAAATACTAAATTTGGCGGCAAATTTACAAACCATGAATAAGTCACCTCAGTCAGCGAGTACTGAAATCATTTTAACTTAACTCATTCATGTTGACCTAAATCTCCACACTGGAAAGTAAACCTAACAATGTGTTCAATGATCGATTGATTTCCTTCGCCATGAAACAGACTGAATTCTGGGACTTTTACCCCTCTAGGTATTCTATCTGATCAATCTCATCATGGTATGGCTTTCGATATAAAGGCCTATCGATAGGCCTATATCCTTGACTATTCCCACTTAATGGAATACATGGGGAAGTTGTGGCCCGCACCTGGCCCGCACCTACTACCCAACCGTTCCCTATCGTTCATCTGACCAGTATCGGTTGTCTTCTTGAATGTGGGATTCTTAAACCGATTAATTCTCTCTAAGTTCATTCTATGAGGAGGGGCATGTGCACCCTTGACTCCCTGGCCTGCATGATACTGGCCATGTCCACTTCTAGGAATACTGATATTATTAGACCATGTAGCAGGATTTTTAAACCCACTTACTCCTGCTTCTCTTCTAATCGACCCTGATTCCCCTCCATCAGTAGGTGTGGGAACATACCAGCCAGACTCATGCGGTTGATTTGAACTCAAGCCATTCGGCTATTTTAAAGCATTTTTTTTTATCATTATAGGAGAATCATCTGTCTCTAGTGGATCAGTCTGATTGTTAACAAAGGCCTTCCCCTTTTGCATATTTTGATTTACTACCCTACTAATAGAGGAAGTCTATTTTCGAATTTCCCCAACAAACTTTTAATCATTTATTTTTTGCAGGTATCTCTTTCCTCTGACACTCATCTCACTTCATCTACTATTTTGGAGCCAATCTGGCTTTGATCACGGACCAGTTTGTTTAAGAACATATTTTGATTTTGTAAGACAGTCATAAATTGAGACACCATGTTTGTAAATTCGTGGGTCAATGAACTAACCTGGTCTATCGTCTGTGCCAAAGTTAGGCTATTGTGGCCAGTGGCTGGCATCTCCATATTAGGACTCACACCATTACTGGAACTTCTCTCATTGGCGCTTTCTGAGTTTTGAACTTTGGCGTTCACACTATCATTCATGTTCATGCCATTAGTTGCTTGACCATTTCTTACTTCTTCCAACTTAGCAACATTGTTGGTGCTTGGAGTTTCTGTACCATTATTGGTGCCGTGAAGCCTCACAGCATTACTATGTGTACTTGGTATAGTTTTCTTTTTTTAGCTACCAGCGTCCTACCGGGCGTGCCAATATTTGCGTTGCTGGACAAACTCACTATCAATTGTGTGTCTCTGACACAACAGATGAACAGTGAAGGGTATTTTTTGTCTCTCGGGCTTGAGGACTTTGCTGAAAAGAAAAACTAACTGATGATAATATAATGAACAAATCTAAAGACGATGTGCCCACTGAGATGATAAAGACAATCTTTACAATACAACGAACACATGTACAGCAATGTACTGGATTTTCAATCGATACGAGACAAATCATCTAATAGACTGACTAAAAGAAAGAGCTAAACAGACTAGCTTCCTACACAATAAGAAAAAGGACTTTTAGTGATCGATACTTCCGTCGCTAGAAGTCCGACATCCACCAAAGAAACATTTTAGAGACAGACAACCAGTCACTAAAACTCCGATGCCTACAACCCTGTCTCTAAAACTTTTGCGACGGAGTTTTTCAATCCATCGCCTAAAGTTACCTTCAAAGACGGATGTACAAATACAATTTCTAACAGATTTTCCATCACTAATTCTATTTTTTGTATTTTAATTTATTTTTTTTAGAAATAATTTATTACCTAAAATATTTAGCGACGAAATTACGTCATTGAATGTTTGTCATTTAAAACTTTAGTGACGAGAGTCATTAATATAATAGTAGTTAGACTTTTAGCGACAGAATATAGTCCGTCATTAATAGTCAAACTAATTTTTTTTTAAAAAAATATTTTTCTAATACCTAAACCTGTAATCACAATCATATAATAAAATGTATACAAAATTCAGGAGGCCACGGGAGCGGGGTACATTAATAGAGTAGGGGAGGGGAATACAAGTCGGGGGGGGGGGGGAGGGGGGGACACGGGACCAGGATACAAAGAGCTAGCTAGGAGGGGAAGGGCTGATCAAGATTCGGCGAGTCTCGGATCTGATGGGTCTTGCTAATCATCCTCATCCACGGGGGCACTGTGATCCAGATCTGGCATGTCCAGCAGCAGTTCCCTGCATGTAAAGGCACAGACGCATTAGTCTCGATAGCAATCGTATGCAGTGTTCACTAATTAAACGTATATAATGGTTGTACCTGACTATGCGCCTGATCCTTCTATAAACGTCCGCAGCAATGCGACAGATCTCATCCTCATGTAAGGACGAGTGCTCCACGGTCGGTGTCTGCGTCTGTGGTGATGCAGCGGGGGGTGGGGACGCTCCTATCACGTCACGTGCAGTCATACTGGGGAGGCCGCGTATGCGGCATAATTAAAACTGGTTAACCCTACTTAAACTCTAGTTTATAGTAGTTATTCTAATTAAACCCAACTCACTCCGATTAGCCCTAATTGAAACTGATTAATCCTAACCCTAATTTAGTGTAACTTTAATATCTAATTAGCCCTAATCACCGCTAATTAATGTAATTAAACCCTGATTATCCTGATAAATCGTAGATAAACCCTAATTAAATCCAATTAGGGTAATTAACTGTAATATATTCTAGTTAGGCTCAATTAACCCTAAGTAACCCGAATTAATCCCTAAATTACACTAATTGAGTCTAATTAAATGCAATTAACTTTAATCAACCGTATATAGCTCGAATTACCCTAATATCCCCTAATTAACGCATAAAATCCGCATGTTCACCTTAATTAGTTATTATCTATTTAGTTTTGGTACAAAATTATTTGGTTATAGTGAACTTCAACACAGAAAATCATAATTCCTAAATCCTTTAATATCTAACGATCCACCAAATCGGGATTCTGAAGTAAACCCGGTACTTTTGGTTAGTAAGTGATGGACTAAAAAATTCTCCTTAGCTCGTCTTGTTGAACCATCTCGTCTAAGATCTTATCTTCTAGGACTTCAAATAACACTTTTGGTTCACAACTATTTTTGTTTGCAGAAGAGAAAACTTTCTGAGACAAAAGATCTTCTCAGCCTATTGCAGACATTTCTTGCCCCCCATTGTTCCTGAGGTAATTACTTGGTAAATTACAAAGTTCTCTTCAGACCGATCTCGTATGCCCGACATATGGCTTGCTTTTCAACTGATGGATTGCAACCAATATCAAGCAACACAAATGTCGATGCCCTAACCAAATTTATGCCCACATAGCTTGCCTTTCAAACCTCATTTAGCTTGAATTAGCCAGTATTAGCATTAACCCTATTTAATTTGAATTAGCCCTGGTTGGGGCGTCGAGAGTTGTTTTGTTTGATATTGATTGGAACCCATTAGTTGAAAGGCAAGTCATATCTTGGGCATACATGATTAGTCAGTGTATATTTACCATCTAATTACCCGAGGAACAATGGAGGGAAGGAAATGTTTACAACCGACTGAGAAAGATCTTTTGTCTCAGAAAGTCTTTTCTTCTGTAGACATAGAGAGTTGCGAGACAAAATTGTTATCTGAAGTCTCAAAAGATAAGATCTTAGACGAGATGGTTCAACATGATGCGCTAAGGGAAATTTTTGAGTCCATAACTTACCAACCAAAAGCACCAGGTTTACTTGGGAATCCTGATTTGGTGGATCATTAAAGATTAAAGGATTTAGGAATTATGATTTAATTTCTCTGTTCAAGTTCCTTATAACCAAATGATTTTGTACCGAAGCTAAGTAGATAATAGCTAATTAAGGTGAAAATGCCAAGTTATAATATATTAATTAGGGGCAGTTAGGGTAATTCGAGCTATTTAGGGTTGATTACAGTTAATTCTATTTATTTACACTCAATTAGTGTTATTCAAAAATGAATTCGGGCTAATTAGGGCTAGTTGAGCCTAATTAGAACATATCACAATTAATTACCCTAATTGGGTTTAATTCAGATTTGTTTATGATTTATCAGGACAATCACAATTAAATTAGGTTAATCAGCAGTGATTAGGGCCAATTAGAAATTATATTAACAATGAATTATAGTTAATTAATGTCCATTGGGGTTAATCAGATTTAATTAGGGCCGATTAGGACTAAGAAGGGCTAATTCGTGCTAAATAGGGTTAATGATAATGAGGGCTAATTTGACCTAAATATGGTTAACTAGAGTTAATTGAGTTTAATTAGAGTTATTTATTATTAATTAGGGCTTAAGTAAGAGTTAATTAAGGTTATTTAGAGTTAATGTGCTAATTAGGGTTAATTAGGATTGAGGCACTTTAGAATTCGTTGAGTTCATTCCCAGAGTTGATACTATCCTACCTGTGATTGAGTCCAGGGTTTAAGCACATAGTTAGGGTTAGATAGTGTTTAGGATAATTGTGAATATATTAATACGGTTTAATTAGAGTTTAGTTAGGATTAATTACGGTTAATCGAGGTTAATTATGTTTACTTAAGGTTAATCAAGTTTAATAATAGTTAATTAGGTTTAATTAGGGTGAATCGGAGTTAGTTATAATTAACTAGGGTTGATCGGGGTTAACTAGGTTTAATTAGGGTTAATTACGGTTAATAATATTTAACTAGGGTTGCCTAGGGATGCGTTAGGGGTTAATCGGGGTTAATTACAGTTAATAATAATTAACTAGGGTTGCCTAGGGATGCGTTAGGGGTTAATTGGGGTTAATGAAAGGTTAATCGGGGCTTATTAGGGTAAATCAGGGTTAATTATGTTTATTTAGGGTCAATCAGGGTTATTTAGGTTTAGTCATGGTTATTTATGGTTAATTAGGGTGAATCTAAGTTAATTACAATTAATTGGGTTCAATTAGGATTGATCAGGGTTAACTAGATTTAATTAGGGTGAATCAGGGTTAATACAATTTACTTATGAGATTCTACTATGCATGCTCTATATTTTCATAAACATACTCAATCAGACGACAATAAAAGTAGTACATCCAAGAAAGTAACGAGTAGAAATCTACAAATGGGCCTTAGTCACGAAGTAAAGAGACACGAAACACCAAAAAAGTAACTTAGAAATACTTTCGAGATCAAGGTGGTCACATTAGTTTTATAACTCATATACGTTATTCTAAAACCACGTAGCAAAATTTTAGCATGATTTGATACTAAGCAAGTAAAAAACATTCCATTTGTAAGCAACTAAAAATACATTTCAACCTCTCAATTTTAAAACTAAATGACCAAACAGGCTCAAGCTCAAGTATATGGAGAATTCTAGTGGCAAGTTTGAATAGTAACCTAACTCTTAAGCAACACATTGAATTTTTAATTACCTAATGTGATGTGCAATTAGTTAATTTTGGTTTACCTGAGAAAGATGCACACTATGTGCCATATTGACGTTTAAACCAAAATTAGTTTGAATAAACCGTAAACAATCCCCATTTTATCAATTTTCAAGCAAGCAGAACACCAATATAATGGTGTTTTCCAAATGAAAATGAATGTTTAATTACCTAATTTGATATGCAATTAACTATGAAAAATGAAATTAAGTCTCATATCTCAATCCAATTAGGTCGCAAATCTCAATCAACAATCTCAAATGCTCAATCTAACAATCTCAAATGCTCAATTAACAACTTAAAATCCTCAATCAATCAACGACTTAAAATTCCTTCATGAATACCCAAACCAGTGCATACTCTTCGAGGAACGACATCGTGGGGGCCTGTCGAGGGAGGAGGGGAGGGGGTTATTGCCGAAGGGGGGGTCGCCGGGGGAAGAAATTGGGGGTGAGTGAGAAGAGAGAGAGAGAGAGTGAGTGAGATAAGCGTTTTTTTTATAACAGAACTTTTAGCGACAGATATATTCTGTCGCTAAAAGTCAGTCGCTTAAGTCAAGGACTTCTAGCAACGGAAGTTTTAGCAACAAAATACTCCGTCGTGAATGGCTACCTTGAGGAGTTTTAGTGACGAAAGTTTTAGGGACGGAACAATTCTGTCTCTAAAACGTTTTTACAAAATTTTAAAAAAAAGGCCAAAAATAGGAAATTTTTGAAAACCTTTTTTAGCGACGATAATTCCGTCACTAAAAAATCGTTGGTAAAACAACGTCGGTGAAACTATTTCCCCATGGAAGACCCGTCACTAAAAGTTTTTAGCGACGCAGTTTTACCAATAGAGTAATCCATTGGTAAATAAATATACCTTTTAGAGACGGATTATGGTCCGTCGCTAAAATTCCACTGTAAAAAGGCTCTTTCTTGTAGTGCTATTCTATTTTTGTTAATGGATTGACGATCCTTTTTTCTCTTGTCCTACCCTCATTTTATACTTGCATCATTTGTAACCGTATCTTTTCTGCAACTGCTCATCTTTATCTTTATTAGGAATAACTTCTTAGGCTCCTCAATCGTGCTGATAACTGTCTACTCCAAAAACTGCTTATCAACTGCTATTGCCGATCTTTTGCCATCTCCTCACGTTGTCTGACATTGTTGATTTGGTCGTGCCTTTAGTGGTTTTTCTCCTTGTATGGCTCATTCAAATATTTGATTCCCGCGTTTTCTCTTGGAATCATGTATCTTCCCCTTTTCATTCAGTAACTGACCATAATTGTAACAGTCGTTCTCTTTCCACTTCATTTATTAATGCACTTCTTTTGTGGTTATCATCATGCCACTTGTCTATATGTTATTTGTGAAAATACGGGTGCTAACAAGTGGGCTAATATTTTGTTGGGAAGTTTATCGAAAGGCGTATCTTCCCTCTTACGTTGGTTCAGCAAGCTGTGCATCAATTTGGCACCTTTTGGGCACAGTTGATGTAGAATTGGTTGACGATCTCAATGCTTTTCATTTTTCTGATGTCTTGTTTTTGGAATGCCTCTTAGTTGAAGGGTCGTGGAATATACATGGTGGGTTACTACTTACTAGGGTTTATGCGTTGGACTCCATCTTTATGTGTTCCCTGGCTGCAATTTACAAATGTTAATTTGTTGGTGGGAATGAATGATATTATGGCTGAACTCTTCTTCTATGGATTGGGCGTTAAGTTCGGAAGTTATTTTGGAGAGGTTTTAGCCATTTACTAGTCTGCAACTCGACTGTTTCGCATGGATTATTTTCAAGTTTTAGTTGATGTTTTTGTCCATGAGCTGTTAGTTGTGAGGAGTGCATGCGCCGACGTTGAATGAAAATGGTATATTGATTTGGGCGGCATACGAAAAGGTTTTTCGTGTTTGCTACCTTTGTGGGCTTTTCGGACATGTCAACTGTGACTGCCATATTTCTCTCCTTCAAGCATGCCATCAGGTAAAGTTGGCCTTCGCGCCCAGTTGGAATTGCACTAGTCGTATCCGCATTGCCCTGGCAACGGATGGAGCTCCACATTTGAACCACGATCCTCCCTCTGATTTTGGCAGTTTGTCGGCTACTTTGTCTTTTTCAGCAAGTGTTCCTCTTTCTACTCGAGCTAGGGATAAATCTACTGAATTTAATTCATTGGATACTGACTTGGGGTGGAGTTCATCGTCGCTGCCGGAATTCTCTTCGTCTCCGCCACCGGAGTTGCTTCGCCTCCTGCTTCTCTTTAGGAATCAGTCCCTCCAACATGTGTCGTTTGGCCTGCCAGGTGGCGCCAACATACCGAAGTGCATGGCAGGCATTTACTGACATGGATTCTCGTGCCATGCATCTGTTTATATCTAAAGGCAGCCGTGACTTGGATGAGGGGAGAATTGGATCAAGGTCGACTGTGGGCTGACTTTATTTTTTATGTCGTGTGCCAAAAACTTTGGACTTTCTAAATCTGGTCTTTTCCTTTTCATGTTGATGTACCTGTGGACTTTAAAGGCAAAGCAAAATCTATCTTGCCTGAATATAATTGGGCAAAGGCCCGTACCGACTTCCCTGAACTTAATGTGGTGGAAGACACTGGTTTGGCTATCATGAACCATTGAGGCCAGCCCATCGAGAACTTTCCCTGAGCCTGCTTAGCTGCCCTAATTCCCTCTCCTGCAACTGTATCTTTGCTGCTTGATTTGATGATGACTAATGAAAAGAGTGTGTTTTCTCCGATCCTTCATATTCGGGTTGATTCTTATTCTGACGACTTGGATACGGTGGATGCTACCGTTCCTGAGGACTTGGCTATAGTAGATGCTAATGTTCCTGATAATGGCTGGCTCACTGGAGGTTCCTGTATGCCGCGATTTTCCAATTGATGATGTTATGACTTTGGTAATCTCTGAAGGTTGACTCTGTTGCCGCTCAGGTGTAATAGTAAACCTTTTGATGGTTCTCTCCTTTGTTCTGAGCATTTGGTTGCCGATTGTAATGTATGTTCTGATGAAGTGGCCTCCGCAACGTATTGCTCTTCGACATCATCCTCCTCGACCTCGCAGAAGAGAGGTAGGCAGGATCTTGAACAGGTTGTGGACAATGATCTGGATTCTAAGAGAGTCAAGCTTGTGCCTCCTTTAGCCACGGACCAGCCTCCACGTACGTCTACTCAATCTTTTGCTCTCCCTGCTCGTCGGAGGGGGGTGGGGGGGGGGGGGAGGGTGGGGGTGTTGAATGATAGCTTGATTGAGCATTTACATATGGTGATAGACCATGTCTGTAGAGACTCCCTATTGGTAAAATAGAGCCTTATGCTGATTTTCCAGATGCCTTGGTGGTTGGGTTTCACCAACCACAGGGTTTTCAATGAAAATGCTTAGCTAGAATTGTGGCAGGTTGGGTCAACCTGCCAACCTGCCACGGTACATGCAGCTAACTGTTTAATCCGTGTGCATTTGCCTGCCTTGGTTTTTTTGGTAGAGACAAAGATGGCCTTTGCTTCTGTCAATGTGCCTTTCAACGTTTTGGTTTTGTTCATAGCGTTGGTGTTAATCCATTGGGTGTTATTGGTGGTCTTTGGCTATGTTAGAGAGAATCGGTGCCCTTATCTGTTCATTTCACGGATAAGCATCTCATTCTCATCACCTGTATGGATTTTAATGGGGGGCTTGGTTTCTTTGGTTTCTTGTATGAGTAAATATTGGCCACAATTTAGGTTCACTTTGCTTCAGTTCTGTCTGGCTGTCAGGGACCCCTTTGTTCGTGTGGGGATTTTAACCAAGTTTTAACTTCTGGTGAGAAGACGGGTCATCACTCTCCTCATATTTTTTGGGGCTCAGTTTTTGTGAGACTTTTTAGAATCCGTTGGCCTCTTGATGTTAGGTGGGTTGGCCCTATGTTTACTTGCGCTCGTGGTTCTCATGAGTTGGGCTTTGTCTATGAAAAACTTGATAAGGTAATGCATCCCCTGACTGTATTATTTTATATCCAGATACCATTGCCACTATTCTAGCTATCCAGCAATCAAATCATGCCCCATCTTGTGTGATACATTGCCTTTACGTCAGCACTTCCTTATCCCCTCTAGGTTTGAGGCCACGTGGCCTTCTGATCCTGCCTGCCCGTTGTTAATTCAGTTTATTTGGAGCTCCTTCGTGGTTAGTTCACCTTTATTTCAGTTTATGAGAACGCTCAATCTTAGCTATTCTTGCTTTTTGAATGGAGTAAGGTTCATTTTGGTCGTCTCAGCCTGCAAATTCTTGAAGTTCAACAACTTCTGCAAGATTCACAAAATTGACTTGCACTTATCTGATGACGCGTGTTTGTCCGATTACTGCCTTCACCGTAAGCTAGACTTTTTACTTCATTGCGAGAAAATTTTCTAGGCTCAGCATTCTAAGATTAAGTGGCTAGAATTAGGTGATCGTAATACCAAATTTTTTTATATCTCCACAATCATTCGTCATCGTCAAAACAATATTATCTCTCTTAGGGATGATAATGGTCTCTTATTGATTGATGCTCATGATATCCGTGCTTCTCTGAGTTCCTATTTTCAACATTTGTTAACCTTGGTACCTCAGTCTGTTGAACTCCATCTGTTTGGTCATGAGTCCCTTCATTTCTTTTGAGGTCGTTTTTACCTTCTCAGGTTCAGCATTTAGAACGGGCATTCTCTAGAGAGGAAATTAAGACTGCACCTTTTCAGATTGGAGGATTCAAGGCACGTGGGCTTGATGGGATCCCAGCCATTGCCTTTCAGCGTTTCTGGCATGTTATTGGTCCCCTTGTTATCGTGTTCTTCTTTCATTTCTTATTAATAGGCATATTTTTCAGGAGGTTAACCGATCTTTTATCTCTCTTATTTCAAAAGTTTCATTTGCCTGTGTCAGCTTATGCATTGTCATCTACAAAATTATCTCTAAGGTCCTCATAAATAGAATGAAGCCTCTTCTGGAGAAACTCATCTGTGCCTATCAAAATGCTTTTGTTGCAGGTCGCTATTTGGCTGATAATATTCTTTTTGCACAAGAACTAAGGTATTGTGTTCGATGCTAGTATAAAGGCAAGACTGTGTTAATTGGCCTCAAACTAGATATGAGTCAGGCCTTTGATCGATAGCGTTGGGATTTTGTCCATGACGTCCTACTTAGTATGGCTTTTCCTAGGCAATGGGTCCATCTGGTCATGTAATTCATCACTATAATGTTCGCAGGATCATTCACCGTCTTCAAGATCGGTGTGCTCATTCGATTTAATTGTTGCTCAATAAGGCCGATCGTGCTACTCTTATCAACTCTATTCTTTCTTCTCTCCTTATACAATACATGATGGTGTATAAATTTCCTACTTGGGTGTGTAAATAGCTTGATCAAATTCTTGCCCACTTGTGGTGGTTTGGTGATGCCTCTCATCATTCTATTCATTGGCTTGCTTTGCCTACTTTATGTTTGCCTAAGAAATTAGGTGGCTTGGGTTTTCATAATTTTCGTTCCTCTAATGAGGCTTTACTTGCTAAACACGCTTGGAAGCTCTGGTCCATGCATAACTCTCTTGTTGCCCAGGTCTTTAAGGGGCGCTATCACAAGAATCATAATTTCCTCAAGCTGGCTATCCTAGGACAGTTCTTGGGCTTGGCGAAGTGTGCCAGTGAGGCAGAGAGTTCTGAAACAAGGCATTCAGTGGCATGTTGGTGATGGGTAGTTTATTTCTATATGAATGGATTGGTGGTTGCACAATGTGCCCCCTGCTCATGTGAAAGGGTTGGTTACAGATGATAATATCAATTGGCTTGCTTTGAATTCTCCCATACTCGTATTTCGAATCCTCCTCGTATCCTAGCCCTTTTTTCAATTGATGTTGCTACCCATATCTTTCGTCTCCCATTGCTACATTTGGGCATGGTTGATGAACCTTTTTGGCCTCATCGTGGTGCTGGTGGCTTCCCTGTTAAAAGGCCTTTTCACTTTATTTAGCATAATAAAATCCGATTGCTCCTAACACGGACTAGTCCACTTCAGAGAGTTTGGATAATATTATGGAGGTTGCTTATTCCAGAGAAAATTCGGTGTGGCAGTAAATGCATCTAAGGCTGCCGCTCCACTCTGAATTAGTTAAAAGGAAATATTCACTACATGATGTGTGCCCATTGTGTTTGGTAGATTCTGAGACCTATCATCACCTTTTTTTTGCCTATCCCAATATTCATAATGTCCAGTCCATTGCCCTATTTCCGAAGTGATAGGCTTGTTCTTTCAATATTCCTATTCTTGAATAGCTAAAGCATTGGTTGGCTCAACTAGTTTTTAGTCAGCTTGATGCCCTCCTTTATATTGTTTGGATATCTCTTGTTCTCTAGAAATTTTGGCAGGCGTGTAATTATCTTGTGTTTCGCAATCATTATTTCTCATTGCCTTGACTTTGATTCAGAATATGTAGAGACTCCAATATGATTCGTGGCACTCACTCCTTTCAGTGTGCTCTAGGGAAAGTACGGGTAAAGGATAGGCGGGATGAGCAGATTAACCATTTTTGTTTTGTGCACTTCTTTCCTCCCCTTTATCCCTACTAATATATGTTACATGTTGTTGTCCCATACCTTCCTTTCCTGTTCTATTTCTATGTTTGTGACTCCTTTTAGGTGTGCACCTAGGTTTGACATGGCTTAGTGCTTTTTAATGATTGCTCGCTACTAATTACTGCCCACACTGATTTTCTTTTGACGGATGGTTTGCTTTATGCTATTGTGGAGACTTTACTGACAGCTCTTACCTGGTTGCATACTCTTAATTACTTACACGTTGTCTTCCTCCTCCTTAATCTGATTTACCATCGCAGGTGATGGTTCGAAGTCCGTGAGACATATGTAGTTCAGGTGTTTTGTTAGGTTTGCATGATAGCTGTAGAGTTTCATTCTGCACATCTTCTCGGGGGTAATGATTGCATTTTGAATGTCGTATCAGCACTAACTTCTTTTGCATCTTCTTCAAACGTTGGCTCTCGGCAGACCTGGATAGCTACTGTTTAGGACTCTATTTGGACTGCTTGTGTTGAGTTGATATTTGCTAGTGACTCTTCTGCTGCATTTTGTTTCTGTAGCTATCATGTAGCCATTTCTGAATGGGTGTGTCATCCATCTTTTCAGTTACTTACCCATGTCCTGTATAACTCTTATTTACACGGGTATATATTGTTAGCCCTAGGTTTGGGATAACCTAAACTTATATCTTGTTTTGATGATAACTACACATTGATTATATTTTAATGTGTGATTTGAGTGAATTCTTAGTAGGTATATATATACACACTCATGAAGACACATTTGAGAAGTTGGATAGATGGATTAAAGCCAAAGAGGCTTAAAGCAATAATGGACATGATATAGAAGTATCATCAAGTCCAATGTCGAATAGTAATAACGAATGCGTAGGCTAAGTTATTATCGATTACGTTTGATCTTTACTATTGTGTAACTAATCTTGGTTTGATTCTTGGATTCATAACTATGATCTAAAAAGACCTTAGGACACTTTGTGCATTGCATGTGAGTTCATAACCATTCACACAAGTGTGATTCTTGAAAATAAATGAATTTTAAAGCTTACTCAGATTTCTCGAAAATATTTTGGTGCTAAACTTTTTATATTTTGATAAAACCTTTCATTAGCTTTCCAACGCAAAAAACAGCACCTCAATCTTATTTTTTTAGAGAAAGTTATGCCCAAAATAAGAAATGGGGTTCTGTGATGCAGCCGATGGGCAGTAAATTAATACAGTGGACTGCATTGGTCAAAAATCAGGTTTAATGGCTATTTTCATGGACAAGACTCCAATGACTAGTTTAGAGGGATCCCAATCGACTGTTATAGCAGTTTTGCTTATTTAATGCCTCTAACGGCAATATTTCATATCTTTTATATATAAATGATTTTGGACTTCATCATACACTATGGAAATCATATTCTAAGCCTCCATTCATTAAAGAAACATCAAGGCTCATAGATTAAACTTTTCTCTCTTCATATTCATGATTTTACATCATTAAAGAGAGCATCGTTATGGGTGAGCTTTGTGAATTCAAGGCCTATGCTTGGTGTGGGGATATCACCAAGTGTTGTAAGAGTTTTGATCTTGACCCGGAAGAAGAATGTTGCTAGTGGATTCTAGTGCTCTTGTATGAGACTTCCTTGAAGAGGTAGAAGTAGGCTTGAGGATAGTTCAAGCTGAACCATTTAAATCTCCTTGTCAAGTATTTCTAACTCAATCTCTTTACTTATTTCTCTATAATTATTTAAGATAGTTTAGTTAGCATCTTCATTTAAGTATTACTTAGTTTGATTGAGATTCGTGATAGTGTTTAGTTTAATTTCTCTATTAATTTTCAAAAACCCTATTCACCCTCATCTAGGGTTGTTTTATTTGTTTCATATATGTTTATCTTCATCCAAAAAAATGAAAGAAAATCTTCACTAGAAGCACAAGAGATAGATATGATAAAATGCAATTATGATTTTTTTTTTCTTTTTGGTTTCGACATAATGCATTGCATGGATCATTCAACGTAAGGAAAGTGACACTTAAGCTCCACTTTTATGATTTGAACTTTACAAGTTCCGCTGAAGTGATTATAAATTAAGAGGCCTTAAAGCGATGAATTGAGCTAACTGAGGTTTTACAGCTTGTTTATGACTGATATAGTGACATAAAAATTACAACTAGTGCCAGACTTTGATTAGAACTGTGGATCCGGTTATACCTTCCAATTAAGGATTTTTCTAGCATAGAATGGTAAGTAAGTTAATTTGAGTGAAACAAGATTTTATTGCAATACAGTGTAAACCATAAACTGAAGCATAGAGTTACATATTGACTATCTTCCAACGGTCAATAACAAACTAATGTTAAAGATTTTCTCTAGAAAAGAATATTTGTTCGATTTGTTGGTGTGTTAAAAATTTTAGTTAGTTGTGACCAATAGGTGATGGAGACCCGTATGCAAAAGACAAAAGCCAACAGTTGAAAAGTTCACTACAAGAGAAACAGTCTTTAGGGACAGATTTTTAGCGACGGACCACAATCCTTCGCTAAAAGGCATATTTAGCGACAAAAAGAACCGCCGTTAAAGATCCGCCGGTAAAGGGTTTAACCGACGGAACGGCCCATCGGTAAAAATATTTAGTGACGGATATTCACAACAAACTTTTAACAATGGAATATCTGTAACACCCCAAACCTTGGTATTGCCTAGCTGGATAATTTGTTATTAAGCGATGACTACGCAGGATTTAGTGTTGGGTTTCGCGAGCGAAATTTTATCGACAACCCTTAGCGACAAAATTTTTGTAAACCATAAGTTATAATTTATAGATAGAAATTATGAGTGATATGAAATGTGGCACTAAGTAACAATTATTAACGATATATTTTTTCAGCATCGATATTTTTTTAACAACTTTTAGGGGCAATTTATTTTTAGTATCGGTATACTGATGAGCGACTTTTAGCGATAAATAATGAAGCGAAATAGTGTAACAACCGTTAATAAATCCTAACACGTAATTTATCGTAAACAATTTTATTTTGGACCATTTCACAGTAATTAAAGGTTCGGGTAAATTTTTGAGCGACTAAAGAAAGCTCAAGGGGGCTTTTTGGTATTTTTCAATTTAGGGTTTGTGGTTTATATATATAGATACACTTTGTGAGGAGCCGTCATTTATTTTTCTAACCCTTTTCTGAAAAGCGACAAAGAGAGAGAGGGAGAGAGAGATCGTGAAAGAGGGAGCAAACGAAAGAGGATATGAGAGAAGGTTTTCGGCGATCGCAATTATTTTTCGATTTATTGAGAGAATTGCGATTGAAGTTTGGTAGCATTGCTTTGCTTGAACCAAGGTAAGGAATTCTATCCGAACCGTACTTCACTTCTGAGTTCAAATGTTTTATTTTACAGCTTTATGAACTATATTGATTCGATTTTATGTTTGATATAAAAATGTTTTGAAACTGTCCATGAAACCCTAATTTGAGCCTAATAGCGATCGTTTGGAATTTGTTATTCTTATCTTTTTATTTAATTCAATCATAGTAAAACATTTTGAATTGTATTTAAAATTCCTTGAATATTGACATGAGTTAGTAAACCTGTATAAAGATGGTCTGTATTGTTGGAGTTACAAGGATGGTCTGTTAGTTGGGTTAAACTAGTATCTAGATGGACTAGTCAGTGTACATATGCATATGTAAAGCGTAACGAGCACTGTCAGAGTGGCTTTGCTACAGCATACTACTCATGTTCAATGTTTTCTATTTCTTTTGTTTATTGCACTTGAAGTGTTTTGAAATGATTATTGATTTAAGGAATTAAGTTGATACTCATCCCTATATTTATATTGAATGCTGTGGTTTTCTTTAAAAACCTTTTAAAATTATCATTTGATTGTACATTGAAAATTATTTGAATCGTTGTGTTTCTCTATTTTAAAAGTTGTTATTTAGCTTCAATATAAAATCGTCTGAATCTTTTTGATTGTTTTAAATCTTTGATCGACCTTACTGGGCTCTCAAAAGCTCACTCTCCTTTGACTTCCTTTCCGCAGGTTGCCTGAGTATATCGCCGAGCGTAAGACTAGATTTGATCTTAGTATTTTCTATTAAAATCCCTACATGGGTGAATAGTATTATTTAATTTTTAGACTTAGATTTGGTATTTAATTTATAACAGTCAGTTGAGACTATGATTTGATTAACGGTTTAGTTGCTGTGATGATGACTGACCACTTGGTTGTGAGGTTAATATTGTCTTAAAGTGAATGATCGAGCGAGTGTCTAATGTTATGGATTATAGGGATGTTACAATATCCATTACTAAAATTTTCTATTTTTGCTCGAATTTCTTAAATATTTTTCTGAAAAAGTATTTAGTGACTGGGTTTTAGCAAGGGAACACATTCTGTCGCTAAAAGTGCCTTTTGGCGACGGAAAGGCACTGAACTTGTCCGTCGCTAAAAAGCCTTTGCTAAAGTTATTGTATAATGTGACGGACTTTAAGCGATGGATAAAAGTCATTTCAAAAATTTTAAAAAAGACTTTTAGCGACGGTATAGATCCGTCGCTAAAAGTCTTGACTATAAACCTAATTTTCTGCTCTTTTTTTCTTCGCCGCTTTCTCTTTTCTCTCTCTCTCTTCTCCCTCTATTTTTGCCGATGCCGTCGTCTGTCCTCCGTCCACAGTCGTCGTCCCCATCCCTGCCATCATCCCTCGTCGTAGCCATCCTTCGTCCTTTTGTCACCGTCCTCGTCGGCACCCCATCCCCGTCACCGTCGACCACCACCGTTCTAGTCGGCAGCATCTCTAGCCATACCACCACTACCTAAGAAAGAAGCCACCAATACCACAGTCTGCCACTACCGCACCACCACTCCTGTTGCCTACCATTTGCCACTACCACCGCCCCCGCTCCACTTGTACGTATTTAAATTTTTTTATCATTATAATCATATGTTATAGTTAGATTTTTGTTACATGTTATTATAATTGTTGTAGCTGTTGTTACATGTTATAATCACATGCTATAATTATATTTTTGTTACATGTTAAATTTTGTTATTTATCACTATAATTGTTGTAGTTGTTATAATGTATATTGAATTGACATTTAGAAAAAACTAACCCTGATTCACCCTAATTGAACTTAATTAACCCTAATTAACCTCAATCAACCCTAATTAACCTTAATTAACTCCAATTAAATCCAATTAACCCTAATTACACCCAACTAACCCTAATTAAATCCTAATTACCCCTAGTTAAATGTAATTAAACCTAAGTACCCTAATTATACTTAAGACAACCCTACTTAACCCGAATTAAACCCAACAAATCCTAATTGACCCCTTATACATCCCTGAGATATCCCAATTAACTATAATTAAACCTTATTAACCATGACTCACCCTAATTAAACCTAATTAACCAATCAATCTGTAATTAATTCACCCCAATTAACTATAATTAAACCTAATTAACCCTTATTCACCATAATTAAAATTAAGTAATCCTAATTAATTGTAAATAACTCTGAATAACCCTAATTAATCTTGATTAACCCGAATTAAACCTTAATTAACCCCTAACACATCCCAAGGTGACCCTAATTAACTATAATTAATCCTAAATAACCCTGATCCACCGTAATTAAACCTAGTTCACCCTGATCAACCCTAATTAAACCTGATTAATCGCAATTAATCCAGATCCTCTCTATTTAAACCTAACTAACTATTATTAAACATAATTAACCCTGATTTACCTCAATTAAATCTAATTAACCCTAATTAAGCCCGATCAACTCTAATTAACTTTAATTAACCCCGATTAATCCTAATTAATCCCGATTCACCCTAATTAAATGTGATTAAATATTATTAAACCTAATTAACCCTGTGTCACCCTAATTAACCTCAATTAACCGTAATTAAAGCCGATTAACCCTAATAAACCCTAATATATTCCTAATTAACCCTAATTATCCTAAATACAACCTAACCTTAACTATATACTTAAACCCTAGACTCAATCGCAAGTGAGACGGTATCAACTCCACGAATGAACTCAACGAATTCTAAAGTGAATCACTTTGGTTATGGCATGTTCTTGCAAATTAACCTAATGATTCTATCTTTCTAAAATTTTGATATTTCAAAAAAATTGTTGCATATGTTACCAATTTTTGAACGCTTGCATGCATAAAAACCCTTAGTTCCCGTCCAAAGGTACTCATATACAAAGTAATGCTTTGTAATGAGCCTTTGGATGTCCAGTTTGGACAATTTAGAAAAGCTAATTGTTTATAAAACAGTGTATGGACTCATGCGTTGTGTTCTATTTCGTGGATATTTGGTACATGTTATCTAGTCTTTCTCCGGGTACGTACAGATCTAGTGTTCTAACATCCGTTTAGTCTTGCAAGGCAAGATTCGAGGAATGTTAGAATACCTAACATAATACGGGGAGGTGTTGTTAAATTTTTCGTACACATAGAACTAAGCATAGACATGTGCTTTTCTGAATGGGATATGACCACAACCTATCAGAGAATGGACGGGGTGTAGACATGTTGTGACATGCGTGCATTCATTTTCATATCAACCCTACTTAATTATTGGTTTTAATTTAAGGTGGCATATAGTGATCTCAGTCATCATATCAGACGATCAAAGTTGGATGAAAAAGAAGAATGATGATGATTTCGTGGATCGCGTCGACGAATTTCTCGTCTTCACTTACATGCATCCTGTATATGTTGACTTTGAGATGATAAGGTGTCCGTGCACTAAACGTGAGTTGTTGTATTGGAGAAGGAGAATGGTGGTAAAATGATATCTTCTTCGGTACGATTTTATGGGTGGATACAAAAGGTGGATGCAACACGGAAAAATGATAGTATTGTCATCGAAGCTAGCTAGTCAAGCCAAAATTAGGGAGGAGGCACAGTATGATTAGAGAGATATAATTATGGATGCTGGGCATGCTAATGTTGACTGGGGTGACTACCGCGGACATGACAGTCTCCAGCGGCCGAACGAGGGGGCTAATGAGTTTTAGGATTTGTTGAGAGACGCGGAAGAGTCGTTGTATATGGAATCTAGAAACACACACAACTGTCTACTGTGAGTAGGTTATTACAGTTAAAATCGAACCACGTGTTGAGTGAGAAAGGATTTAACGAGTTTGTTACTTTTATCAATAAAATTTTGTCAGAGAGTGAAAAGCGGCCTCCGTTGTACTATGATGCGAAGAAGATGATGAGGAAACTTGAATTGAACTATGAGCAAATAGATATGGGCAATAACAACTATTAATTGTTCTGGAAAGAGAATAAGGACTTGACACGGTGTCCAGTATGTGATCATTTGAGGTATAAACCGAACAAGGGAAGAAGAAAAATATTGCATGGAAGGTATTACGATATTTTCTCACTACCCCAAGGTTTCAAAGGATGATCTACTTCTCCAATATGGCTGAACATATAAGGGCTCACTGTGAGACTAGTGGCAATGATGTCGATATGCTGACACACCCAGCTGATAGAGAGGCGTGGAAGGAGTTTGACCACAGGCATCCAAGCTTTGTTCAGGAAGTTTAGAATGTTAGACTTGGTTTGGCAATTGATGGGTTCAATCCTTTCGGGTAGTCTAGCACGCCTTACGCCACATAGCCTACTATTATTGTCCGGTACAACTTTCCTCCAGGCATGTGCATGAAGAAACCGTATATATTTTTTTCGTTGCTTATTCTGGGGTTGAAGACTCTCGGTAAGGACATAGATGTTTATTTAAGGTCGTTGATTGATGCGCTCAAACAACTATGGGATCATAGAGTCAAAACTTATGATGCATCCCTTAAATAGAACTTCAAATGAGGGCTGCTTTGATGTGGACTAAATACAATTTTCCCGCATTGGGAATGACGTGTGGCTGGAGCACACAAGGAAAGTTAGTATGCGCTGCTTGTATGGGTGTGACTCTCGGTCATATGTTAAAGCACGGCGGGAGCCCTAATGGTTCGGATGTCACTGAAAGCTTTTGCCACCAGACCATCAGTTCCGTATGCAGAAGGATAAATTTGACAGGACAATCGAGCGTGAGGTTGTCACACTGGACTATCCATCTGGTGAAGAAGTGCTCTCGTATGTGGACACACTTGATACTGACATACCATACAATAAGGGTGTGCTCGATTAGAAGATTTCAGGATATTTGAAAGAGCATAGCTGGAGGAAAATAGTGTATTTTTTTGGAGTTAGCCTACTGGGTGACACTCATTATCCGAAACAACATGGATGTAATGCATATTGAGAAGAATTTTTTTGAAAACATGTTCAACACAGTGATGAATGTCAAGGAAAAATCAAAAGATCATCACAAAGCGAGAAATGATCTACAACAGTTGGGTGTACGCCGTGAACTGCATCCTCAGACAGTCAGCGGAAGGACGATACTTTTGAAAGCACCTTAATGTCTAGACAAGAAATATGTGAATAAGGTCTGTCAGTGGGTTAAGAATTTGAAGCTTCCAAATGGGTATACGTCCAACATGTCTCGTTGATGCAATGTATTGGAATGCAAGTTCCAAAGGATGAATAGTCACGACTGTCACGTATTTATGAAAAGATTCATTCCTATTACCTTTCGGGGACTGTTGCCAAGGGTCATAGGTGAGAAATTAAACGAATTATCTCATTTCTTTTGAGATATATGTTCTTCTACAATCCAGGTGAGTAACATGGAGGTACTTGAGAAGAACATTGTGTTGAAATTTGCAAGCTCGAGAAAATCTTCCCACCATCATTCTTTGATTCAATGGAGTATTTTCCCGTTCACTTGGCTTATGAAGCTAAGATGGGTGAGCTTGTGCAATATCGGTATATGTATCCACTCGAGAGGTAATCCTTTAACTCTATGTTGTTCGTTTACACGTAACGCAAACCCTCTTATCAGTGATATTCCACTTAACTTTATTCGTTAAACTGCTAGGTTCATGTTTCATTTGAAGAAGAAAGTTTGTACTAAAGCTCATATTGAGAGCTCAATTACTGAGGCTTACATAATGGAAGAACTTGTGAACTTTTTGTAGCCAATATTTTGGACGTAATGTAAATACAAAGTTAAATCAACTAGGCCAAAATGAGCCTGGAGCCAGCACACATTTGGGAGGGCAATTGTCAATATTCAAGCAGTCAGGTAGTCCGTTCGGACGAACCTATACTCGGTGGCTAACGGATGTAGAGTACAGTGCTACAACAATATATGCCTTCTAAATTGTGATGAAGTTTCACAATTCGTTGAGTAAGTCTTCAAATAATCACTATACATAATTAAAAGCGTGTGATCAGTGGGTTAACTATCTTGATTTGCAGTGAGTTCGATGCGAAACCTTTAATCACTGATCCCGATAGACTTGAATCTCCTCAAAAATTACAATTTGTAGAGTGGTTCAGAATACGTGTAAGTCTTTAACCAAAATATACTATGTGTTATATATAGCTACGTGGTTTATTAGTATGCTAATTTATCATTAATTTTTACCGTCTTCTATAATAGGTTCAGTTGGTCGATAAACTAGTAACCTATTGCTTGAAATTACTAGCTTAATGCCCTAGTAAACAAGCATCCTATCATGGGGGCTATATCATCATGGGTTTAGGTTTAATGTAAAAGATGATGACCGAGCAAAACAAACCCAAAACAGTGGAGTCTTGGTCAACGGTGACTATTATGACTAGAATTGCATGGACTTTTATGGTAAGCGGGATAAAATTATTGAGCTGACATATCTGGGTTTCCAAAACCACCTATTAATGTTCAAGTGTACCTGGTTTGATGTCACACGCAGTAAAGGAATCCGTGTTGGCTTGCAAGGGATTGTAGATGTCAATGTTAAGTCAAGACTTTCATCAGACGAGCCGTTTGTGTTTGCTAGTCAAGTTGCAAAAGTTTTTTATGAGGACGACGTCACAAATCCCAAATCTCATTGGTATACAGTTTTCAAGTCCAAGAAATTGCCCGTGGCATATGATAGTAAGGTAGAAACCTTTTAAGCCGACCAAGAACCTTTCTTGGTAACTGTTAAGGTGAACAACGAGGAGGAAGCTCTTCCTCTTTAACCAACACCTGATGTAGGAGAAGAAGTCATAGATGATGACGCGGAAGATGTAGAAAGTGTTGAAGATGATGAGGCTGAGTCTAGTAACAAAGAGGATGAATTACTCGATGAGGAGGACGACGAGTCGAGTCCGACAATTATGATGGCGATGATTCCCAAAATGAAGATGATTGACTTGTACTGTTGTAACATGCATTCTTTTAGTACTCGGTTCATATAGTGTTTTTATACTCGATTCATATCTATATTTGGTTCATATATATAGTGTTGTAACATGTTGTGGACTATACATTGTTTTTAATGTGGACTGCTTGTACACGAGTCAGACATGGATAGATTATGGGCCATTCGTGGTCGTTGTGGACGCCGAGCTGCATCCACCCTAGTTGCTCTCGCCTCGTTATTGCCCACTGATGATAAGGCACATAGTGCTAACATCCAGTAGGCGGGGTCCAACCCTAACCCCAGCTGATACCCTAGCCCCAGGCCGATTCCTCCCACACGCCCGCTAGTTCGCCTTCTTCTGTAAGTTCCACCTCAGGTATATTTGATAACGGTATTTAGTCATAATGCTAGACTTATATTTAAATTATATTTGAACTGTACTAATGTTGGTATTTTGTAGGATCTCGACAAGGCCATGGACAGGCACACAGGTTACGCATCGACCCCCAGCGCAAACAGATAATGACACTCACCCAGCTGGGCCAGTAAGTAAAAAATTACATAATGCAGTACTTATATTCTTTAATTCTGATAGTTACTATTGTCCACTTATTTAATGTATTTATTTATTTTTTTATCAGGATCCTGGAGACTCTGGTAAAGATGAAGATCAGCGTCCTTGTGAAGGGCCAATTCTTTGAGCCACGGTTACACTGGAAGGACTGGGATGCTTACGAGAGGAGTGGCTGGTATGGTTTTCCTTTTTTTAAGTCATCATTCGTTCAATTAGAACGTAATTTTCTAATTAATCGTATTGATTGTAGAATTGGATGGGTTTGAGTTTGAGTCTCCTGAGCAGCAGGCGTTGGTAGAATTCTTCGATTTCTTCAAGAGCGGCAGGCTTTTTTTAGCCTATATCGGCAAAAATTATCAACGATGGCTGCACGATGCATGGGAACGGGCATGGAAGATGCTGCCCGTGGTTGCCCCGATGGATGAGTGGAAGATATCCCCCTCATTGGATATCTGCATCTGTATAGCGGTAGATGGTTGATTAGTGGAGGACTGATCCATCCTGGGAAGCCAATGAGTTGAAGCGAGAACATACATGAGAAAGATCCCATGCACACGTAGGGGCGGGGTCGGTGGCTCACGATATCCTCTGACACAAGAATGCGGTTGAGGACTCGGACCACGAGGCAGATAAGGTCATAGCTCTGACGTACTATCTAACGCAAGTAAGGAAGAAGGATAAGGACAATTCACACCGGGCAAGGGACTTTGTTTCAGATATTTTCCGGCAGATCGATGTAAGTTACGAATTAATTTATTTAATTTGTTAAACTTTTGACTTTGTATTATTGCCTTAATATTTTAAATGTCAAATCACTATTTTGCAGGCCATATATGAACAGATCATGGGGTCTGGGCAACAGTCCGAACAGCCATCAGCGTCCACGAGTACGGGCATGAGTACTGGGGGATTGAAGCGATGGCTGGATACACCAAGAGTCGTCAATAGGCTGAAAGGCTGCATACGCGGCCTACCTAATACGACTGTACATGCCATGATAGGAACGTCCCCCCCCCCCCACTGCCCTTCCATAAAAGCAGACACCGACCGTGGAACGATTGTCGTTACACGAGGACGAGATACGTCGCATTGCTGAGAAGGTGTATAGGATGATCAGGGTGCATGATCAGGCACGAACACTATATATGTTTACTAAGCACTATATACAATTGCTACCAAGATTAATGCGTCCATGCCTTCACATGCAGGGTACTGCTGCTAGACATACAGAGCCGAATCTGGATCATTGTGCCCCCGTGGACAAGGATGATCAGTAAGATTCAGATCCGGAGCTCGCTAACCCGTGAAACTTTCCCCTCCTAGCTATTTGTATCCCGCTCCCGTGCCCTCCTGACTTGTACTCCCCTCCCCTATCCAACTCTTTTGTATCCCGCTCTCATGCCCTCCTAAACTTTGTACACATTTTATAAATTTATATATATGTATTGTGTCTGTTTTAGGGTTAAATAATTGCTGATAGATCAGCAATTATTTAACCCTAATTTGAATTGAGAAATATTTGCTAGATTGAGTATGGTTGTTGAGAATTTGTAATTACAGGTTTGGGTATTAAACAAATAAAAAAATTTAAAAACTAGTTTGACTTTTAGCGACGGATTTCATTCCGTCAATAAAAGTCTGCACTTAAGATGTGGATAATGACTTTTAGCGACGAAAATTTTTCCGTTAAAGGTTTAAAAGACAGACTTTTAACGGCGAAATATCCGTCACTAAAAGTCATCAAATTTTTGAATAATTTTTAACTAAAAATCTGTCGGTAAACCTTTTGGCTACGAATTTTTTTTTGCTGCTAAATATTTTACGTCATAAATTATTTTTAAAAAATAAATTAAAATACAAAAATATATTTAGTGACAAAAATTCCATCGCTAATTGTATTAATACGTCCATCGCTGAAAATTAATTTTTAGGTGACAGATTTTAAAATTTTGTCGCAAAAATTTTAACAATGGGATTATAGGTAACGAACTTTTAGGGACGGAATGTCCGTTGTTAAAAGTTCTTAGCGACGGATAAGTCTTTTTTCTTGTAGTGGTTAACGTAATTTGTCATTAATGCTAATGTGATGACAATGTACGTCATGGTCAGAAAATGATTGGGAGAGTTTATGACGGTTCAAACTTCTATAGAATGTGGGGCCATCATGCTGGTATAAGTGACACGTGGACAACTCATGTCAGATTGGATTACCAAAATTAACAAAGTTGTCGATAAGGAAATCGACAACAACAGTATTGAAGGTTTTACGAGTGATTTCTTTTTTATATCAAAATAAGAAGATCGGAGCGAACAACTTTCAGAGACCATAATAAAGACAAAGACTTGAAACAAGTCATTTGTCTGAGTTGTGTGTTACTGGTGTATTCTGTTAATCCTTATTCTCTCTTTTATATGGAACATGAAAGACATCAAAATTAAAGCAACAAATTGGGCTTATTGAGGTTTTGCAGCTTGTTTATGACCGCTACAAATGACATCAAAATTACAGCAAGTGCCAAAATATTAGAAGTGTGGATTCGGTCATACATTTCACTTAAAGGATTTCTATAGCATAAATGTTAAGTACGTCAATTTGAGTGAATTTTTTTTTATTGCAATAGAGTGAAAACCTTACACTAAATAATAGAGTTACACGTCGACTATCTTGCATCAGTCACTAACAAATTAATGTAAAAGATTTTCTCTTGAAAAGAATGTTTGCTCGATTGTTGAGTAATTTTGCCAATGTATATTGAAATTCCTTTCTTGTGAAAAGATGTCTTCCTCACTTTTAAACAGAACACGAAAGAAATTCATAAGAAATCCCATCACTGAGTTATAAGTTTGAAATTAAACCCTTCGTTCTTTATAACCGTCATCGCCACATCATCAGCCCGGTTTGCCATGATCTCGTACGGTTGTTGAGTTCTCTTTTGGTATCATCTAAAATATCTCTCTCTCTCCCCCCTCCCACCCGGTGTTCTTTCAGTCAAATCACATTAGCAGAATGATAACGATCGGAAGAGTGTGAGTGCCAAGGTTGTGAATTAGTGTCTCGGATCATTTGTTGTGATGTGCAGCATGCACATTAGCCACCATGTAGGAACAAAATAGTTGATGCATCAAACGCTGTTTGAAAGGATTTAGAGTTGATATAGTACACCTCACTTTGGCCCCTGGCTTGAGGTTTTGCATAATGAACAAGGACTTGGATGTGAAGAGAACTATACAGTTTGTAGAGTTCGGTATAGTAGACCGTACAAATGAGTTTTGTATTTTGTTTAACTGGAAAAGATATATTGATAAATGATAATGATTAGAGGTGCAACTTGGGCGGGCTGGATGAGCCTAAGGGTCAGACCATGCCTAGCCCACTCTGCGAAACTCGTGTCCATGTCTAGTCCAGTCCATCTATGGGTCTAATAATATCTGTCCTTGCCAAGCTCATCAAAATTTTGGTGGACACGAGCTGGACAGGCAGAGCCCACAGGTTGTCCATGGTTATGAATTATGTTTTTGTTATAATAATTTCAAAACATATCATTGATCATCCAATTCAACAATTTAGTTATCATAATGAAAAAAAAGTACATTAAAGTCTCAAAATGAACTTAAATATAAGCATGTAAACAAATATTTAGGACAAAATGAAAGAAAAGGACTAAAGGAAACACTACACACACACACACACACACACGGACACTATAAAACTAAGTCCATTCCCATATTTCTACGGGCTGGCACGGGTTATCCACGAGTTGCTCGGATTAAGTTGCACCCCTAATAATGATAAAAGACTCTTTGAAAAGGTTGACATGTGTCTTGTATTTTTAGTTAAAGGTAAATGCAATGGACTAATTGCCCGTAGTGTAGCGAGGGAAGACGAGGGCACCAAGCGAAGCGATCAATTCCTTTTCTATGAGTAGCTAGTACCTATAGATACTGTGTAAGCTCTTCGTTTTTGGACTAAGACATGGCTAAGAGATACATAACAAGGAGCATTCTGAGTCTTACCTGTGATGTGCATATTGTGTTGTTTATTTTCTTGAGTATCGATAGGCACTTTTATGGCCACTTAAAATTAATGAATTACTAAATGTTACTAAATGGCATTAAGTGTTTTATCACTTGCAAAAAAAGGGATGATGATGTATTCAAATTTAAAAATTATTAAGAAGCTACCTTTAGTTTAATATGTTTGTATTTTCAAGAGGGTAGTTACCCATTTAGGAAAGTTAAGAGAAGTTATTTCTAATTAGTGGTAGTAGTTATTTCAAGTGCTAGTTATTTTCTTGCAGTTAATTACACTTTAGTACCTCAAGATTATGCAAAAATCTCACTCGAGGAGCCAAGTTTTAAATTTTTACACGTCAGTGTCTGATGTTCAATTAGGCCATTAGTACGTACTTCCGTCCAGATCCCTAAATTGAAATTAAAATCATCAAGTCGGGTTTGATCTTTTTCCCGCCATTCATTGTTGCTACTTACATTTCCCTCTCTTTCCACCATTTCCCCGCTAGTACGTACATCTAAGTCTCTAAATATACAAATACCATGCTTTTAAAGCTTTCTTACAAAAGGAGACAAAAGCTTGGCTCGTGTCTATGCTTCATGTGTTAGTGTTGCTACTACTGCTTCCCGTGTCGTTGTTGTTGCTGCTTCTTATGGTGCTGCTACAGCTCCTGCTGTTTGGGCTGATCTTTGCAAGCAACTTCTTTTGTTGTGCCTCACTCTCACGCAAAGTGAACATTTACTGTGTTTGGTAGATCTTGGAATTTTTTTTGCGTTTGAAGGCTCATCTACACTCCTTGGTCTACGCTTTCTAGGACTACCAGTTGCTTGTGAAAGTCTAGTGGCAACACTAAGCGCATGTCATAGCTTGGCCACATATTAGCTTGCAATAAATCATGTTGCTCCTCATGTGTTGTTTCCCATAAGATAGAGTTACAAGTTCTGCAGCCGGTCTATGCTAGGGATGGGGAATTGGATAGCAAAAAATGAAGAAGATGTCTGTCAGGTAACTGGTTGGATACATTGCTAGGCCAGTTGAGGAGTATCCACATGGGTAGGTTTATATGCTTTAGTAAAGGTGGATATCTTGTAGCAAGCATTGACATAAGTCTCTAGCAACTCGCCTCTGAAATTCATATTGGAAATTGCATGGATGCAAGGTATCGGGTCCCACCACATCACTTTGTTTTGGCAGCTTATTAATTAATGGATTTGTTAGTCCTTCTAGCATTATCAATATTGGTTGATCTCGTAAATGAATAATTTGTTGTTAGAGGATTCATACATGTTGTTGCATATCATATAACACTTAAATAATGTGCTGAAGTGGGATCTTGATAACTTATGAAGAGGATTCTAAATCGACCACTTCTTTGTCTCTACATTTATATTCGTGAGTTCTTCCATCCAATGACCAATCCTAGAAAATTTCAGTAGCCTTAGCAGCTCTACCAACAGATCATGCAAGTTCTTAACTTTATGTCCAGCTATGTGATAATTATCGGCAAGTGCATGACATTTAACCTATGGTCATTGTTTAAGACTGTGGAATCTAATGCTGGCACTAGACCTTTTGTTTGTCACTAATAAATCTTGGTGCACTTAGGTTTATTGTGCCTAAAATCCTCTTTTGACAACAACTCAAAGAACCACTCCCATGAATCTCTGCACCCTGATTCAACTACATCTTATGCTAGAGGGTACATCTAGTTGATAGGAATTACCCTTAGAGCACACAACATTTGCATATGATTAGGCTCTTTAAGGTGGCAACCATCAAGCCCAATAAGAGGCCTATAGGCGGCCTTGAAGCCAGCCTTTTAGTCTCCCTAAGCAGCAATAGAACCTCTCAAATTTGGCTTCCGATATCCATGTTACCATCAACACATTTGACTATATAAGTTGTCCCAAGGTTCAATCTTTCAGCTCTGTAGCATAGTCCCACAACTTTGAAAACTGCTTAGTGATTGTCCCTTGAAGAGCCCTAGAAATATTTTTCATTACATCTCTCATTATGATATTCCTAAAGGCAGTCACACTTAGGATTTGTCCTAAAAGCATCAAGGTACATCATGGACATGCACCTAGAAGTCACATATTGCTTTTAAACTGATCTATTGCATGTATGCTCATTAAGCAGGATTTTTACTTACAGACTGCCCTCTATATACATACATACATACATACATGCATACATGTACATATATATACATACATACATACATGCATACATATACATACACACACATACATATATATATACACACGCACACAAACACATACATACATATATATATATATACACACATATATACACATTCACACAAACACATATATACATATGTATACATACACATATATATACATATATGTATATACACACACACACACACATATATATATATATATATATATATATATATATATATATATATATATATATGTAGGGAGCTGATCCATTGCTCGCGCTGACAACTTGAGTTAAGTTGCCAGCACGATCTGTGGACGGTCCAGATCTTTTTTTTTAATTTTTTTATTCCGTCCGCTACATTATGTACAAGACAATTTTTTGACGCAATTGCCCCTTATCCCACACGCAAAGAAGCAAAAAATAGTGCACAATATTGTTGTCCCCTACATTATGTAGCGGACAAGAGTAAAGAAAACTAGACCCATCTCCTTTACTGCAACTTTTCCCTCTCAAAAGAGTAAAGACAAAGAGGGAACAACGACGTCGAGGAATAACTGCCACCGGCGATGGCGGTTGGTCCTCCTCATCCTCTCCCATGTCTTTGGATCCTAGAGCTCCAGAATCAAACTCCCCTTCCCGTACAAGTCAACCAACAAACCTGAGAACCCGTTTTTCATCTAGTTACTATTTTTCAAGCCTTGAAAGGCCAAATTACTTTCTGGCTACCAATATCACGGCCGGCTCCCAACCGTGGACCACCCGTTGAGGGTACAGCTCCAATATCAAATGGTCTGGGTGGCAAGATTAGAGGCAGGGTGCCAAATACATCAAAGTATGTGTCCATGTGAGATTTGAACGAGAAGTATATGCTGTGGATATTACCCGGCGCGTCCAGCAACCGGTGATTGTGCCTAAACCTCTACCAAACAATTCTTATGATTCCTAATTACTTCTAAAACCCTGCCCCAATCACCTATACACCGCAGCAATTTAAGCATTTCCAAATTATTACATCTGGTTATGAGCGGCTGAAAGAACTGACCGTTGTAGAGCTGTTTCAAGCATATCATTTTCAGCCTGTGGCGCCGAGACTGATCAGCTCCGCAACCGGACTGATCATTTCCATTCGACTGAAAAGTGTTTTCAGTTGAATGAAAAGTTTTCGGTCGAATGGAGGGCCTTTTCGGTCGAATAGAAATGTTTTCGGTCAAATAAAAAAGAAAGAGTGCGAAGGAGGCTATTTCGCGACTGAAGGATTTGGTCGAAGGAATAGTTTTGCTTCGAATGAAAGTGTTAGGTTCCCTTTTCATAAATTTTAGAAAGTTTTGGGTACATTTTGAATAATTATCTCAAGTTTGGGGAGTGTTAGTGTATTTTGCCAACTTCGGATCTTCCTATAAATTGCTTCTTTTCCCTTCAACTCTTCTTTTTTTTTAGTTCCCATGCTTCTCTTCTTAAAGGTTGTTCCCAACAACTCTTCGTATAAAATGTTGTTCCCAACATATTTAACGGTAAAACTTTTCAACGCTGTCAACCGGTCAAAATGCGCACACTCAAGTCACGTGAATTTTTCATTGACTTTCTGCATGACTAAAATTACTTTCGTTGCCAACGTAACGACATCGGTACCACTAAAGCTTAGAAAATATGTGAACTGGGACTTGGCGTGCCTTCCCCCTTAAGGGGGGTCGGCCACTCCCTTTAAAGGGGGGTCGGCCACCTCCTTAAAGAGTGGGTTGGCCACCTCCCTAAAAGGGGGGGTCGGCCACACTCTTTAAGGAGGGGTCGGCCACCCTCTTAAGGAGGCGTCGGCCACCTTCCTAAAAGGGGGGGTTGGCCACCTCCCTAAAAGGGGGTCGGCTACCCTCTTTGGGGGGGTGGTCAGCCACCCTAGTCACAGGGGGGCTGCTAATGCTTTATTTTTATTCTCATTCACACACTACGGTCTACGATGCTCACCCATCACCGCGACCATACGACGCCTGTTGTTGCCCATACGCTGTCGCCTCAATGACTGTCGCTTGTGCCCCCGCACCATTTTTGACACTTCGCCGCACCCATGCGTCGTGCCGCTGATACAACCATGCCCCCTAGCTCTCTGTCACGCTACATGCCCCCGGCACCATGACCGTACACATGCACCACTTCCATGACATGTGCCCCCGACACTAGGTATTGTCGCGCGACGGTCGTCGCCGCGCCCGTGCGCCACAATCATGTTACTGGCCCCCTAGCACCATACTCATTCACCACACCATGCTCATTCTCCATAGACTTGGAACATGCTCCGACACACTCTCCGGAGTGTACATCGTTTCGAGGGGCTCTGCTCGTAGTGCTCCGGCATGAGGACCCCTCGCAACAGGATCGGCTTGCTACTACAGAAGCCATCGACGTCTTCATTCTGGGGGCTCCACTCATAATGCTCTGGCATGAGGACCCTTCATAGCAGGATGGGCTCGCTACCACAAAGCTATCGCCGTCTTCATTCCGATGGGCCTCCATTCGTAGTGCTCTGGCACGAGGACCTTTCATAGCGGGATAGGCTCGTTACCACAAAGCTAGTATTTATTTCGGGGGGCACCATTTGTAGTGCTCTGGCACGAGGACCCTTCACAGCAAGATAGGCTCGTTACCACAAAGCTATCGCCGCCTGGGGTGACTTGCATGACACTAGGCACGGAGCTACGACCATGTCCACTCACGTTATCGGTGATCATCAGTGTCCCCAGGACAAATACTCCCGGGTCACTCCGGGACGGGAACAGGTCTTTGGAGGGTATTACGCCTAATCCGCCTGGCAGTTGGTTACAGGGGCAACCCTCACCACTGTCAGGTTCTCTACACGTCTCTTGACTCAACCTTGTGGGATTCAGTAAAGGGCTTGGACTTGTGGCTGGGGCAATGAGCTTACTCTGATCATGTCGTCACAGTGTCTTTAGTCTTCTCAGAGAGGTAGAGAGATGCTGTGTGGGGTAAGGTAGTGCGAATTTAGGAACCGGCAGTCCGACGAAGAACGGGTATTTGTGGACGCCCTGGTGACGTGTCACTCTAGGGGTGATACGGGTCAGCTAATGACACTGGCATACTTTTCCCTATAAATAAGGGACCTTGGATTTTATTTTCAACAAAACTTTCTCATTTGTCATTTTCACTTTTTCTCTCTAAAACTCATTATCTCTGGAATTCTAGAGAGAGAAACACATTCGGACCCCTGAAATCAGACTCTTTACGCTGCACCCTTGACGTTGACCCTAGCTTGGATTGTCGATCGCCAGCCCTCACGGCCTGTTTGGAGAGCCTTACTCTCTGCCCTTATCTCTCACTTTGCATACTTGAAAGCTGACTCGAACTGCAGCTTTTGTGGCACCTCCACGTACGTACGAACCCACTTTCCTTGGCATCATTTTGGCGACTCTGCTAGTGAGGTGAGCATCGTATTACAGTCTGCATATCTTCCAAACTTGGACATCATGGCTGTACAACAGAGAATTACCAGGACAACCAACCAAGGCCCCAACCCTACTATGCAAGAACACCACCCTAGTGATCAGGAAGAGACTAGCGCCACGCGACTCCAAGATAGAGATGCAAGATTCACAGACCACTCTATTAGCCGCCATCATGGAGATGCAAAAATCTATACAGGCATATGCCTCGCAGCAGGCCGCTTCATCAATCTAGCCTTCAGGATTTGGGCCAGCTCTTGATGCCGCCCAGGCCCCAGTGTCGCGACCACCGTCGCCTTGAGTATCCAGACCCTTGGCGGTAGTACTCACGACACCCTGGCCACCCGTAGCTAATACATCTCCTTCTACAGTGCCACCCCGTAGGCTGCACATAGATCTCAGGCTAGTGTTGCAACAGGTTCTCCCTGCTCTCCACTATTCCGTCCGGTGCTGGCAAGAAGTTCCTCTAAAACTCATGAGTCCATCGAGATGGAACCTAATCCTCATCCATTTAAGCAGCACCAAACCACTGACCAAGTGGTGGACATGTCTCGCCCACCCACCCATGCCCCTACAGAGCTGCCCTTGCCAGCCCCTGCCCTATACCAACCCTCTCATGTTCCCATTCATCAAGCTGCCCCGTCGGGGGCTCATGATGCCCCAGGTAGTCATCACCCCATGACCGGTAATGAGGCACCATCCCTTAATTATGTCACTCCGTCAGACTCGGAAGCCCTTATCCATTGCACGTCAAGGAATTCTGAACTAGACTCCTTAGCTCAGCTGACTAGGCACGCCCTGAACGCCAATGATATTGCCATCACACCCTACCCCCTCAAGTATAAGCAACCAAACTTTGTACTCTTCAACGGACGTGAGGGCAACGCCTGTGAGCACTTGACAAGATTTGTAGGCTCATTGGAGTAGTATGGTCGGGGCGACAGTTTGAAGTTAAGGGAGTTTCACAGGTCATTCACTGGCTTGGCTACACGTGGTACCACCAGATCCCTGCGGGGACTATCCACTTATGGAACGACATGGTCCAGATATTCTTGGACAAGTTCCATTACGAAGCTAAATGGGTCACTATTGTTGACATTGCCGGCATACGCCAGAACCCAGGAGAAGACTTGAACAAATATGTGCACCGCTTCCATCTCAAATGCCTCAAGTGCACGGACTTCAGCAAAGATAAAACCTTGGTCCCGATATGCATCAAGAACATGAGTGATGTGTATCGGGTCCATATTGAAAACTTGCAGTTGAGATCATGGGGACACATCGAAGAGACTGCCCGTCGTACTTACGAGTCGGTCAGTCCGGTCAAACGATGGAAGCCTCGCCCGCCAAATGCACTTCTTGCCACAGCCGAGACATCCGGAGTTTACAATAACGATAACAGTCACAGCAGTTACAAGCATCAGTTCCACAAGGGGACCGATGCCCTGACAAAAGAAGGCAGCGAGAGCCTGCCCCGACTATCCATGTGATATTAATACAGTGAAAAAGATTTTGGCCGAGTGGTTAGCACATGACAACAACTTTCAATTGCCACTAATGCGGACGAATATCATAGAAGCAGACAAAGCTAAACCCAACTATTGCCCCTACCATCGAGCTATGGGCCATTATCTCAAGGAATGCAATGGACTACGAGACATCTTTGTAGGAAAGGTCGCTGCGGGCGACCTAAAGCTCCAAAAAAATGATGATATGCATCCACACCCCTACCCACTGCATCGCCACAACAATAGGGAGCACCAAGTCCTCATGGTTGTCACTGACCATGTCGAGCCTGTAATCCCTGAAGCCCCCGCAGAGCCCATACCAACAGTCGTGCCTCCTCCAACTAGTCAGTCAACGTCCTCCTTTGGACAAATGATGAAGATCAATAGTTTTTTTTGATGAAATGAGGTTTTCACCCGCCGCAACCTCATGGTTGGGAGTGTACGTCGCAACACTACATTACATGTGATAAACAATGAGCCTTCTTTTCATCTCTTACTTGGCCGACCATGGATCCATATCAACTGAGCTATTCCCTTGACATACCATCAGTGTGTGAAACTGGTGGCCGGCCTGCGGGACGTGAGACAGTAATAACAATCCCCACCACCTGGCTCCCTTTGAATGTGCTGAATCATATTTTGTCGAGGCCTCTTTCTTTACAGAACTTGCCGAGGATGGCAAGAATGCCACTCACATCCACTCGACCAGGCAGCCAAACTGGGACGAGCTTTGTGGAAACAAACCTAGAGTTGTCAAATGGGCCGGGTGGCCTGCGGCCCAGCCCGACCCGGCCCTTTTCTGGCCCGGGCAGGCCCAGCCCATTCATGAGCAGTGCTGGCCTGGCCTTTTAGGGCTTAGGGCCTGGGCCAGGCCTGAATTTCCCAGAAAAAGCCCAGGTTAGGCCCAGCCCGAAAAAGGCCGGGTTTGGCCCGGCCCGAACCATGGCCCAAAAAAAGCCCGGTTTTGGCTCGGGTTGGCTCGGCCCGGCCAGGTTCTGGGCCCCCCTCTTTACTTTTGAAAATTTAATTTTCCCCCCTTTCCCCCCAACAGCTTTATTCCCCTTTCCCCCCTAAATTCCACTTTTACCACCAACAGCAAAATAACGGCTAGTTTGGGGTGTATTTTGGTCCAAGTTTATTTTTTCAACTCTTTTAAGGTTTTTACACTCTTACCCTCCCCAACAACTATAAACGGATAGTTTTTAGGGGTATTTTGGTCTTTTGTGAAGTTTTAAAAATCTATAAATTCACACCATTTCTCTCTAATTTTTCACACCAATCTTCTTACTCTCTCTTATATAAACATTCTACATTTCTACAAGCTTTGCTACTCTTGCTAATTACTACTCTTATTTACTAATTAGTACTCTTGCATATTATTACTCTTGTTTACTAATTACTACTTTTGCTAAATTTCAATTACTAACCACTCCTCTTATTAATTTGTTACTCTCTAATTCTTTTGTCTAGTAATTAGTAATTAGTGAATTTTTATATTTATCAATTACTATTACTAATTTTTTTAATTACTAACTCTCTCCAATTTTGAATTACCCTCAGTGATTCATTTGTTACTCTTTAATTCTTTTAATTGTTATTTCTAATTACTAATTACTGCTCTTATACTTGTGTATTTAGTTACTCTTACTAATTTTATTTAGCGTCAAATATGGCTGGATTATTGAAGAAACTGAAGCGTGGATCATCATCACGAAAAACATCATCATCATCACAAACACCACCACCAGCACGAGCGCCAGCACCACGGCCATCACAAACACCAATCCAAGCACCACCACAACCATTCGTTCCTGGACGAATGAGTACAGGCTGTATGATAGATACCCAAGCCAATTGGGAGTTCAATCAAAACATTCCAGATTTTGAATACACGCCTGATCAAGACCCCCCGCATTATAGTCAAGGACGCAGCTCGGTTGGCGAAGCTACTACTCCGTGGCATAATCTTAACCCTATGCCTGGTCATGATGAAGAAGGGCCGAGCAATGCCTCCGGTAATGAGCCAGAAGTCCAAAAGGGGAAAAAAATAAAGCCGAGTGTTGGAATCATTTTGATGTAGTTACGGTGGACGGCATCCGAAAAGCTCGATGTAAGTACTGTGCTAAATTATTTTCGTCTGGTAGTGGTAATGGACATCTTAACAGGCATTACCCTTAGTGTGCACCTCGACAAGGCCACGTCGAACCTACCCAAACACAGTTATCTTTTGACGGTAAGTTATTTGTTTATAATCAGCGAGAGCAAAGAGACGGTCTCGCTGAATTTGTTATTCACGATGAACAAGCCTTTTCTTTTGCCGATAATGCTAAGCACTCTAGATATATATGAATACATACGTTCAACCTTTGTTGATGCGAAAAGCGGTTCCCTGCAACGTGGAGGTGCCACAAAGGATGCAGTCTGAATTAGCTTCCAGTAGACAAAGCGGGAGACAGCAAGGACAGGGTAAGGGCTGAGAGCAAGGTTCCCCAGCGGAGTCGCCAAAATGTTGATACAGAAAGGGGTTCGCTGCTACGTGGAGGTGCCACAAAGGATGTAGTCTGAGTCAGCTTCCAGGTAGACAAAGTGGGAGACAGCAAGGACGGGGTAAGGGCTGAGAGCAAGGCTCCCCAGCGGAGTCGCCAAAATGTTGATGCAGAAAGGGGTTCGCTGCTACGTGGAGGTGCCACAATGGATGCAGTCTAAGTCAGCTTCCAGGTAGACAAAGCGAGAGACAGCAAGGACGGGGTAAGGGCTGAGAGCAAGGCTCCCCAGCGAAGTCGCCAAAATGTTGATGCAGAAAGGGGTTCGCTGCTATGTGGAGGTGCCACAATGGATGCAGTCTAAGTCAGCTTCCAGGTAGACAAAGCGAGAGACAGCAAGGACGGGGTAAGGGCTGAGAAAAAGACTCCCCAGACAGGTCACGAGGGCCAGCAGCACCACGCAGGCAGGGCGACAATGAACAGGGCCGACAGTCGACGGTCCGTGTCAAGGATGCAGCGTCGAGGGTTCGGAGACGGGAGTCCAAGTGTGTTTCTCTCACTAGAATTTCAGAGAGAATGACTTTTTAAAGAGAGCAAGTGAAAAGTTCAAATGAGAGAAAGATCTTTGGAAAAGCTCCAAAGTCTACTATTTATAGGCAAAAATGTGAATGTGTCATAAGTTAACATGTGTCACCCCTTGGGAACGACATGTCGCCAGGGGGGCCAAAGCACTGATTCTCCGTTGGGACTGCCAGTCCCTAAGTTTGTGCTGCCCTGCCCTTGCAACATCCCTCTGCCTATTTGAGGAGACTAATCATGCCGCGGTAGCATGGTTAAAGTAGCACATTGCTCCAGCCTCCAGTCCAAGCCCTTACTGAATCCCACGAGGTGCGTCAAAAGGCACACAAAAGACCTGGTAGCGGTGAGGGTCGTCCCTGTAGCCAACTGCCAGACAGACTAGGCGCGATGCCCTCCAAGGACCTGCTCTCGCCCCGGAGTGACTCGTGGGTCATTACCCTGGTGATGTCGACGGTCTAAAGCAACATGAGTGACCATGGTCACCGCTTGGTGCTTAGGGTCCGTTGCGGTGAAGTTTTTGCGTAGGAGCTCCCTACAAGTATGATGTCGGTGGCTTCAAGGTTGTGCCGATGATGGTTCCAAGGTTACGAGCCCATCCTGCTGCGAGGACCATAGCCCCTGGTGATTGAGCTGGCGATGGTGCTAAGCCCGTGATGGCACTCAGCCCATGCCGCAGTTTGATTGAGCTGGCGACGACATACAGCTCGTCCCGCAGTTTGATTGAGCCGGCAATGGCGCTAAGCCCATAATAGCGCTCAGCCCATGCCGTAGTTTGATTGAGCCGGCGACGGCATATAGTCCATCCCGTAGTTTGATTGAGCCAGCGATGGCACTAAGCCCGTGATGGCGCTCAGCCCATGCCGCAGTTTGATTGAGCCGGCGACGGCATACAGCCCGTCCTACAGTTTGATTGAGCCGGCGATGGCGCTAAGCCCGTGATGACGCTCAGCCATGCCGTAGTTTGATTGAGCCAGCGACGGCAAACAGCCCGTCCTGCAGTTTGATTGAGCCGGTGATGGCGCTAAGCCCGTGATGGCGCTCAACCCATGCCGCAGTTTGATTGAGCCGGCGACGGCACGAAGCCCGTCCCGTAGTTTGATTGAGTCGGCGACGGCATACAGCCCGTCCCGCAGTTTGATTAAGCCGGCGATGGGCTAAGCCCGTGATGGTGCTCAGCCCATGCCGCAGTTTGATTGAGCCGGCGACGGCATACAGCCCGTCCCGCAGTTTGATTGAGCCGGCGATGGCGCTAAGCCCGTGATGGCGCTCAGCCATGCCACAGTTTGATTAAGCCGGCGACGGCATACAGCCCGTCCTGCAGTTTGATTGAGCCGACGATGGCGCTAAGCCCGTGATGACGCTCAGCCATGCCATAGTTTAATTGAGCCAGCGACGGCAAACAGCCCGTCCTGCAGTTTGATTGAGCCGGTGATGGCGCTAAGCCGTGATGCACTTAACCCATGCCACAGTTTGATTGAGCCGGCGACGGCACAAAGCCCGTCCCGTAGTTTGATTAAGTCGGCGATGGCATACAGCCCGTCCCGCAGTTTGATTAAGCCGGCGATGGGCTAAGCCCGTGATGGCGCTCAGCCCATGCCGTAGTTTGATTGAGCCGGCGACGGCATACAGCCCGTCCCGCACTTTGATTGAGCCGGCGATGGCGCTAAGCCCGTGATGGTGCTCAGCCCATGCCACAGTTTGATTGAGTCGGCGACGGCATACAGCCTGTCCCGCAGTTTGATTGAGCCGACGACGGTATATAGCCCGTACCGCATAGAGGGGGCCTCGTGCTGGAACACTACGAGCGGAGCCCCCGGAATGTCGCACACTCCGGAGACTGGGTCGAAGCATGTTCCACGTCCATGGCAGGGGCGCATGGTGTGGTGAATAGATGTGATGCCTGGAGGCTTGTAGCATGGTTGTGGTGCATGGGCACGGCGAGGACTATCGCGGAGGTATACTTAGTGCCGGGGGCCCGTATCATCAGTGTGGCGCAAGGGCACGGGGACGATTGTTGCAGAGGTATTCTTGGTGCCGGGGGCACGTATCATAAGTATGGCGCAATGGCGTGGCGACGACTGTCGCGAAGCAATACTTAGTGCCGGGGGCACGCATAATCAGCGTGGCGCAAGGGCGCGGCGACGACTGTCGCGGAGGTATACTTGGTGACGGGGGCACGTATCATAAGCATGGCGCAAGGGCACGGCGATGACTGTCGCGGAGCAATACTTAGTGCCGGGGGCACGCATCATCAGCGTGGCGCAAGGGCACGGCGACGACTGTCGCGGAGGTATACTTGGTGCCAGGGGCACGTATCATAAGCATGGCGCAAGGGCACGACAATAACTATCACGGAGCAATACTTAGTGATAGTGTGCTGCCGTCGTGGCGATTGTGCACGGTCGGTGACGAGCATCGAGTGACCATTGGCATTGATCGCGCATTGTAGAGAGCGCAATGAGTTGGCACGGGCGACCGGTGTCGCAGAGACGGCACGTGGGCAACGGGGCCCGTCGCGGAGTTGTCATACGGGTGACGGGAGACGCGGAGCTGTCGCACGGACGCGAGCAACAAATATGTGAGGACGATGAGAGTCGCAGAGTCGGCGTGCGGACGCGAGCGACGAGAGTTATGGAAAGTGCGCACGGCGCCGGTGGCGGGGGTCCGTGCAGAAGGTGCGCACGGCGATGGCAACATGGGTCGCGAAGACAGCCCCAGGCGATGGGCAACGAGCTACGGAGACGGTGCCCAGGTGATGGGCAGCGAGTGTTGCGGATGGTGCGCACGGCTCTGGCGAAGGGGGTCGCGGAGACGGCGCCCTAGTGACGAGCGACGAGGGTCGCAGAGACAGCCCCCGGGCGATGGTGTGGAAGGTGCGCACGACGCTGGTGACGGGGGTCCATGCGAAGGTGCGCACGACGCTGGCGATGGGGATCGCGGAGATGGCACCCTGGTGACGAGCGACGAGTGTCGCGAAGAGGAAGTCCGGGCGACGGGTGTCGCGGAGGTGAAGTCCGGGCGACTAGGGTCGCGAAGATGAAGTCCGGGCGACAGGCGTCACGGAGATGACGTCCGGGCGACGGGCGTCGCGGAGGTGAAGTCCGGGCGACCCGGGTCACGGAGACGATGTCCGGACAACAGGCGTCGCAAAGATGAAGTCCGGGCGATGGGCGTCGCAGAGATGATGACTGGGGGTCAAGGGTCGCGGAGACGATGTCCAGGCGACGGGCATCGCGAAGAGGAAGTCCGGGCGACGGGTGTCGCGGAGGTGAAGTCCGGGCGACTAGGGTCGCGGAGACGATGTCCGGACGACGGCGTCGCGAAGAGGAAGTCCGGGCGACGGGCGTCTCGGAGGTGAAGTCCGGGCAACTAATACGGAGACAATGTCCGGATGACGGTGTGGCGAAGAGGAAGTTCAGGCGACGGGTGACGGCATTACGGAGGTGAAGTCTGGGCGATGGGCGTAGCGGAGATGACATCAGGGCGACGGGCGTCTCAGAGATGATGTCTGGGCGACGGGGGTCGGGGAGACAATGTCCGGGCGACGGGGGTTGCGGAGACGATGTCCAGGCGACGGGCATCGCGGAGGTGAAGTTCGGGCGACGGGCATCACGGAGGTAATGTCCGGGCGACGGGCGTCGCGGAGGTGAAGTCTGGGAACTAGAGTGGCGGAGAGGAAGTCCGGACGACGGGCGTCGCGAAGAGGAAGTCCGGGAGACAGGCATCGTGGAGGTGAAGTCAAGGCGACTAGGGTCGTGGAGACGATGTCGGGACGATGGGCGTCGAGGAGGTGAAGTCCGGGCGTCGCGGAGGTGAAGTCCGGGCGACGAGCGCATGTTCACGGGCACTGCATGGCGGTCAAGGTTGTAAATTTTTATTTATTTATTTATTTATTATATTTTTTTTGGCCTTGGCTTTGGGGATTTGAGGGAAAAAGGAAAAAAAGAAAGAAGAAAGAAGATGGAAAGGATGGCGCAGCGGCGGCAGGCTGCCGTAGCCGGCCGTGGGGCGGGGGAGAGAAGAGAGGTAGGGTGGGGCCGAGGGGGGTCAGCGGGGTAGCAGGGTAGTCGGGGTAGCAGGGGGGTCGGCTAAGGGGTTCGGCCAGCTGTGGTGGTGAGAATGGCCTAGGTTCAGAGAAAAGGGCAAGGGATTGGGGCTGCCGCGCCGTCGGTGGGCGACGTCGATAGGCTTACGAGGTCAGGGAGAGGAAGAGAGAGGAGGGGGGTCGGGATAGTCGGGGGGTCAGCGGGTAGTTGGGTCGGCCAGGTGGGTTGCGGGGAAAAGGGCCGAAGTAGAGAGAAAAAAAGACGCGAAGGGAAGAGGGGTCGGCGGCGGCCATGGCCTGCCATGGCACCGTGGGGCACGCAGGATCGGCGGGAGAGGAGAGGGAGAGAGCCGAAGGGGAGAGGTGTTTAGCGGGAGGAGTGGCGACGCCAGGAAGGGTCTGTCGGCAGAAGGCGAAGGCCAAGATGGGGAGGCCGAAGGGTCATCGACGGTGCGAGGCAGGCACGGCGCATGGAGGAAGATGGAGAAGATATTAGGGTTCTGGCATCCGGGTCGGGTACGAGTTGGTTCGGGTGGGGCGGGTTGACCATTGAGAACTGAGTGAAAAGAGGGGAAACGGGGCAGAGCAGGCGCGGGTAAGGGCCCTTGCGGGTCAGGTTCTACCCATCTGGGCTGTATTTTGATTTTGACTTTGGAAATAAAATTTGCGAAGCGATTTTTTTTTTAGTGGAGCCTATAAAAGGAGCATGAGAGGGGATGTAAAATTTGGAGGAAGAATAATTTTGAGATGAAAGGGAGAGAAAGGGGGAGGTTGGGGATTGATGAAAATTTTTGTAAAAAATTTTCTAAGTGTTGGGGAGAGCACCAGAAGGTGAAAATTTTTTGTGAAAATTTTTCTAAGTGTAGAATGAGGATGAGGGTGATGACCCGACCGCGAAAAATGAAGAAATATTTTTAAGTGTTGAACAGTGACAAGGGCGCCGAGTGAAGTCGCGGGGGTGATGACCCGACCGCGAAAAATGAAGAAATTTTTCTAAGTGTTGAAGAGAGGGGAGGGCGTCGAGTGAAGTCGTGGGGGTGATGACTCGACTGCGAAAAATGAAGAAATTTTTCTAAGTGTTGAAGAGAGGGGAGGGCGCCGAGTGAAGTCGCGGGAGTGATGACTCGACCGCGAAAAATGAAGAAATTTTTTCAAGTGTTGAAGACAGGGGAGGGCACCGAGTGAAGTCGCGGAGGTGATGACTCGACCGCAAAAAATGAAGAAATTTTTCTGAGTGTTGAAGAGAGGGGAGGGCGCCGAGTAAAGTCGCGGGGATGATGACTCGACCGCAAAAAATGAAGAAATTTTTCTAAGTGTTGACCTCGTGCAAGGGCTTCGAAGGAGGCCGCGGGGGGTGGTGACCCGACCGTGAAAAACAAAGAATTTTTTTTCTAAGGCTCCCCAGCGGAGTCGCCAAAATGTTGATGCGGAAAGGGGTTCACTGCTACGTGCAGGTGCCACAAAAGATGCAGTCTGAGTCAGCTTCCAAGTAGATAAAGCGGGAGATAGCAAGGACGGGGTAAGGGCTGAGAGCAAGGCTCCCCAGCAGAGTCGGCAAAATGTTGATGCGGAAAGGGGTTCGCTGCTACGTGGAGGTGCCACAAAGGATGCAGTCTGAGTCAGCTTCCAGGTAGAAAGCGGGAGATAGCAAAGATGGGGTAAGGGTTGAGAGCAAAGCTCCCCAGTAGAGTCGCCAAAATGTTGATGAGGAAATGAGTTCACTGCTACGTGGAGGTGCCATAAAGGATGCAGTCTGAGTCAGCTTCCAGGTAGACAAAGCGGGAGACAGCAAGGACCGGGTAAGCGCTGAGAGCAAGGCTCCCCAGCGGAGTCGCCAAAATGTTGATGCGGAAAGGGGTTCGCTGCTACGTGGAGGTGCCACAAAGGATACAATCTGAGTGAGCTTCCAGGTAGACAAAGCGGGAGACAGCAAGGACGGGGTAAAGGCTGAGAGCAAGGCTCCCCAGCAGAGTCGCCAAAATGTTGATGCGGAAAAGGGTTCGCTGCTACGTGGAGGTGCCACAAAGGATGCAGTCTGAGTCAGCTTTCAGGAAGACAAAGCGGGAGACAACAAGGACAGGGTAAGGGTTGAGAGCAAGGCACCTCAGACAGGTCGTGAGGGCTGGCAGCGCCGCGCAGGCAAGGCGACGACGAAGAGGGCCGACAGTCGACGGTTCGTGTCAAGGATGCAGCGTCGTGGGTCCGGAGACGGTAGTCCAAGTGTGTTTCTCTCACTAGAATTTCAGAGAGAATGTCTTTTTAGAGAGAAAGTGAAAAGTTCAACTGAGAGAAAGATCCTTGGAAAAGCTCCAAAGTCCACTATTTATAGGCAAAAATGTGCATGTGTCATAAGTTGACATGTGTCACCCCGTAGGAACGACACGTCGCCAGGAGAGCCAAAGCACTGATTCTCTGTTGGGACTGCCGGTCCCTAAGTTCGTGCTGCCCTGCCCTTGCAACATCTCTCTGCTTGTCTGAGGAGACTGATCATGCCGCTGTAGCATGGTCAGAGTAGCCCGTTGCCCCAGCCTCTAGTCCAAGCCCTTACTGAATCCCACGAGGTGCGTCAAGAGGCGCGCAAAAGACCTGGCAGCGGTTAGGGTTGTCCATGTAGCCAACTGCCAGGCGGACTAGGCATGATGCCCTCCAAGGACCTACTCCCGTCCCGGAGTGACCCGTGGGTCATTGCCCTGGTGGTTTCGACGGTCCAAAGCAACATGAGTAACATGAGTGACCATGGTCACCGCTTGGTGCTTAGGGTCCATTGCGGTGAAGTCTTCGCGTATGAGCTCCCTGCAAGTGTGATGTCAGTAGCTTCAAGGTTGTGCCGACGATGGTTCTAGGGTTGCGAGCCCATTCTGCTGCAAGGACCATAGCCCCTGGTGATTGAGCCGGCGATGGCGCTAAGCCCGTGATGGCGCTCAGCCCATGCCGCAGTTTGATTGAGCCGGCGACGGCATACAGCCCATCCCACAGTTTGATTGAGCCTGCGATGGCGTTAAGCCCGTAATGGCACTCGGCCCATGCCGCAGTGAGGGGTCCTCGTTCCGAAGCACTACGAGTGGAGCCCCAGGAATGCCGCACACTCCGGAGAGTGGGTCGAAGCATGTTCCATGTCCATGGTGGGGTCGCATGGTGTGGTGAATAAGTGTGATGCCCGGAGGCCTATGACATGATTGTGGCGCATGGGCGCGGTGACAACCGTCGCAGACCAATACCTAGTGCCAAGGAACATGTCATGGAAGTGGCGCATGGGCGCAGCGACGACGGTGAAGGTGTGCAGGCGACGGGAGTCGCGGAGCTATCATGCGGACGCAGGCGACGAAGGTCGCGAAGATGGTGCGCGAGCGACGAGAGTTACGGAGTTGGAGCGCGGGCGACGAGAGTTGCGAAGTTGGAGCGCGGACGTGGGCGACGAAGGTCGCTATGACTACGGCGCGCAACCATGGGCGACGGACGTCGCTCGTCAAGGTAGGTGGCCGACTCCCATGGGTGGCCGACCCCCTCAGGGGGGGAAGGCATACCAAGGTTGCTTCTCAACGGGAAAAAGCACGTGACTTGATTATGTGACGCTCTGACCGGCCTATGAGCGTTGAATAACTGACCGTTGACTGGGTGATGTGTCATCCAAAGTGGCTCCCCTAGTGGGCCCTGCTGGTCTGACCAAAATAGGGTTTGAACAACCTTTGTACAAAAAGGTTCATAGAAACACAACTAGATCCGATGCACTCCGACAGTATAATGCTGCTAAAGCACGCCTGATCGATTATTTCGATAAATTTGACGGTAAAGTTAGTCTTACTTCTGATATTTGGCAATCTCGACAGCCCATTAGATTGATACGGATTGGATTATGCACAAGAGAATCATCGCTTTCGAGCTCTTTCCTTTTTCGCATGATGGAATGAACATTGCTACTATTATATTAAAAGCATGTACCACATTTAAATTAAAGGATAAGATTATGAGTATTAGTTTTGATAATGCTTCTAACAATACAGCTGCTGTTGATGCTTTACAGGAGAGCCTCAAACCTGTACTTTCTGGTAAATTATTTCATGTTCGTTGTGTTTGTCATATAATTAATTTAATTGTTCAAGATGGTTTAGCTGCTGCAGGAGATATTCTTGTCAAAATGAGGGGTATGACAGCGTATGTTAATAGTTCGAGTCCGAGAACACAACAATTTAAAACGTTGTGTGTTGAATATAATATGCCTCGCAGGAGAGCAGTTACAGATGTGGTCCACAGGTGGAACTCTACATACCATATGCTTTTACACATTCTGGCATACAGAGAAGTCTATACGCATTTTCTACTAACCCAGTTCCCAGCCGGCTTGCCAACTCAAGAGGAATGGCAGATGGCCACATACCTAGCTGAATTTTTGGAGGTATTTTACACGTCTACCAATTTATTGTCTGGTACGTACTATCCCACCTCTCCTCTCGCTGTAATAGAAATTCTCAAGATGGCTACAATGTTAACAAAATGGAGATATATAGGACCCTTTGAGGAAATAGTAAAAGTGATGGATAAAAAGTTTAATAAATATTGGAGTGAACTGCCTGTTATTTTTGCTGTTGCTACTTGTTTAGATCCTAGGTTAAAGTTGCATGGCGTGAACGTCTCGATACAAGAGATATCGATATTAATGTGCTACCCAGTAGAGGATACAACCGCACTCACAGCGAAAGTGAGCAAGACATTTGAGGAACTGTTCAACCTCTATCGTAATTCTGCTGACGTGCGCGGGCGAGCTTCATCATCGACTGCTGAGAGGTATTATGCGCCATACCTTAAGGGCTTTGAACATCTAGTAGCAAGACAACTACCAGGTGAAGGTACTTCTAATTCGGCAGGTTCGTCTACTTTTTCCTCTTTTAATGAGATTGGTGTATATTCAAATACTGATCATTATTCTGATTTATCAATGCAAGAACAGGTTAATTTTAATTTGTTAAATTTTTGGAAACAAAATCAAAACATGTATAAAACTTTAGCCCAAATTGCACGGGATGTACTGCCAGTGCAAGCCTCCACGGTTGCTTCAGAGTCGGCATTTTCAGCAGCGGGAGGGTTTTGGATGACAGGAGGAGTCGTCTTAACCCCGAGTCGCTCGAGCTATGTGTATGTTGGAAGGATTATCTTGATGCGAAATACCGCGAGCAAGATAAACCGATTGATGATAGGAAGAGCAGTGACTCGGATGTTGAAGTACTTCCGGATGATTAGGTAATTTCTTTTTATTTTCCTTCTCTTAAGTTTTAAGAATAAAATTTCTCACAAAATATAGTTTTTTTTCATATATATATATATATATATATATATATATATATATATATATATATATATATAATAAGTTTTTACAAGCAAGATAGATATTTTTTCGTATATATAAAAAAAATAGGTAACTTCGCCTGTTTGTTTACAAGCAGCGGGTCCCAAGCCCGGATAAAAGGAGGAGGGCCTATAAACACATTTATCTTCATTGTATATGATTTATAATGAAATAAAATGATAAAGATTAGGTTCGTTAAACTATGAATATTGGACATGCCTAGAGTACAATTTGCTTAAACAATAACAACAAATTACCATAATTAAAACTCTTACCTTGAATAACAAGAAAATGCCAAAAAAATTAAAAAAAATTTGGGCCCGGGCCCGGCCCCAAATGTTGGGCCTAGGGCCTGGGCTTGGACCGGGCCCAGATATCCCCAGAACCAAGCCCGGCCCGGCCCGGCCCGGTTGGCAGCCCCTTGGCCCTGCCCGATTTGCTGGAGGCCCGATGGGCTTGGGCTGGGCCGGCCCAAGCCCAGCCCATTTGACACCTCTAACAAACATCCCAAGTCTAAACCCAAGAAGAATAATAAGATCAAGGCATCGACCTCAGTGACACCGCCTGCTACGAAGACTCACTCCCCTTCGTCATCCCCCAAGTCCAAGAAGTAAAAGGCTGAGCTGGCCTTTCAGCGCATCGTCAAAGACGGCAAAATCATCTATCAGTTATGACGGTACGCGAGGGCTTCAGGTGGTCCGTCATCTGACCCCTCGAACCTGACCCACCTATGGAGAACGAATGGTGATGTACGACCAAGCACTAGCCGCCAAACCCCGAGCTTACCCCTGGTGCTGCTCCACCATGTTATGAAGATGGCCCTCGTCCATAGGCTGAAGCTCTTGAAGAAATTAACCTAGCTGACCCAGGGGAGGAACCCCGACTCACTTAGATCGGCATTAAACTCGCCCCAGGTCGACGAGAGGACTTGGTTACCCTCCTTCGTGAATATTGCAATGTGCTAGCATGGAGTTATGATGAAATGCCCAGGTTGGACCGTGCCCTTTCACCCACCGCCTCAACACTGCTACCAGGTCCATCCCTGTCCGTCAGCATTCGCGGACCTTCAGCCCTGAACTCGAGTTAAAGATCAAACAAGAGATAGAATGCCTTCTGCAAGCTGGCTTCATCGAACCTATCACCCATCCTATCTGGCTGGCCAACATCGTCCATGTACAAAAGAAGAATGGCCAAGTCTACGTTTGTATTGATTTTTAGGACTTGAACAAAGCGTGCCCCAAAGATGAGTTTCCATTGCCTAACATTGATATGCTTACCGAGGCCGCTGCCGGCCATGAAACCTAATCCTTCATGGATGGTTTCGCTGGCTACAACGAAATTAGAATATGACTGTGCCAAGACAGCCTTTTCGAACTCCCATGGGCAACTTTTGTTGGAAAGTCATGCCTTTCAGTCTCAAGAATGCGGGCGCTACCTATCAACGAGCCATGACCGCCATCTTCCATGACATGATACACAATACTGTGGAAGACTATGTCAACGATCTCGTCATGAAGTCTAAAAATGAAGTTGATCACCTCACTAACCTTCGAGCATTCTTTGATCGTTGCCACCAGTATAACATGTGAATGAACCCGCGGAAATGTGCCTTTGGTGTTTCCTCTGGCAAATTCCTCGGCTTCCTAGTTAGTCGACAGGGCATCGACGTTGACCATTCAAGGCCACCTCCATCCAAGAAATGCCGCCTCCCAAAAGCACCAAACAGTTGAAGAGCTTCCTCAGTAAGGGACCTCCCCAGAATCATCCCTGCCTTGGCCGACTCATCACACCCTTCCAGCATTTGATGCGCAAGAGCGTACCGTGGAGTTGGGGTGCTCCCCAATAGCAAGTATTTGAACAGATCAAGGCGGTCCTCATGTCGCTGCAAACCATGGTCGTACCACAGTGGGGTATCCCACTCTTACTCTACTTGACCTCCACGCCCAGATTCATCGGGGCTTTGCTGGCCCAAGAGGTAAATGGGGTGGAGCGTCCTATTTATTACCTCAGCAGAATGATCAGGGGACCCGAAGCCAACTCCACCGAGCTCGAGAAACACTACCTAGCCTTAATGTACGCCTCACATAAATTCAGACATTACTTTTTGGCACATCAAATCACACTCGTCACCAAGGCTGATTCACTCCGGTACATGCTCACCTGCTCTGCCTTGTCCGGTAGACTTACCCGCTAGGTGTTGCTCTTGGTCGAGTTTGGTTTATCTATCAAAAACCCTACCGCCCTACGGAGTCAAGCCCTTGCAAATCTCTTGGCCTTCTTTCCACGCTAACACTACGAATTGACCTTGGTTCAATTGCAGGGCGAGGAGACAACTCTGATCACTGACATAGATGACTTGTGGACACTCGAGTTTGACAGTTCACCACCAGCAAAGGTCCCAAAGGAGTACCCCTTCGGCAAGGAGGTGCTGGCATTGTCCTTCAGAGCCCAGATATCATCACCACCTCCCTCTCTTTCAAGCTTGCCTTCCCGATTTCTAACAACGAAGCTGAGTGTAAGGCACTCATCATTGGCCTCATGCTCGCCATCAGCATGGGGGCTAAGGACTTATGTGTGAAGGGAGATTCCAACTTGATCATGAAGCAGGCTGACGAAGAATCCGGGGTCAAGGAGCCAGCCTTGGCACCTTATCAGGCCTTGGTGCAACACTTGGAAGGAAGACTTGGCCATGTCCAATATGAACATCACAACAGGTGGCACAATAGACATGCGGGCAGCTTGGCTACGATCGCTTCAAAGATAGAAGTTGATGGAGAACAACAAATGCTAACTATTATCAAGCGCACCAAACCCTGCACAACATTGAACTTAATACCAAAGGACGCTACGACCGATGATTGGAGGCAGCCGATCATCAACCAACTCAAGACACCATCCCTCGTTCATGCATCAATTCTCACAGACTATTTAATGTTGGGAGATGTCTTGTACTGACAATGTCCTGAAGGCACTCTAGCCCGATGTTTGGCACCGAGAGAGGCATGGCATAAACTTCAGCTTGGCCATCAAAAGTGTTGCGGCCTCGATGGTCCCCATTTATACCGCCTCCTGTAGTGCATGGGTCTCTTCTGGTCATCCATGGCCAAGGATGCTTCGGATATACAACGCGATTGTCCCGCATGCCTATATGTGCCAGAAAATGTGGAAGCTTTAGTCATCAATGTCGAGGGTGACTGGCACCAACCTTTCATCCAATACTTATCTCATGGGATTCTACCTCCTGACCGTAGCTTGGCCCGATCTATCAAACAAAAATTGGTCAGGTATTTTATGACAGAAGGCAAGTTATTTCACAAAGGTTTTTCGAGGTGCACCCTGTGATGCTTGTAGGGCCTCCAGGCCATGGAAGTGATTAATAAAGTGCACAATGGTGATTGTGGGGAGCTTCAAGGATCTCAAAAGTTGTATACAAAATTGCTAAGGTTGGGGTATTATTAGCCGACTATGGAATTCCACTCCATCTCCCATGTTCGACACTGCCAACCCTGCCTGCGGCACGCCGACAGAATGCAAACACTAGCATCTGACCTGTGCATGATCTTGGCCCCCTGGCTAATTCACTCTTGGGCTCTCGACCTCATCGGCCCCATACACCCGCCGTCCAGACATCACTCATAGATTATGGTTGTGACTGAACATTTTACGAAGTGGGTCGAAGCCATACCTCTGCGGAGAGCCACGGGAGGTGCCATTTCCAACTTCTTGCGTGACAACATCATCTGTCGCTTCGGCATCCCCCGATGTATTATATCTAACAATGGCACGCCATTCATTAAACGAGAGGTTTGAGCTCTTATGGAAGGGTACAACATCAACTCCCTATTACCCGTAAGGAAACGGTCAAGCTCTGCTCCACGTGCTGTCACGAATGGTTCACGACACTTGCGGGTCATGGTCCGAAAAGTGAAGTCTGGCACTTTGGGCTTACAAAACCTCCAACCACACAGCAACGAAGGCCATGCCTTTCTCTCTCGTCTACGGGGACGAGTGCGTGGTACCAGCCGAGATCACGGTGCCGTCGGCCTGACTTTCTCGAAACAGAGGTCTCAGAGAGGAAGCAACCAGACTGGCAGCACTTGACGGCCTCAACGAAAGACGAGCCACGGCCCTGCACCGCATGAAGAAATATCATGAGCAGCTCACAAAAGCCTATGGGAAGACCGTCAAGCCAAGCTTATTTGTCAAAGGCGACCTTGTTCTCCAAGCAGCCAAACATATACGAGCCAACAAGTCGGCTCCCAAATTCATGCAAAACTAGGAGGGCCCTTTCACAGTACATGAAGCCCGCAATAATGGCTCCTACCTCCTTCTCAACCCCAACGACGGTCAGATCACGGCCCCTGTCAACGGCCGCTACTTGAAGAAGTATTATGCATAGTCGGTCGTCGAAATGTTCTCCGAGCCCTACCCGCCCACATCATCGTACACTCGATCTCATAGCATTTTTTGTATATGCATCATTGCTTACAGACTTGTAACTTTTGTTGATTTTTACAAGATTTTACATACTCATGTAATGGCATTTTGACCCATGTCCTATCAATAGAAAGTCATTATGTTACCTCGGCTTCAGTTTACCCGACACTTCTTTTAACCTATGCATCCTAAGTCACTTGCTATAAGCGGGGAAGGGGGAACATTCACAGGCAGCCAACATACGCAAGACATTCAAACACGACAAAACCAAACAAGCACTACATGCAACAACAAGGATCAATCCCGGACAACGTGGTTGCACTACTAATATCATCAAAATATACATGTACATCCAATGTTTAGTGGCCACTATCAGGCGCTACAAATACAATAAAGTAAAAAATACAAGCTACGGAAGCCTAGACAACAGTGACGCAATAGAGTGGGAGCAGAATGCCTGAAGTGTCTGTCGCTCCGTCTGCAGCTCTTAACATCCCACATCAAACTCGGCCTGTCGCCTCATCCGCTCTGACTCTCGCCCATCCACCTCACCATGTCGCCTCTGTAGTTCGGCCAGCTACCTCTGCAAGTCAACGAGCTGTCTCTCTATGTCTGCTACCTGCATGTCAATCCCTGCCAACTCTTCAGTAATCTCTGACCGCTCCACCTCTAACCCTGTTCGATTCCTCTCCAGCAACATCTCATGCATGTCCACTACAACCAGCCTCTCACCCACCTCACGGCTGCCACTCCTCAACCTAAAGAAATCCACCAGCCAATCCAACTGCAGGCTCCGTGATGTAAACAGCGAGAACTCTGATAGCGACCGAGCCACGAACTCTGCAGTCCAAACCGTCGGTGGCACGCTGGCAAACTGCAGCAACCACTTCATAAACCCAATAGACACCCACATCTGCAATACTAGGTTCTTTATTGTCACCCCCTCGAAAGTCTACGGGAACACGGCCTTCACCAGCTCCAGCCGACCCACCGTCTCGACCGGTAGTTGGAGACCTTCCCAAGCTGCCACATCCACCTTCCCACTTAAGGACCCTCTACTTACCTCTCTGGCTACTGCCCCACTGCCACCCACTATAGGAGTCTCCGGCACTCCCCCAGCCATCTGCGCCCTAATAGTGGCTGAGTGCATCGCCAGCAGAGTAGCACCAGCCTCGATCGCCGACCCTAACGATGCACCATGCCGTCGCACGACAACAGCCTGAAGCGGCTTCTCCTGCTCGTGAACCAAGGCTGCAACAATAGGCTCGGGCTCAACCGTGTCCCCACCATCAACTCTCACAGCCTCTGTTTCCATGCCCATCCACCAGTCCCCACTAGCATCAAACATCACTGTATCGCTCCCCACTCCGCCGTATAGGGCCTCTACCGTCTCCTCGAGGACAGGCAATAGACTCAACCCCCCAGTCACCCCAGCCCCCAACGTCTTGACCGCCTCAGTCTCATAATCATCAGCTGATCCATCGGCCTCTACTGCCATAGCCTCCTCCACCTCGACATCGGCATCCGCCTCGCTGTCTTCCTCGATCACTTCTTCCTCATGCTCTTAGCAAAACAGCTGTCAGTTCATATACATCTAAAATAAATATGAAAACCATGTTGATAATACAAAGGTAACAACAGAATCAAACCTCAGAGTCAGGTTCCTCTGATGCGTCATGCGGCCTCTTCGACCCTGATATGTGTGGGGCTGACGTACCGACACTAGCCTGGGGTGCCGTCTCCATCATCTCCACTTGCAATGCCGACAGGGGACCCTTACCGGCCCCCGACACCCTCGGCACCTGTGCAATCAGCTCCTCTCCACGGTCCTTCCCTCGGGCAACGTCATCTAGCTCCCCGACATCCTCCTCTGCCTCCCTCTCTGAGCTCGTAACAGAGCTTCCGATCACTAGCGCTGTCATCTCTAACTGCCTAGTCACTGGTAAATTATCAGGCTCAATGCTCAGTCACATGCAAATAAATCCACCTACCGATGTGTGCCTGACAACTGTGCCAACCATCCCGCCCAGCTCCCTCGCAACCGCTTCCACGAATGTGCATACTCTGCTGTCACTGCCCTTGCAGACTCTGTCCCTGGCTGCCTCCACTCGGTCGTCAGTGCTGGCCACTTGCCGACTTTGTCATATAGTGTATACATGAAAGCAGTCGTCACACTCTAAGGGGTGTGATACCCACATAGGGGCTTAAGTCATAAATGAATGCTAGCGACAGACAGTCTGGGCTATACCTCGCCACATGGGGGTAGCACTCGACGGGCTTTCCGCCATCATCTATCAACACCGGGAGCCAGCCTAAAAAATAGGTAACCAGTAGCACCAGCTGTGCCGGCCCCAGATCCCCTAGCCTGGTCAGGTCTGTCGTCAGCTCCTACACATGCAACCATGGTGGCACGCCATATGGTGGATGCATATCCAGATAAGGCCGCCTCAAGCATGCCTCCCGTCTATCTAAGATCTGTGCCAACAGGCACTCCAGCCTCCTGATGCCCGCCCACGTAAAAGTCCGCGACCCGCTGCGCCATAGAGCCAACTGTCGTGACCTGTCTGGTTGGGTCACACTACCCATCGTTGGTGACGGATGCTCGACTGGGTATCCTTCCAGTCAATAATCTGGAAAGCACTCATACAGATACAGCTGCAGGAACATCCAGTCCATATACGTCACCACCTGATAACGTCCATGCTACCGCTTCACGTCATTCACGAATTGATCTAGCCATGAATACAACGTGCCCAGATATACCTGAGCCAACCCGACGCGCTTGCCCTGCGCCATCCGAATAGCCTGGAGAAACACCCTCGGGGAAATACCGTCCTCCGGTGTCCCCTCAAACACAAACCTGCAAGTACAAATAGCATATATTAGTTTGACATTTTACATGGCAAGCGTGACATATAACATATCCAAGCATACAATCAAATGACAGTACGAAGCTTACCTCAACAGGAACATAGCCAAGAACACCACCATCTCGCACCGCTCATTGTCGTAATATGGCCCCATCACAAAATGGGCTGCATTGCCCAGCCTCTGTCCTGTCCTCGCTTGTGGCGTATCGTAAAACTAACGGAGCCACCCACTGTACGTCCCCTTCCAGTGCTTCTTCGTCTCAGCCAGGATATCTAGTAGCTGTGTCTGCAACAGCCGCTTTTCTCCACTCAACCGGGTCACTTGCGCATCCACCTCTCCCTGCATCGGCAGCCCTATCAGCATCAATACATCGAGTAGCGTCAACCCCATCTCTCCTAACTTGGTCACAAAGGTATGCGACTGTGTGCTCCACCTAGACAGAAATCGGGTCATCCCTGGCGTATCCCTATACAGCTCCAGTCCCCTCGAAGTAATATCAATATCCGACAGCAACCCCAGCGACTCCAACACCCGTGCCCGCTCTGGCGTCTCCACCATATGCTCGCACCAAAAGTCCCACCCTATTGGCATCACACTATGGACCTTGAACACCACAAGCGACCAGGGTATATCCTTCCTCTCAACCAATAACGCCAGTATGTACCTCGACGACATCACAGGCGTCGCCTCCGAGCTCGGCATATCCAGATATGGCGACGGCACCCGTGGCTCCTCTCCCATTGATGGACCACCCCACGGTGTCATGAATGCTCCATCCATCACCCAGATGGCTAACTCTCTTCACAGCTCTCAGTTAGGTACACAAGGTACCGCTCCCTTCACCCCCAGCAGTGTGTTCGTCTTGTTTGGCTCCGGATCATATGACCTCACCGCACCGTCGTCAAATGTCAATGCAACTCCAGCCTCCCTGCCTGGTACTGGCACAACATCATCTACTGGCGACGCCGGAACAGGTGCAGTCGTCATACCTCACGGCGATCGCAATGTGCTCACCGCAACGCCTCACGGCTTCGCCTACATCTTCCGCCTAGCTTTCTTCACAACAGGCGTTAGCTCGGCTTGTGCGACCGCAGAGTGGGCCTGCTGCACCCTAGGGGTAGCCGACCCCCCAGAGTGGCTGACCCCCGTGGTGTGGCCGACCCTCCCACGGGGGCTGACCGGCCTCCTACCCTTCTCCTTTCTTCCATCCCCTTCTCTCTTTCTTCCCATTTCACTTGTCACCAACGGCCATCCCACTGCCTCCACTCACCCAGCCAAAGCACTAGCACCTGTCGCCTAGCTACCCAACAACTCTTTTTTCAAACAGATCATCTCCTTTTTGCGCTAACATCATTTTTGCGCGTTACTTTTTATTGCACGCGATCACAATATTTTTCATTCTTAATATTTTTGCTCCCAAAATAAATTTCACACATTCCCGTTTTTTGCAGCGCAACCTCTATTTTAGCGCTACAGTTCTCCTTTTTGCACTACACTACGAAACGCATCTCATGACATGGGTGTTCCTATTTCTTTTACGCTCTCTTCATAATTAACGCTATCTCTTTTTTGCGCCCAAAAAAAATTTGTTTTTCTTACGCAACAATGTTTATGCGTGCGGGGGCCACCCGGGTTGCCCCTCTACGCACACCCCCGCGAGGGGCTTATATCCCTAACCTATTCTGGTCACACCCAAGGGCCCACCAGGGGTCTCATTTTTGCACAACATGTCACATATTCAAGGGTTAATTACTCACGGCACCCCTGAGGTTTACCGTAAATTACACACGGACGCCCTATCTTTTGAAAATTACACTCCGCTCTTCCAGGTTTGTACCCGCATTTCACAGAGCCCCACAAAATTGACGGGGACCCTAATTTCATCTAAAGATTCTCTAACACCTTACTTTTTGGATATTTCATCTCCAAACTGCCCTCCTTTTCTTCAATAAATACCCCCTTGCCCTTTATGATTTTTCTTCTTCTTCTTCTTCATTATATTTCCCATTTGCAGACCCATTTGTGATTTTTGTGGTGCGGGGTTGGTTGCTGCATTTGGGTGGCATTTGTTGGATAGTGATGGTCCATGAGACGGTAGCAGGGATGAGATTAGGATCGACAGGCGTTTGTACGGTGTTGGTTACGGTGTTTGGGTGGCTGTTTTTTGGCCGGTATTGGTGGATGCCGTAGCCATCCTGCAGGCAATGGCCGAGCTCCTGCAGCGCATCGATGTGGCCGAGAAAAGTGGCACGTGCACACAATGCCACGCTGGCTCGCAGGTCCTTGTCGTTCTTAGAGCCGTCGCTGCCGTTGAACTGAATCACAGCCAAGGAGTAGAGTGCCGGCGTGTGAGAGCTAATCACTGCCTTGGCCATTAAAAAGGCTCCACTTCCTCAGTTTTGGAGACAGTAAAACCGAATCTACAAGTGAACAATCAATCTCATTAATGACCGTATAAAAAAAACCATTAAAATGAATAAAATCTACATTTTTAGAATGATTTTGAGAGTTCAAATATTGTTCACTCACCATGCCGAGTGTGTAACAGGCTTCAACATTTTTGGCATCAGCGCATTGTTTTAGGAAATGGTGAGTCGACTGGGTCCAGTTCTTAGCTTTAACGGCAAACGTTTTGATGAAGCTTTAGATAATACAACAGGCTGAAGACTAAGACCGTTTAGTCTCTTACATCTATTTCCAAGAACAAGGAAAACAATCAGGCACAAGTCCAAAAAATCTAGAGCAAACTGAATCGTTTACGGTGAATTCTTACGTCATCAAGGCACTGGTGAAATTGACAGGACAGGTGGCGGTGGAGCTGAGCTTGCATAGGATACATAAAACGAGATGGTCAGGAAAAGTATCGAAGAAATCAGAGTTTTCGGCGCTCTCCGACGACGTTCTCCGGCATTTGTGCTTGCTCGTCTTTTCTCAAGCGACGTCCGCCTGCCGCTTCAAAACCCTCTTCTCGCAGCACATGTTTACCGTGGGATAACAAAGTTCCCTCCTTGTTCTCATCCCTCTCTCTATATATACACCGAAACGGGGTGTAGGTTGAGATAGGTGTTGTGCAGACGTGCCCCTTTGTTCGTCTTTCAAAATTATTCTAAAAGAGCGAGGAGCTTTATCAGAGACACTATGTAGGTTGAGATTGGTAGTTTCAGGGCATTCTTTACGGCGCAGCGGTCGCAGAGGTGTGGCGCGATGGAGTTTAGTGAAGGAACGACCTGAGATATCGTCGGTGGCTGGGTGTAACCCAAGAACCAGACTTCTTGATTTTCCTTCAAAACCCAAGAGACACTGTGTACTTATATACGAGGGCAGAAACGTCTTTTTATGACCAGCTGTTAATCCCGTCAAAGAAATCTAGATTTTTGGAGCGGAGTGTAATTTTCAAAGATAGGGGGGCCGTGTGTAATTTAGGGTAAACCTCAGGGGTGCCGTGAATAATTAACCCCATATTCAAAGGTCAACTTTTCAACGTTGTCGACCAGTCAAAATGCGCACGCTCAGGTCACGTGCATTTTTCATTGACTTTTTGCATGACTAAAATTATTTTTGTTGCCAACGTAATGACATCGGTGCCACCATCACTTAGAAAATATGCGAACTAGGACTTGGCATGCCTTCCCCCTTAAGGGGGGTCGGCCACTCCCTTTAAATGGGGGTCGACCACCTCCCTAAAGGGGGGGTCGGCCACCCTCTTTAAGGAGGGGTCGGCCACACCCTTTAATGGGGGGTCGGCCACCTCCTTAAATAGGGGGTCGGCCACCATCTTTAAGGAGGGGTTGGCCACCTCCCTAAAAGGGGGGGGGGGGTCGGCCACCTCCCTAAACGAGGGGTCGGCCACTTTCTTTGGAGGGGGGGTCGACCACCCTAATCATGAGGGGCTACTAATGCTCCCTTTTGCTTCTCATTCACGCACTACGGTCTACAATGCTCACTCATCATCGTGACCATAAGGCGCCCGTTGTTACTCATACGCCGTCATTGCAATGATCGTCGCCAGAGCCCGCGGGGCATTTCTTACACTCCACCGTGCCCATGTACCGCGTCGCTGAAACAGGCGTGCCCCCTAGCTCTCTGTCACACTACAGTTCCCCTGGCACCATGACCGTGCCCATGCGCCACTTTGATGACATGTGCCCCTAGCACCAGGTATTGTCTCGTGACGGTCATCACCGCGCCCATGCACCACAATCATGTTACAGGCTCCCAAGCACCACACTCGTTCACCACACCATGCTCCCCTACCATGGATGTGGAATATGCTCCAACCCATTCTCTGGAGTGTGTAGCATTCCAATAGGCTCCACTCGTAGTCCTCCAGCATGAGGACCCCTCACAGCGGGATGGGCTCGCTACCACAGAAGCCATCACCATCTTCATTCTGAGGGGCTCGGCTCGTATTGCTTCGGTACAAGGATCCTTCGCAGCGAGATAGGCTCGTTACCATAAAGATATCACCGTCTTCATTTTGGGGGGCTTCGTTTGTAGTGCTCCGGCACGAGGACCCTTCGCAGTGGGAAATGCTCGTTACCACAAAGCTATCACCTCCTAGAGTGACTTGCATGACACTAGGCACTGAGCTGCGACCATGTCCACTCACGTTACTGGTGATCATCAGCGCCCCCAGGATGATGACCCCTGGGTCACTCCGGGACGAGATCAGGTCTTTAGAGGGCATCGCGCCTAGTCTGCCTGGCAATTGGTTATAGGGGAAACCTTCACTGCTGTCAGGTTCTCTACGCGTCTCTCGATGTACCTTATGGGATTTAGTGAGGGCTTGGACCAGTGGCTGGGGTAATGGGCTTACTCTGATCATGCCGTCACGGTGTCTTCAGTCTTCTCAGACAAGTAGAGAGATGCTGTGTGGGGCAAGGCAGTGTGAATTTAGGAATCGACAGTCCGACTGAGAACCGGTATTTATGGACCCCCTAGTGATGTGTCAATCCCAGGGGTGACACGTGTCAACTGATGACACTGGAATACTTTTCCCTATAAATAGAGGACCTTGGATTTCATTTTCAACAAAACTCTCTCATTTGTCATTTTACTTTCTCTCTCTAAAACTCATTCTCTTTGGAATTTTAGAGAGAGAAACACATTCGAACCCCTAGCATCGGACTCTCGACGCTGTACCCCTAGCATTGACCCTAGCTTGGATTTTTGGGCACCAGCCCTATTCGTCTTCGCCTTGTTTGCGCAGCACCACCAGCCCTCAAGGCCTATTTGGGGAGCCTTACTCTCTACCCTTACTCCACCCTCACTGCCTCTCACTTTGCATACTTGGAAGCTGACTCGAACTGCAGCCTTTGTGGCACCTCAACGTAGGTACGAACCCACTTTTCTTGGCATCAAAGGTTGAGAGAAAGAGAGAGAGAGGGCTTGGGAGACTTTTTAGATACTAAGGCAGCACTTTAAGGATTTCGTACGAAGAGCTTGATTAAGGTAAATAATTTTGTACTTCTCGTTGTGGTAAGAAATTGATACGTTGTGTCACTTTGTTAGTTCTTGTGCAACTTTGGAGAATCGTTCAACTTGTTTCGTATTTGCCTTGATGGCTATTTGAATTCGAAATTCTTAATATGCTTATGATCATTGGAATGAACAACCTTTTGTTGAAAAAGGGAGTCTTAAAGACTTTTGTAGTCACTCCGGTGACTTTTGTAATTACTTGGTAACTTTTATAGCCACCTTAGTGGCTTTTGTAGTCACTTTACGTGACTTTCGGGTAGTCCTCACAATGCTGGCTATTACGCTACCGGTATGCATTTCATACCTTCGGGTTTTGTGTTCGATTTGGTCCTATGGTCACTAATGGTCATTTTGTATATTTGATTTGCTTTACTGACAATAATGTCAATTGCTATTGCGTGTTCGTCATTGATTATGGTTTTGTTTTGGAATACACATTAATGTATTGCTTTCCATTTGACATTTCCCTAACTAGGCTATTTCAGCTCATCCCCGATTTGTTTGCTTTGTCCTCTACCATAGGTTGTAGGCTTGATTAGGAGCTTGGCACATTTGGAGAAAAATTAGAGCTTCTATTTTGTTAGCATGTCAAAGCAATGTATTCCTTTTTGAGAACTTTACCCATATGTGGATAATTTGATTTGGCATTAGATTTTTGTAATAGAATTTGAGGATGGATTATCCTTTTGTGATTAGATGGATTGTATGAGGCAAGGTTGTTGTTAAGCCTCTATCTTTTAGAGATATTTTGTCACTACTGAAATAGACGCTTTGTTTATACCTTGGTGTAATTATGTATTTATTAGAATGCATATGATATTAGACTTGGAGTATTGTTGGTACTGGCTCCCAAGGTTAAGGGAGTTACAGTTTGGTATCAGAGCTTAGGTTTGAGATTCCGTAGACTCCTAAGCCTTAGGTATATGTGAATGGGATTAGACCTTAAAAAGGTGGATTAAGTTTTAGAATTTATTTCATATTGGAGCACAAGATTGAGTTTTGGGCATAAGCTTAGGATTTGGGTCGAGTACGCAATAGCGAACGAATGTCATTTACCTTTGAACTTCAAATATTTTTAAGTGTTAATCAAAGAGGATGATTGAAGGATAGGACTATAATCTTTTGATGTCTATGAGCACATCTATCAAATACGGAACGGAAAAGGTTATTTCAAGATACAAGTGATATAGTGACATATTTTTCTTCTGTAGTGAATTTGAAAGAAGATGTTGACATTACTAGATCATGATGCCACTTTATTCATTTGTTCTGATATCCTTTTGTGAGCATCTAAGTGTTAGACCTAAAAACTTGAAACCACAGATATATGTAGTTACCCTTATGAAAAACCTTGTGGTGGCCCCTATAATTTATAATTCTTGCCCCATCGATATCGATGATACGAATTTGAAAGTTGACTTAATTTCTAGATATGAAACACTTTGATGTTATTTTAGGTATGGACTGACTGTCTCCCAATCATGCCAAGATAGATTGCTTTAGAAAAGAGAATGGTTAAAGGATAAGGTTATGATCTTCTTATGAATAGCTCTAATAGCTAGTAGCTATAAGTTGTGTTGTGATCGAGTGATATAAGTGATGTGGTAGATTAGAGAATTAAATTTTGGTGGATGCGTGATATATGCGTGTAATTGTATTTTGGATACTTTTTCTCAAAGGATAAGGTTATGATCTTCTTATGAATAGCTCTAACAGCTAGTAGCTATAAGTTGTGTCGTGATCAAGAGTTATAAGTGATGTGGTAGCTTAGAGACTTAAACCTAGAGAATGTGTGATATATGTGTGTACTTAGATTTTGAGTAATTTTAAAGAAATGTTTTTCTTTGTGATGGATTTGATAATAGTTTGTTATGGTTTGCTTTGAGGTATCAGAGTGCACATCGAAAGCATGATAGTCTTTTGGTGTGACGCATAAGTGCTTATTGATATTGGTTATCCATACAGGTTAAGTCAAAATAGTATTCTTCAAAGGTTATCTGATGGTATTGATTTTGGTGTCAGGTTAGTAAAATAGATGGAGAAAATAGTTATCATTCGGTAATCTCATGGTTTTGGTTAGTGAACTTTATAGAAATTTATCGTTACAAGTTTAGTTGAGCCTTAGACATTGAGTTTGTGGTCTTGGTAATTAATAGAATACATATATAAAGATTGAGTTGGTGCGATCATGAGTAACCATGGTTTGAAGTACTAAAATGTTTATGGGTTTAGAATTTTGGAATTTCATAATTGCAGTTTCATTAAGTAGTATCATTATTTGGAAGGCTAATGTGTGGCCGATGTATTAGGCTGGAAGCGTGTCAATAACTCAACAACTTTACTAGCAAGTTAATCTCAGTTGTCATTAAAATGTCATTTAGGGAGCATTGAGATGACATCATTGTGGCTTTTTATGAGCATATATTTGATCACCTAAATACTAGTATATAGTTAAGGTGGTGATGAGAACAGAAGTTAGAACTCAAGGTTTGAATCTCGCAAAGTACAAGTCATATGTGACAATTACTCAGTACTTTGGTATACTTAGGCTTGAAGTTAAGCATGTTATTGTTAGGCAGATTCTGCAAAAGCATGGTTTGGTGTATTATAAGAGTAGCGTAATGGAAGCGTGATGGGCTGGAGACTGATTTTAGTTGATTTACATGCGTTGAATATGAGTAGAGTAATTTAGTTCACTATGTTTTGTATGCTAGATAAGTCATAAATCTTCGAGGTTAAAATTTCGTTCAAAAGCAGATGAATGTAACTCGTGTTGGAAAGCAAGAAATTAGTTTTGATGATAAGGAGCAAGGATCCGATTGAGATGCTTGCTAACTTGTACATTTGAGAGATTCTTAGATTGCATGGAGTGCCCTTGTCCATTGTGTCAGACAGAGATTTGAGATTTACTTCACGTTTTTGGAGTAGTTGTAAGAAGGCATGGGTACAAGGTTGAATCTTAGCACAGCTTTCTATCCATAGACAGACAAACAATCCGAACGGACTATTCAAACATTAGAGGATATGCTTCGGGCTTGTGTTTTGAATTTTTGAGGTAATTGGGATAGTCATCTACCATCGATTGAGTTTCTTATAATAATATTTATCATGCTAGCATTTAGATGGCACCATTTGAGGCTCTCTATGGAAGAAGGTGGCGATCACCTATATGTTGGAGCGAGATTGGGAAAAGGAAATTGATAGACCCAGAACTTGTCCAGATTACTGCAAATAAAATTCATGTGATTATAGACAAACTTAAGGCTGCTCAGAGCCGACAGAAGAGTTATGCAGACATGAGGCATCGTGAACTCAAATTTAATGTTGGTGATCATGTATTTTTACGAGTTTCTCCGTGAAAGGGTGTGTTGAGGTTTGGAAAGAAAGGAAAATTATCTCAGAGATATATTGGACCGTTTGAAATCTTGGAGCAAGTTGGCACACTTGCTTATCGTTTAGCTTTGCCTCCTAATTTTTTAAAGATACAAAATGTTTTCCAAGTTTCAACCTTGAGGAAGTATGTTTTTGACCCTTTGCATGTTATTGAGTTTGAGCCTATTCAAGTTAGGGAAGATCTATCTTATGAGGAGCAATCGGATCGCATTTTGGAACGCGATGAACGTGTCATGCATTCTAAGAGGATAGCTTTCGTGAAGGTATTATGGCATAACCATTCTGAGAGGGAAGCCACTTGGGAACTCGAAGATGATATGCACAAGAAACACGCTCCACCTTTTGATGATTAAGGTACGTTTAATTCTGAGGACAGAATTCCTTTAGGTTGGGAGAATGTAAGAGCCTCTTTTTATGCTAATGAAGATCATATTTGTTAAAAAATAAATTAAAGGATAAATCATTAGAGAAAATCAGTCGTTAAACCATCTATGATGGATTCAGTTGATGAATAGTACTTTCGATTGATGAATAGTACTTTCAGTTGATGAACAATACACTTTTCGGTCAATAAATAGTACTTTCGGTAGAATAAAAAGTGTTTTTGGTCGAATGAAAAGTGTTTTAAATCGAGAAAAGAAGCAACTGATGGATTCACTTGAATAAAAAGTTTTCGGTCGAATGGAGGGCCTTTTCGGTAGAATGGAAATATTTTTGGTCGAATGAAAAAGAATGAGTGCGAAGGAGGCTATTTGGAGACTGAAGGATTCGGTTGAAGGAACAGTTTTGCTTCGAATGAAAGTGTTAGGTTCCCTTTTTTGTAAATATTAAAAAGTTTTGGGTACATTTTGAATAAGTATCTAAAGTTTGGGGAGTGTTAGTGTATTTTTTCAACTTAGGATTCTTCCTATAAATAGCTTCATTTCCCTTCAACTCTTCTTTTTTAGTTCCCTTGCTTCTCTTCTTAAAGGTTGAGAGAGAGAGAGAGCGAGAGAGAGAGAGGGGACTTGGAAGACTCTTTAGATACTAAGGCGACACTTTAAGGATTTCGTACAAAGAGCTTGATCAAGGTAAGAGATTTCATACTTCTTGCTGTGGTAAGGAATTGATATGTTGTATCGCTTTGCTAGTTGTTGTGCAACTTTAGAGAATCGTTTAATTTGCTTCGTATTTGCCTTCATGGCTATTTGAATTCATAATTCATGGCTATTTGCATATGATCATTAGAATGAACAACTTTTTTGTTGAAAAAGGGAGTCTTTAAAACTTTTGTAGTCACTTTAGTGACTTTTGTAGTTACTTGGTAACTTTTGTAGCCACCTTAGTGCCCTTTGTTTCATACCTTCGAGTTTTGTGTTCGATTTGGGCCTATGGGCACTAATATGATTTCGTATATTTGATTCACATTACTGACAATAATGGCAATTGCTATTGCTTGTTCGCCATTGATTATGGTTTTGTTTCGGAATACAAATTAATGTATTGCCTTCTATTTGATTTTTCCCTTACTGGGCTATTTCAGCTCATCCCTGATTTTTTTGCTTTGTCCTCTACCACGGGTGGTAGGCATGATTAAGAGCTTGGCATGTTTGGGAAAAATTAGAGATGCTATTTTGTTAGCATGTCAAAACAATGTATTCTTTTTTGAGAACTTTACCTGGACGTGGGTAATTCAATTTGGCATCAGACTTTTGTAATATAATTTGAGGATAGATTATCCTTTTGTGACTAGATGGATTGTATAAGGCAAGGTTGTTATTAAGTCTCTGTCTTATGGAGATATTTTGTCACTATTGAAATAGATACTCGGTTTATACCTTGGTGTAATTGTGTATTTATTAGAATACATTTTGGAGTATTGTTGATAATGTCTCCCAAGGTCAAGGGCATTAGAGTGACAGTCCTCATTCAAGTCTGACTTCCATACTAGAGAAAAAAGCCAGATTAGTCATAGACTATAGAGCTTTAAACACATCAACAGTCAAAGATGGCTATAAAATTTCAAACAAGGATATGCTAATAAACAAATCTGGCTAGCCAACTTTTTTTTGAAGTTTGATTTAAAAAACATATATTGGCAAATCAAAATGGAAGAATCATCAATTCCATTAACTGCCTTTAGCGCACCACAAGGGCACTATGAATGGACAGTGTTACCATTCTGATTGAAAAATGCTCTGCCTTTATTCTAAAAATTATTGTGTGGTGTACATAAATGACATATTAATATTCTCAAAAATCACAGAAGAACATAGAAATCATCTAAAAAAAATAGCACAAGAATTCATTGACCATGGATTATTACTATCACAAAAGAAATGCGAATGAGAACAAACCACCATTAACTTTCTAGGATTAAGAATATAAGACAGTAGAAAAATTGTCCTTCAAAATCACATAGCTGAAAAAATAAAACTATTTTAAGAACAAATCAATGATGTAAAACAACTTCAAAGGTTTATTGAGTTGTTAAATTATGCTAGAAAATTCATCCCTCGTTCATCAAACCTAACAGAAACCTTAAGTAAAAAAACTTAGAAAAGAAAAATGGATATGGGAAGATGAAGATACCTAAAATGTTCTATGGATAAAAGGTCAGGTAAAAACCCTGCCAAAATTAAACTTGCCTAAACAGGGAGACAAGTTAGTTATAGAAACTGACACTTCCGAAAAATGTTGGGGTGCAGTATTTAAAGCATACCCCCTGATCAAGCTGAAGAACAGCTGTGTAGATATCGGAGTGGAACCTTTAAGGATACAGAAACTCGGTATCACACAAACGAAAAAGAGCTTTTAGCTATAACACGTGGCATAAAAGCGTTTTACATATTTCTAGTTTCAAAACACTTTCTTATCAGAACAGATAATATGTGTTTTAAAGCTTTCTTTAAAAGAAACCTAAGAGATGTTAGTAAAACAAGGCTTTATTGATGGTAACAATAGTTCAGCTATTATACTTTTGATGTAGAATACATCTCATTAGGGAATTATGTTTTATGATGCAGGGGGCTGTTGTTACCCCAAAACAGACTATTCAAAAGGCCTTAAAAGAAAGGTATGAAGCAGGAGATCCTGAAGTCAGTCTACTGGGAGAACCATCAAGAAAATTTGATTACTACGTCATTTACCCTAAGAGGAAATTGGACAGTTATTTGTCACTCACAAATTCTTCCCCAGTAGTGGAAGAAGATGGTTGGAACTACCAACCCGAAAGCCTAAAACGGGACGATACAAAACTAAGCGTTCAAAACCAATGCACAAGTTTTGGAATAAAGAGAGTAATGCTGAAACCTCGACAGCAAGGCTCCCTAAACAAGTGGGCAAGAAAATAAAAAATTATTATCCTAATAACAAGGATCAAAAAATAAAAGTGGCAACTGACGAAAATGAAAAAAATTCAAAGCAAAATGCTACCATAATACAACCCAATGATAATAAAACAAAATTATTTTATAATCCAGGGTTATGTGAGGAGAGTAAAAATATCTTTGAAAATGTCTGGCATTATCTAAGGAAAAATTATCGACAAGAGTTACAGAGAATCCTTAGTCAATTAACTGATTATGTTAAGCACTTAGAAGAAAGGCTTATTATAAAGGATAAAGAAGGAATGATAGTCTTACAAGAAAAGGGAGAAAGAATTTGATTGCTAGAAGAACTAGAATCATTGCTCCCAGCTGATATCACAACAAAAATAAAAGAACTAGCCAGGAAGGAGAATGAACACAAAGAAATGTTTCACAAACTATAAATGAAAGCATTCTTGAATTAGGATTATGGATGGCCAAGCCTCACATTACCATCATACAAGGTTGATCTTAAATGGATTGAACATGGACTCGTAGACACATTCGAAATAAATCGAGATGATTATCAACTCATTGATAGTCTCCCAGCTATAGTTCCATATACTCTTAGAGTTATGGGATTCAGCCGACAGATTATCACAGTACAAATACTGTCAACACTGGCAGAAAGAAGCGAAACCAAATTCTACCTACCATACCATATTTCGTTCATTTATCATTTTGCTAATAAAAAGTTAATGAATTTCTACCAACGACACAAGGATGAGCTGTGGAACACGTATAATCTGGAGAAAGACAAGATCAAAAGAATCAGTTATGTTCATGCAACCATTGAAAACATGGTAGCTGATCCCATAGAAGAATGTTTTTGTGACTGACGAATGATAGTAATCCTAAAGTGGTGTAGAGCATCCATAGAGCCCTCCAAACAGGGTCAAGATCAGGTAATCAAACTCTATGAACAGTTCAATAGTCAAGAAGAACCTGATTTGCCTAGCCAAACTTTTGAGATGTACAAGAAGGTGCAGGACCACATGAGAGCCATGATTGAATTGGACATAACGGCCATCGAAAAATGACAAAGCCAAGTTGGAAAAAGAATGAAGATGTCTGTCACAATAAAAGAAAGAAAACCCTACAAAAAATAATAGAGAATTTTCACTATTGAAGAATCATATGTGCCTGATCTTTTCATCTATAAAAAGGGTACAAGTAAGAGCTAGAAGACAGAGGATGTAACAGCCCCAAAATTTGAGGTTGGAGTTATGGTAAAAATCTCAACTAATCATTTATTAGACTTCAGTGACCATTTGGTGAGCGTTATGCACTATGATCCTTAGTGACAAATTTTTGGGAACCATATGTTATAATGTAGCGGTAGCTAGATTTAAGTGGCATTAATTAAAATCTTTAATGATGGTTAGAGTAAACGACATTTTTGGAAAATAATTTTAGCGACGATATATTTTATTATTCAACGTCGACGTGTATTTTATCAATGAATTTATTTTAAGCATTGATATATTTTTTTTAGCGACAATTAAACTTTTTGGTGACGGTGTACTTATTAGCGACGAATTGTCAAACGGGATGGCGTAACAAATCCATTTATAATTTTCCTAACACATTATGTATTGTAAATATTTTACTATGGGATTATTTTAGCAATAAGATGTTTGGGTCAGAAGTTTTAGCGACAAATGGATGGGTAGGGTTTTCTTTATATATTTCCAAATAGGGTTAGTACATTATATCTTGGAATAGTGACCAGCCGTCATCGGAGAGGTTTGAGACCTTATTGCGGCAGAGGGAGAGGGCTTCAGAGGGAGGGATCGAGGGACCCTTTCAGGCAAAGGAAATTCCGGCGATCACGAAAATCTTTCCGGTAAGATTTACCTTGAAAACTCATGTTATATATGTATTGTGAATGTGTTTATGGATGGGTATACGGTGCTTGGTTAAGCGGGGCTGTGAAGGGATTTGGACTATGAGTGGCCTTGTGCTACCATGGTTAAGAGATCCGAGAGAAGAGAGTGGCGGTGCAGCCATGGGCCGCCGTGGTTGCAATATATGAATGTGCATTGAAGGGTGATGACTGAGGTAAACATAGCTGCAAGAGTGCTCAGCGTATTGTATATGTTTTGGTGGGTGTAAGAAGCAAGATAGAGAGGGATAGAGAGAGATTTAAACTGAAGTGAGTCATGGTTTATAAGTGGGTATACAGATGTGGAAGTTGTGTGCCCTAGAGTGTATTTGTTGGTGTTATGAGAAAGGGAACAGGTGGCTGCCGTAAATGCTGTGTGGAGGAACATGTGTGCGTGGGTTTAGAGTGAGTAAGAGTGTGTTTTGTGTGAACGTGTGTACAGAATATGTGAGTGTATTTTCAAGGGTGTTGTGAGTGTTTAATGTATGTATATATGTTAATGCATGAGTAAAAAGAAATGGGTTTAAAGAGTGTTGTGTATATAGTGCAGTGTGTGTATCTGTATATATGGTTTGTGAATGTAAAGAGAAGAAAGAGTGAGAGAGAGGCAGCAGATTGGTGTGTGATATGGGTTGTAAAGAAAGGAGATGGGGGAGTATAGTATGGCATGTGTGTCTAGGAGAACCAAATGAGTGCTATGTGGGTGTGAGGGGGCAGCCAAGGCTGCCATGAGGATGAGAGGGTGTGTGTGTGAGTTCTGTGAAGGTGTTTATATTATATATGTATAAGTGAAATGAAAGAAGAAGAAGGGGACATGGGCATATGAAATGGATATATATATATATATATATATATATATACCATTTCATATGCCCATGTCCCCTATATATATATATATATATATATATATATATATATATATAGTGTGTAGTGTATGTGAGTATGTGAATACTTATGTGTGATAGAGGAGTTAAAATGGGGGAAGGAAGAGGGAAACCCACTGCCTCACGGCAGTGGGCATGGCAATGGACATATATAGATAATTATATGTAGTGAATGTAGATATATATATATATATATATATATATATATATATATATATATATATATATATATATATGGGAGCTGATCCGTTGATAGCGCTAACAAAATGGGAGATCTTGCTAGCGCGATCTGACCGTCCATCCCAAAGGGATGGACGGCCCAGATCGCGTATTTTTGCGGCGCTGTCAGTGGTCCGCTACACAGTGTAGCGGACGGACCTTTTTACCATTTTGCCCCTGCTCCCCCCTCCGCTACACTGTCTAGCGGACCACTTTCTTGGGCCCACGTTGACAGCCAAAAAGTCATCGGCTAGACAGTGTAACGGACGACTGACTCCGTCAAGTCAGTCCTGTCGATGCACGACTGTTACTTTGTCATTATCCCACCGTCCGCTAGACAGTGTAGCGGACCGTTTTTCCCTTTCTTTACTTCGAAACCCTTATTCATTCCTTCTAAACTGCTATTCATTCCTTCTTCTCACAATTCTTCTAGCGGCGTTGGCAAGTAGATCGGCGCAATTTCTTCTCAAGAAATCCTTTATTCGACGAATCAATCACGTAAGTTCACAAACCAATCCTTTATTTGTTCATAATCTAGAGTTGTTATCGCGGCTTATGCATGATTTTGAATGTGTGCGCGCGGTGCATTGTGCTAGCGTTTGTCAATGTATCTATACATATATATAGATTATATATGTGTATTGCGTATTATTTGTTCATGTGATTTCACTTGTAAAATCCCATTCCGTGTCTGTTTGTATCTATGTACATTGCATATACACAGCATGTGAACTTATGTGAGTATTATCTGATCACATGCTAGCGTTGACTGTGCTAGCGTTGTATGTTTGAGAATGTTTACGCTTCCAACCTTGCCGTTTTGCATAATTTCAGTTGCGAAAAATGGATTTCAACCCTGGACCAGAAGATCCGTCCGTATTATACGACCAAGCAAACCATATCAGTACGCTCATATGGGATGGTGGAGTAAGATACTTATTTTATCAACTTTGTTATTCTTGGGAACGTTGTATATCGTTTAATTTGCTTAAATTGTATTTATTAATTCGTAGGAAAGAGCACTTCTCAACACGGTAGAAGTATCCGATAATTTTAAAGCATGGAAATTGAACAGAACCCAGAAAAGATTACTGCGTGGGATTGGGTTTGGGATTTTCACGCATGGGCAGATCTTTCAACAACTTGACCGGCACTTAATAGGTGCCCTTGTTGAAAGGTGGAGAAGTGAAACGAATACGTTTCACTTCCCTCTCGGAGAGCTGACAATTACCCTAGAAGATGTAGGGTTCATCTTAGGGTTACCGGTGACGGGGCGGCCGGTAATAGCTCCTCCGTCGGAAGCAACGAATAAGAGGACCGCTAGGGACTTCTTTACTTCGATACCCCAGGATCAATTTAGCACTGGGGTATCAAGTTGAAATGGTTGGTAGATACCTACAAGGTTCTGCCGGATAACTACACGGATCAGATGCTTGTGCTGTACACACAAGCTTTCCTCTTGTGGGTGATGGGGGCAATTCTGTTCCCAACAACGTCGAAGAATACCGTCAGCGTCAAATATTTACCGTTGTTGGGTAACCTACTGGAGGTTGGGGATTATGCCTGGGGAGCCGCAACTCTTGCGTACCTCTACCGAGCATTGCACAAGGCAACGAGGCCCGACTCCAAAGCGATATGTGCATGTCTCTCGCTATTGCAGGTATATCATACAATTCTTGATTACTTGCTCGTTTCTTTTTTTTTTAGGTTGAATTGACAATAAAATTTGACGATACTTTATTTAATTTGTCTTTGCTCTCAGGTGTGGTCTTATGAACACCTTGCTACCGGCGCACCCACGCGTAGGGACGGAACCGATAATGTGTGGCCTCGGTTGTGCGCCTGGGAGTACAGCCGAAAGGACAGCCACTACCAGAGGAGAGACGATCCCCATCACAACATTACGTACTATCGGGGGGAGCTCGACTCGTTATCTCCTGGCCAGATGCGATGGGCACCGTACAAACATTTGGCGCGACGGGTGGGAGAGTCGTTCGTCTTCACGCTCTCTGGGTTGCAACGCACACCCCTGATCCACTTCGAGGTCGCAGAGTGGCAGCTGCCAGATCGCGCTATGCGCCATTTTGAGTGCCTGCAGGGGTTGCCAGCCGGCGCGCCGGATATGAGGCTTAACAGGAACCCACCGGGTGTCCTCGGTTTGGCAAGGCAAATGCGCACGACTTGTGCGCACGAGAACTTGAGGTTTGGGATTCCTGGCAGGACACGCTGGCGGCCATTGTGTCGGAGCCTGACCCCGTGATCAGTATCGAACAGTACAATGGGTGGTACTACCGCATCACCCGGAGGAGAGTAGCTCCAGTAAGGTTTGAACGCGGGGAGAAGTACCACCCTAGGGGTCAGATCGATGAGCACATGGCATACAATCTGGTAAGTTGGCCAATAAGTGCTTTAATTGAACTTGATGATTCTAACTGTGTATGAAGTTACTTATTTATTATCTCTCTGGATGTAGGTTAATGCCTCGTTCGCCTTCTTCCAGAAGTTGCGCGAGCGGAAGGATTTGGTGGATGCAATGGGCGAGGAGCTTCGCCAACAGGCTGATGCGTTGGCGTATGGCTGCGGGAATTTTTTACACCAAGCATCGGGCCAGCCTTCCGGCGTCAGCCCGGGAATGGGTTATCCGGGGTGGCAGCCCCCATATGTGAGCGAGGGATACACCGATCCCTCGGGACAGACTTCGGGAGTGAGCCAGGGATATGGTGGTCCCTCTGTACCGGGAATGGGTGGTGATTGGGGACAGCCAAGCACCATGGGCCAGGCTCAAGCGCCGTGGGAAGACTACAGTGTGCCCTCCTTCTCTTTGCTATTGGACTCGGAACCCCAACCCTTCTCTCAGAGTCAAGTCACGCAAGACTGGGGTTTCGGACACATCAGTCTGTCGGAGACACTGCCTATTGTCCCGTGGGCAGGACCATCTACTGTCGAAGGAGGGCAATATCCCCCGGTCGACCCCCCGAAGGAGTGCAATATCCCCCGTCGACCCCCCGAAGGAGTGCAATATCCCCCCGTCGACCCCCGAGGGCAATATCGCAAAGGGCATCCAGTGAAGCCCCTAAAGCCGCATAAATGCCAAATAATCAGAGAGCGTTATTTTAGCGGCTTCCCCCGGGACAAAGCGTTGTATAGTGTGAATCATCCGAAGGGCATGGATTACACTTGCGAGTGGGGAGAAATGGCCTCCCTGGCTCCGGGGAGTTGGTTAGACAACGGTGTCATCTCCACATACGTGGAGATTCTGAAGGAAAGGGGTCGGGAGCGGCTGAACGAGTACCCGGCCGTTTTTTTGGTTGATGCCTTTTTTCATAGCCTCCTAGTGTCTGAATGGCATGAGTGGGTCGAGCAAAGGCGGAAGAAAAAGTTGAGCCAGTGGAGACCGTCCGCTAACCTACGAGCGTATCTTGCTAGGGATAGTCCAGTGAGCGCAAGTGTTGCCGACGTGTTTCTAATCCCATTTTTAGGGGAAAGCCACTGGTACTTGGTTTGCTATGAACCGGTGGAGAAAGTCGTATCGGTGATCGACAGTCTCCACGACGATACCGCCTTTATGCCTGTGCTGCAGATGTACAAAGCCCAGTTGGACTCAATGGTAATATTACGATTGTTGTTTAACAGTTATTGTAACTTGGCATAAATGTTAACTCGTGTCTTACGCCGTTTTGTGTTTCTTGCAGAATATATTTTGTGCAATGGTCAATGGTGTCCGTGGTAACCCTGTACCGGCGCGGCCAAAGCTCGATTGGCGATTGAAGAAGAGGAGGCCCAAGCAACGTAACACTTCGGACTGCGGCGTTTTCCTTTGCATGTACATGGATTACATTTGCCGGTCCGAGAGCCTCAAGGCGGCGGTGTGGAGCCAAGCAGAAGTAGACACCTTTAGATATAGAATGGCTTGGCAAATTATGAAAGGCCGGCCTAGAGCGGTTAGGTATATTGTAAATCCGGCTAATGCCGAGAATCCCTCCCAACATGATTCCCCCAGTTGACATTGTACCATTACACTGTCAAATTTTTTTAATAAACTATGATTATTTAGAAAGCTCTCATTGATTTGTGTTGAAGATTATTGATTGATTGATTTGTCTGATTTCCGTTGAAGATGATTTGAGTTTGGTTTTTTTGGCTCTCATTGAGAATGATTGAAAGGTGGAAAACAAAATGTGTAGCGGACAGTTTCCAAGTGTTGGGGTAAGACATTCCGCTGGTCTGTCCGCTACACAATGTGGCGGACAGTGGGGGAAGTGAAAATTTTCCAAGTGTTGGGTTAAGACATTCTGCTCGTCCGTCCGCTACACAATGTAGCGGACGGTGGGGGAAGTGAAAATTTTCTAAGTGTTGGCTTAAGACATTCTGCTGGTCCGTCCGCTACACAATGTAGCGGACAGTGGGGGAGTGAATTTTCTAAGTGTGACATTCTGCTTGTCCGTCCGCTACACAATGTAGCGGACAGTGGGGGAAGTGAAAATTTTCCAAGTGTTGGGTTAAGACATTCTGCTGGTCCGTCCGCTACACAATGTAGCGGACAGTGGGGGAAGTGAAAATTTTCTAAGTGTTGGGTTAAGACATTCTGCTTGTCCGTCCGCTACACAATGTAGCGGACAGTGGGGAAGTGAAAATTTTCTAAATGTTGGGTTAAGACATTCTGCTGGTCCGTCCGCTACACAATGTAGCGGACAGTGGGGGAAGTGAAAATTTTCTAAGTGTTGTGTTAAGACATTCTGCTGGTTCGTCCGCTACACAATGTAGCGGACAGTGGGGGAAGAAGTGTTAGGTTAAGGGTTAAGGCATTCTGCTGATCTGTCCGCTAAACAATGTGGCGGACAGTGGGGGAAGTGAAAATTTTCTAAGTGTTGGGTTAAGACATTCTGCTGGTCCGTCCGCTACACAATGTAGCGGACAGTGGGGGACTGAATTTTTCTAAGTGTGACATTCTGCTTGTCCGTCCGCTACACAATGTAGCGGACAGTGGGGAAGTGAAAATTTTCTAAGTAATGGGTTAAGACAATGTAGCGTGATGCAGTTTTAATAAATTGGCGCCCGAAGACTTGTTTTAGCGACAAAATCAACAATCTCAATATCGATAAACAATAAATAACGTACGATTCACAATCAACGATCTCAATATATTGAGGGTATCTCAAAAGGCACAATTAAGCGAGAAAAAATTTGGAAACATAATGAACATGTATACAATAAATTTGGTTATTATTAATAAATTAGGGTTCACATTGGGGAAAAGAAATTTTTTCACAAGCGCTCCGATCAAAGATTACAACTTGAAAATCCCACCACCCAAGGTGTTCAAACACTACAAAGTCCCCGAGTTCGAGGCCATGCTGGCGCACGAAGACGTTCCAACCCTCTGCGAATTGCTTTTTTTGGGGTCGGCCGGGCTTCAGCTTGATTTCAACCTGCCAGGCCCCCTTGCGGCTATATAATCTTGAACTGTCATGAATTGTTGTAAATTGATTGGTAAAGGCTTCCGGTATGTCCTAACAAACACAATACAAAAAATAGGTTAGTTTTTAACCAAAAGATCAAACTTTTAACACACGAAAATACAGAGAAAGAGGGATGGCCTACAAGTTCATTCTCAAATCCCGGCATCATGACTTTGAAAAAGTGTTTGCCTGCCAGGTGCAAGTTGCCAATAAAATCGTAGGTGGTCTCCGATCCAGAAGCCATCGAGGTCGGCGATGAGGGGAGGACGGTGGTGTCGCCGGAGATGTGGGTCGCCGTAGATGGGGTAGCGGCTTGGGTTAGATGTTCGAGAGAGAGAGAGAGAGAGAGAATATAGCGAGAGAGAGAGAGAATATAGCGGACTGATAAAAGCTGATTGCCCGTTTTGATTAATATATATAATAGGATAGAGGTCCGCTACATTGTATAGCGGACATAAATGAAAACCAAAAGTTTTTCTGCGATGACGTCCGCTACATTGTATAGCGGACATAAATGAAGACCAAAAGTTTTTCTGCGATGACGTCCGCTACATTGTATAGCGGACATAAATGATGACCAAAAAATTAGGACTATGCATATACGTCCGCTACATCAGAAATCGCTACATCAGAAGAAAAAAAATTCCAGTATTCGGTAGAAAAATTATTAGAAAAAATTATTACAAATGTCAAACTTAAATAAAAATTATTACAAATGTCAAACTTATATAAAAATTATTACAAATGTCATACTTATACAAAAAATTAAAGGTCCACTGCAGCTTGTTCGTCCTCATCTTCGGCGTCATCTTCTTCCCCATCTTGCAAACCCCCTGGACTTATCCCCAGTGCCTTGTAATGGTTCCGCTTGTCGTGGTCGGTCATTTTGTTGCACAATGCACACCTTCGTAGCTTTTTAGGTTGAGTTGCCGTTTCAATTGAGCTTTTCATCCGCGTAGATCTCTTGCGGCCTTTCGTTTGCGATATAATTGGATCCAACGGCCGGATATCATTGTCGCCTTCCTCCCCCGGCTCGTCATCTTCGGATTCCGTCGTAGGCTCGGTGTCAACCGCATTGGTGACTGAAGCTGCTTCCAACTGGTCGACGATGGGCTCTTGCTGCTGAGCTACCTCGAGGAGATGTTTATAACCGACCATTGTAGCAGCAGCCTTTACGGACAAACGGGTGAACATTGTCACCAGATGATTATACCGCAACGTCTCTGATTCTTCAAAGTCAGTATACGGGTGCTCCGGAAAGGAAATGGTACCGTGCAACCTGTTTGCACCTTTCGTCCACCGTGGCAAGACGTATTTATCGGGGATTGTCCTGATATTCTTCTGGGTGAAAAACCGCAGAATGTGTCTACACAGGATGCCATGGAACTCAAACTTCTTGCAAACACATGTCACCGAGTCCGTCAATGTGTCATGGCTCACCGTATAAATTCTGCGCAGCTTCTCAGGGACGAGGTCATTCACGAGCGAATAAACCTTGTACTCACGCGTAGACATTTCTGCCACCTTGTTTATACTGTATCGTCCCGATTTTCGCAGCTCTACTTGGTATAGCAAGAAGATCTCCTTCGTATAGACTTTGGCACCGTTCAGCTCCAGCGGGGTCTCTAGCAACCTTCTCCTTTGTTTGTACGTTGTTGCAAAGTCGGCAGCCCTTTCTTTTACGAACAACGAAGCTACCGCTTTTTGTGCGGATGCAACGAAAGTCTTCAAATTGGTAGCTGTACCCACATAACTATCGAACGTGGCATTCATAGATTCACTCCTGCCCGTCGTTTTCATGCCCGCTGAAAAATACCTCCTCGTGTAAACGCCAATCCATTGCTCTTTGCGCTCGTACAAGTGCTGGAGCCACTCGTTGTCTTGCAATGAGTAATCCCGAACAAGCTTTTCCCACCTCTCCTCGAATTCCTCAATCGTTAATGACTTGGTAACGCACTTGTCAAAATCCTGTTTAAAGTCTGGATACTTTGCGTACACGTGATGCAGACGTTCCGGGTATTTGTTGCTTATGTGCCAAGTGCACAAGTTGTGCCGGGTGTCTGGGAAGACGGTCGCAATAGCCTTCTTCATTGCCAAATCTTGATCGGTGATGATCACTTTGGGTGCTTTGAAGTTCATTGCTTCCAGCCACGTCCTAAACAACCATACAAAAGAACCCTCGCTCTCGTCCCTTAACAAGGCGAACCCGAACAGGATGGAGTGATAATGATGATTGACGCCGGTGAAAGGAGCGAACGGCATCGAGTACTTGTTGGTACGGTATGTGGTGTCGAAAGTCACGACATCCCCAAAATGCTTATAAGCTAGCCTCGAACGACCGTCGACCCAAAAAATTGTACTAACTCGATGCTCGTCGTCAAGTTTATAATCGAAGGTAAACTGCGGGTCCTCCATCTGCATCCGTTTCAATAGGCTCATTGTCGATTGCGCATCATTGAGGTCATACGCGGCTCGTCTATGGGTTCGGACCGCGTTACGAACGTCTGTCGTGTTAAAGTTTAAATTTTGAATTCCCCCAGCCTGTTCAGCAAGAACATTAACAATCTCAGTAGGTCCAATTCGCGCATTGCTCATTGTGTGAATTAGGCTCCTCGCGACCTTACCCATCTTCTTGTGTTGATGCATCTGACTCACCTTAGAAGGAGTTACTAACGGGTGATTGTGTGCCAGTTCCAGGCTGGTAATAAGCCAATGATCATGATTGGCTTTGTAGCTTACGAACATCTTGACCTGGCAATTTGTGCGCTCAAAGCAGTCCCGTCTTCTACGCGAATATCCTATTTCGTCATCACTGTCATCATTGCCTACGCGTGTCTCATTTTGCTGTGGATTTCTGCCCCTATGACACTCGTATAAGCGAGAGCATATCTTTTTTGTTACGTTGCTTGTTCTTGTAGTCTTTATTCTAATGCCAAAACCAACCCTCAATGAATACGCTCGAAAACATTCTTCAGCTTCTTCCAATGTTTGAAACGTTCGTCCTAGATACGGATCACTAGCATCTACGGGGACGTTGGAGCTCGACACGAAATCAGACATTGTGAAACAAGACCTGTGTAGAAATAGACTACGCTTAACAATCAAATGGCATTTCTAACTGAAAATATTACCTAAAAATTACCTTGGCGAATAGACCAATTTAGGATGACAAACATACCGTATGCATAACCCCTGAAAGTGTCTCCAAATTAACAATTATTAATTTACTGAACATAACAAATTAAAATTACTAAGATAAATAGACGAATTCATCATGCCAAAAAATCGAATTAAACTATAATTTTATTTAGAGTTAACAAATTACACCTTTTTTATGAACATCATGTCTAGAACATCACAAATTGAAGAATAGAGTGACAAATTTCTAGAACATCAAAAAAAATCTATACTTTTTTGTCAAACAAAATAAAATTATATTTTACCATTCAATCCATAAAGAAAACTTCACCATTCGCAAACTTACCTTACTTGAGTGAAGCTTGAAGCAAGTTTTACTCGAAGCTTGAAGGGAGCTGAAAATGGAAGCGAGTCCGAAGGAGAAGAAAATTGTAGCCGAAGGAGCTTGGGAATTCCGACAACCCGTCGTGTGTAGAAATAAAGGTACAAACACGTGGAAATGTGTCAGTTGTGTCAGGGAAGTCAGTCGTCCGCTACACTGTCTAGCGGACGACTTTTTGGCTGTCAACGTGGGCCCAAGAAAGTGGTCCGCTAGACAGTGTAGCGGAGGGGGGAGCAGGGGCAAAATGGTAAAAAGGTCCGTCCGCTACACTGTGTAGCGGACGACTGACAGCGCCGCAAAAATACGCGATCTGGGCCGTCCATCCCTTCGGGATGGACGGTCAGATCGCGCTAGCAAGATCTCCCATTTTGCTAGCGCTATCAACGGATCAGCTCCCTATATATATATATATATATATATATATATATATATATATAGGGGCCGATCCACACCCACCGGTGGAGAAATAACAATTTCTCCACCGAACCGCAGGTAAGAGCTGGGAAAAAAGGGTGCCACGTGGCGCAAAAGGGACGAAAAGGGACCAAAAAGGACGAAAATACTATGAGAAATTTACGAAAATATCACGAGAAAATGAAAAACTCGTGAGAAAATGGGCATTAATGCCCAACCGCAACTCCCACATGCGGTTGGCATTAATGCCCAACCGCAACTCCTACATGCGGTTGGCATTATTGCCTTCCGTGACCCCCACCCCCTTGCCCCCCACCCCGTGGCCCCCACCCTATGTCCTTTTCCCCCACCCGTGAACCCCCCATTCCCCCACGTGTCATTACCACCCTACCCCCACGTGTCATTCCCCCCTCCCCCTCCCTGCTGTTCACTCACGGTTTTTCTCTTCCTCTCTCACTTTTCTCTCTATAAAATCCCTCCTTCCCGAATCATTTCTTTCACTCTCCTCATTCTCCCTATCTCACCTACATACAAACAAAAAAATTTACGCTAGAAGATCGGTGGATAACCGCTAGAAGATCGGTGATTTTTCTTTAAATATATCAAGTTAAAACAAGTAAGTATTTTTCAATTTCTTCTTACCAATTGATTGTTTAAATTGTGTTACGCTTAAATTGTTTTTACAATAGTCTAAAATTCGTGTTTAGGGCGTCAAAATTACGTTTTGACAAATCGGGGTATTACATTCGAAAGATTCCAAAATAGCGATTTTTTTGGGCGTCAAAAATAGAATTTTTCACGAATTTATAAAAAATAGCTAGAGCTAGATTTTGCCAAAGTGTGAAACAGAGACCCTAGTTATTTTCAAAAGATCTGTATCAGGTAAAAATTTCAGATTTTTCCAAAGACTGGAAAGGGGTTAACTGATACGCGCAACCTTGTAACTTTGCAGTGTAATTTAAAATATCAAGCCAGCGCGATTTCGCGCGAAACTTTTATGAGAACCCTAGGGTGTTGGGAAGTTCCATTCCCCAGGAATTCGGGCCATTCCGAAGCCGTTAGCTATTTTTTTGGCCGAACGGGCTTTTAAGCGCTCGATCCGGACACCGGTTCGCAATTTTTAGGCGAAAAATCCGTAAAATACTTTTTAGATCAAGAATGAACTCAGGAAGCTTTAAAATAGCTTTTTAAAGCACTTTTGATATTTTCTCATGCCAGGGGGTATTTTGGTAATTTGCCACCCCGCGAGGGGTGTTTTGGTAATTTTCCCGAAAAAGTTTTTCAGTCCACCTGAAAAGTTATTTTAAAGAGTGAATTCAGGAAGCTTAAAATCCCGTTTCAAAGCACTTTTCAGATTTTATGATGCCAGGGGGCATTTTGGTAATTCGCATCCCCGATAGGGGTATTTTCGTAATTTTGCAGCGTTAAGTTTTTGAAAGGACTTCTTAGTCGAGAAATGTAAGCAAAGCACCTGAAAGGTTGTTTTGAAGCTGATTTGGGGCGTTAGGGTGATAATGAACCCCCGGGGGCATTTCGGTAATTTGCCTTTGCTAATTTTACATTATACAAAATTTCCAACAATTACGTTTAAATAAATTTTATTCTTCTTTTATTTAATTCTATGACTTGTTGAGAATGATATAATTTTTATTTTTTAGATTTCAGTATAAATATGGATGCAACTGGAGGAAATAATTTTTGTGAAGGTTCTGATCCACCTTACGTTGGTCAAGTTTTTCAAACACTGGACGAAGTTGAAGCATACTATAGAGCATATTCGAAAACGATAGGTTTCGGTATTAGAACTAAGACGACTAGAAAACGGGCGAATACAGATCAAATTTGTGCAAGACTATTTGAGTGTCATAGAGGAGCACCGCATGTACCCCCGGTCGTTCGGATCAGTGACGAAGGGACAACAAGACAAAGAAAACGGGACACATTTCCGGGTACCGGCTGCAAGGCCCATGTGTATGCAGTACACCGAAAAAATGAAAACCATTGGGTTGTGACAGGAGTGGAGTTGAGCCATAATCATCAGTTGATGACCCCTAGTAAGATTGGTCAAATTCATCAACACCGAGAAATAAGCGCGGCACACAGACAACTGATTTTTACAATGGCCGAGGCTAAAATTCCACCTTCTAAGATGATGGGGGTTTTCTCAAGCCAGGCTGGGGGGATTGACAAGTTGAGTTTCAACGAAGTAGACCTTCGAAATGAACTTCGTGCTCAGAGGAGAGAGTCTTTCGGTAAGAGTGATTCTCAAACTACACTTGATCTCTTCAGGTGCCTTCAGAGTGAGAATTCTGGATTTTTCTACAGTCTCCAACTGGATGATGAGAACCGCATTAGTACTATATTTTGGGCGGACCCCCGTTCTAGAGCTGCTTACCAAAATTTTGGGGATGTTGTGACGTTTGACACCACATACCGCACCAATAAGTACTCTATGCCTTTTGCTCCGTTCACCGGGGTGAACCACCACTATCAGTCAATCTCGTTTGGCTTTGCCCTGCTTAGGGATGAGACGGAGGAGTCATTTACGTGGTTATTTGAAACGTGGCTTCAAGCAATGTATCATATTCCTCCAAAGACCATCATCACCGACCAAGATCTGGCAATGAAAAATGCAATCGCTAAGGTCCTTCCAGATACTCACCATGGCCTGTGCACATGGCACATAAGCAACAAATATCCCGAACGGCTTCACAATGTATATGCAAACCATCCGTCATTCAAGACTGACTTTAATACATGTGTGAAGAAATCGTTGACGGTAGACGTGTTCGAGGAGAGGTGGGCCACGTTAATGGATGACTACTATTTGCACAATCATGAATGGTTACAATCGTTGTATGAGATCAAGACACAGTGGGTCGGTGCCTACACCAAGAAGTTTTTTGCAGCCGGAATGACTACGACCTCGAGAAGCGAAGCTATGAATTCATTCTTTGATGGGTACGTAGGCCAGTCTTCAAGTATAGCGGAGTTCGTACTAGAGATGCAGAAAGCCGTTGACAGGCAATTGTACCGTGAGAGAGAAGCCGACGCGGCTACAGTTTGCAAAGAAAGAGCTATACTACTTTATTCACCTTTAGAGGCTCATGCGGCTCAAGTCTATACCAAGGAAATGTTTCGACAGTTTCAAGAGGAACTACTAAAGTCGAATCAATATGGCATGACAAAGTTGCACGAGTATTCCACCAGAGATATCAAGGTTTATGCTTTGACAAATGTGACGAATTTCGCCAATCCGTGCTCTTCGTCGGCTCCGAGGAACAGACGACATTTTACCGTAGCAGTTTGTAAGGACACCGGGTTGGTTAATTGCAACTGTCAACTGTTTGAGCATAAAGGTATACTTTGTCGACACGCGTTGAGGGTTTTGAGCGCCAAGAATGCTAGTGAAATCCCTCCACAGTATATCTTGGAACGGTGGACGAAGGAAGCCAATAGAGTCCACGGTCACATTCCTTACGTGCCCAATGTTTCAGTTGATTTCGAGCAATCTGAGACGCTGCGATATAATCACCTTTGTAACATCATGCACGGTTTATCAATGGATGCAGCGTCGACATTTGATGGGTACAGGTATCAAGTTGAAGCAGCCGCACGGGATAAGGCTAAGCATGCACAGTTTAGGATGGCATTACCAGAAACTGTGGACACTCCGACTACTCGGACGACTCCAGCCGGTAGATTCAATCGAGCCAAACAGCCAGTCATTGACGGCACTGACCTACAAGGTGAGGAGGACGACATTTTTGATCCAATTATTTCTCAAACAAAAGGGCGAAAACGAGCAATACGCATGAAGAATCCGATTGAAGAAGCAACGGGTCAAAAAAAATTACGAAAGTGTGCGTTGTGTAATAAGATGACTGATCATGACAAGAGAAACCATTATAAAGTGTTAGGTATCGAACCTGGCAGTATGGTCGAGGAGGACGATGATGAGGAAGAGTGTTAGGGTTAATGTTTCAGTTGTATAAATTGAACTTTTATAATGTTTAAATTTGTGATTTGGTTTGTGGAATCTTTAATTTGTGATTTGGTTTGTGGATTATTGATATTTTTGGTAACTCCGTTTTCGGGCACACTTTAGGGCCCAATTGATAGCTTCCGAAAAAAGTTGTAATTTTTTTTGTCAATTTTTTTTCGCTCATTGCACCTCAGGCACGCTAGTTAGCCCATTTGTAAGAATTTCGACTAAAAACGAGACACATTAATTTTTGGGTTTTCCTAGAAAGGGCCTATTCGGGCACACTTTAGGCCCCAATTGATAGCTTCCGAAAAAAGTTATAATTTTTTTTGTCACATTTTTTTTGCTCATTGCACCTCAGGCACGCTAGTTAGCCCATTTGTAAGAATTTCGGCGAAAAATGAGACACATTAATTTTTGAGTTTTCCTTGGAAGGGCCTATTCGGGCACACTTTAGGCCCCAATTGATAGCTTTCGAAAAAAGTTGTAATTTTTTTTGTCACTTTTTTTCGCTCATTGCACCTCAGGCACGCTAGTTAGCCCATTTGTAAGAATTTCGGCGAAAAATGAGACACATTAATTTTTGGGTTCTCCTTGGAAGGGCCTATTCGGGCACACTTTAGGCCCCAATTGATAGCTTCCGAAAAAAGTTGTAATTTTTTTTGTCACGTTTTTTTCGCTCATTGCACCTCAGGCACGCTAGTTAGCCCATTTGTAAGAATTTCGGCGAAAAACGAGACACATTAATTTTTGGGTTTTCCTAGGAAGGGCACACTTTAGGCCCCAATTGATAGCTTCCGAAAAAAGTTATAATTTTTTTTGTCACTTTTTTTCGCTCATTGCACCTCAGGCACGCTAGTTAGCCCATTTGTAAGAATTTCGGCGAAAAACGAGACACATTATTTATTGGGTTTTCCTAGGAAGGGCCTATTCGGGCACACTTTAAGGCCCAATTGATAGCTTCTGAAAAAAGTTATAATTTTTTTTGTCACTTTTTTTTCTCTCATTGCACCTCATGCACGCTAGTTAGCCCATTTCTATGAATTTCGGCGAAAAGCGAGACGCGTAATTTTTTCGAATGCGTCATATGAAAGGTATATTCGCGCACATTTTAGCGCCAAATTCATAGCATGCGAAAAATTATGTACATTTCTTTTTGGTACAGTTTTTTGTAACATCACAGCAGCTAGCCACGCACGTCAGGATAATGGTAATGAAGGCGTCTAGCTTCATTCTTTTTCAGCTCCCAGGCTATCCTATACCTAAACGTCAAGGCATCCTTCCTAGTCCACGAGGAGTGTTTGAGCACTTCCGAGCGAGCAATGTAGTCCATGTACTTGAGGACGTAAATCCCGCAATCGTGACTGTTATATTGCTTTGGTCGGTCCTTTATCATCACGACCGTCCAAGGGTCCCCCTGTGGCCGTTCGCACGCTAGCGAGAGGACAGTAGTCTGCATCCAACAATAAAAACGAGAATCAAGCCTATGAAACAAGAACAATATACTATGAGCCAAGGTCAAAAAATAAAAACTAACCACTAAAGTGATGTACTCGTTGTACATCTGTGCCAGCAGCTGTCCAGGCTCGTCCTCCCTTAGGCTATCGTATATGTGAACTGTTCTGAACGCTGGATGGAGAACTAATAGGAACCAGTGGTTTGCATGATGACAAGGTATCATGATAAGGTTCGCATCAGCAGCGGGACATTGATAGTCTGCGTTCATCATGCCTAACACGTTTCGACCTGGTTTCCACTTACTCCTGCCGCCCCCTCGCCTCCATTCTGTGAATTCTCTCACCGTTAATTCCACAAAATGAGTGGGATACATGTTAAGCTTCAAATATTCAGAACGGTTAAAATGTTGCTCTCTAATCCGGAGCAGTTCTATGTAAGCGTTCATGACAAAATTTGAAAGATCTGTCTCCGGCGCCAACGTTCTGATATCCTCATGACCTAGGAATGTCGCAAGGGGAAAGTCTGTTGAATTGACAGGCTCATGCCCGAAGTAGTGCCGGTCGATCCAACCCATCTTGTCCGGCCTCAATGGCTTCGTCGCTTGTCCTTTGTCCGACCGAAAGCTTGGGCGCGAGGCCTGGATTCCTACTTGGGGAACCTGACTCTGGCACTGAGAGTCGTATGCGTCAGGAGGCAAGCGACTATACGGCTCCCAGAATTCATAGCTATGCGATGAAGACGCGTCAGGAGGCAAGCGACTAGACGGCTCCCACACCTGACTCTGGGGCTGATAGTCGTACGCGTCAGGAGGAGGGCGACTAGACGGCTCCCACACCTGACTCTGGGGCTGATAGTCGTACGCGTCAGGAGGAGGGCGACTAGACGGCTCCCCTTGGTAACCCCGGTACGCAAGACTAAAGTTTTGAACTTCAGTCTTGTACCTCTCAATGGACCTCTTGAGATTGTCAGGAGCCTGCGCGACAAACCAGTCAAACGACTCCAGCTGCTTGAACACCTCAATGCCCTGGTCAACCTAAAAAACATGCATAGAAAATATGGCTAATCATTTCAGGCATGGTCGATAAGGTGCGCAAATAAATTACCAAACAACACTAGCATGACTTACAATGGTCAATGCCCAGAACTGGTCATAGACCTCACGTGGCGCATACGATGTCTTCTTCACCTGGGAAGGGCGATTCACCCTCGTGCGCGTCACCCTGAGAAACCACTGTAAGTATTCCTCAGTACTAATGCCGTCGTGCTTCAGCGATACAAGGCTATCATACGTTTCCTGCCAGGTATTCCACTGTTGCACCTCGTCACCCAACAAAATCAAGGCATCAGCCACCTCGAAGTTCGGCCCTCGACCACCCCTGTATGGCCGCATGTCTACAGCGGGTTTTGGTATCCCTTGTGGACAGCCAGCTTGCTTCATAGCTCGATCGGGCATCTGAAACTCACATTCTTCGAAGTGAATGAGCGGCACCCGAACCAAACCTGCCAGCACGTACGACACCGGAAGTTGCCAACACCACTCATCCAACAGATGCATCACCTTGCCATATGGCTGCCACGTCACCTGGGATGCATCTAGTATCTCTAGTTCCCCCCGATAGAACTTTAGATGGTGGTGAGGGTCTACCCGTCTCCTCCTCCGGTTGGTCGTAGGCCCCCAGGCCCACACCCTAGGCCACGTCTCATCGGAATCTACCAACGGTTGTGGACGACCCATGGGTAGCCTCTCGTAAGACCAAACCTGTGAATGCAAACATTATATGGAATTAGTAATTAATCCCGAATATATTGACTAAGGATCCGACCAAGAAAATAAATGCTCATACCTGTAATAGAGTCAGGCAGGCGGCAATGGACTTGGCACCGTTTCTCGTAGCCTTATGCAGTGCTCGATATAGGTGCGCAAGGACAGCTGAACCCCACGAATACGAGTATACCTCCTCAAGATCCTCCAAGAACACCATATACTTCGGATGCACCGTGTTTTTCGAATGCGTCGGAAGTAATATAGCTCCAATAATATACAGAAGGAATGCCTTCGTATACGTCACGAAATCATGAGGAGTGTATTCATCCGGTAGCACGCCGTACTGCTCTCTCAGCCATTTAAGCTTGACGCCGTTTGTTGTAAGAGCTGCCCTTGGAATTCCCGGAAAATACTGCATAGCCATATTCGCTATGGATGCAGACGGCACGTTCAGAGTAACGGGTCTGCCGTGACATGGGATTCCAAGTATATATCCGACGTCCTCTAACGTAACAGTCATTTCACCAAACCGGAAGTGAAATGAGTTCGTCTCGCTCCTCCATCGTTCAACTAGAGCGGATATAAGGCAATCGTCGTGTCGAGACCATTTCCCGCAATCGGTGAACAGGGTTAAATTTTGACGGTGTAATAGCTGTATTTGTTCCTCGTTTAGTACCCACTCTTCAAGGTGCCTTGTGCTTTGAATTGTTTCCAAAACACCCCTATCGACACCGTCAAATACGTGCCTCGCGACGTGGTCATCGTCATCGTATAGGATTGATGTATCATGAGGTCCAGGGCTGAAATTCATACCTCTAAGAACAAAATATAATTATAAACCAACTTAGCGTCCATAATATTTACATTCCAAAACTATAACTGGATCTTTAACCTAGCTTACCAACACATTAGCAATAGTCATTATTTCAATGTATTAAAACAAATCCTCACTTCCCACCACTCCGAACGCTTAATTACGCTAGTTCCCACTGAATTTAGCGCCAACATGGTTATATAGCAATATACCCCCCGATGGCCCCTACACCCCCAACACCTCAAAACCGCTTTAAAGTCAAGTTTTTAAATGGGTTACGTCAATTATATACCAAATATATCAGGAAAAATTTTAAAGGGGGAAAGTTACCAAAACACCCGCTACTTATGCAAAATACCCCCTGGCAGTCATCACCGGTGCGTCACAAGGTTCAGAACATCCGGAACAAAATAAGTTTTCGGGTGTCTCACACCGTTTCCTGAACTAAAAGTTATTTTAAGGTATGAATTTTAAGCTGGATCCTTCCTAGCAAAATAGCCCCCGATGAGCGGCAAATTACCGAAATGCTCCTGGGGGTTCACTATCACCCCATCCTGAACTAAAAGTTATTTTAAGGTATGAATTTTAAGCTGGATCCTTCCTAGCAAAATAGCCCCCGATGAGCGGCAAATTACCGAAATGCCCCTGGGGGTTCACTATCACCCCAACGCCCCCGAACCAGCTTCAAAACAACATTTCAGGTGGTTTACTTACATTTCTGGACTAAAAAGTCGTTTGGAAAACTTAACGGGGGAAAATTACCAAAACACCCCTCGCGGGGTGGCAAATTACCAAAATGCCCCTGGCATCAGGAAAAATATCAAAGGTGCCTTAAAATGCTATTTTACGCTTCCTGAGTTAATTCTTGATCTAAAAAGTATTTTACAGATCTTTCGCGCAAAAATCACGAACCGGTGTCCGGATCGAGCGCTTAAAGGCCCGTTCGGCCAAAAAAATAGCTAACGGCTTCGGAATGGCGCGAATTCCTGGGGAATGGAACTTCCCAACATCCTAGGGTTCTCATAAAAGTTTTGCATGAAATCGCGCTAGCTTGGTATTTTAAATTAGACTGCGAAGTTACACGTTTCCCCATATCAGCTAGCCCCTTTACAGTCTTTGAAAAAATCTGAAATTTTTACCTGATACAGATCTTTTGAAAATACCTAGGGTCTCTGTTTTGCACTTTGGCAAAATCACGCTCTAGCTATTTTTTTATAAATTCGTGAAAAAACTGTCTAATTAAGTTTTCACCCCTAGCGACAATTACGCCCCCGAAACGTAAAATTACCAAAACACCCCTCGCGGGGTGGCAAATTACCAAAATGCCCCCTGGCATGAGAAAATATCAAAAGTGCTTTAAAAAGCTATTTTAAGCTTCCTGAGTTCATTCTTGATCTAAAAAGTATTTTACGGAGGTTTCGCCCAAAAATCCCGAACCGGTGTCCGGATCGAGCGCTTAAAGGGCCGTTCGGCCAAAAAAATAGGTAACGGCTTCGGAATGGCCCAAATTCCGGGGGAATGGAACTTCCCAACACCCTAGGGTTCTCATAAAAGTTTCGCGCGAAATCGCGCTGGCTTGATATTTTAAATTACACTGCAGAATTACAAGGTTCCCCATATCAGTTAACCCTTTCCCGTCTTTGGAAAAATCTGAAATTTTTACCTGAGACAGATCCTTTAAGAATAACTAGGGTCTCTTTTTCGCACTTTGGCAAAATCTAGCTCTAGCTATTTTTTATAAATTCGTGAAAAACTGTCTAATTAAGTTTTCACCTTTAGCGACAATTACGTTTCGTATTCACATTAAACACACATAGTGTTACACCCTAGGAATACACATAGTGTTAAAAATTATTTCCTCCAGTTGTGTTACAACGTTCAGTTACCAAAATACCCTCGCTGAGCGACAAATTATCGAAATGGCCCCGGGGATTCATTATCACCCCTACGCACGCCAAATCAGCTTCAAAACAACATTTCAGTTTTGTAATTACATTTCTGGACTAAAAAGTCCGTCGAAAAACTTAGCACTGTAAAATTACCGAAATACCCCTCTCGGGGCGGCGAATTATCGAAATGCCCCCTGGTATCGAAAAATATCAAAAGTGCTTCGAAATGCTATTTTAGGCTCCCTGAATTCATTCTTGACCTAAAAAGTATTTTACGGAGGTTTCGCCCAAAAATCCCGAACCGGTGTCCGGATCAAGCGCTTAAAGGGCCGTTCGGCCAAAAAAATAGGTAACGGCTTCGGAATGGCCCGAATTCCTGGAGAATGGAACTTCCCAACATCCTAGGGTTCTCATAAAATTTTCGCACGAAATCGCGCTAGCTTGATATTTTAAAATACACTGCAGAATTACAAGGTTCCCCGTATCAGTTAACCCCTTTCCAGTCTTTGGAAAAATCTGAAATTTTTACCTGAGACAGATCCTTTAAGAATAACTAGGGTCTCTTTTTTGCATTTTGCCAAAATCTAGCTCTAGCTATTTTTTATAAATTCGTGAAAAACTATCTATATTTGGCGCCCTAAAAAATCGCTATTTTGGAATCTATAAATGTAATACGCTGATTTGTATAAACCTAACATTGAATTATAAGGAAATTCAAAATACTTACTTGTTGTGACTTGATGTATTTAAAGAAAAATCTACCGATCTTCTAGCGGTTATCCACCGATCTTCTAGCGTAAAATTTTTTAGTTTGTATTGTTGTGGAGATTATGTAGGTGAGATATGAAGTACGAAGGAAGTTGGTAAAGATGATAGAGTGCAGAAGAAGGGTTCAGGGGAGGGGATTATAAAGAGAGAAAAGTGAGGAAGAGAGAAGAAAAAGGACAGAAAAAAGTGAGGAAGAGAGAAGAAAAAAGACAGAAAAAAAAACCCGTGATTGAGCGGTCAAAGGCTGCGGCAAAAAAAAAATTTGGCAAAAGGACACCACGTGGGGGGCATCATGGGGGGAGGGAAGGACGCCACGTGGCATCACAATAAGGAGGGGAAGGACACCAGGTGGGGCATCACCGGGGGACGCCATGTGGCAGGGCCATCGCCCCAACCGCGGGTTGTATAAGCGGTTGGGCCACGTGGCATGGGTGGGGGGACGCCACGTGGCAGGGGCCATTGCCCCAACCGCGTATACAACCCGCGGTTGGGCCACGTGGCATGGGTGGGGGGACGCCACGTGGCAGGGGCCATCGCCCCAATCTCGTGTACAACCCGCGATTGGGCCATGTGGCAAGGGTGGGGGATGCCACGTGGCAGGGGCCATCGCCCCAATCTCGTGTACAACCCGCGGTTGGGCCACGTGGCAAGGCTGGGGGATGCCACGTGGCAGGGGCCATGGGTTGGGCCACGTGGCAGGGGTGGGGACGCCACGTGGCAGGGGCATATTAATGCCAACCGCTGCTTCTTCATGCAGTTGGTGTCCTTTTTCTCCTTTTCGCCATTTTCTCACCATTTCCTCATGCCTTTTTTGCCATTAATGCAGTGTCCGTACAACTTTTTCCCAACCGCTGCTCTTACCTGCGGTTCGGTAGGAAAATTGTTATTTTCCCACCGGTGGGTGTGGATCGGCCCCCTATATATATATATATATATATATATATAAGTGTGTGTGTGTGTGGGTTTTTAGAGAGAAGTGAAGGACCATAAGCTGTGAGGTGTAGTCTGCTGTGTGTGTTTCGGAGTCTTGAAATATGGGTACAGAAGATCAAGGAGGAAGAAGAGGTGCTGTGATGTGCTGTGTTGTGCAGTGAAAGATTGTACACCGTGATAGCAAAGTTGTACCACTTGACATTGGGGTATCGTATGATTACCGTAAATTGGTAAAACCTTGCTGGAAGGTTCTTAAACTAATAAAAAGATTACTGGTAATATTTCAGATACGTAAAAATCCTTTTGGAACCTTAAACCCTGAAAATGTTTTGGGAAAAATTATGGTATTGTCCTTACGGTATAAATTAGACTCAGTAAAAGTTTGATAATTTTTAGAGTTGACTTGTTATCATTTTCCGTATCGCATGGAATTTGGTAAAACAAAAAATAAAGAAATAGTTTTAGCACCTTTTAAATCCTAATTTTTATTTCTATAATTTTTATACATATATTAAGTTTTGTATAAAAATTTTGAGTCTTTATTTCCAGCTAGAAGCAATTATGACACTTTATAGGTTTTTAGTGTATTTAAGGAAATTATTTTTAATTTGAAAATAATCAAAAATATTCAAAAATTATATTTTTATTCCATTATCTGTATTAAGCTATAAATAATATATAATGAATGATTAGAACATTTTTAGGATATTTTTGAGTTTCGAAGAGTGTAACCAATTTCAGGGTACGTTGGCCGTGTGGGAAACGCTCTAAGTTTCATCATGTCCGGGTAGAGAAATGGGTACGCTATAGATAATTCTATTTAGATTTTAATGTAAGTAATATGAATAAGTGTTCTGATAAATGACTCTGCCAACCTAGGTTAATCTCGAGGAATTTGGTCAAGAGCGTTTTTAGCCTCGACGCTTGGATTGAGGTAAGGGATTTCTTCCGAAACCCTATTACATCTATTGATATCATAATATTCTTTCTTGATTGTTATTGATGTTTTCATTGGACTCAATCATATTTGTGATGGAATTGCATCGATTGCCATTAATACCCCCTTTGAGCCTTATATGTTTATTGAAATTCCTTTTCGATGTTGTGTATTTATTTCTCATTATGCATGGAATTTATCATTGATTCATCGGTTATTGCATTCTGCATATTGACATGAGTTAGTGTATTGAGGAGTTATAAGGATGGTCTGTATCGGGGGTGATATAAGGATGGTCTGTTATTGTCGGGAGATGCTAGTACCTTGAGGGTCTAGCTAATGTTCATATGCATATGTAACAAAACAGTGTTATTGAGCATCACCTTTGTGGCTTTGCTAAGTGATTACCCTGAACTGCTTGTGTGGCTTTGCTAAGTGTTTCCCTGCACTGCCTGTGTGGCTTTGCAAATTTACTCATGTCAATATCATCTGCATTGTTTCAGTGTAGTCGAAAGTGTTCTATTGATTTCTGATTTGAGGAATTGAGATTAATCTTTTCCTATATTGCTATTGAAATAAATTCTCCAAGTCCTTTGTATTCTCTACTGAATTTTTGAGTGACCTTACTGAGCTCTCGAAAGCTCATTCCTTTTTTTCGGTTCCTTTCTGCAGGTATTAACCACCAGTAGATTCTTGGATCGGTTAGAGCCAAATGATGGAATTAGATTAGATTTATTATTATTATTCTGTTTACTTAAGCGTCTACGAGGGAATCAATGTGTAATCTATCTAATTGAGTTCATTAATCTAGTTTTGCATTTAAACACAGATAGTGAAGAATTGTAGAGTTCTGATATGAATATTATTGGGGTTTGCTTAGTGAAATTGAGATGATTGAATAAGTAAGCATTGATCGATTGAGTGTTAATGTTCCGGAAAATTCCGGGATGTTACAGAGGAAGTCTAAGAGAGTGTGAAGTGTGTAAGAGTGTGAAGTAGTCTGAGAGTGTGAAGCGTGTTAATATTTAGTATGTACAACAATAGGAGGAACCAATCCTTTCTATTGCCCCTATGTAATACTTCATTTCCAGTATAAATAAAGAGATATTGATTTTAGTACGACGTCTTCTACTGCATTTTTCAAACCAATATCCTGAAAGCTTGAGAGTGTTTGATAATAGCCATTAGCCAAATCTGATAAACGCAAGGCAACGAGCTGTGTGTCCACAGCACAGACTTGCACCCAGCACCAAGTATTGCTCCGCGATGTTCGTCACCACGCTAATGCGCCATTCTCATGACACGTGCCCCGGCACCAAGTGTTGTCTCCATGACACTCGTCGCTGGGCTCGTGCGCCACAAACACAGACTTGCCCCCGGCACCTTACTCACTCTGTCACGCCCATGCACCGCGCCACTAACATGGTCGTGCCCCTTGGCTCTCTGTCACACTACCATGTTCCTTGGATCGATCCATCATTTCACCACACCAAGTGCACCTTGCCTTTGTTGTGGAACATGCTTCAACCCACTCTCCGGAGTGTGCAGCATCACCAGGGGCTCTAGCCCTCACTACGGGATGGGCTTGATGCCATCGCCGGCTTAATCAAACTGCGGGATGGGCTTGATGCCATCGCCGGCTCAATCAAACTACAAGATGGGCTTGATGCCATCGCCTGCTCAATCAAACTACAGGATGGGCTTGATGCCATCGCTGGCTCAATCAAACTACGGAATGGGCTTGATGCCATCGTTGGGTCAATCAAACTACAAGATGGACTTGATGCCATCACCGGCTCAATCAAACTGTGAGATGGGCTTAACACCATCGCTGGCACAATCACCGGGGGCTCCGGCCCTCGCAGCGGGATGGGCTCACAACACTGAAGCCATCGCCGGCACAACTTTAAAGCCATCAACATCACACTCGCAGGGGGCTCTAACATGAAGATTCCCCTGTAACAGACTCTAAGCACTGAGTGGCGGCCATGCCTACTCATGTTGCTGTTGACCGTCAACACCACCAGGGCAATGACCCCCGGGTCACTCCGAGATGGGAGCAGGTCCTCGAAGGGCATCGCGCCTAGTCTGCCTGGTAGTTGGCTACAAGGGCAACCCCCATCGCTATCAGGTTCTCTGCGCGTCTCTTGATGCACCTCATGGGATTCAGTAAGGGCTTGACTGGTGGCTGGGGTAACGGCTACTCTGATCATGCTACTGCGGCATGATCAGTCTCTTCAGATAGGCAGAGAGATGATGCAAGGGCAGAGCAGCACAAACTTAGGGATCGGCAGTCCAACGGAGAATCAGTACTTTGGACCCCCTGGTGATGTGCCGCTCCCAGGGGACTACACATGTCAACTTATGACACATTCATATTTTTGCCTATAAATAGTGGACTTTAGAGCTTATTGAAGGATCTTTTCTCATTTGGCATTTTCACTTTCTCTCTCTAAAAAGCCATTCTCTCTGGAATTCTAGTAAGAGAAACACATTCAAACTTCTCTCACCCGACCCTTAACGCTGCATCCCTCGCAACGGACTGTCGACACAGGCCCTATTCATTGTCGCCCTGCCTACGCGGCTCTGCCAGTGCTCGCGACCTGTCTTGGGAACCTTTCTCTCAGCCCTTACTCCGTCCTTGTTATCTCCCACTTTGCCTACCTAGAAGCTGACTCAGACTGCATCCTTTGTGGTACCTCTGCGTAGCAGCGAACCCCTTTTTGTGATCAACAATATATGTATAGATAGATTCCATCAAATAGAACACGTATATGAAGACCTTTCCTTCTTTCTGATAAAAACCCTAGAGTGCCACCAAAAAAAACCAAGTTCGCTCCTCCCTTGCAAGGTAGCGAAACAACTTCAGTTTGTGGGTTTTAGAAGAGCTTTGTGGGTAGCCAAACAACTCCAGCTCGATGGAGTCATGGGTTTTAAAAGAGCTTCAAATTGGCATAGGGCGAGATAGTGAGGCGGCACGGAGATCTTACTACAAAACTGGTCCAAGATCTGTGTGTGGTATGCAGGATGGCACCACACAGAGAGGTACATCGGCCACAGGAGTGAAGATATCATGAGTCCTACCGCCAAGGGTCTGGATGCTAGAGGCAGTGGTGGTCGTGACATTAGGGCGTAGGCAGTGTCAAGAGCCAGCCCAGGTCCTGAAGACTGGATCGGTGAAATGGCCAATGCTTGTATGGATCTTTGCCTTTCCATGATGGCTGCCATGATAACAATTTGGGAGTCTTGCAGGTTGGCTATTGTCGGAGTAAGCTGCTAGATGGCCGCACTGACAACAACTTGTACATCAGGTGCAGTGGCTGGTGGCTGGTCTTGGAGTCGTACGACACTAATCTCTTCATGGTCACCAAAATGGTCTTTATCTTGCATAGTGGGGTAAAGGCCTTGACTGGTTATACTGGTAGCTCTTTGTTGTATAGGCATGGTGCCTAAGTGCGGAAGATAAGTGGACTGTAATACTATTCTCACCTCCCTAGCAAAGTCGCCAAAATGATGCCAAGGAAAGTGGGTTCGTACCTACGTGGAGGTGCCACAAAGGATGCAGTCCGAGTCAGCTGCCAGATGTATAAAGCACTACAAAAAACTATTTTTTGCTACGGACTTTTAGCGACGTAAGGGATTCCGTTGCTAAAAGACCTTTCAACGACGGAATATACCGTCTGTAAAAGTCCATTGGCAAAAACCTTTACCAACGAAAAATACCATCGGTAATAGTTTTTTGCCGACAGACTTTTACTAACAAAATATTAACGACAGTATCACCATCGCTAAAAAGTTTTTAGAAAATATCTAATATTTGAGGAGTTTTTAAAAAACATTTAGCAACGGAATAAACCATCGCTAAAACTTCCGTCGATGAAAGTGTTTGCGACAGACTTTTAACGAGGGAATTTCAGTCGCTAAAAGTCCTTACATAAAACAATTTCGTCTTTTTTCACTCTCCCCATTTCTCTCTGTCTCTCACCCACTCACCGGTGATATTTTTACCGACATTCTTCCCCTTTGGCGACATCACCCCCCCCCCCAGATGTTGTGCCCCTCCATATCCACGTGCCATCAACGCCGCACCACCAATTCCCTCCATTGTGGCGCCACCAAGGCCCTCCATTACTACTGCGCCACCAACACCGCCGCCGCTGCACCACCTCTCTGTGTGTCCATTTGCCCTAGTTTGCTTTAATGCATGTTTAAGCGCTATTTGCCCTAATTTTCTTCAGTTCTGATTTATGTTCATTTGCTCTAATTGGAACTTGCCCTAATGTGTTTCTGGAATTATGATATGTTTCTTATAATTTCAATTATTTTTTATTACTGATGGAATTGATTTTGTAACTGATGGAATTAGTTTGTTTAATTGTTGATGGAATTGATGCCCATATTTGTATATTACTATCAATAGAAAGCATGGAGAATTGAGATTGTTCACAGAGTATGGGACCTAATTGAATTCCGATATCGGATATATAATTTAGTTGAATGGTGGGTTGAAGTTAGGTTAATATAATTAGGTTAATGCGATAATAATTTAGTTGAAACATGCATTTAAAACCCCCACCGCCGTGAGGCAGTGTGTTCCAATGGCAATCTGCTGAGAAAAAAATGTAGGTGTGTGCTTTAGTGTGTGCTCTATGTGGGTGTGTTAGAGTGAGCTGTGTGTGCGCTACGTGAGTGCATAAGTGTTGTGATGTGTGCGTGCGTGAGTTTATGCAGTGTAGGTGCGTCACGTGCATTTGTGTGAGTGCAAGGAGCTGTCGAGGCAGCTATGTGTGTGTGAGTTATGTGTTCGGTTGTGTGCGTACAATGAATGGTATATTGGTGTGAGGTGTTGTGTCGTATTGAGTGTGTAAGTGGGATTTAATGTGGTTGTTATGTGTGTTTATAAGAGGAGAGGGACTGCTGAAGTAATTAGAGGGTGGTAGTGAATAACTGTGCGCATACGTGAGTATACAAATTAGAGTAGTGAAAGGAGAAAGCATTTGGGTAGCATACTTTGGTCATTAACTTGTGATTCTACAAAAAGATACCTTGGATTACGTTAGAATTTTTAGTAAAAGTTTACAATTTTCTAAAATAGTATGTATTTTTAATTTTTTCCAGAAATTCAGATTTGCAAAATCATTTGGAATCCTTAATACTCATGAAATAGTTCAGGGAAATTTAGAGTAATGTTTTATGTTTACAAATAAGTCTCAAATTAAGTTTGGTGATTTTTAGAGCTAATTTGTCGTCAATTCCATATCACATTGATTTTAGCAAAATAAAAAAGTGAAAAATTTTTAATGCCTTTTAAATTCTGGTTTTAATTTTTAAAATTGTTATTTTAAACTGTTACAAAAATTTTGGGACTTTATTTTCAATTGAAAACAATTTTGGCTATTTATTGGCTTTTCATGTATTTAAAGGAATTATTTCAAATTCAAAAAAAATTGAAATTTAGAAAAATTCACATTTTTACTTATTAAGCTTTTTTAAGCTATAAAAACATTCTACAAGGACTTATTATAAAATTCGGGGTATCTCAATGAATTACAAACCGTGGAGGGATAAATTAGTAATTTTACACGAGTCTTTGAGTGTTCTGGAAATTTTACTCACTTAAGTGAACTTAACATCTAGGCATGCTTAAGCAACGATAGGTAGTACCTACATGTTTTGATTATTTAGGATTCGATAGACAGAAGTTTGGACTGATTTCTGAGCAAGTAGAAGGACCAGTCGTTGAGGAAGGTAAGTGCCCTGCCATATTTCGGATGTGTCGATTGACAGAAGCTAGGACTGATTTCTGAGCAAGTAGGACCAATTATTGATTTTGATAAGATAAGTTGTCTGTGCGGTAGAGTGAGTTGTTGCATTGGAGAAAAAGAAATGAAGTAAAATGGCATCTTCATCGGTACGGTTTTATGGGTGGATACAAAAGGTGGACGCAGCACGGGGAAATGATAGTATTGTCGTCCAACCCGGCTAGTCAAACAGAAGTTAGAAAAGAGGCACGGTATGATTATCGAGATATGATTATGGATGCTAGGCATGCTAATGTTAACAGGGGTAACGACCGCGATGACGACAGTCCCCAACAGCTGAACGAGGGGGCTCATCAGTTTTATGAGTTGTTGAGAGCTGCAGAAGAGCCGTTGTAGGATGGAGCTCTAAAACACACACGGCTGTCTGCGGTTAGTAGGTTATTATAGTTGAAATGAAACCACGGGCTGAGTGAAAAAGGATTTAATGAGTTTGTTACCTTAATGAAAGAAATTTTGCTGAAAGTGAAAAGCTACCGTCGTTGTACTATGAGGCGAAGAAGATGATGAGGAAATTTGGGTTGAGCTATGAGAGGATAGATGCGTGTAATAACGATTGTGTATTGTTCTGGAAAAAGAATAAGGAGTTGTCACGGTGTCCAGTATATGATCATTCGAGGTACAAACTGGACAAAGGGAAGAAGAAAAACATAGCATGGAAGATATTGCGATATTTTTCGGTCACACCAAGGCTTCAGAGAATGTACTACTCCTCCAATTCGGCTGAACATATGAAGGCTCACTGTGAGACTCGTAGCAACGATGCCGATGTGCTGACACACCCAGCTGATGGAGAGGCGTGGAAGGAGTTTGACCGCAGGCATCCAGTCTTTGCTCAGGAAGTTCGGAATGTTAGACTTGGTCTCACACCTGATGGGTTCAACCCTTTCGGTCAGTCTAGCACGCCTTACTCCACATGGCCTGTTATTATTGTCCCGTACAACCTTCCACCAGGCATGTGCATGAAGAAGCCGTATATGTTTTGTCGTTGCTTATTCCAGGGCCGAAGAGTCCCGACAAGGACATAGATTTGTATTTAAGATCGTTGATTGAAGAGTTAAAACAGTTATGGAATCATGGAGTCGAAACATATGATGCATCCCTTAAACAGAATTTTCAGATGAAGGCTGCTTTGATGTGGACTATACATGATTTCCCCACATTGGGAATGACGTGTGGCTAGAGCACACATGGGAAGCTAGCATGCCCTGCTTGTATGGGCTTGAACCCTGATCATACGTTAAAGCACGGCGGGAAGCCCTCGTGGTTCAGATGTCATCGAAAGCTTTTGCCACCGGACCATCAGTTCTGTAGGCAGAAGGATAAATTTGACGGGACAATTAAGCATGAGGTTGTCACACTGGACTACCCATCTGGTGAAGAAGTGCTCTCACACCTGGAGGCACTTGATACTGACATACCATACGGTAAGGGTGTGCCACATCAGAAGATTCCAGGGTACGGGAAATAGCACAACTGGAGGAAACATTGTATTTTCTGGGAGTTAGCCTACTGGAGGACACTCATTATTCGAAACAACATGGATGTGATGCATATTGAGAAGAATGTTTTTTGATAATGTGTTCAACACAGTGATGAATGTCAAGGGAAAATTGAAAGATCACCTTAAAGCGAGAAGGGATCTACAACAGTTGGATGTACGCAGTGAATTGCATCCTCGGACAGTCAGCAGGAGGACGATACTTCCGAAAGCACCTTACTGTCTAGACAAGAAACAAGTGGAGAAGGTCTGTCAGTGGGTTAAGAATTGAAACTTCCGGATGGGTTGCGTCCAACATATCTAGTTATTGCAATGTATCAGAATGCAAGTTCCAAGGGATGAAAAGTCACGACTACCAAGTATTCATGGAGAAATTCATTGCTATTGCCTTTCGAGGATTGTTGCCATGGGTTGTATGTGAGACTTTGACTGAATTATCTCATTTCTTTCGAGATATATGTTCTTCTACGATCTGGGTGAGTAACATGGAGGTGCTTGAAAAGAACATTGTGGTGACGATTTGCAAGTTGGAGAAAATCTTCCCACCTTCATTCTTTGATTCAATGGAGCATCTGGGCGTTCACTTGGCATATAAAGCTAAGATGGGTGGACTTGTGCAATATTAGTGGATGTATCCCTTCGAGAGGTAATTCTTAAATTTTTAGAGTTGTTCGTTTACACTAAATGCAAAACCTGTTATCATAGGTATTCCACCTAACTCGATTTGCTAAACTTCTAGGTTCATGTTCCATTTGAAGAAAAAAGTCCGCAATAAAACTCGGGTTGAGGGATCAATTGCGAAGGCTTACGTAATGGAAGAGCTTGTAAACTTTTGTAGCTAATATTTCAGGCCTGATGTTGATACAAGGTTAAATCAACTAGGCCGAAATGATCCCGGATCAAGCACATATTTGGAAGGGCAATTGTCAATATTCAAGCATTCAGGTAGTCCGTTCGTCCGAACCTATACTCGATGGTTAACGGATGAAGAGTACAGTGTTGCAACAATATATGCCCTTCTAAATTGGGATGAAATTTCAGCATTCATTGAGTAAGTTAATGTCTTAATTAAAAAAAATTGATGTACATAATTGGAAATGTGTGATAAGCGAGTCAACTATATTTCCCTGTAGTGAGTTCGATGCAGAATCTTTAATCACTGATACCGTTGGACTTGAATCTCATCAAAAATCACAATTTGTACAGTGGTTCAAAAGGCATGTAAGTCTTTAACGAAATTATATTATGTGTTATATACATTTATGTGGCCAATTAGTATACTGATTTATCCTTAATTTTTACAGTCATCTATAATAGGTTCAGTCACTGGATAGACCAGTAGCCTCCTGCTTGAAATTACTAGCTCAAGGCCCTAATAAACAAGCATCCTGTCGTAGAGGCTATATCATCAACAGGTTTAGGTTTAATGTAAAAGATGATGACCGAACAAAACACCCAAAATAATGGAGTCTTGGTCAACGGCGACTGTTATGACTAGAATTGCATGGACTTTTATGGAGAGTTAGATGAGATTGTTGAGCTAGCATATTTGGGTTTGGAAAATCGCCTGGTAGTGTTCAAGTGTACATGGTTCGATGTCACATGCAGTAGAGGATCCGTGTTAGCTCTTAAGGGATTGTAGATGTCAATGTCAAGTCGAGACTTGCATCAGACAAGTCGTTTGTGTAGTCAAGCTGCAAAAGTCTTTCACGCGGAGGACGTCGCAAATCCCAAATCTCATTGGTATACAGTTATCAAGTCCAAGAAATTGACTGTGACATATAACAGTGAGCTAGACACCTTTCAAGCCGACCAACCACTTGTCTTGTTACCTATTGAGGTGAACAATGAGGAGGACGATCTTCCTCTTCCAACAACACTTCATGTAGGAGAAGAAGTCGTAGATGATGACACGAAAGACATGGGAAGTGTTGAAGATGATGTGAGTGAGTTTACCGATGAAGAGGATGAATTAGAAGATGAAGGGGTCGACGAGTCCCACGAAGAAGAGGATGACGAGTCTAGCAATAAAGATGATGATGATTCCTAAACTGAAAATGATTGACTTGTACTGTTGTAAAACCTCGAAAAATATGTAGTAACATTTTAGTACTTGGTTCATATATTGTGTTTATATACTCGGTTCATATATATATAATTGATGATTTTTTTTTTTGCCGAATTATTGTTTCTAATGTGTTAATTGTTTTGCAATTGTTTCTAATGTGTTAATTTTTTTGCAATTGTTTATATACGAAGTTAGTTATGGATAGAATACAGGCTATACGTGGCCGGGGTGGACGCCGAGCTGCTACTCCCCGGTGGGTCCCACCTCGGCATTGCCCACTGGTGACAAGGCACAGAGTGCTTGCTTACAGCAGATGGAGCCCCAGCTCTAGCCCTAGTCCCAGCAGTCGCCCCAGCCCCCGATGTTGATTCCTCCCACACGCTCGTTGGTTCTCCTTCTTCTGTGGATTCTACCTCAAGTATAGTTGATAACGGTGTTTAGTCAATTTTCGCTAGTCTTATATTTAAATTATATTTGAACTGTATTAATTTCGATTGTTTGTAGAATCTCGACGAGGCCGTGGCCCGACACGCGGGGTACGCATTGAGCTCCAGCATAAACAAAGAGTTACACTCACCCAGGAGGGCCAATAAGTAAAAAAATCACATCATGCCTTATATTTAAATGTTTGGGTGTCTTAATTTATATTTGAAATGTATTAATGTATTTATATACTTTTTTGGCAGGATCCTGGAAAATCAGGCGAGGACGAAGATCAGAGTTCTTGTGAAGGGCCGATTCTTCTAACCATGGCCGTACTGGAAGGACTGGGATGCCGGGACGAGGGAGTCCCTATGGGAGGAGTGGCTGGTACATTTAATGCGATATTTTCTGCGATAGTATTTATTTGATTAGAATTTATTATTTAAACTAATTTGTGTAATTGGATGCCTTGCAGGAGTGGTTCACGTTTGACTCACCTGATCAGCAGACGCTGGGGCGGCAGGCCTTTTTTGCATACATCATCAAGAATTACAGCCGATGGCTGCACGACGCACGGGACCGGGCGAAGAAGATGCTGCCCAAGGGTGCCCCGATGATGGAGATGAAGATATATCCCCCGCATTGGATATCTCTGACTGTATGGGGGCAGATGATTGACCAGTGGGTTGCGAATCCAGGTTGGGATGCCAAGAGTAAAAGCAGGGCCGAGAACAGACAGAACAAATATGTGACTCACACGGGGGGTCGGTGGCACATGACGTCCTCCGACACATGAATGCGGTCGAGCACCCGGACATGGAGGAGAATGAGATCATAGCTCTGACGTATAATCAGATGCACGTGCAGAAGAAGGAAAAGGACGAGACGCACCGGGCGGGCGACTATGTTTCAGATATTGCGCAGTGGATCAATGTAAGTTCGAGTCAACTTGTTTAATTCGTTAATTTTTTGTCTTTCTATTCAATATTTATTACGTTAATGCCCTAACATATTATCTTTAAATCACTATTTTTGCAGACCTCGTATGAACAGCTTAGGGGGTCCGAGCAGCAGTCTAGATAGCCATCAGCATCCACTAGTACTGGTGCGAGTACTGGGCGTTGAAGCGATGGCTGGATACACTGGAGGTCGTCAATCGGCCGAAAGGCCGCATATGCGGCATGCCTAGCACGACTGCACGTGCCGTGATTGGAGCGTCCCCATCCACAGTTGCCCCTCCATAGACACCGGCTGTGCAGCGTCCATTGGACGAAGAGGAGATCCAGTGCATTGCTACAGTGGTGTTGAGGATGATCAGGGAGCAAGATCAACAGGGCACTACTGATGGACATGCTAAGCCGGCTCTAGAGCAGCAGGATCAACATGGACATGCCAAATCACTAAAATATTCTTACCATTTGTAAACTTACTCAAAAATACCCCTTATGGGTAAAATTAACAAAATACCCCGAGGCGTGGTAAATTACCAAAATACTCCTAGAGGTTTTTGGCACCGAACAAATCTCAAACATATTTTAAAACTCTATTTTAAGCATCCTGATGTCATTTATGAACTAAAAAGGTTATAGAGATTTTTTGCCCAAAAATTCCGAACCAGTGTTCGGACGGAGCGCTAAAAAGTCAATTTCGGAAAAATACCTATTAGCCTCAGAATGGCACAGAATTTTATACAATGAATCATATCAATAAAATAGGGTTTTCATAAAATTTTTAGAATAAAATAACTTGGTTTACTAGGTTAAATAATTTGATAATTATTCCTAGTCGATACGCTAATTTAGCGCTCTTTGCGGATACCAAAAATTCCCAAAACTTTTCAGAGCGTAGTTCTTGCAAAAATAATACGGGTTACAGTTTTGCACTTTATCAAATTTTGACCCTTGTATTTATAAAAATTTGTGGAAGGCTGCCTAAATTTTTCTCATGCTTTTAGCGACAATTTGCAATCCAACCTTAATTAGCACTGTTGAACGTTAATGTTCATCATCCTTGTTCAGCAGGCAATTTCCCAGTTAAACCCACACACAAACCCCACTTCAGTGACACCCCTACACTATTCCCCACCTAAACACACTATTAAACACCTACCCTCACACTCATACACCTGAAAAATACACACATATACACTTAGATATGCTTGGAACACACAAATATTTGCACAAGAACCCACACACACCCAGTTCATGCACACCTACACACACCCACACATACATACTAGTTCACACACCAATGAATCACAATCAATCCCCACCAAAAGTTTCCACTCACTAATCCCTAATTACAACAAAAATTTGGTAAGAAACTATGCAAAAGAGTGGCTGAATTTTCTTTCCTTCTCTTCTTTTCTGCCAACCCACTCCTCTTTCTTCTCCTTTCTTCCTACTCCTCTTGCTTCCTCTTTCTTTCCTCTCTTTCCTTCTTCTTCTTCTTCTTCTTATTCTACTCTTTTCTTGTTATGTTTCTCGTTTCCCTCTCTCTGCTCTGTTTTTGCTGTTGCTGCTTTTTCTTTTCTTTCTTTTCTGTTTTCGTTTTGTCAGCTTCTTTCCCTCTCTTTTTTTCTTCTTCATCCGAGGCTCCCTCTCCCTAAGAATAATTATCACACACTATAACTAGCTTAGCTTAGTCACCTAAGCTTGCATGAGGTGTCAAGCTAAAAACAAAGCCTCTAAATTATATTTCATAAAATTGCATAATTAAGCCCTGACTTTTCCATGTTTACAAAAATGGCCTGAAAGTTCTAAAATTTTCATTTTTGTCCAAAATTTCTTTTAAGTTTCGATATTCTACTAGTACTCGAACACTGTCCAAAATTATCGCCCGTTTATTTTTCAGAGCCCGAATGATTATTTTAACCAGCTCCCGAATTTGGGATATTACAGAGACGGCCGATGAGGTTGAGGCTATGGATATAGAGGTCGTCGAGGAGGCTGAGGCGGTAGAGCAGGCAGTAGGATATATCGTGGAGTCAGACAGTCATTCGAGTCTGTCGCCTATCCCAGTCGAGACGGTCAAGGCGTTGTTCGGTGACCAGATGGACGACTTTTAGATATTTGAGGGGGATTATTGGTGGACTAGCAGAGAGCCAGATGTTCTGATAGAAGCTCATGATGGATTTGCAACGACGCATATAGTGCATGCATATCCGTCGCCACGGCAGCAAGCACATGGTCATTTCATTGTGGAGCCTCTTCTAGATCCATTGTCAGAGTTAGCAGTAGACGTCGGGGATGCTCTTTTGGCAATGCATTCTACTAATGTTGACGTGTGGTTAGCAGGCGGTAGAGCTACAGAGGTTGGTGATGCCAGCGGCGGGTCCTCAGTCAGGCAGGTGGACGAGACATCCTGGGAGGGTGTTGGATTGTCTGATGCAGTAGTGTGTCGACTGAAGATGATCAGGGTGAGACATCCACAGACATTTTCTTGCTCTATTTGTGTGCGGGGCACGATATTTTTGAAGGCAGCATGCACTGCATTCGTGGATTGGCTGGTGAGTTTTGGTGGGGTGTCGACGTCAGGCTGGACTTCAAAGGTTATAGCACAGTTTATTTCTGATCTCACACCCTTTCTATCTCTTGGCTTCCAGTTGGATTGGTTGGGCCTTCCCAATCTGGTTGCATGTACTTGGAATGGGCTTTCCCAATTTTGTGTGAACTTGGGGGCTGACATGTTCGCACGTACATGCTTGGCGGCTTAGAGGACAAGGTCACCTTCAACAAATGATCGTGGCTTGACTATCTTCCTGTAGGCTTTCATGAACTGTTCATGATACTACTTCATTCAGCACAAGGCATTGGCTCTTCTTTCATCAAGGCCTTCAAGGGCTACAATTCTGGTTTTTTCCTCCCCGAGACTGCTGTTTAGAGAGAGTCTGGCCGAGGCAACCCCGATCTTGGCTAACATCATGCACTCATCCCTGTAGATGAAGGAGAATGGTGTGGCCTTCATTACTGTGTGCTTGAAAGTCCTGTAAGCCCAAAGTGCCAGACTTAGCTTTTCAGGCCACAAACCACTTGCATCACGAACCATCCGTGAAAAAATGCAGAGCAAAGTTTTATTGGAGGCTTCAGCTTGACCATTGCCCTGTGGATAGTAAGGTGTTGATGTGGCATGGTTAATGTTGTACCCTTCCATAAGAGCTCGACCCTCCATGTGATGAACGGCCTGCCGTTCTCGGACATGATACACCGGGAGATGCTGAAGCGATAGATGATGTGGTAGGACAAGAAATTAGAAATGACTCTTCCCATGGCCCTCCATAGAGGTATGGCTTTGACCCATTTTGTAAAGCGTTTAGTTGCAATCATGATCCATATATGACCTCTGGATGGTGGGTGTATGGGGCGGCTGATGAGGTTGAGAGCCCAATAGTGGAATGGCCAAGGGGCCAGGATCATACGAAGGTTAGACGTCAGCGTGTGCATCCTGTCGGCATGCCACTGGCAAGGTTCACAGTGTCAGACATGGGAGATGGAGTCGGATTCAATAGTCGGCCAATAGTACCCCAACCTTAGCAATTCTGCGTATAGCTTTTGAGATCCTTGATGCTCCCCACAGTCACCATTGTGAACTTCATTAATCAGCTGTACTGCTTGGGCACCCTACAAACATTGCAGGGTACGCCCTAAAAAACCTTTGCAAAATAACTCGCCTTTCATCATAAAATACCTGACCAATTTTTGTTTAATAGATCGAGCCGAGCTATGGTCAGGAGGTAGAATCCCATGAGATAAATATTGGATGAAAGGCTTGCGCTAGTCACCCTCGACGTTGATCACAAGAGCTTCCGCATTGTCTGGTGCATATAGGCATTTTGGACAATCCCATTGTATATCTGAAGCATCCTTGGCCATGGATGGCCAAAAGAAGCCAATGCACTGAAGGCGACGATACAGAGGGGGACCGTCAAGGCCACAACACTTCTGATGGCCAAGTTAAAGTTTATGCTTTGCTTCTTCCAGTGCTAAACACCTAGCCAGAATGCCTCCGAGACATCGTCTATACAAGAGAACTCTCAACTTCAAAAAGTTGGTGAGGGTAGAGGCATAAGCAAGAGATGGTGCCTTGAGTTGGTCGACAATCGACTGCCTCTAATCATCTGCAATAGTGTCCTTCGGGACTAAGTTCAAAGCTGTGCACGGTTCAGTCCTCTTAATAATGGTTAGCATCCACTATTCACTATCGACTTCTATCTTTGACGCTATCGTGGCCAGGCTGTCTGCATGTCTGTTTTGGCACCTGTTGTGATGTTCATACTAGACATGGCCGAGTCTTCCTTCCAAGTGTTGCACCAAGGCACGATAAGGTGCTAAGGCTGGCTCCTTGACTGCGAATTCACCATTAGCCTCCTTAATAATCAAGTTTAAGTCCCCCTTCACAGATAATGACTTAGCCCCTATATTATGGCCAACATGAGGCCAATGACGAGTGCCTCATACTCAGCTTTGTTGTTAGACACTGGGAATGCAAGCTTAAAGGATAGGAAGGTGGTAATACCGTCTTGGCTCTAAAGGACTATGTCAGCACCCTCTTGCCGAAGGGGTGCTCCATTGGGACCTTTGTTTGTGGCTAAAACATCAAACTCTAGCGTCCATAATTCATTTATGTTGGTGATCAGCGTTGTTTCCTCCCCAGGCAATTGAACCAGGGTCGGTTCGTAGTGTTGACATGGGAAGAAGGCCAATAGGTCTGTAAGTGCTTGACTCCGTAGGGCTATAGGGTTCTTGATAGATACGCCAAACTCTTCCAAGAGCAATAGCCAGCGGGTAAGTCGGCCAGAAAGGACAGGGAGGGTAAGCATGTACCAAAGCAGATCGGCCTTGGTGATAAGTGTGATATGGTGTGCCAAAAAGTAATGTCTAAATTTTTGTGAGGTGTAAAACAAGGGTAGGCAGTGTTTCTCGATCTCGGAGTAATTGGTTTTAGGTCCTTTGATTGTCCTACTGAGGTAATAAACAAGATGCTCCACCCCATCCACCTCTTGGACAAGCAAAGCCCTTATGAACCTAGGCGTACAGGTCAAGTATAGTAAGAGTGGGATACCTCACTGTGGCACTACCATGGTCTGTGGCGACATAAGGACTGACTTGATCTATTTAAAGGCTTGTTGTTGGGGTGCACCGCAACTCCCCGTGCACTCTTACACGTCAAGTGTTGGAATGGTGTAACAAGCTCGGCCAGTGCGGGAATAAATCGGCGAACGTTAAAAACCTTGCCTAGGAAGCTCTTCAATTGTTTGGTGTTTTTAGGAGGAGCATCTCCTAGATTAAGACAGCTTTGGACGGGTCAATGTCGATGCCCTGTCGACTTACCAGAAAGCTGAGGAATTTTCTAGAGGAGACTCTAAAGGCACATTTCAGTAGGTTCATCTGCATGTTGTACTGGCAACAACGATCAAAGACTGCTCAAAGGTCAGAGGCGATCACTTTCTTTTTTGGACTTCAAAATAAGATCGTCAACCTAGTCTTCCATTGTACGGTGTATCCTGTCGTGGAAGATGGCTGTCATCGCCCTTTGATATGTAACACCCACATTCTTGAGGTCGAAAGGCATGACTTTCCAACAGAAGTTACCCATGGGAGTACGAAAGGCTATATTGGCGCAGTCATTGGGATTAATCTGAATTTGGTTATAGCCAGTGAAACCATCCTTGAAAAACAAGGTTTCGTGTCCGGCGGCGACCTCCATAAGCATGTCAATGTTGGGCAATGGAAACTTGTCCTTAGGGCATGCTTTGTTTAAGTCCCGAAAGTCAATACAAATGCAGACTTGGCCATACTTCTTCTTTACAGGGACTACGTTAGCCAGCCAGATGGGATGAGCGATAGACTCAATAAAGCCAACCTGCAAAACCCGTTTTATCTCTTGTTTGATTTTTAACTAAAGCTCGGGGTGGAAGGTCTCTGATGTTGTCTTATAAGGATGGACCCGGTAGTAATGTTGAGGTTGTGTGTTACAAGTGCAGGGTCCAACCCAAGCATCTCATTATAACTCCATGCCAGCACATCGCGATATTCATGAAGGAGGGTAACCAATTCCTCTCCTTGACATGGGGTGAGTTTTGTGCCAATGTAGGTGAGTCGGGGTTCCTCCCCCGGGGCAACCAGGTTGATTTCTTCAAGGTCTTTGGCTTGCAGTTAGGGGCCATCTTCATAATAGGGTGGAGCAGTGCCAGGGGTGAGCTCGGTGTCGGGTGGGCAATTCTCAGCCGCACAACACCATTTGGTCTCCGTGGGAGGGTTAAGGTCAAGGGGGTCAGATGATGGACCACCTGGAACCCCTACGCACCGTTACAATTGGTAGATTACCTTGCCATCTTTGACGATGCGTTGGAAGGTTGGTTCAGCCTTTTGCTTCTTGGACTTAAGGGAAGAAGGTAGGGTGTTGGTCTTCGTAGCAGAGGGTGTCATTGAGGTTGACCCCTTGTTCTTGCTAGTCTTCTTGGCCTTTGGTCTAATGGATATGAGTGGCATTCTCACTATCCTTGGCAAGTTTGGTGAAGAAATAGGCCTCAACAAAGCAAGATTCGGCACATTCAAACAGAGCTTTGGTGGCTGGGATTGTCATTGCTACCTCACGTCCTACAGGACCGGCCACCAGTTTCACACACTGATGATACGTTGAGGGAACAGCTCTGTTGATATGAATCCATGGTCGGCCAAGCAAGAGAAAAAAATGCGGGCTCATTATTTATCACATGAATTGTAGTGTCACGACGTACAGTCCCAACCATAAGGTTGACAGTGATATGGTCGAGAGTTGACTGGGGACCTGCTCAAAGCCGATGATCTTGATCTGGTTGCGTTTGATTTTCCTTGCAGGGATGCCAACCCTTTACAAAGTGATAAGGGATATGATGTTGACCGAGGCACCGCAGTCTACCAAGGCATGATAGAATCCCGTGCCATTAATGGTACATTCTAAAAACAACGGCCAGTTATGATGTTCGTCCGGTGGCGACTCTTTTTCTAAGAAAATTAAGGCAGTGGAAGGGATGTGTTAGAGTTCAGCCTGGGCAGCAAAGCATTTAGGGACCGAGGCCGGTAGTGACCTTAATCAGGCAGCTGGAGAGATAGGTCCTGGCGGAGGGTGAAAATCCTATTTCATCAAAGAAACCTTTGATCTTCATCATTTGCCCGAAAGAGGACATCGGCTGACTAGCTTGAGGTGTGACTGTGGGATGACCTCTGTCAAGACTTCAGTGATGACAGGCTCGACATGGTCGGTGACAGTCATGAGAACCTGGTGCTCCCTATTGTTGTTGCCATGCGATGGGTACGGGTGCCCACGCACATCGTTGTTTTTTCGTAACTTTAGGTCGCCCGCAGTGACCTTCTTTGTAAAAAAATGTCTCTCAGCCCATTGCAGTTCTTAAGGTGGTATCCCAGAGCTCGATGTTAGGGGCAATAGTTGGGCTTGGCTTTATCTGCTTTTGTGAAATTTGTCCTCAGCGGTGGCAGTTGGAAGTTGTTGTCATGCTCTACCCGATCTGCCAACAACTCCTTCACTATCTTAAGGTCACATGGGTATTCGGGGGCAAGCTCCCGTTGTTTTCTCTTATCGAGGCGTCTGTCCACCTCTTAGAACTGATGCTTGTAACCACTGTAGTTGTTGTTGTTGTTGTTCTGAGTTCTGGATGTGTCTACCGTGGCAAGAAGTGCATTATGCGGGAGAGGCTTCCATGGCTTAACGGAACTGACCGACTCGTAAGTGCGACGGGCTGTCTCTTTGAGGTGACCCCATGATCTTAATTGCAAGTTCTCAATATGAACCCTATATACATCACCCATATTCTTGATGCATATTGGAACCAACATCTCATCCTTGCTAAAGTCCATACATTTGAGGCACTTGAGATGGAAGTGGTGCACATATTTTTTCCAAGTCCTCCCCAGGGTGCTGGTGTATGCTGGCGATATCCATTATAATTACTCTCTCAGCTTTATAATGGAACTTTTCCAAGAATAGTTATACCATGTCATTCCATGAATGGACAGTCCCCGCAGGGATTTGTTGATACCAAGTATAGGCAAGGCCTATGAGGGACTTGTGAAATTCCCTCAGCTTCAAACTGTCCCCCGGACCATATTGCTCAACGAGCCTATAAATCTGGTTAAGTGCTCACGGGCATTGCCTTCACGTCCATTGAAAAGCACAAAGTTCAAAGTTCGGTTGCTTATACTTGAGTGGGTATGGTGTGATGGCAATGTCGTTGACGTATAGTGCATGGCCTGTCAGACAGGCTGAGGAGTCAGGCTCAGAGTTCTTTAACAGGCAGTGAATGAGAGCTTCCAAGTCTGACTTGGTTACATAGCGAGGGGAGGGTTCTTTATGGCCAGCCGATGGATAGTAATTGGCTGGGACGCCGAGACCCCTGAGACCCCAGACAGGGTAACTTGGTGGATAAGAGCAATCAATGGTTGATATATGACAGGGGCCGACAACGATAGCTGTGTAGGGGTATAAGTAACTGAGCGAGATACATCTACCACCTGGCCAGTGATTTGGTGTTGTTCGGTTGGATAAGGATTGGGCTCTATCTTGATGGAGTCATGGGTTTTAGAAGAGCTTCGACTTGGCATAGGGCAGGATGGTACGGTGGTAGGGGAGACCTACTGCAACACTAGTCTAAGATCCATGTGTGGTCTGCAGGATGGCACCGTAGAGAGAGGTTCATAGACTATGGGATGAAGATGTTGTGAAACCTACCACTAAGGGTCTGGATACTCGAGGCGATAGTGGTCAGGACAGTGGGGCCTGGGCGGCGTCAAGAGCCAGCTCAGGTCCTGAAGGCTGGATCGATGAAATAGCTTACTGAGAGGCCAATGCCTGTATGGATCTTCGTATTTCCGTGATGGCGGCCATAAGAGTGGTTTGGGAGTCTTCCAAGTTTGCTATGGTCAGAGTAAGCTACTGGATGGCCGCACTGACGACAACTTATGCATCAGGTGCAATGGCTGGTGGCTGGTATTGAAGTCGTACGGCACTGGTCTTTTCTTGGTTGTCGAGATGGTCTTCTTCTTGCACAGTTGGGTTGTGAGGCCTTCACTGGTTGTCCTAGTAACTCTCTGTTGTACAGGCATGGTGCCTAAGTGTGGAAGACAGGCGGACTGTAATACGATGCTCACCTCCCCAGCAGAGTCACCAAAATGATGCCAAGGAAAGTGGGTTTGCACCTACGTGGAGGTGCCACAAATGATGCAGTCCGAGTCAGCTGCCAGATGTACAAAGTGAGATAAAATGAGATGTAGTGAGAGTGGAGTAATGACAAAGATCAAGACTTTCCAAACAGGCCGTGAGGAGTGAAAGTGCTGTGGAGACGAGGCGGAGACAAACAGCGCCGATAGTCAACAGTCCAATTTAGGATCCGAGTCAGGGTCCAATGTTGTGTTCAAGATTATGTTCAATTGTGTTTCTCTCTCTAGAATCCAAGAGCTCTTGAGTTCTAGAGTGAGAAAGTAATTTCATGAGAATGAGCTAAGTCCCTCAGATGAAGTCCAAAGTCAACTATTTGTAGGCAAAGGTATGCCTATGTCATCAAATGTCACATGTTCTTCCCTGGGAATAACACGTCACCAGTTGATTTATCGATTCTGTGTTAGACTGTCGGTTTCCAAATTCAGCACTACCTGCCTCACACAGTGTCGCTCTACCTGTCTAAGAAGACAGACCACACAGTGTTAGCATGATCAGAGTAAGCCCGTTGCTCTAGCCACCGGTCCAAGCCCTTACTTAATCCCACCGAGGTACGTAAAGAGACTCGGAGAGAACCTGACAGCGGTGAAGGTCCCTGTGACCAACTGCCAGGCGAACTAGGCACGATGCCCTCTAAAGACTTGCTCCCTTCTCAGAGTGACCTGGGGGTCATCGTCCCGGAGGCATTGATAATCAGCGATAACATGAGTGGACGTGGTCGTAGCTCAGATATTCCTAGTGTCATGCAGTCGCCCTATGCGACAATAGCTTCTGTGGTAGCGAGCCTATCCCACAGCGAAGGGTTCTCATGTGGAAGCACTACAAGTAGAGCCCTTCGAAATGCTGAAAACTCTAAAGAGTGGGTTGAAGCATGTTCCACGTCCATGGTGGGGGCACAAGGTCTGGTGAGTGTGGTGCCCGGAGGCATGTAACATGATTGTGGTGCAAGGGCGCGATGCTAATGGCACGAGACATGATTGTGGCACACGGGTGCGATGCCAACGGCACGAGACATGATTGTGGCACATGGGTGCGATGCCAACGGCATGAGACAATGATTGTGGTGTATGGGCGCGATGCCAACGACATGAGACATGATAGCGGCGCATGGGCGCGCGACCCCTATCCCGAGATAATACATGATATTATGGTGCATGGGCGCGGTGACAATCGTCCCAAGACAATACCTGGTGCCAGAAGCACATGCCGTAAAAGTGGCGCATGGGTGCGGCGATGACTATCGTAAGACAATACCTAGTGCCAGAGCGCATGTCATGGAAGTGACGCATGGGCGTGGAAACGACTGTCGCAGAGACTACGCGTGGGCGCACGTTAAGGTGTCATGGAGGTGGGGCATGAGCCGAGTGTGCATGTTGTATGAGAATTAAGAATGCGATCTCCGATAATTATGAAGTTAAAAGTGGGGGTACGCGGCCGCAGGCGAAAGGTCCCTCGGGGGTGGCGCGCGGCCACAGGCGATGGGCATCACAGAGATGCAAGACCCCATGAAGGGAAGTGAAAGTATGAAAGGGGAGGCCAAGGGCCAAACCTTGGGGGGGGGAGGCCGAGACCGACCCTTCAGGGTGGCCGAGGCCTACCCTAATGGAAGCCCAAGGCTAACCCCCTTGGTTGAATACTAACGCATGCCGGCGGTCATGGTTTTGGGTAGAAAGGAGTTTTGCGCGGGACTTTGGGCAGCGGCCATCGCGAAGCTGTCGTGAAGATAATGGTGGGAGTCGCGGGGACATGTGTCTTCCTGAAAAGGGGCGAAGACTACCTACAAAAGGCCTAAGGCCAACCCTTGGAAGAAAGGGCGAGGCCAACCCCTCGAGCGAGGCTGAGGCCGACCCATGGGGGAGGCCGAGGCCAAACCCCTTACCACAAGGCATGCCGTCATTCAATGTTTTTTTTTAAGAAAAAGGAATTGGGCAGCCGAGGAGCGACGGACGCGTTTTCCTGAGTCACGCCGAAGTAAGAAAATTTTGCGGCGAAGTCACGCGCGAAACGAAGAATGAGCGTGATTTGCGCGTGAGCATTTTGACCAGTTCAATGTGTTAAATAATTGACCGTTGACCCTGTCGACGTCTCGAGCAAAAGGGGACCCCCAGTGGGCCCTTGGATGCAACCATAATGGGTTAGGAACAAAGTTCATACACCATAATCTTACCACGTATGTGATAACACCCTGGTTTGACTAGAACAATCTTAAATGTGTCACTTCATTATATTCACCTTTGGTAGATATTTTTTGGTAATTTATTTTCTCCATAGTGTCTGATACTTTATTACTGTGCTAAAAATAATATACGTTGAGAGACTATTTTTATCCCCTAGTATGCTACACTGTATTTAAAATGAAAGAATGTTACTAGGGTCGAAGATGCTATGGACATTCCTTGACATGCTTGTGTCCAATAACAATTTGTGTTCGACCCATTAGGCTAAGCTCGGCCTTCGGGGAATGTGGACCAGTTTACTCTAGAAGCTTTGGTCCAAATAAAAATGGAGTTGGACATCTGTTAGCCCATGTCTCTTGAGGGTGGTGGGTAGTGTTTGGCAAAACCCTAGTGTGGTTGAATTGGCTCAAACCCTTACAAAATTTTCCGACAGCATTGAGTTGATCATATATGGCATGTGCAGCCATAACAATAATGAAAGTGTCGTAGAAGAAAAAACTGAAGCTAAAAGTGAAAAGAATAATGGGCAGAGTGTTGCCCTTATGTTGTTTCCTTTTATTTCATCCTTGGTAATATAGCATTTTGGTAATGTAATGAGCTTACGGATATCAGGCCTTCTTTTTTTTTCCTTTTGCATTTTTTATTTATTCCATCAAATAAAACAAGTATACGAAGACCTTTCCTTCTCTACGATAAAAACCCTAGAGTGCCACCCAAAAAAAAAAAAAAAAACAAGTTTGCTCCTCCCCTTGAAAGGTAGCCAAACAACTTCAGTTCGTTGCTGAAGCTGTTTTGGATTTCTGTTCAAGCATGGTTTTATTATAATCAGGAATTAGGCTCAAATACCTATATTTGCTTTTTTCCGATATGGTTGTAGTAATAAGTTTCTTTGGTCTGCTAAGAAAATAGCCTAACTACTCATTTAACTAAGAAAACGAATTATCATCTAGAGCACCAGGAAAGTAGCATAATTACTCTTGTAACTTGATTCGCATATTAATACCATCATTCTCCTAATTAAAAAAAAGGGTATCGAGATTTAGGACTAAAGCAACTTCGACTTGGTGTCATTGGCTCATCAACCCACATGACTAAGTCCTTTTGTAAGTCTTCTCTACCTACGAGCATAAGCATTACTAATTCACCGTTACTTGATCACAATAAAGGATTATAGTGGACAGAAAGTGGCAAACCTAGCTGAGCGTGCTGTATTCACAGAGGAAAGACATTACCCTTCGTGGGCATAGAGCAAAGATATTACCCCTACGTGGGCATTTTAAAATTATTACCACCCTTCTTGACCAAACTTTTTCATGTCACTTTTTCAAGAAGGATTTTTTGATGTGATCCGTAGGAGTAATACATAGCTGTCCGACTGAATGAGTCTGTGTGGTTGTCCATGGCCGCTTGACAACATGATTATATATATTCGTTTTCTAAGAGGCCCACAAATTTTGATGCTTTTATACCCTCAATCACATGAATGGTCAAGCGTCACAGCCGTGCTTTACTAGTGAATTTTCTTATCCTTCTGCGAGCTTAGTTGATTTTTAAGGTGCTGTGACCAGTTGAGACACTAGGACATACATATAATTGGCTTGCTAGAAAACAAAGAGGACACCGATCAACTAAAAGGGAAATTCATATTGCACAAATAAACTCTTATTTTTACGACTCCTTACGACCCATCTGAAAAATTATGTTGAATCAATTTCAAATTAGATTTTCAACTTTCAGTTAAATCGCCTCAGCCACACTGTAACGTCCACAGACGTCACATTGTAGGCACTCCCAAGTATAATATACTATATGATATTTCATTTTCTATGTGATATTTATTTATTTAGCTTGTGTAATAGTAATAGATAGTGTATTCCGATTTACGAGCTGAAAATTGATTTATGAAGTAGTAGTGCATTATGCCTATATGATTGTCGTTTATTCAGAGTTTCAATTTGATATAGGAGACGTTAGTATTGGAAGCACAGATTCTTTTTGGTCGAAAGTATTTTTATTCCATTAAGTGCAAACAATTACATCGTCAACCGATTACATATAAACAATTAAAAATAAATTGGATAAAAAGAAAAAAAAACAACTGCTCATGTTCTTCTCTTTTCCGGTCATGTTGTCAACACTTTAACATCAATCCCCCAGGCTTCGCATAATTCTTGGTTCAGTTTTTTTGCTGAGCCTTCTTCCAACTCTAAAGTCTATATCTTATACATTGTTGTATCACATGCATACATTCCTCCTAACACCGCGGAATTTTCGAAGCGTCAACCAATTAATTGATTGATACTAAATCATTCAATACCTTAATTTGAATCAAATAGCCACAATGTATATCAAAGTTTCTACAATGAATCAAACTCTCAATTAATTGTTCTTAAAAGAAAAGACTAAAATAACATGCTCAATTAAGTAAGTTTAACGTGCTCAATTAAGTAAGTTTACACACTAATTCCCTCGCAGGGCTTAAGTAAACAAAATAATAAAAATCTAAACCAACTCCATAACCAAGCTCTAACCAATCCAAGGAATCTACTAATGGTTTTTTCCTATAGAAGGAAATAGAAAGGGGTAAGCTTTTGAGAGCTCAGTAAAGTCGCTCAAATTTTAATAGAAAAATACAAACGATTAAAAGATTTATTTCAATGGCAATATGGGAAGAGATTCAACTGCTCAGTCTATATCAATGAAAATAATTTCAATTACACTGTAAGCGATGCTTATAATATTGAACATGAGTAATTGCAAAACCATACAGGCAGTGCAGTGTAACACTTATCAAAGCCACACAGGCAGTGCTCAATAATAATATGATTACATATGCTTATGTACACTACCTAGACCATTAAGGTACTAGCGTCTCCAGCAATAACAAACCATCCTGATATGACCCCCAATACAGACCATCCTTATAATGTCTCAATACATTAATTCATATAAACATACAAAGTACAATAGTCACTAATTCAATGAGTAAATCGATGCTCGACGAGTAACAAATTTTGAGCATCAATAAGGATTATTCAATGAACGGTAAAGCTCAAAGCAGGGTTTAAAAGTAACATATATGCTTAATGATAACAAATTAGAATGAAATACTAAATCAATTATGAGGAGTTTGGTTTCGGATTAGAATCCCTTACCTCAATCCAAGTTATGCGCTTCAAACTCATTCAAAAACCTCGAATTAACCTAAATTTCCAAATTGATTATATCTAGCCTCATAACACTTTAGATCCAATATTAATTCTTACACGTTGCTCGCTCCGACACTCTCACACAACCTAGATCGAAATGCTTCTCATGTACTGCCAAACTTAACTAATAACCATGCACACTCCGTAAGGCATATGATACCAAAATTCATAAAAAATTCTAGTAAAATACTTTTATAACTTAAATATTATTAAAAGTCAAAATATGAATTTTTTGAGTTTTTGAATATTTTCAAATTAAAATAAATTCTTAAAATACCTGAAAAGCCCAAAAATAGTAATTAATACTTCTAGCTGAAATCAAAGTCCTACAATTTTAGCCTTAATTATATAAGGAAAATACTGACACTGAAATTATGATTTAAATAGCACCAAAAATACTTTAAAATCATCTATTTTGCTAAATAAAATGCAATACGAATTTAATATCAATCAACTCTAAAATTCATGAAACTTAAACTGGCTGTTCTTTATACTATAAAAACATTATTGAGAATTTTTCAGAATTTAATAAGAATTTTAAAGACTCCAAACAAATTTTAGAAGAACTGGACTTTTGAAAACCATTAAAACTGCCAAGCGATATCAGAAAATATGAAATTTTAGCAATAATTCTAATATTACCCTAAGAACCTTCCTGTAAAGTTTCAACATTTTACAAAAACCGCAAGACATTCTACAGTCACGTGGTACAACTGTGCAAGCACAATGTACCACTCCTACTGCGCAAACCCATTTCACCTTCTTCTTCTTCTATTCTCTGCCCACTACCCAGAACAACACTCACCCATGACTGTCCCTTCCATTTTTATACACACTACATATACACTTACACACCCACCGCCCGACCCCCTACACACACTATACACGCATTAAAACTCATGCATTCACATTATAATCACATGCACAACACATACAATTACACAAAAAAGAACACCCAGTATACTTGCTCCACAACAACCCCCTCCTTCCTCAATATACACACAAACACACCCTCATCACACATACACAAACATGTCGTACACACTTTCCTTTCCATACACACACACACACACATACCACTCATACACCCACCATTCTCACAAACGCACCCATTACAATCACACGCTCTCTGTTTCACCCACACGCACAGTGTATACACACTGCACTCTCTCTCAAACACACACTCACATAGATTACCTCAGGCAGCACACACACACACACCTTCCACAATCCACACACACACAAAGTACATACACACACTACATATCTACACACACAGATTCACACTCTAAATAAGGCAGTCACTTGTGCACACACACCAATTCACACACACTAACATCGGTGCATATCCATCACCCACACACACTTGTGCACCATGCCACAATAGCCGCACACACTGCTCACAGTCCTACCCTTTCTCCCACGAACACACACGCTTGAAATTCCTCCCCACTGCTGTACACGGCCACACACACACGCACGCGCGCGCACACACACACACACACACACACACACACACACACACACACACACACACATATATATATATATATATATATATATATATATATATATATATATATATATATATATATATATATATATATATATATATATATATATATATATATATATATACATGTATATATGTATGTATGTATATATACATGTATATATGTATGTATGTATATATACATGTATATATGTATGTATGTATATATACATGTATATATGTATGTATGTATATATACATGTATATATGTATGTATGTATATATACATGTATATATGTATGTATGTATATATACATGTATATATGTATGTATGTATATATACATACATACATATACATACATATATATATGTACATATGTATATATATGTATGTACATATGTATGCATATGTATGTATATATACATATACACATATGTATATGTGTATATGTATATGTATGCATGTATATATACATATATACATACATACATATACATATATATATATGTACATATGTATATGTATATATATGTATGTACATATGTATGCATATGTATGTATATATACATATACACATATGTATATGTGTATATGTATATGTATGCATGTATATATACATATATACATACATACATATACATACATATATATATATATATATATATATATATATGTACATATGTATATGTATATATATGTATGTACATATGTATGCATATGTATGTATACATACATATGTATGTATACATATATATATACATATATATATATATGTACATATGTATGTATACATATATATACATATATATATATATGTACATATGTATGTATACATATATGTATGTATACATACATACATATATATATATATGTATATATATGTATATGTACATATATATGTATATATGTATATATATATATATATATATATATATATATATATATATATGCTCATGATACACACACATTTCTTTTCTATACACACGTTTGCAACCCATTCACCCTTTCATCACACTCGCAGAGTCATCACTCACACACTACACACACTGCTCTCAACCCCCACACACAGCGATAATAGTGTAAATTAAATTTATGACAGAGTATAAATTTACCAAAATCAAATCCAAACTCGCCGAGGCTCTATGACTCCTGTGTCCTCCCCCCCCCCCCCCTCTCAGTATAACGATATCCCTATTCTTCTGTTTAACTCTCTCTTCTCTCTCTCTCTCTCTCTATGTATGTTTCTCTCTTCCTCTTAATCTAATTGTAACCGAAAGGCCGGTGGGTTTTAACCAATTGCTCTAATTTCTCCCTTGTTCCCTCTATACATTTAACTTTCATTTCCTTCCTTTTTCAATGTGAGATTTATTTTTTATTTTTTATTATTTTTTCATTTATTCCTCCCTTTGCTATTTCACAATATAAAAAGTAGACTGTCATTAAAGGTTGCCATTTGTTTTTTCTCACACCAATCATCGCTAAAGAACCCAAATAATTACTTATAAATTTGTCACTAGAGAAATAAATGTGCAATAATTTACCGTATGACAAGCTTCATTTTTGCAACTTATAATCATTTTTAAATTGCCGCTAAATTTCCTAAATGATACAGCTCACTACAGACCATCAGAAAAGATCCTATATTATCACTTACAAAAATTGTCGCTAAACAAATAAATAATCAGCTTGGCCATTTTTTACCGTTTCCAAACTTAAACTCCCGAATTATTGCTTTGTCTCCAAGTTAAACTTCATCTCCTTCTTCTCCTCCGTTAACATAACTGTCACGACCCGAACCCAGGGGTAAGCCCGTGTGCTAGGCACGTGATCGGCCGCAGGCCCATTCAAACACCTGCCAGGGCTCTGCCAGGCCTTACTACAATCCTGTGACTCCAAATTTATTCTAATTTACGGACCTCCAAAAATTCAAATAACACTCTCGTTACATGTCTTTAAAACTTATAAAGAAAACTCGAGGAGACCCAAGCTCCTTACATCAGTTCAAGCAGAACGTAAATGAACCTAGACTAAAATGTTCGAATAGTGAACACTCATTATTCTAAAAGTTCTCTTCGGGCACTACTCCCCTGTGTGGCTCATACGACTCCGCTTCCCTTAAGTCGTCACCTGAAAAATAAGGAATGAGCGAAAGCCCAGCAAAAACACCAGCCATGTTCCTAAAATAAGTTTGGAATTTCTAAAACATGCCATGGGTTTTCTTTCAACAAATCAAACATTCAATTATTGTCATTCGTAAAAAAAAACATCTTTCATATACATATACACATATACATGAAATTTCAGAAGAAAAGATGTTCAAATCTGAGTACAACCATCATTCATTCCATTCACGTCAGAAACATATATTTCTTTTCGTAGGTATGCTGCGGTCAGCGTACGAGCCCCCCTGACTAGGGCCCGAAATTCCTCCTACACCCGGAATAAAATAATCAAGTGGACGCAAGGGCGCACCACCAGCCATAGTACTATGCATCAACGTATGAGCCCCGTTGACCAGGGTCCGAAATCCAACATTCCCCCGTTGGATATGGGGCACAGCAACCAAGACAAGTTTCATTGCTCATTAACATGTACTCAGTAAAATTTTATGACTCACACGACATTCCATGGCATTCTTTCAAATTACATTTCTCATCAAATAGTTTAGAAATAAAACATATGCAAAATAAATCTTTGAACTTCAATTGATCAAAACATAAATACATATTATAGCTTTTGCAAATAAGTATACGGAGGAACATGACAGGGTACTTACCTGGATAACTACGCAATGCTGCCAAACCTCGATCAATATTCTTTGAATAAACCTAGATTAGCATTCCATATGTTAGAACACAATCTATACTACAATACTATAAACCTAATATCAACTACCCACCACGTGCTTACTTCTAATCCCGAAATCACGCGACTCGAAACGTATTCCACACACGGCCAACGTAGCTAACCGGAAATCCTATACGCTACTTAACGCGTAACTATATTCCAAAATTTATAATAAATTTCAATAAAATACTTTTATAGCTTAAAACATTAATGAGAGTCAAAATATGATTTTTCTGAAATTTTGAATATTTTGAAATAAAATAATTTCTTTAAATACAATAAAATCTCATAAATTGCCAAAAATACTTCCAGCTGCAAACTAAGTCCCATAATTTTTATATTAACTTTTAAATATGTATAAAAATTATAAAAATATAAATAAGAAATTAAAAGGCATTAAAACTATTTTTCAAATATTCGTTTTGCTAAAACTAATGCGATATGGAAACCATAGCAAATAAACTCCAAAAATTATCAAATTCAAATTGAGTCTTGTCTATACCAAAAAATATTACCCTAATTTTTCCCAGAACATTTTCAGGGTTTAAAGGCTCCAAGAGAATTTTCCAAATCTGAAATTTCATAAAATACTAAAAATTCATACGATCTCAGAAAATTATGCAAGTTTGCCAAAAATTCTGATATAGCCTATCGTACTATACTGTAAATTTTCATGTTCTAATGATAAGCGTGCGCTAACATATACACGTGTCGATCTAACGCTAACCCAAATTTACCCGCTCTGTATTTCTCTTCTTCTTCCCTTAAAACCAAACACACATGTATCGACCACGCTGCTGCACCCATTCCCCTCTTGCACTCATCTACACTCACTCACATCCACACAACACAAACATGAACCAAGCACAAAATTCCTCTCCACCAAAACTTCCCACAAACCCCTCAAACACTCACATATTCACATAGCAAGCACACAGGCACTAAAAGGGACTGCCTTAATGGCAGTCCTCCCTCTCCTCCCTTTCATGTACACAAAACCCACTCAAGACACACCCACAATGCCCTTGTCCCACAGCTGCTATGCAGCTTCCTTCTTCCTTCATTTCACCCACGAACACACATAAACACACAATACATACCTGAGCACATGCACTCACAGCTGCTGTCTTGGCAGCTTCACCACTTACACATCACCCACGTTCACAACCGTATACACATGCTCCCAAATTCAAACACACAAACACCCATCACCCTCGTCAATATACCCACAAATATGCACCAATTTCATTGCTACACCACCTTCATTCTTGTTGGTTATCCTTACATACACCACACACTCATTCAAATGAACCCACATATACACTCACATATACTACACCCATGCACCCAGTGAGTAACCACACTTACAGACCCATATGCACCCACACATATACCCTTACCATTGCATTCGTCCAGCTCCAAGAAGAACCTGTCCAACGAGCCCAGAATCCATCCCAGCGATTCAAAACCCATACACCAGCTGCCCACGGCAGTTTCTTCTTGATGCCTGCCACCTTCATCCTTTCATGACATCCTCTGTGCACCGCTGTACAGCCACGGCAATTCCCTTTATCACTTTTCCAGCACTCTTATGCAACTCCCTCAAACCCATATATTTTCACGTATCTTACTACCTGTAATTTAAACTTCCTCATGGCAGTGACTCGTCCCTGTACATATATATACAATAAAATATTGAAATCTAACTAAATTCTGGAAGATAAGAGAGAAAAAGCCAAGGGAGAGCTTACCAAATTGCTATTGATCGCCGAGCTCTCCTCTGTCTCCCGATGTCTCCCTTTGGGTTGAGTCTGACGGCTAAGGTTGGCTGCCCCCCACAATCTTATATATTTATATAAGGGGGTGAAAACCCTAGTTAGAATTGTAAGGAACCCTATAAATCATTGATCGCTAAAACTTCTAACCCAACTTATTATTATAAAATAAAATAATCCAAGAATAAAATACTTACGATGAATCATGTGTTAGCAAATTTATTAAAGACTGTCACGCTAACCCGCTGACTACTTGTCGCTTAAAATGTCATAAGTTTTTGATTCGCTAATTGCTACTAGTACCTCAATCATTGTTGTTCAAAATTTTTATCATGATTTATATCTTATGATTTCAAATTTATTTCTAAGATCGTAATTATATGTTTCCCCAAATTTTGTCGCTGTAAGCCACTCAAGACTAATAATAACCCAAGTTAGGTTAGGGTTCGACGCTAGAAGATTATTTCGATCTGAGAGAGTACTAATAATTATAAAAAGAAAAAGAAAATTTCGGGCATTACAATAACAACCACCGTGAGTGGCCTAATCAGCACAAGATTGCCTCTGCACCTCTACTACTGTCGTGATCATCAGCCATAGCTGTCGTCAAACCCCTGACAATCACTGCCAAAAAGCCCAATCTAGTCAATTGATTCCACCATTATTATTACAACCAATTACCGCCTCAACTAGAACCACCACCAACCCCACCACCATCAAAAATATCCAAAAATCAATAGCCTTGGTGGATGATGATCGACAAGGTAGCCAACATGAGATCACAATATGTTTTTGGTTCTTCCAGCCTTCTTTACATCTGTAAAGATTAGGCCGATATCAACCGACACTCAATGATTTATGGAAGTTGTGGATCAGTGTGTATGTGCTTTCTTATGAGTGTGTGAGAGAGAGGTCATTGGACAACGTGTCTCAATGGTTATTCTTAGTTTGGGGTGGCGCTGTGATGGTTGAGAGGGGCAGGTGGCAACTAAGACGAATTGTTTATAATTATAGATTGTCCTTTTGTAACATCCCAAAATTTCCGGAACGTTAGACACTCGATCGATCGTATACACTAAGCAATATTATCCTCAAAACTTAACCAAATAATACCACATGATGTCAGAGCAACTAAAACATCCATCAACGTATTTTCTCTCTGTGTACATTCATACTTGAAAACTAAATTTAAACCATAATAATAAACTAGCAAGTCACCCACGTAGGGGTTATAACAATCAACACCAAAAATTAAATCCTTTTTGCTTTCACTAGCTCTAATCCGTACTCAGGCAACCTGCGGAAAGGAAGGCAAAGGAGAGTGAGCTTTCGAGAGCCCAGTAAAGTCGATCAAAGATTAAAACATCAAAAACGATTCCGACGATTTTCCATATAGAGTCAAACAAAACATTCTAAGAGTATTTTCAATAAAAAAAGATAGCATTTCGATAAATATCGGAATGAACAAAACGAACGATTTTTACATTCAAGTCCAATAACATCTTTTTGAGGGATTTTACTTTTGATGTAATCACTGCAATACGATATAAACATAGGGACGAATATTCAGCTCAATTCCCTAAATAATAGTCATTTGAAACACTTCATGTGTAATAAAGCATGAGCATATAATATTCAAAACAGTTCAAGTGCAATAAAACATAAACATGAAACATTGAACATGAGCAGTACAGAAGCAAAGCCACCCCGGCAGTGCCGATCACTTTACATATGCATATGTACACTGACTAGTCCATCTAGGTACTATTTAAACACATCCAATAGACCATCCTTATAATGCCAATAATACAGACCATCCTTATGGCTCCCAAGTTACTAACTCATGTCAACATTGAGAAACATTAAATAGAATTCAAAAAATTTTATGATAATTGAATCGATAAAACAGATGAGAATAAACAAATTACGAATTCCAAACAATCGCTTAAGGTTCAAGTTAGGCTATCATGGACAGGTTTAAAACATCTTTTATATCAGCATAAAATCGAATCAATTTAGCTTGTAAAACTGTTCTATAAGCATTTGAAAACAGAATGTCGAAATAGGGTTCGGATAGAATTCCTTACCTCGGTCCAAGCTAAACAATGCTAAGTGACCTCGATCCAAAAGCCATTGAATTAACCTAAATTAGCAAATTCATTTATTAGAAAAATCATCTACACTATTATACTATAAACCCTATTATCATTACCCAAACGGCGCTCCCTTCTAACCTCAGAATGACGTAAACTCAAAACGGGTTCCGCACACGGCTAACCTAGTTAACCGAGTACCCTATACGTTCTTTAATGCGTAACAATATCTCAAATTTTATTATAAATTATCATAAAGCACTTTTATAAATTAAAACATCATAACAAGTTGAAATATGAATTTTTTGAAATTTTGAATATTTTTGAATTAAAAATAATTTCCTTAAATACAATAAAATCCATAAATAGCCATGAATATTTCTAGCTGAAAATAAAGTTCCATAATTTTTATAAGAACTTTAAAGAATATATAAAAATTATAGAAATTGAAATCAGAATTTAAAAGGCTTAAAAACTATTTTTAAAATTTTCATTTTGCTAAACCCAATGCAATATGAAAACCATAGCAAAACAACTACAAAAATTATCAAATTCAAATCGAGTCTTATCTGTATCATAAACAAATTACTATAAATTTTTTCCATAACATTTTCTGGGTTTAAAGGCTCCAAACGAATTTTTTTGAATCTGAAATTACAGAAAATATTAAAAATTTATACGATCTTAGAAAATTATAAAAATTTGCCAAGAATTCTAATATGGTTTAACGTATTATAAAGTAAATTTTCACGTACTAACTATAAGCATACATTAACATACGCACGTGCCGAACTTATCGTCAACCCGTTACCCGATCCGTACTTCCCTTCTTTTTCCCTTTGGCGCTCTCTTACCTAATGCACTCAATGACCCACTTCAGTTCACCCACACGTACATTCATATTACACACACACACAAAGCAATCATGCACACAGAACATCCCCTTAGCCTCCTTCTCTCCCACTTTTCTGAAACTCATTTCACCCACAAACACTCAAACTCTCACACAAATACACTTATTACCCTGCATCTTCACATTGTATTTGTTCCCATAAAGCCACTTCACCCCCACACGGTTGTACACTTTTCACACAGAACACTCACCCCCATTACCTCCACAATGCTCCCACAAATGTATACATGCATCTGCCAAGCCCTTTTTCCTCCTATTCTTTCTACACACTCACCACATATATACATATGTAAAACACATCTTACACTTCACACCCACTCCTCTACCGCAGTGGGTTTCTCTCTCACTCCCTCATTTCTTTTCCAAAACCAACATTCATTTACTCAATCTCACATGCAAACATCTATATGTATATACACACCTCACCGCAAACACACACACCACACTCATCTTGCTGTCCAACCCACACACAACACCCATTTTCTTCTTCTCTTCTACTTTATATATGCATATATTTTAAAACCAAAAACTTACACAACACAAGCTACTGCCTCACGGCAGTAGCTTCCTCTTGCTCTCTCTCTCTCTCTCTCTAACACACTCACATAAGCAGACTTTAGAGCACCCAGCCCCGTCTACCCAAATCAAAATCTTATGAAACCTAAAATCCCATTTCTACACCCACGTACACATATAAAATTCATAACACAGCTTATGCCACTCACACCCAAAACCTACGGTTGCACCTTTATCTCCTTCCTCCTTCTCTCATACACACGTATGAGCACACACAGTCACACACTCAAGCATACACTTACACCACACCATCACAACACTCACTACATACTATTAAATACACAGAAAACCTCATGGCAGTGGTGTTTCTCTGTCTTTCCCCCCATAATCTGTCACACAAATGCACAGCCATGGCTTCCATGGTCGAAACCTCTCAATTTACTCCCATACCCATTTCTCGATAGCCATGGCTGCCTTTGCAGCCATAGGCTCCCTAACTACAGTAACCCATTTAAAGATTAGAGAGAAAAGGCTTTTAAAAAAAACATACCAGACATGTAGATTTGATCGCCAAAAACAGTTTCCCTTTCCCTTTTTCTCTATCTCTCTGCCTCTCTCTATCGAAGGTCACACATCAGATGGACAAATGGAAGAGACAGTTGCTCTATAAAAGATGTGTATATATAAAACCCTAAGTTGGAAAAATCATAAAAACCCCCTACTCATATTTTGTCGCTAAATTTTTCTTACCCGAACTTATTGTCTCGAAATGGTCCAACAATAAACATTGATGATAATTTATGCGCTATAAAATTAAGAATGTGTTGTTATGCCATCCCGTTTGACAAATCGTCGCTAATAAGCGCACCGATACTAAAATAATTTTGTCGCTAGAAATATATCGATGCTAACTAAAATTCCGTTGCTAAAAAAGATACTCGCCGCTAGAATTTCTAATTAGATCTGAAAAAGTATCGGGGTGTTACACCTTTGGTGGTTGTGAGGATTAGGTGGTGGTTTTTTATTGGCGCTGCTATGATGGTGTTGTGCTAGGGTGTTAATTGATGGTTGGTAGTGCAATGGCTGGGGAAGTGGTCGTATGGTGTTGGATTATAAAAATAGGATAAGTAAGATCAGTAATGTCCTAATTAAAGTGGAAGACTTTTTTACTATGTCTTCCAAGTCAGGGTTATAGGTAGTTTTAACTACCCACATTCTCTCCTAATTTTTCCCTATGTGTGCCTATAATCACTCTACCATGTTTTCCTCTACATTGATATAAAGAAAAAGAAAGAGCTTTTGCAAAGAGAAGTTTGGATAAAAAAAGAGGATGCAGAAGGGAAAAGCAAGACATTATTCTCTCTAAAAATACTTCTCTTTCTTCTTTCATTTATCCTTTCTTCTGAAACATACACATATATTTCACTTACTATTTTGAGTGCACCGATGCTATAAGGTTCCAGAAGAATTTGTGCTGCATGAAAACTCCTTCAATGGTTATTATATCTTTGGGGTAAAATGACATTAACCAAAAGTGAAGATTTTGGGGCGTATCTTCTTCAAGGGAAGCACATTTTTGCGTGCTTCAACCGAATTTCAGGCTCTTCTAAACCTCTTCTTTGATTAATATTTATTGTTTAATTATTTGTTGTTGATTGTGATTTGGCATAATTAGTATGACAAAATCCTGTTTTCATATCTTAGAAACAACAATCTTCAAAAAGATACCTAGGCTTATTTGTTGAACTAATTTGCATAAAATGAGGGAAAAAATGGCAATTGACCATCAAAGTTCTTGTAAACTTAAAAAGTCCAATGGCAAGAATGTTGGCAACAACAGATGAAATTTTGGCTTGCTATTTTAGGTCTTTACTCGAATATTCACAATGCCTTGGTTGAAAAAGGAAAAGAAAAAGTTACTGAAAAAAGTGTTCAAGTGGTGCAACATGGTACTATTAGGTCATATTTGATGATGACTTTGACGAAAACGATTATTTATGTCATAGTAGAATTTTAAGTGCAGTATCTCCTACTATTTAGAGTTTATTTTTATTTTTTTGCACTGAATTGTGGAAAGCATTATAATTCAAATATGGGTCTGAATATGTTGATTTAAAAAGATACCATGTTGAGCAGTTTTGAGATTTTTAAATTGTTGATGAAAAATCTATGCAAGATCAGAGTCACGTTTTTGAAAACATTATGTATCATCTGCAAGCGAATGGAATGGAGTTGAGAGATTCTTTTGTCATCGCTTCCTTTGTCTAAAAGTTGTCACCTTCTTGGTTTCATTTCGTTATGTTGTTGAAACAAAAACTTGATGTTTTTTCTTTAGATGAACTTGTTAGTGTCTTCAACTATTGAAGAAAAGCATCGTGAAAAACAAAAGAATTTTTAAATTCTGATTTTCAGCTAAGGCTCACTTTATTGAAAGTCTTCACAAACCTAGCTCGACTAATTTTAAGAATCATTGTTGAAATAGGAAAAAAAATAATAAGAATAACAAGAATAAAAATATAAAAATGGCTAGAATAACAATGACTGTGAGCCAGATGCTAATGGTTTTAGTTAAAGAAAGATTGTTCCGATCCTTGGTGGGTTTGTGGGAAGACGAATCACAAGTTCAAGGATTATCGCTATAAGAAGGGTCAAGTTCCTGACCCCAATGGTCCTCTCGTTGCCCTTAGACCACAAGCCAATGTGATGACTGTGGGCGCCCAGCTCCTCAAGCCCTAACAGACATTTTGTTAATTGCCCAGAGTTAAACATTATTGTAAACTCAATAGGGTGGTTTATTGATTCGGGCGCTAATATTCATGTGTGCACTGATAAAAATAATTTTTCTTGCTTCTATCAAGAATCAGGCACAAGAATTGTAAGAATGGGAAATATGAGCTTTGCCAGTGTACTAGGAGAAGGAAAAATAATACCGAAGTTGTGCCAATGTACTAGGAGAAGGACAAATAATACCGAAGTTGTCTTCTAAGAATTTAATCACCTTAAAACGAGTCTTATATGTTCCAGAAATTAGGAAGAATTTGACTAGTACTATTTTGTTAGTTCAATGTTGATTTAAGGTTAGTTTTTAATTTAATAAAGTTATAATTAATAAGAGCGGTTGTTTTATCGGTAAAGGATATTTATTTGATGGTCTTTTTGTCTTAATGCAATAAAGTTTGATGATTATAAGCATGTAAGTTCTTTGTCCTTGTCTATTTCAATTATTGAATATTCTGATACTTGGCATGGTAAGCTTGGACATGTTGACGTGAGAACTATTAAGAAGATGATGAAGTTGTATATAATTCCTAAGTCTAGTGTTAATATAGATGAAAATTTTCAGATTTACATTGAAACTAAACAAACTAAAAAATCTTTGAAGTCCGTTGAAAAGGATATCAACTTGTTAGAATTGGTTCATAGTGTTACTTGTGATCTCAATATTGTTTTAACACATGGAGGTAAAAAGATATTTCATTACCTTTATTGGTAATTTTTTAAAGTTGTATAACGTGTATAATTAATCAGCTAGTGTTTGAGAAGGGTTTAGTGATGTGCCAATTGGATGACAAACTCAGACGAGGACAGGGCTACTAGTGATTATATGTTCACCTTAGGTGGTGCTATAGCCTGGAAGTCCACTAAGCAAATTGTAATATCGTACTCTAGTATGAAAACAGAGTTTATCGCCTTAGATTTGACAAGTACTGAGGCAAAATCGCTTAGAAGTTTGTTATTCCCTCTGTCCTGGAAAAAATTGCAAATACCCCATGTTTATAGTCATTAAAAAATTTAAACAAGTAGTGGCTTTATAATTAATTAGAGTACATTATTGAATCTAGGCCTAGCAATGTAACTTAATTAATTAACTAGTTTTAACCTCAAGAACAATTAAAATGCTAATAATAAGTTTTGATTTCCATTTTTATACCATAGTTGATTTATATTGGTGAAGTTCTTGTATCCAAAAAGAAGGGAAAAACGATAATATCAATCACATGATCGTAAAGGTAATATTTTTCCGTCCAGTGCATATAGAGGGTTGTACAACAACTATAAAAGTACTGAATTAAACTATCATTAGTTTTATCAATAATATTAAACATACAATCAAAAGAACATGTATAACATTCAACAATAACACCAACCAAGCGGTAAACGTTTGTAAGTCATATGAGTGGACAACAGACGGGTAAACTGTTAACCCTTTCAAGGGAGAATCACAATTTTACATTGATTAGCGACAACTACCTATCATTGTACATTGAGATTGATCATGGAGACCAACGTGATTTCACCATAAGCTTTTAATCTTGAACTAAATAGAGGCGTGATTTTAACTGGGATCTCCATCTAGAACAACAAGAAATTTATTAATCAGAAAAAAGTCATGCTTTCAAAAACTATTGAGAAAGAGAAGCTAAGTAGGTTCGGTCACACAAGCAAATATTGTTAAAGGATATATTCATAAATAATTTTTTTTTGTTACCAAAACTTTCAAAAAAATTAGAGAAACGGTAGGATATGTAAGGGAGGGACGCGGATAAAAGATATGACTATTTCTTCAAATTTGAAGAGTTTATGTAAGAAAAGGGAGGACCTTCAAGTAAGCATTTACTTGGCAATGTTAAAGGATATATCAATAAATAGGTAAACTTTATTCAAAAAATTTTGATTTTGTGCAAAAGTTTTGCGAATGACTGTGAAATCAGATTTTAATTGTAATTAATGAGGAAGCAAAACTTATGGAAACTCGATTAAAATGCTACAATTATAAATTTACTTCTAAATTTAAATGATGAGGTTAATTAAAGTTTTGACATTTAATTGATAAGATAAACTCGAACAGATTGGTGAGAGAGGATCAAAATCAAGAAGGGAAGAGATAATTCAACAACCAAATTCAAAAGGGAAAGTAATAATCCAAAGTTATTAAAATTAGTTTTATATAAGAAATACGTAAATTCTAAGTGCCGAAAGGAGAGAATGTCCACGTAGGCAGTGACGTGGCAACATTGCTTCGCTTTCGCGCGCGCACGTGTGTGTATATATATTATTAGATTAACTCCGGTCAAGTTTAATTGTCCGATTCTAGTCCATTACACTAGTCCAGTTGCATGTCCAGTCTAACTGCATTGGTCCAGTCCATCTGCTTCATGTCCGGTCCAAGGACTAGATTATTCTAGCTGATTTAGTTTGTCTAGATAACTTAGAAAAAAAAATCCATGAATTATCTTGATATAGAGATCAAATCGATTCATTTTTTTATTAGGAAATGACTTATCCCGAATCTGGTACATCCCATTTACGATTTCGAGATAATTATCAAAAATAGGGTCACATAATGCCTCAAAATTTAAGACAATCATTTTTAATTTATGGGGTGAACTGGCCGGTTAGTTGACTTTTGTCAATATTTAATTTAATTATTTATTATGACTTATCTCCAGCCTTGTAGATTGGCATAGTCAATCTTATCAAATACTTCGATCCTGAGCACTATAAATAGGGCCCTTGGCCTTAATTTTTTAGGGGCCGAGAAGTTTATTGTCTTTAGAGCTTACGTATCATTTCTCTGTGAAGTACTGAAGTGATATTATGGCTCTCTCAAAAATTCAGGCCATTCAAATATTTTACTTTTAAAAGTCCTTTGTATTCCTTACATCGTGGATCATACAAGGAACATACCCAAGTCGTCAAGACAAGCTACATCGCGAGACAATCGAAGCTTATTGAGATGTTTCCGATTTAGCAAGAAACTAAAGCTTTTCTTCTTTTTTATGATGTACCGATTTGAATGAAAATTTTGAAAATCTCCAGGACTTTGATTCTAACGATTTGTAACATAAGGTAGGGGTCCGTCCTATCCTTCGGGCCTTCTTGTCCGCATATGACGTCCTGGTTGTGCTGTGCGATGGGTCGCGGTCTAAAAAAAATGGGACAAGAGTGGGCTTGCTAATGCCGCGAAATTAACCTCAGTATTGATAGTAATTAGTTAACGAGATTCTAAGAATTCACCCATTATAATACGGGATTCCTTTTTTTATGATATTTTCAACTTTAGAGCATATTTTAACTCATATTTCCTCTAATAAGTTTCCTGATTTAGAAATCATATTGATTATCTCCGGTCCCCAAAATTGCATTCCATTTAAAAAAAAAGAGTCTTTTTATGTTCCTTTGTCTAAAGTCTAGGTTCAAAATGTAGATTACTCCTCGTAGGACCAGAGTCAAAGTACAATGACTTTGATTCTAATTAGTCCGATTGGATATGTAGTTCACTCGATCTCTGATGTCGAGTTCAAGCCAAAAACATAAAATTAATTTAGGGTTAGTTTTATCATATTTTGCATGCTATATGTTCTTAATGCCAAAAATTCATCAAAAATGAATTAGTGACCGAAAAAGTGCAACGGGTACCTAACACCTTCCCGTTGCGTAACTTAGTCGCCAAACCCCTCTCTTGGTTTCGATAGATTAGTCATCCTTCTTGGACACCTTTGAGTCATTTTTTAGGTATTTCTTATTTTCCTCTAATTGAATAAAATGGTAACTCCGAATCCAATTCCTTCTCAGAGTTTTTACAAGGCGGTTCGTCATAAAATTGATCATATTTTCTTTTTAGACTGTCCCAAAAAAATGATAAGTTTTCAAATAAGGAAGATTCCATATTTCCATGTTTACCTTTCTTATACTTTTTTTATTTTATTTTTGTCTCCACATTTAATCCTCTACCAAACCATTTTCTCTTTCATGGCTCATTTTCTTCCCTCACTCTCTATTTCTCTGTCTCGGGGTGGAATGAAAATTTTGTAAAATATAATTCATATCATAAATAAGCGTGCAACTAAAACACAGTAGAAGATATACCTTTGTTGAGTAAGCTAATACATGTTGTTTTGATACATTGCGATAATGAAGCTACAATCTAGAAAGCCAAAAGTAAAATTCTAATGAAAAAAGGCGACATATTAGAATTAGTCATAATTCTGTAAAAGATTTGTTGTCTCGAGTTGTGGTAGCAGTTGATCTTTTAAGGTTTGAAAAGAATTTAGCAGACCCATTTACAAAAGGGTAGCGCGTAGGCTAATCATTGAGTCAACGAGGGAATGTGGTTGAAGCCCATAAGTTAGTCACCGCAGTGGATACCTAATCTTCTGTGACTAGAGATCCCATGAATGAGGTTCAATCAGTAAAAATGAAGATATATGGAAACTAGGAGAGCACAAAATCTTCTTTATTTAGGGATTTCCCTAGTTCCATTCCTATGGTTATTAAGCTCATTTTGTGTCAGTTTAGGAAGAGTTTTAACTCTGAATAAGGCTAAGGCAGAAATCTGCAGGGTGTTGGTCACAAATTACCCTTGGAGGACTCACCTATATGAATGTGGCAGCAGGTCTCTGTTGTGGGAAGATAGGCTACTCCATGAAGACGCTCATGAATAGATACGTGTGCATGGACGTAATGCACAAAACTGACAGAACCGAAATGATCATCCTTACTCTATGTGTGGTAAGTTGAAACTTGAAGAAAAGAGCCTAGTAAAAGATTTAGTTCACTACGGTTCTTCAAATGAAAAACTTATAACTAACACTAGCTGTAGGTTTAAGTCCAGACGACATCTAGAACGAATGCACTGTAAAAGCACTCCAGCTATAGATATTATACATACATTTTCTTTATCTTTATTGGCCCTGGATTGGTGGACTATAAAAATAAAACAAGTGAGATTAGTAATGTCCTAATTAAAGTGGAAGGCTTTTTGACTAAGTATTATAAGGCATGTGTTAGTGGTAGTTTTAACTACCAACTTTCTCTCCTAATTTTCTCCACATATGCCTGTAATCTCTCCACTATGTTTTTTTTGTACGTTGAAAAAAAAAAGAGTTGTAGCAAACATAAGTCCAGGGAAAAAGGAGAGAAGGCAGAAGGAAAAAGCAAGACATTATTCTCTCCAAAAATGCTTGTATTTCTTTTTTCATTATTCTTTCTTATAAACCATACATATATTTCACATACTATTTTGAGTGAAGGATGCTTTAAGGTTCGAGAGGGATTTTTCTTTCATCAAAATTCCTTCAGTGATTGTTGTATCTATTGGGTGTGACATTGTTAACCAAGTACAGATTTTAAGGCGTATGTTCTTCAAGGGAAACGCATTTTTGGGTGCCTCAACCAAAGTTCAGGATCTTTTAAACGTTTTTCTTGATTAATATCGGTATTGACTTGATTTATTGTTGATTGTGATCAGCCATAATTAATTTGACAAATTCCTTTTTTCATTTTTAGAAACAATAGCATGGTGGTTGTAGGCTATTCAGAGGTGGTTGGCAATTGTTGAGTGGTTGCTATGTTGTGGTTCAATAGGGTTTGTAATTTAGTGGGCTAGTGAGAGGTGAGGGCTAGTAAGCTGGAGTTCTCTCTCTCTCTCTCTCTCTCTCTCTCTCTCGTGGAGCACTGCTTTTCGTAACTGTTTTCAAGGATGATTTTGGAGAATTAGAGCTTGTAGGATTTGATTTTCGAATATAGTTTTCTATTAAACTAAACAGTATTCCAAAATAGTTTTATAAGTTATTGTCGGACTCACTTTTTCGTTAGACAAAAGTTATGAAAACACGTGCTTAAAGATACATAAGGTGTTTAGGATAGAGAATTGAAAATGAAGTTAGTGTGAGAATATGATTAAGAAAAAAGGCATCAAAGATCTCTTAACAAAAATTTTTAAAAATAAACTTTAGCAGATAGAACATAAAATATACCTCGATCTTGTCTTTGTATGCTATTGTTTCACTCTTTTGTATTATATTATATTATATATTTTCAAATCTTTGTACATTGTTTCTTTGTATCTGATTATGCGTAGTAATAATATAAAGCGAAATTTAACAATTTTTTTAAAAAACCAGTTAATGACATTTTGTAGAATGTGAGGGTTTTAGCGTTTCTGTTGGTCAAAAAAAAAATTAAGTGCTTAAAACCATAAAGTCTTGTTTATAATTTTAGACACCTTTTTTCTGCTAAACACTAAACAAATTTATTTTGAATTATTCAAAACACGTTTGATCATTTTAAAATCACTTCTAAACATCCTTATAGAACAGTAAATCTCCTTTGCCTTTAGCGGAAAGCACCCAAATACAAATTAGGGTGTAATAAAATACCACCACCATTGAAAAATCATTTCGTATCTTGCAAAACAAAAGATGCTACCATGTATACAAAAACATATGATTGTGCGACTTTACTTTGTTCCAAGTGTTTCCTATTGTAGACACAAGAAGATCAAAACCAGATGCTTCAAGTTTGTTGTTAAAAATCTCCTAAGTGTGGTCTATATAATTTTTAGTAACACTTTTGATGTCAAGAAAAGTGGGTTCGTACCTACGTGGAGGTGCCACAAAAGCTGCAGTCTGAGTCAGCTATCAGCTGTACAAAATGAGAGACAGTGAGGGTGGAGTAAGGGCAGAGAGCAAGGCTCCCCAGACATGCCACAAGGACTGACAGTGCTATGAAGATAAGGTGGAGATGAACGAGGCTGACAGTCGACAATCCAAGCTAGGGTCTAAGTCAAGGTCCAGCGTCAGAGGTCCAACTTTGTTTCTCTCTCTAGAATTCAGAGGACTTGGATTCTAGAGTGAGAAAGAAAAAATGTCAAATGAGAGAATTCTGTTGAAAATGAAATTCAAAGTCTCTTATTTATAAGGAAAAGTGTGCCTGTGTCATTAGGGTGTCATCAGAAAACACGTGTCATCCCCTATGAGTGACACATCACCAGGGGTCCAACAATACTGGTTCTCTGTTGGACTGTCGATTCCCAAATTCACACTACCTTGCCTCACACGGCGTCACTCTACCTATCTGAGAAGACTGACCACACATCGTCGGCATGATCAGAGTAAGCCTGTTGTCCAAGCCACTGATCCAAGCCTTTACTAAATCTTGCAGGGGTGCGTTAAGAGATGCGAAGAGAACCTAACACCAGTTAGGGAAGGTCCATGTGACCAATTGCTAAGCGGACTAGGCATTATGCCCTCCAAAAATAAATTTAGTCATGAAATTGCCGCGAAAAATCTGTAAAGATGCACGTGACTTGAGTGTGCGTATTTTGACCGGTTAAAAGCGTTAAAAATTTGACCGTTGACTATGTGACGTGTCACGCGAAATGGGACCCCAGGCAGACCCCTGGGTGCAACCGAAATGGGTTAGGAACATAAGCTCCCTGCGTGTGGTGTACGCAGAGGGGCAACTCGAGCAGGCGCCTCACGCATAAACATGTGTTGCAAAAAAGAAAACATGTAGCATAAAAAGTTGATGCCGTGGGATGCATTTGCAGTAGCGTAGCGCCAAAAAAGAATGGTTGCACTAAAATAAAAGTTGTATAGCAAAGTGAGAATGCATGAAATGTTGTGGTAGCGTTAATATTAATGTTGAAAATTTTTGTGACGGCGTTTCCAATAAAGAGAGCACAAAAAATGAAGTTAGCGCGAAAATTGGGTTATCCGTTTGAAAAAAAGTTGTTGGATTGGGGGAAAAAAACTTTTGGGTTTGAATTTCAAATGAGTGGCCCATAATTAATTTTGGGCCACATATATAAGGTTGGTAGGTGGGAGTCTTTCTCTCTCATCCATTCATTCAAGACTTGGCCAAAAAGAGAGAGAGTTGAAGAGAGAAAGGAGGAGAGAAGAAAGATGTGGCAAGGGAAAGAGGGGGTGCGGCCGAGGGTCGGTAGGGAGGGGGATTGGCGGGCTTGGGGAAAGGGAGGGGAGGAAGGAAGGGGAGAAAGGGGGGTCGGCCGTGCATGGGGGGTCACCCACCCCTGGGGTGTCAGCCGGGGTGGGTATCGACCTTGGTAGGAGTAGGTTAGCCGGCGGCGGTGCTTTAGCAGGCATGGTAAGGAGTAGGGATAAAGGGAAGGGGAAAGAAAGTGGAAAGAGAGAGAAAAGGGGGAAGGAAGGGCCGAAGGCGCCGTTGGTGAGCGAGGAGGTCGGTGGGTGTGAAGGGGGTCGGCTGAGTAGGGGGGTCGACCTACTAGTTATGGGTCGGCCGAGCTTATGATCAAGAAATCCGAGCCTACGCAGGTGGTGAAGAAAGTAAGGCAGAAGCAGTGGGTGAGCCCACGAGGTACAACGATTAGAGCGTCGCGGGGCACTGCGACCGCAACCATCTCAGTGCCTCAGGTAGGTGAGGCCATGCCAGCGCTGACAGGGGGGTCGGGAGTGCCATTGACATTCGATGATGGTGGGGTGAGGACGTTTGATTTGGAGTCGGACAAGACGAACACTCTATTAGGGTAAAGAGGGTGGTGCCCTATACGCTGGACCGGGAGCTGTGGAGGGAGTTGGCCATCCGCGTGGCCGATGGAGCCTTTACAACACCGTGGACCGGGCTGTCGATGGGAGAGGACCCGCAGGTACCATCGCCTTATGTTCTCACTCCGAGCTAGAAAGAGGCACATGTTATGTTGCCGAGATACATACTGGCCTTGTTGGTCGAGAGGGAGGACATACCCTGGTTGCTTATGGTGTTCAAGAGCCATAGTGCAATGCCGATAGGGTGGGACTTCTGGTGTGAATACATGGTGGAGTCACTTGAGCAAACATGGTTGTTGCAGTTGTTGGGGTTGTTACCTGCCCTAGACATTATGGCGAGGGGACTAGACCTTTACAGGGATACGCCGGGTATGACCCTACTAAGCACACAATTGCATACATTTGTGACAGAGTTCGGAGAGATCGGGCCGAAGCTACTTGATGTGATGATGCTGACAGGACAGCCCATGCACAGGGAGGAGGCTGTGTGGGTGACCTGACCAAGTGGGGGAGGAGCGGGGCAGCTATTATACATCCTGGCTGAGACGAGAGGCACCGGAAGGGGATGTATAGTGGGTGGCTCAGACATTTTTTCAGTGTGGCACAGACGAAGACGGGATAGAAGCTGGACAATGCCACGAACTTCGTGATGGGGCTGTACCACGATAAGGAGAGGTACGAGATGGTGCGCCGTAGACAGGACAGAAGCTGGGCAATACCGCCGACTTCGTGATAGGGCCGTACCACGACAAGGAGAGGTACAAGATGGTGGCGTTCCTAGCCATGTTCTTGTCTAGTTAAGTTTCTTACTATCGCCTTACTGTATTCATGTATATGTTGTATGTCACTCTTGTCATGTATAATGTCAAACTTATACGTAGAAAGGGTTTGTAGTTAATAACGCTTCATTTTCCCATGCGCTGCACTGTAGGATAGATTCCTGATAATTGTTGTATGTCTATACCTGTAGGTATATATTTGAGGGGACTCCGGAGGATGGGATTGCCCCAAGGGTGTTCCCACTTGCTATTCGGATGGTGCAGAGTCGGTGCATCGGTCTGGCTCCCGTGTATCTGGGCACGCTGTATTCACATCTGGATCAATTTGTGAATGACGTGAAGTGGTCACATGGGCGGTATCAGGTGGCGATGTACATGGACTGGATGTTCCTACAGTGGTATCTTTACAAGTGTTTTCTAGACTATCAGTCGACAAGATATCCTCTCAAGCATCCGTTGCCTACAGTGGGTACGATGACTATCAGTTGCGGGCATTTGCATGGGCAGGCATTAAGAGGCTAGAGTGTCCTTTGGCGCAGGTCTTGGATAAGTAAGATGCGTGCTTGTCATGGCAATATATGGACATGCATTTGTCATATAAAGTACCACCGTGGTTGCACGTATAGGAGATTACAACAGGGTTAACCATGAAAAGAGACCATGGTCCGGGACAGCTGACACTACTGGTGGCCTATTTTTCGGGCTAGCTTTCAGTTTTGACAGATGATGGTGGGAAGCCCACTGAGTGTCGATACTATGTTGTGAGGTACAACCTGGACCATCTTTTGCTGGCCTTCGGCTATGACTTGGAGCCCCCGTGTGGGTATGATAGTCCTTGGAGTGTGGTGATAGCTTTTGAGCACGCATGATATGACAGAGTCCGCCAGTGGCCAGCACCGACGATAGAGTGGAGGCGGCCTAGTGCACAGGTAGCTAGAGCGGTGACAGTAGGGTACTTACAGTGGTGGGAGCGGCTGTGAGATAGCTGGGCAAAGTGGATGGCACAACTGTCGGGCACACGTCAGTGTGTTTATGTGTTTGTTTGTGACAGAGCGTTGAGCTTGATGTTGGCCTTAGTTTCTAGACAGTCAAAGATGCTGGCACTAGTGACCGGGAGCTCTGTTGCGAGCTCAGAGAAGGATGCAGGGGAGGGTGCCCGGGAAACTGATGATGATTCTGAGGGGTGACCATGGAGAGGATCTAGTTGTGCATGTGTCGAGGGTGCTGGGGGCCAGCAAGGATCCCCTATCATCGTTACGAGTAGGGATGATGGCGACGGCTCGCCAGGCCAGTGCAGGCACGTTAGCCCCACACATATAGGGGTCGAAGAGGCCGCGCGACGTTTAGATAAGCCAGACTTTGAGGTTAGCTCTTTTTCCTTGCATTATCAATGTCGTTTGCATATGCTTATAGATATATATTGATTTATGGTTGCTTTGACAGGAGCTCGATGAGGAAGCCGGCGAGGAGTGTAGCGAGTCAGACTCTGAGGCCAAGACGGAGGAGGCTATGGTAGCCTAGGCCGGTAGGCCAGCTGGGGCTGATGAGACTAAGGAGGTCGAAGCACTAGATGCTGGGGTGACTGAGGAGACTGAGGTTGCAGAGTATGTCGTGGAGCTAGAGAGGCGATCGAGTCCATTGTCTGTCACCGAGGAGACGGTAGAGGCCTTATATGACGAATCTGTGGGTGATACGTTGATGTTTGATGCCAATGGAGATTGGTGGATGGGCATGGAGACAGAGGCCTTGGTAGGTGACCGTGGGGACCCTGTGGAGCCCGAGCCTGTGGTTACAGTCCTAGTGCACGGGCAGGAGACACCAATTTAGCCTGTTACGAAGCGATTGTAGGACGCATTGTCAAGGTTAGTGATTGAGGCTGGTGCTACTCTTCTAGTAATGCACTCACCTACCATTGGTGGACAGACGGTTGGGGTAGTGCCAGAGACTACTGCAACGGGTGGTGTTGGTGCTGCAACCAAAGATGCTAGTAGCAGGTCTTCGAGCGGGCAGGTAGATGTGGCATCTTGGGCGGGTCTCCAGCATCCTGTTGAGATGATGCGCCGGCTGGAGCTAGTGATGGTAGCGTTCTCGTAGACATTTGAGGGGGTTACTGGGGAGAACCCAGTGCTACATAGCTGGGTGTATGCCGGGTTTGTGGAGTGGTTACTGCCGTTTTTTAGTGTGCAGGTGGGCTGGACTTCAATGTTCATTGCTCGGTCTCTATCAGAGTTTGTACAGTTTACATCACTGGGCCTACTGTTGGATTGGTTGGTAGACTTATTGAGGTTGAGGAGTGAGGGGTATGGTGGGGGAAAGGCTGGCCTTAGTGCATATACAGGAGACATTGCTGGAGAGGCGGCAGACAGGGTTAGAGGAGGAACGGTCACAGATTGCGGGAGAGTTAGCCGGGATCGACAGGCAATTGGCCATCTACAGAGGCAGGCGGCCAACTTATAGAGGCGGCATGCCGAAGTGGAGGCTCGAGAGGTAGAGTGACTGAGGCAGCAGACCAAGTTTGATGCGGGATGGTCTGATCTGGAGGCTCAGCGACAGACACTTCAGGCGTCCGGCTCCCACCTCGTTGTGTCATTGCTGGCTAGGCTTTCGTAGTTACTTTGTTGTATTCATGGCACCCGATAGTGGCCAACAAACTCTTGATGTATATGTATATTGATGATGTGGGAATTGCTACCATGTTTTTGTGAATTGGTCCTTGTTGTTACATGTTGTTTTTGTTTTCTTTTGCCGTGGTTGAATGTCTTGCACATGTTGGCTTCCTATTGATGTTCCCCCCTCCCCGCCCATAGCAGGTTACTTATTGATCATAGGTTAAAATAAAAAAGTGTATGGTAAACAGAAGTTGAGGCAACAGAATGACTTTGAATTGATAGTACTTGGGCGAAAATGTCATTACATGAGTAGAGTAAGAACTTCTAATAGTCAACAAAAGTTACAAGTCTATAAACAGGTATGCATATACAAAAATGCTATGTCATCAAGTGTGCTATGCTGTGGGCGGGTAGGGCTGGGGGAAACACTTCTACAATTGATTATACATAATACTTCTTCAGGTAGAGGCCGTTGACAGGGGCCGTGATCTGTCCGTTGTCAGGGTTGAGCAGGAGGTAAGAGCCATTGTCTCTGGCTGCATGGACCCAGAAAGGGCCTTCCTAATTTGTCATGAACTTGGGGGCGGACATGTTAGCACGTACATGCTTGGCGGCTAGAAGGACCAGGTCGCCCTCAAAAAATGATCGTGGCTTAACTGTCTTCCCATAGGCTTTTGTGAGCTGTTCATGATATTTCTTCATTCGGCATAAGACATTGACTCTTTTTTCATCGAGGCCCTCAAGGGCTACCATTCTGGTTGCTTCCTCCCAGAGACCGCTATTTAGGGAAAGTCGTGCCGAGGTGACCACGATCTCGGCTGGTACCATGCACTCATCCTTGTAGACAATGGAGAAAGGCGTGGCCTTTGTTGCTGTGTGTTTGGAAGTTCTATAAGCCCAAAATGCCAGACTTAGCTTTTTGGACCATAAACTGCTTGCATCATGAACCATCCGTGACAACATGCAAAGCAGAGTTTTGTTGGAGGTTTCAGCTTGACCATTGCCCAATGGATAGTAAGGAGTCGACGTGGCATGATTGATGTTGTACCTTTCTATAAGAGCTTGAACCTCTTTATTGATGAATAGCCTACCGTTGTCGAACACAATCGACGGATGCCAAACGATCAATGATGTGGTCACGCAAGAAGTTAGAAATGACTCCTCTCGTAGCCCTCTATAGAGGTATGGCTTCAACTCATTTTGTAAAGCATTTGGTTGCGATCATGACCATATGTGTCGTCTGGATGGCGGGTGGATGGGACCGATGAGGTCGAGAGCCCAGGAGTGAAATGGCAAAAGAGCCAAGATCATGCAAAGGTCGAACGCGGGCGTATACATCCTGTCGGAATGCCGCTGGCAAGGTTCACAATGTCAGACATGGGAGATAGAGCCGGATTCCATAGTTGGCCAATAGTACCCCCAGCCTTAGTAATTTTGCGTATAGCTTTTGAGAGACTTGATGCTTGCCACAATCCCCGTAATGCACCTCATTGATCACTTGTATGGCCTAGGCACCCTACAAGCATCGCAGGGTGCGTCCCAAAAAACCTTTATGAAACAACTCACCTTCTTTCATAAAGTATATGGCCAATTTTAGTTTTATGGACCTGGCGGAGCGGCGGTCAGGTGGTAGAATCTCGTATGATAAGTATTAGATGAAAGGCTAGCACCAGTCACCCTCGACATCAATCACAAGAGCTTCCACATTATCTGGGGCATATAAAGCATTCGGGACAATCCCGCTGTATATCTGAAGCATCCTTAGCCATGGATGGCCAAAATAAGTCCATGCGCTAAAGGCTACGGTATAGAGGGGGACCGTCAAGATTGTAACACTTCTGATGGCCGAGCTGAAGTTTATGCCGTGCTTTTTTCGGTGCCAAACACCTAGCTAGAATGCCTCCGGGACATCGTCTCTACAAGACATCTCCCAACATCAAAAAGACTGTGAGGGCAGAGGCATGGGCAAGAGATGGTGCCTTAAGTTGGTCGACGATCGACTGCCTCCAATCGTCTGCGGTAGTATCTCTCAGGACTAAGTCCAAAGCTTTACAATGTTTGGTTCTGTTAATGATGGTTAGCATTTGTTGTTCACCATTAACCTCTATCTTTGACGCGATCGTGGCTAGACTGTCTGCATGTCTGTTGTGGCACATGTTGTGATGTTTATACTAGACATGGCCGAGTCTTACTTCCAAGTGTTGCACCAAAGCACCAAGGTTGGCTCCTTGACCGCAAACGCCCCATCATCCTGCTTCATAATCAAGTCAGAGTCCCCCTTCACACATAATGACTTAGCCCCCATACTAATGGCCAGTATGAGGCCAATGACGAGTGCCTCATACTCAGCTTTGTTGTTAGACACTAGGAATGCAAGTTTGTCAGGGAGGTAGTAATACCATTAGGGCTTTGATGGACTATGTTGGCACCCCCTTGTCGAAGGGGTGCTCCAATGAGACCTTTGCTGGTGGCTGAACCGTCAAACTCGAGCGTCCATAATTCATGTATGTCGGTGATCAGGGTTGTCTCTTCCTCGGGCAATTGAACTGAGGTCGGTTCGTAGTTTTGGCATGGAAAGAAGGCCAAGAGATCTACAAGCACTTGACTTCATAGAGCTGTAGAGTTTTCTTGATAGATAGGCCAAACTCGAACAGGAGCAGTAGATGATGGGTAAGTTGGCCAGACAGGGTAAGGCGGGTGAGCTTATAGCAAAGCAGATCGGCCTTGGTGACAAGTATGATCTGGTGTGCCAAAAAGTAATGTCAAAATTTCTCTGAGGCGTACACCAAGGCTATGCAGTGTTTCTTAAGCTCGGAGTAATTGGCTCCGGGTCCTCTGATCATCCGACTGAGGTAATAAGCAGGATGCTCCACCCCATCTACCTCTTGGGCAAGCAGAGCCCTTATGGACCTGTGCGTAGAGGTCAAGTAAAGTAAGAGTGAGATACCCCGCTGTGGCACTACCATGGTCTGTGGGGACATAAGGACCAACTTGATATGTTTGAAGGCTTACTGTTGGGGCACACCCTAACTCCACGGTGCCTCTTGCACGTCAAGTGCTGGAATGGTGTGATGAGCTCGGCCAAGGCGGGAATGAGTCGGCAAAGGTAAGAAACCTTGCCGAGGACTCTCTTCAATTATTTGGTGTTCTTGAGAGGAGGCATCTCTTGGATAAAGGCGGCGTTGGACGGATTAACGTCGATGCCCTATCGATTGACTATGAAACCAAGGAATTTGTCAAAGGAGACTCTGAAAGCACATTTCAGCGGGTTCATCCGCGTGTTGTACTGGGGACAATGATCAAAGACTGCGTGAAGGTCAGTGAGGTGATCACTTTCTTTTTTAGGCTTGATGATAAGATCGTCGACATAGTCTTCCACGGTACAATGTATCATGTCATGAAAGATGGCTGTCATCGCCCTTTGATATGCAGCACCCACATTCTTGAGGCTGAAAGGCATGACTTTTCCAACAAAAGTTACCCATGGGAGTGCGGAAGGCTATCTTGGCACAATCATCAAGATTCATCCAAATTTGGTTATAGCCGGTAAAACCATCCATAAAAGACAAGATTTTGTTTCCAGCGACAGCCTCCGTAAGCATGTCAATGTTTGGCAGGGGAAACTCGTCTTTAGAGCATGCTTTGTTCAAGTTACGAAAGTCAATACAAACACCGACTTGGCTGTTCTTTTTCTGGAAAGGGACAAAATTAGCCAACTCGATGAAGCCTGCCTGCAGAAGGCATTCTATCTCTTGTTTGATCTTCAACTCAAGCTCAAGGCGAAAGGTCTACAGGTGCTAACGAACAGGGATGAACCCGGTAGCAATATTGAGGTGGTGGGTTACAAGTGCAGGGTCTAACTCGGGGCTTGTCATCATAACTCCATGCTAGCACATCGCGATATTTGCAAAGAAGGGTAACTAATTCCTCTCTTTGACCCGGGGCGAGTTTGGTTCCAATGTAAGTGAGTCGCGGTTCCTCCCCTAGGTCCGCCATGTTAATTTCTTTAAGTTCCTTAGCTTGCAGTCAGGGGCCATCTTCGTAACAGGGTGAAGCAGCACCAGGGGTGAGCTCGAGGCCGGGTGGGTAGTGCTCAGTTGTACAACACCATTTGGTCTTTATGGGTGGGTCAGGGTCGGGGGGATCAGATGACGGACCACTTAAAGCCCCCTCCCCTTCCCCCTCGTACCGTCATAATTAATAGATTACCTTAGCATTTTTTATGATGTGCTAGAAAGTTGGTTCTGCCTTTTACTTCTTGGGCTTAGGGGATGCGGGTAGGGAGTCAGTCTTCATAACGGGCAAAGGCATGAAGGTCGATCCTTTGTGCTTGTTTATCTTCTTTGCCTTATATTTAGGAGGCTTGTTTCTGCATAGCTCATCTTAGTTTGGTAGTTTGGTTGAATAGATGTGAGTAAAGTTCTTGACATCCTCGGTAAGTTCAGTGAAGGAGGAGGCCTCGACAAAGTAGGATTCAACACATTCGAATGGTGCCCTAGTGGCTGGGATTATCAAGGCTACCTCGCGTCTCGTAGGACCGCCCCAATTTTACACATTGGTGGTACATTGAGGGAACTACCCTGTTGACGTGTATCTAAGGTCTAACGAGCAAGAGATGAAATGTGGGCTCACTATCAATCACATGAAATATGGTGTCGCGGTGTACAGAGCTAACCATAAGGTCAACGGTGATATAACCAAAGGTCGGCTGAGGGCCTTGCCCAAAGCCTGTGATTTTGATTGGATCATGGATGATCTTTTGGGCAGGGATGCTGGCTCTTTGTATGGTGATGAAGGGTATGATATTGACTGAAGCACCACAATCGACCAAGGCACGGCGAAAGCCCGTGCCGTTAACGGTACATTCCAAGAACAACGGTCGGTTATGATGCTCGACCGGTGGCTTGTCTTCATTTGAAAAAAACCAAGGCAGTGGCAGGGAGATGTAGAAGTTTGGCTTGAGTAGCAAAGTATTTGGGACAGAGGCCGATGGTGACCTCGATTAGATAGTTGAAGAGATAGGTCCTGGCAGCGGGTGAAAACCCCATTTCATCAAAGAAATTTTTTATCTTCAACATTTGCCCAAAGGAGGACGTTGGCTAACTAGCTGGAGGTGTACGAGGTGCGACCGTTGGGATGGCCTCCGTCGAGGCTTCGGAGATGATAGGCTCGACATGGTCAGTGACAACCAGGAGAACCTGGTGCTCCATGTTGTTGTTGCCATGCGGCGGGTAAGGGTGCCCACACACATCATTGTTCTTTTGTTACTTTAGGTCACCTGCAGCGACCTTCCTCACAAAAATGTCCCTTAGCCTATTGCAATCCTTGAGGTGATGCCCTACAGCTTGATGGTAGGGGCAGTAGTTGGGCTTGGCCTAATCTGCTTCCATGATGTTTGTTCTCATCGGTGGCAGTTGGAAGTTATTGTCACGTGCCACCCATTCTGCCAAAAGTTCCTTCACTGTATTTAGGTCACAAGGGTATTAGGGGGCAGGCTCTCGCTGCCTTCTTTTTGGGGCGTCGGTCCCCCTCTTGGAACTGAAGCTTTTAATCGCTGCAGTTGTTGTTGTTCTGAGTTCCAGATGTCTCGGCCATGGCAAGAAGTGCATTCTGCGGGTGACACTTCCATGGCTTGACGGGACCAACCGACTAGTAATTGCGGCAGGCTATCTCTTTGAGGTGATCCCATGACCTCAATTACAAATTCTCAATATGCACTCTGTAGACATCACTCATAGTCTTGATGCATATTGGAACCGACGTCTTATCCATGCTAAAGTCCATACATTCGAGGCACTTGAGATGTAAGCGGTGCATATATTTGTTCAAATCCTCCTCGGAATTCTGGCGTATGGCTGTGATGTCCACTATAGTGACTCTTTTAGCTTCGTAGTGGAATTTGTCCATGAATAGCTGGACCACGTCACTCCATGAATGGACAGTCCCTGTAGGGATCCGGTGGTACCAAGTATAAGCCAAGCCTGTGAGGGACTTGTGGAACTCCCTCAACTTCAAACTATCCTCAGAACCATATTGCTCTAATGAGCCGAAAAATCTGGTCAAGTGCTTACAAGCGTTGCCCTCGCGTTCGTTGAAGAGCACAAAGGTCAGTTGCTTATACTTGAGTGGGTATGGTGTGATAGCTACGTCGTTGGCATACGGTGCATGGCCTGTCCGCTGGGCTAAGGAGTCAAGTTCAGAGACTTACTCCCATCCCGGAGTAACTTGAGGATCATCGTCCTTGTGCGTATTTTGACCAGTTGAAAGCATTGAAAAATTGACAATTGAATATGTGACATGTCGCACAAAACGGGATCCCATGTGGGCCCTTGTGTGTGACCAGAATGGTTCGGAACAACTTTTAATACGCAAATGCTACAAGTTTAACTCATGGAAAATGTCCTTTCCTAGGAAAATAGTCTTTAAAAAGAGTTTTTTTTTTTAAGAAAATCAAAATTAAAGATAGGAGGCCACTACCACCAGCGTGAGTCTTTGTTTGAAATCGTTTATTTTTTTTAGTTTTTTTTTCAATTTTGTAAGTTGGAGAAAATAAACGCGTTTGACACAGTTTTTTTCTTCAGTTTTGAAAACCAGTTTTTAAAACAGGGCTGGTTTTGAAAATGCACATTTAGAAATTTTGGATTTTCAGTTTTGGTTTTTATTTTCATACCACCACCACTACCAACTCCCACCACCACAGCCACCACCCACCGCTGGCAGCCACTGCCACCGACGGCCGGCTGCCGCCGGTAGCCACCATCAACGACGGTCGGCCGCCAGCAGGCAGCCACTGGCCGGCCACTGCCACGCCCCACCGTAGCCACCGCAAACAACCACCAAAGAAACAAATTCAAAATAAAAATTGGGTACTCAAACACTCAAAAGAAAAAAAAACAAAATAAAAATTGAGTAATCAAATACCCACTTATTTTTGTAAAAAAAAAAAACTTAACTAATTTTTATTTTTATTTTTTTGAACATAAAATTAAAACTGAAAGTATTTTCAAACACTACTAAGATTTTTAAAGTTGTTGTCAAAGAAAACATATGATGCATAAGGCAAATCCTCTGGAGACAGGAAGTTACAGTGAACAGTATTTTGTGGTACAACCTTTAAAAATGTATACATTAACAAATGTTTTTTTTTTAATAAATGTATATGGTTAGCTGTTGGAGAAAATGCAGGAAAGGTCACCCCAAAACCAAATAGCTGTAGCAGTATAGCTCCCAAGTACTAACGCAAAGGCTAGACCAAAGATGAGTGGCGGTGAGGTTAGTATATTATATATATGTATCCGACTGCATAAATAAAGAAGATGTGACACTCATTTACCAAAAGAAAAAGTATCGTATACAGTCCTATCTGTTGGGAGGTTAGGGAGCTATATCTCTATGTAGGGTTTCTGTATTGACGTGAAAGGGGTGACCTCATGACCACGAAGATTGTTCTTTTTGTAGTGTTTTCTTTCCCTACTTAGCTTTTACTGCCACAGTTAATTAATCCTCCGGACAAGAGTGACGTGAAAACCGTCACAGCTCCGTCATGGAACGGCCAACTGACGACGGCAGGGGTGGTTTTGCCGGGGCAGCTAGACTCTCGTCTGTTTTTTCTTGTCCTGCAAAATCCTACAAGCATAAGCAACTCGGTAGTCCCGTAATAAAGACTGCATTGCAGATCTTGACGGAAAGCCTATCAGATTTGATTTGATGGGTCATCACAGAGCTCTCCTGTCTCCTGCATCAAGTTTCTGTGTGAAGGGAAGGGTTCGGCACAAACTCTTTGTCAGTGTCTTTTACACCCGTTTTCTATGGGTCACCTGGAAATAGAGCAGTGGTGGCATCTTCTACTATTGGTCTCATGAAAATTAATCATAAAATTTATTATTTTAAAAAATTTTGGTAAATATTTTAAAACATTTATTTTTTATATTTTATTTCTCTTTTTATATTTAATACTCTACTAACCCACCTTTCTCTAAAACATAAAATAAAAACATAAAATATATTAATTAAATTCTTAATATGAGTGTAAAGAAAAGTTGATAAGAGGGGAGTAATATTTAGTCTTAATTAGCCACTGTTACCAGCTGATTATACACTCTCTTGCAACTACTTCCAATGAATATTTCACAAGCCAAAATTTATTTTTTGTACAAAGGAAAAAAACAAACTTCTTAAAGAGTCTTTCAAAGGCAACTCCACACACTTAACCATTATCAATATGTTCATATCTCTGGTGGTTTTTCTGTGATACACGTAGAATGTTGTTTGCCCAACTGTCAGGTTGGTTAGATAGTCCTCAAGCTGATTTGCTTCTCTCTTGGAATGAGCCAAAGCACTTCCAAATTGCTTGATAATTTCTCTGCAGTCATCCACTCAGGCCATCAACATATTGTTTGGATTTCTTATTTCATGATCAGATATAAAGCCACTGTGGAATCAATTTCTATCGTTGTTCTGTGCCAATGCTCAATCCTCTATGGATTCCCTAGACTTTTGCATTTATGCTTAATTAGAATCTTCCTGATGCTTCAGTCGAAACCTCTTATCCATTTTCCTCAGTCGTTTTTTATGATTTCTGCATATAAACTTTGTTCATTTGCAAATATGGAGTTATGTTCATCCCTCATCTAGTCTACCATTTCTGATCTCAGACAATATAATTCTTTTGTCCGTGATTTGATTTAAGATTGGTCGAAGAGTAACTGGCAAACTAACGCCCTAAGCTTGGGATTTTCCTTAAATTTAGCGTGAAGAATAAGCTGAATATGTATCAATAGATGGATCAACTTATACAGTTATATTCCCTAACAGCGTAGATTTATAGCTTTTTTCTTATTTTTATTTTTGTGTTTTCAAAACTATGTGTTTTACTACTACCTTCTAATGCCGTTTACCAAAAAGATAAAATTTACTTTGTTTTTTAAACTACTAATTTCAAACTTACATAATAGTTTTTCCAAAACGTTATTCACAAGTTAACCCATCACAATATCACATAGTGTTAGTTTTTAGAATTCACCTTATTCCTTATGACAAATATATGTACCGACACAAGTAGCATCGAAACAACATTGTTGTATATAACATTTCATTCAACTGATAATATTTATCTATTTAAAGACAATGTACAAACAACGTAATTTATGATTTCATATTTTCAAAAAGGAAATTTCTCATCCTACTAACAATATAAAAATAAATACAGAGGAAATCCTAACCAAAAATTGTATAACTTTGACTTTTCTCCTGGCAGACAAAAGCTTGTGATTTTATTTGTAATTTTCCCGACTTAGTTGAAGATTATACTGAAGGCTACTTCTAATATCATTATCGCAATAATAAGCACAGTGGCATAACCTCCAAAGGTAAGGATGAAATTGCATTTACTTCACAAGTTATTGGCAATTGTGCTTTCTGAGCTCTTTCCCAACCAAGCCATCGCATCAGCAACATTTGTTGTATTTGTATAACTCCAAAAGTTTCACTCCCTTGCTCTCCAAAAGTTTCACTCCCTTGTATTTGGATAAGGATCAGTAGTCGCATACAATTTTCTTGGTATGTATGTGCAGAATTTGTGTCACTGAAAAATCCAATCTTTTTACAAAAGGACATGCATAATTGCCACCAAAGATCCTTGGTGACAAAGGAAGAGTTAAAACAATGTAAAATGCCATGGATAGCGAAGAAAATCTGAAATGACCACTGTCAACGAGAAAATCGTGTACTACTGTTCGTGTTAAATCTATATCCAAGACCGAGCCAAGTATTTTAAATGTGAAATTACTTATATTAGATATGATTTTGTTTGAGCGCCGATTTAAAATGGAACATTGAGACAAATAACAACATTTAAGAAGAAATTAAATCCAAGAGAAAGTGTTAAGCAATGCGTATCTCAACTTGAGTTGATAATATTTAATGGTCCTTGCTCAATGGAGTTGATCAGTTAGAACCGTTGTATATATACAATTATAACCGTTGTTCTTTTAACTCTTATCATGTGTCCATCATCTAACGGTCCTAAGTTTTAAAGTTTTATGTAGTATCTATTCTAACTTGAAAATTTTGGCAAAAAAAAAAAAAAGAAGACGAGATAGATGGCCTCCCCAATATCAGAATCTCCCTGTCGAGTGGCATGTTCTCTCCGGTTAGAACAGGTGGTTCAATTCCTTCCTTTAAAATATCTGGAATTGTAGTTCAATTAATCAAAACACCATCCTCTCAAGATGGAAGCTGCGAGTCTGAGTCTCCCAGTCCCGATGGATCCAATAAGTACATCAATGGATAAATAAATGAGAATGTCACCTAATCTAATCATGTAAAACCACCGCTCTAAGCCACAAACCCTACTGAATATGGTTGCTCTTCTGAAGAAGGGGCGTTATCTGCAGAGTCTTGCCCTTCAAGAGAGAGAAAATTCTAGCAAAGGAACTCGGCCTGCCTGCCGATATTGTCACTATCACCGATCTGAGAAAAAGAGCCACGTGGGTACATTTACATAAACAGTAAATATGATTCGACTTTCGTGGCAGACGCAAGTAATCAGTTTTGCACCATTTTCCCTGTCAACCCTCCGATCGAGATCTGACGGTTTTCAACATTTCCAGAATCTCCCCCCACCCGGACCTTTTGCCTACTTTCTCCAACCTTCTTTTTAGCAATAAAAAACTTCAGTTCATTGCCACTCCTGTAACGCTTTTTATTAAGTCCTAATCCATGGTTAAGAAAACCCCCGAAAAAGAATTTTTGATGGCTAAACTCTTGCGGCAACTTTCTCTAACCTAGTCTGTAGCAAGAAGAAATCATCTCCACAAACTTTTAGTACCATTTTATAACACCTCAGTTTGAATTGTTAGCTCTAGACTTCGATTACTATCCGAAGAAGGGTGAGAACAAGTTTGATTGACCTATTATTGTTCTTTCTCTCTCTTTATCTGCAATAGATGAAGTTTGATCTTCGCCGTTGGATGGTCCGGTGCTGACAATCCTACGGTCTGGATGAACACAGAGCCTTCTTTCTTCTTCTTTTTCTTTTTGGTTGGTACACGGGTGAACAGAGCTGTGCAGTTAATGATCTCAGCTCATCTGGGTGTTTTCATGAACCTGATGTTATCGTAATTGGCAACTGAGAGTTAATAGAGCAAAGTTGCTTTTCCGTACACTTTCCCTGAACGCCCTACTGACGGGCCTTTTCATCGGAAATAGGTAATATTACCATCGTCTTCAAGCAAAAGATCCGGGGCAGTCTGTAGAATGCAAAAGAGAGGCAGGCCCCCGGGTGCCTTCCCCAAGGCACTGTCACCTGCACGTGACGTGATCATCACTCATAACTCGTGTATGTTAACGCAGAACTTAGGGGTGATTACCAAAGTAATCTTAATTGTTCAAAATGATACAACTGGAACTCTCTAAAAAAAAAATTTAACAGTTCAGTTTGACCTTTTTTAAACCGATTTCGCTTCGGTTCATATTCATGGTTCATATAAAAGATAATAATGAGAGCTGTAATAATACAAAAGTTTAGTAATCAATATCTCTTGTATATTTATTATTTACGCATTATTTCTCGTACATCAATGGCTAAGACATATTTAAAAATTCTTATTTTTATATGTAGATTAAATAATACTTAAATCTTATGTTCATACAATCACTTAGATATTGAATGTAACGAGATGTAATTTTAAATAATATTAAGATCCAATAGTAGTTCTACAGAGGAATTTTTTTTTAATGTGTGCAAAATTGATCCTATCTGACTAAAGGAACCGTTTAAACCGAGTAAATTGAATCGTTCAAATTGATGGTCAGTTCGATTCAATTAAAAAAATTTCAAAACGGGGGTAACGGATTCGACCCTCGAACTGAACTGTGCTCCCTCTATTAGAAATATATGTGCGTTATATAGTTTGACAAGACAAATACTGTGGCTTATGTATTTTGGCATATCGTTGTTGTAGTAGTATTATCGATCATAGCTCAAGTTGGTTCATAAAATATTGTTTAACACTCTAAATAATGTATTAACGTACATCATATATCATGGAATAAAAAAGATATATACCTTTTTTTTAAAAAAAAGTACAACAGTTGAAACTAATAGAGATTGTGAAAGCATGCAACTAAAAATCAATTCATAATGAAATGAGAGGCTCTCAAGCCTTGCATATTGAAGTTGTCAGTGGCGGAACCAGGATTTCATCCCAGGGGGTGCTAAAAATATATCGAAGTCAATAAATATTTTTATAAGTAAATGGCACACAAAAACAAAGTGCACTTTTCGATAATAAACAAAACATACTAAAAAACATCTAAAATGTCTTATTAAGTATCATGATAGCCACTAAAGACTCTTTACAACATAAAAGAAGAGAATACAAAATACACATTTCAGTGTTTACAAACGAAAGCACTAAATAACTACTCGATGATGCGTCGAAGATTGGTAGCGCTTGATAATAGCCTCATTTGCAATAGTTTTGAAGACATTTTCTCGATGTAACAAACCAAGCTATCATTCATCCATTCGTCTCCCATGCGATTCCGAAGTCGAGTCTTTATTATCTTCATTGCAGAGAAAGCTCTTTTCACAGTAGCAGTTGCAACAGGTAAAAGTAAGACCAATATCAAAAAGCAAGAACACCAAAGGATATATCATATCCTTTTTCAACTCAACTAGCTTTATAGCAAGTTCACCAATTCCCTTGACTTCATAAAGTTCTTCACAGGAGCGCACATCCATAATATAAGTCTCGAGCTGACTTTAAAGTACCTTAAGCTCTATCGACAAAAAGTCATATGGATAAAACTGTGCAAGACGTATCAACTTATGCTTATTAAAAGCAGAAAAATCATCACTTGGATCAAGACACGCAAATACAAATAAGCAACTCCGTGGTGATGTCCCCAACAATTGCATCCAAAATGGAAAATAATTTAGTTTTCATGTCCCCAACAATTTCATCTCTTATTTCTCCAGCAATGGCACTAACAATTTCTTTCTGAACTTTTGGTGATGTCAATTTGAGATTCTAAGGAGCATTCGACAACACGACTTTTTTCACATTTTCATTGTGATCAGCAAGAAACTCTAACAGTTCTAGAAAATTTCCCTGATTTTCAGATTCATCGTGCCCACAGAAAGACAACCCTTGACATAAGAGAAACCTAATAACATCAATTGATGCAGTCAAGCGAGTACGGTACTGAACCCTACTTTCATCTGTTTGCTTGGACAAAACTACTTTAATACTCTGCTGAGGGTTATCAAAGGCTTGACACTTAGTTAAAATAAGGTTGTGTACACTACCAACTTCTCCAACATGTTTTTGGAATTTTTCCTTCTTTCTCCAATCTTTAAAACCATGCCTACCAAAAGTATCACAACCCCCTTGCTCCCCATGAGCACTTCCGAACAAGTAATAACACAAACAATATGCTTCATCTTTTGTTACACTATACTCCAACCAACTCGAATAAATGTCAAACCAAGAAGAAACAAATCGACGGCACTGAGTTCCGAACTGTGTAAATGGAAAATTGTGGTGACAAGGTTGGCAAGGACCTTTCTACCAATACGCTCGTCGAACTTTATCTCGAACATTAGGACCATAATTCAAAATATTCGGACGCAACCCAGGATCCGCAATAAGCTCGTCAGAGTTGAACTCATCGCTAACTCTGCTTGAATGTCCAGAATGAATATCACGATACACAATAAGAGCTTTGTCCCTTACTGTTGGAATCAGAGATTGTTGAATAGTATCTTGATTTCTACACTCATTCTTATTAGACTGCAATAATTTTTCCATCTTTGCTTTCTTTTGAAAGAACCTTTCTATTCTGAAAAAAAATTATTTTAAGTATTAATCCATCAATTATCAATCAAATAACCTAGCTAACTACAAATATTTTATTCCTTTACTTTTCCAGTCATGTTTTATTATCACGTTAACCTAATTAACCTAATTTTAACCCACCATTCAACTAAATCACATATCCGACGTCTCAATCAAATTGGGTCTCATCCTCCATCAACCATCTCAATTTTCAAATGCACAATTAACACAACCTAAAATTATCAATCAAATAATCAATGCTCAAACGGGGTAAAAATCTAATTAGGTCCCATCCTCCATCTACAATCTCAAATCTCAAGTGCTCAATGCACGATTTTGGAAGTACCATTTTAACCCACTAAAAATCACTCAAGAGGAATAGGAAGTACCATTTTGAGAAAATCCAACAGCTTTTCTCTAATTCCTCTCCTTTTCCTTCTCTCTTTTCCCCTGTTCTCCTTGCCCTCGAAGCTCTGCTTCCTTTCTTCTCTGCTTCTCTTTCACTGATTCTGCTATTTCTTTTACTTTCTTTTTCTGCCTTTCTCTGGATTTTTTTAATTTCTTTCTTTTGTTTCTATTTTATCTAGTCCATTATCTTATGATTATAATTCATAAGTCCACATAAAAAGAGTAAGAGGTGGAATCTTTTTAGCACACATTTCACAACAAGTAGACACATACATGCCATTTTTCATAATTTACAAAATAACCCCTAATTTTTTTCAAAATTACAAAATGGCCCCAAATGTTTTTAAAATTACATTTTGATCACAAAATCATTTTAAGCTTCCATGCTCTACAATTCTCTAGTGCCATCCTCCCTGCTGACTGTATGGGCTGTCCCCGCTGGCTGTATGGGTTGTCCATTGCTGCTGCGTTCTATCAATTATTTGGTAATTTTGAGTCCCAATATTAGCGTGGGCATTGCTCAACTATATCTCTCATTTATTTTCGGGTTACAAATAATTATTTTAAACCGCTCGAAAAAGTGCGAGATATTACAATTGTGTTTGAGATCTGAACTTAACAAAGACTACCTGTCTAACCCCCAACTCTCTCGACAAAATGGATTACTCCTTCTCAGAAGACGTGCTTGAGCATGTATTCTCCTTCATAACCACGGTACCCTAATTCTGATCTCCACTGAACCACCCCATGTCTGCATGTGTTTTGCAGATTTTTGCATGTGTGCATGCAAGTGTTTTGCATAGGTGTGTGCATGTAGATTTGTGTGTCAAGTGTGTTCATGTGTGTGGGCGCATATCTGTATGGTGCTAGTGGTGGTGGTGCTGGGGTGATGCTGTGGTTGTGGTTTGGGGGTCGTATGGTGTTGTAAGGGTGGATATGAGAAATAAATATATGCTTTTAAGCTAAAATTCATCGTTATGCTTTTGTTCGAGGTGCGGGCGATGATTAATGTCTGCTAAATACAAAGATTTTTCTTCTTCATATATGTGGTGGTGGTGGATTTGAAGGAGGAAGACCAAGAGGAATGGAGACCGGGGTGGGGGGAGGGAGAGAGAGAGAGAGAGAGAGATAGAGGTTGTTTAGTAAAAAAGAATGGACGAAAAAGGAAGATAGAAGGATGGCATGTGAAAGGAAAACTCATGTTTTAAAAGGGTCAATGAGTCATTTTATAAATTCCGTTAGCTCTTTTTGTATACCGTCAAGTCAAAGAATTGTATTTGATATTTTTCATAATCGATAGAGATTCTGTGATAATTATATCCTAGCTTAAAGAGATTCTGTGATAATTTTCCCCAACTTGATGCTTAATTTTTCATATTCTAGGTAATGCATGTACTTCTTAATTTTTTTTTGCATTCGTCTTTAACACATCTGCTAGGTTAGTAATGTCTTCTCATTTCAATTTTCATTTTTATACTCTAAGGAAAATTGATGTTTGCTTCTTTGGCAATTCTTAGGTGATATTGACTTCTTTTAAATGTTTAACAGACGGGTAGGCGATATCAACCGTTATGGGTGATATTAATTTCTTTTCCTTGGAATTAAGCTACTTTTATATGTATTAATGCAATGTTTTATCCTGAAAAGGGCTTTAAGGTATTATAAATAGATATGTTACCGCTTTATTGTCTCGAAAAATCTATATTATTTTGAAACTTGACAAACTTTACCTATAAATTCTGTATTCTCCATTCCAGTCCTGAAAATTTGAGTGCTGACTGATATGGGTAAAAATATCACTTGTAGTATGGTGACACGTGTCACCATCTGATGACATCAAAACTGCCATGCAATTTATGGAGAAGTGGGAAGTGGTAACCACCCACCTTCCCATTATCTTCTTTACCCATTATGGCAGTAACCTCCCACTTAATAGCATTAACTGCCCACTAGTAGGAATAACCTCCCATTAATCTGGTAACTGCTTGATTAAAGGGAAAATAACTAACCAATAATGGGGGACTCTATAAAAGGAAAATAGGGGAATGAAGAAAGGTAAATAACTCAACCTGAGATTACGCTAAATCCACTTTATACATCTTTTAAATTAAGTATTGGAGATTCCCTGCCGGAAACCCTTCCAGCGAGTCACTGGTGTCGTTTGTGTTGTGTAAGTCTATTCACGAGACGAGTTCCAGATTTTGGCGCCATCCGTGGGACCGAAATTCGTGAATAGATCATGATTGAAAATCCCAATCCCTAAGTCCATCAAGATAGGGCTCGCATTGAGTTCATCTTCAACATTGCTCCGTGACCTTACTTGCGGTGGAGCCATCTCTCAACTGTCTAACCGCGGCAAGAGTGTGGCAGATGCTCCGGCAACCATGCCGACAGCTCCGCCTCTCACGAACCCTGCCTCGACTCCACTCCAACCTGTTAGACCTTCCGAACCACATACTGTTGGGGTAGCCACAATTGCTACAACATATGTCACCCCGCCAACCATTAATAACCAAGTTGACCTACTGGCTGTTATTCAAACAATACAGTAGTCAATCGAGAAATTACAAGCCTCCATTGAAAACCCACCTTTACTACTAGAGCCCCCGGTCCTTCAAAAGCAAAACACATAATTGATGCACAAAAGCAGTCAGTTCATCAACGTTTGGCTTTCCCTAAAGGACACGACGACCCTAAAATACCTAACAAGCAAATCGCCACCAACAATTAATACAAGTTGAAGAATAACATTCTGATGATGAACGACGCAATCCCCTTTCTAGAAGGCACAAAGAGAGCTACTATGAAGCTCATTCTACCAAGAACACTTACATTCATTCTGGTGGCAACCATGGAGAAAGATACATGAGTGCCCCAATTATTGTAAGGAGACCATTCTCAGAGGAAGTCGATCTCTTCCCGACTCCCCAAATTTCAAAATGCCTCCATGTGAGTCATATGACGGCATAGGAGACCCAATGAAACACTTGGCCCACTTTACTTCGGGCATGGACCTACATCTGGTCCCAGATCAGATTATGTGCCGGACATTTCCTGTGACACTAAAAAGAGCTGGACATGTGTGGTTCCAACACCTTAAGCCTCATTCCATCTCTTGCTGGGCTTAATTGAGCGAGTCCTTCTGAAGCAATTTCTTGACAAGTCGTGTACAGAGGAAGAATTCATCAGCCCTCTTTCGCATAGTCCAAGGACTGAAGGAATCATTGAAGTCATACTATGCTTGTTTTAATGATGAGAAGCTTCTCATTGATCACTTAGATCTAGGACTGACGTTCGCAGCAATGGCCAGTGGAGTGAGGCAAGGAACGCCCTTACGTTTTTCATTAAACAAATGCCCACCAAAGAACATGACTGATCTCTTGGATAGAGTAGAGAAATATCTTTGGGCTGAAGATGATACAGCGACGTCACAACAGGAAGAAGCGCATGCAGGACAACAGAGGGGAGATCGTCCCGAGAGGAGAGCTCTGGATGAACCCAAGCGTCCAAGAGCAATCCTTTCCAAATCATTCACTCCTCTCAACACTTCTCGTGAACACATCCTTAACCAAATAAAGTCTCAAAACATCCTCAAGTGGCCAAAGCCTATGTGAGGACCGGCCAAAAAGAGGGACACTCAACTGTACTGTCACTTCCATAAGGATCATGTTCACACCACAGAAGAGTGCAAGGTACTATAACGAGAGATTGAAAATCTCATAACCAAAGGGTACCTCAAGCAATTTGTCAAGACGAATGATCGACAACAGAATGGAAGAAGAGGAAACCATCGGAGGATAGAGGAAGTACCTCTCAAAAATCCATCAGTGATAAATACCATTTATGGAGAGCCGAGTGTAGGTGGACTATCCAGCTCCTCCCAAAAAGCCTATGCTCGACAAGTTAACTTGAAAAAAGGTCTTGCCAAGCGAGCAAAAGCATCTGCGACTTTGGAATTTGACGATTCAGATCTTAAAGGAGTAATCTTCCCACATAATGACGCTCTCGTCATCACCCTTCGTATAAACGCTTATCAAGTTAAGCGCATCTTGGTTGATACCGGGAGTTTGGCCGACATAATTTTTGAAGATGCATTCCTCCAAATGGGAATTTCGGAAGACCGAGTAAAACTGATATCCTTGCCCCTAAATGGTTTTTCACGGGTGCTTCCGCACCAGTAAAGGGAACTACTGTGATACCCTAAAAAATATCAGAAATTAATCTAACCGTAAGTTTGATTAATTAAGGGATGCTATTTTTATTAAGTAACAATATGTTGGTGATGATTAAGTATTAGGGAGCTAAATAGGGGGGGTTAGTGTGGTTTTGGGGGTTAAAAAGTAATTTTAAAACGTTAAGGGGCAAAAATGTAATTTTTAAAAATATGATGAACGAGATGCATATCCTTATTAAATAGCATCCTTTTGATGATAATGAGGTGTTAAGGGGCTACATGGAGCGTTAGGATGATTTTGGGGTCAAATTGTAATTTTCCAAAGTAATGGGATCAAAGTGCAATTATGTGAAAGTTGAGGGGCTGAATTGTAATTTTGAGAACATGGTGATTAGTAAAAAAAAATGTGTCACGTGGTGGGGAAGAACTTGGGAGAGATGGACACCTCCACCTTTAAAGGGGGGTGACTAATTGATTTATATTATAAAATATGATTTATGTGGAATAAATAGGAAAAGAAAAAAAGAGGAGGGGGAAACAGAGCTCGAAAGAAGGAGAAGAAAACGGAGAAAGGAAGAAAAATAGGGGAGAAAGAAGAAAAGAAGAGGAAAAAGGAAGAAAGGAAAAGGGTAATCTCTCTATCTCTCTCAATTAAATCTTTAGGGTTCAATTGATAATGGTATATGCGGGTTGTACCCAGCTGTGTGCATGAGTGTTGATGTGTGCACAGAAGTACAGAGGTGGGTGTGAGGGAAAAAGGGAGGGGGAGCAGCCATGGTGGCTGCTAGGAGAAGGGGGTATGCTGTGTGAGTGTGTGTGCAGGGGTGTGCGCGTAAGCGTGTGACTGCTGCCGCAGTGGTGCTGTTATGCAGCTGTTGTGCTGCTGTTTTACAGGTATTTTGCTGCTGTTATGCAGCTGTTTGGCCGCTGTTTTGCTGCTGTTATGCAGTTGCTGGGCCGATTTTTCGACTGTTATGCAGCTATTATGGTACCGGTTTGCAGCTATTAAGCTTTTGTTATACTGCTGTTTTGCAGCTATTAAGCTGCCGTTATGCTGCTATTTTGTAGCTGCAGTTATGCAGCATATAAACCAGTGTGTAGCAGGTGTCCGTTGTGTGCGAACTGTAACTCTGTGTGTTCTTGGTTGTGGGTGTTCAGGTGTGTGTATAAGTGTGTGAATTGTGTGGGAATTGGATGTTTAAGTACGTATTATAATGTAATTAAAGTGTTAGAATGAGGTTTTAATGATGTGGAATGGATTGAAGATGAATTAGTTAGTGGCTATGAAGTGGATGTGGGATGAACACCACGGCAGAAGGAAGGAGAAAGTGTGTGTGGAAAAAGGTGCAATAGTGTGTGCCTTTGATTTGAATAGTGATTGTAATTGTCACTAAAGATAGAAAGTTTTAGGCAGTTTCCTCACGAATTTTTATATATAATTCGGGACATAGTTGGACAAAGTGCCAAACTGTAACCCTAGTTATTTTTTGAGAGATTTACATTGTGGAAAAATTTCAGATTTTTCTGAAGTCGGGAAGAGGGTGAACGGGCACGGGAAGTTTGGAACTTTACTGTGAAATTTAAAATATCAAACTAGTGTAGTTTTGCGTGAAAATTTTATGGGGACCTTAAGATGCTATGAAGTTCCATTTCCCTAGATTTCTGGTCATTCCAAATTTGTTAGCTATTTTGGCCGAACGGGCTTTTAAGCGCTCGATCCGGACATCGGTTCGGAATTTTTTGGGCAAAAATTCTGTAAAATATTTTTTAGCACAAGAATAAATTCAGGAGGCCTAAAATAGCATTTTGAAGCGCTATTGAGATTTTTATAAGGCCGAGAACCCTCAGGGGTATTTTGGTAATTTGCCACCCGGAGAGGGGTATTTTAGTAAAGTTTTTCTATAAAATGCTTCAAAGGATTTTTTAGTCCAAAAAGGAATGTAAGACACCTAAAAAGTTATTTTAAAGTAGTTTTAAAGTGATTTTGGGGTGTTGGTGATGTAGTAGCCATCAATGGGTATTTTGGTAATTTGTCATGTTGGGGCTAAATTTTTTAGAACGCGCATAATTTAGCGTTTGGAGGGGTGGGAAGTGAGGAATAGTGGTAGTATGTCTAAAATAAGGGTTGTTATCGATAATAAGTCGATAAGACTAGATTAAGGATCCGATTATCGGATCGAATTAACTAGCTATCGTAAGATGCAATGAACGGTTAAGTGGAAATTGGTAGAATAAGGAGTGCGTCTATGTTGAATGATGACTAACGAGCACTATATGATTTGACTAGGTGATGCAGCTCGTTGCAATCAGAGATTGCAAGTTGCTTCGGCTATAAGCCAATCAGGTAAGGACAATGCGGTTCTGATATGCTAATTCATTGTTCAATTAGCATGCCATGTTGATGACGTGTTGTTGCATTCTTGTCTTTATGATTGGACACCGGTAGTCATTGTGACCGGTATATGCATATTTGAATTGTGCTGTTGAGGACTTAGGGTAGAATAATTCCCTTAGTCCACCTTGTTGATAAAATTTAATAAGGATGATGTGTGTCCTAGTATGTTATGGTTCGATTCGATTAGCATACCTAAAGTTGATGATGATGTTGCGTAGGGGCTATCGTGTGACTGTTGTGAGATGTCGGCGGTTATTGATAGCCGATATCTCTTCTCTCTGAGAACACCATTGAGGACTTGTGGCAAACTTCTCCCGAGTCCACCCTGTCGTTGATGATGATGCTGTTGAGGTCGTTACGTGTTATTGTGAAATGTTGACACTTATTGGTAGTCGACATTTCTCTTATGTAAGAACGTTGTTGAGGGCTTCTGGTAATCTTTTCCCAAGTCCGCCCTGTTGATGATGTCACGTTGAACTCATGTTATTGGGTCTGAACACCAGTTGATCTTCTGATCTGATATTCCTTGTTAAGCTGTGTTGTTGAGGACATAAGGTGGAATAAATTTCTCCTTAGTCTGCCCCATTGATGATGTCTTGTTGCTTGGCTGTAACGTGGTTAGGGAAAGCACTCTAAATGAGCTCCCTGCTTATTAACAGTGTCTCTTTTATTTACTTGAGACTGAGATGAACATCCCGTAAAATGGGACATCAATATGAGGAGGATGGCCAATGAATTATGATCACTGGCCAAAGAGGATGAATGTCGCTCGAGCAGAGTCTGTCGTGTCTGGTCGACAACTGTCCGTCGTGTCCATGTGCATTGCATTTGATTTTCTTTTTATGTTGATGATTTTAATGATTTGTATTTCAATGATGTTTATCTTTACGACCTTGGATTTTGGGTTCACTTGCATAGTCGGTCAGTTAGTCAGTCCAGTCCATGAGGAGGTGGCAGTAATGCTGTTCTGTTGGGCCTTAAAGCCGCTCAATCTAACGAAAGAGCATATCGTTTGACAACCATGTTGATGCTAAAATTTATAGACTACTCTTGATTCATTGCTATCATTGAGATGATTATTATTCCTCCGAGTCTTTTGAATCATTTGTACACGATATTCCTCGTGTTATCTTTACTGGGCGATTTGCGCTCATTCCTTATGTTGTATTGTGCAGGCTATAAGGTTGATCAAAGAGAACCCTCTAGAGAAGGGAAGAGAAGCAAGTTAGAAAAGTTGAGCAAGGGGATACGTTGTGTGAGGTAAAGATTGAGCTGTGAGATCGGTTGTTAAGAATCCTATGACTACAGTCGTATATTAGGTTGTATAGAGACTTGAAAGTCTTCCGTTGTAGTATAATGTATGTTTGTAAGGAAAATTTTTGTAAGGACGCATATGGAGTGTCTATTAATGATATATGAGTATGAGGATGTAGTTGCTCTGTATTCAGCACAGGATTTTAAATGTGATTATGATCGATAACTCAGCCCGGTGATCTCACCAGGGTTAAGGGTGTTGCAACTACTTCATTCACAATCGTCGCAAGATAGACTCCCTTTCAGGCCACCTAGACACTCAACTTCCTCATAGTCAAAGTCAAGTCATCATACAACCAGATATTGGGACTAACAAGCCTTAAAAAATTGCAAGTTGTGGTCTCAACCTACCACCTCGTCATGAAGTTCCCTACACCAAGAGGAATTGGTTTTTATAAGGACGGACCAGACGTTGGCTCGAAGATGTTATGTAGCTTCTTGCAAAACTGAAGAGACGGTCTCCATAGACGATCAACGTGACGAGCAGGCGATAAGGCGTGCCGAACCCGTGGAGGCACTCATCTATGTACCGTTGGTAGAAGATGATAATGAACGTCAACTGCGGATTGGCTCCGCGTTAGAGCCAAACCTTCGTGATCAATTGATCCCTTTCCTTTGATCCAATATGGATGTTTTTGCATGGAGTGCAGCGGACATGCTTGGGATAGATCCATCTGTGATCGTCTATCAATTCTTGATCGACCCCAGGCATAAGCTGGTTAAACAAAGTAAGCGGCCTTTTGAACCAGAGCAATAGACAATCATCAAAAAAGAAGTCGACAAGCTCTTAGAAGCCGACTTCATCAAAGAAATTGACTACCCTGAGTGGGTAGCAAAATGTGGTCATGGTTCCAAAGGCCAAAACAGGCAAATAAAGGATATGCATTGATTACACAGATCTAAACAAAGCGTGTCCTTTAGATAGTTATCATCTGCCACACATTGATACATTGATCGATGCCACGTCAAGACACGAATTGCTGAGTTTTATGGATGCGTTCTCCAGCTACAACCAGATCTGAATGCATGATGACGATGTAGCCAAGATAGCCTTCATAACAGATCAAGGCTTTTTTTGCTACAAGGTCATGCCCTTTGGACTAAAAATACTAGCGCTACCTACCAGAGGCTAGTCGACAAGATTTTCAAACCTCCCATAGGGAAAAACATGGAAGTCTTTGTTGACGACATGCTTATCAAAAGCCTTCTTGTCGAAGAGCATATTGCCGACCTTCGACAATGGTTTCATTTCATTCGTGAATATCGCACGCGCCTTAACCCAATCAAGTGTGCTTTTAGAGTGTCGTCTGGTAAATTCTTAGGATTTATGGTTTCACAAAGGGGAATCGAAGCTAACCCCAGAAAGATAAGAGCCATCCAAGAAATGGTCGCACTAAGGCGAGTTAAGGAGATACAAGTCTTGATAGGGCGAATAGCCCCACTCAACCGATTCCTTTCCAAATCAGCTGAACGTTGTCTTCCATTCTTTAAGGCTCTGAAGAATATCAAGAACTTCGAGTGGACGGCCGAGTGTCAAACCTCTTTTGATGCATTAAAGGAATATCTTGCATCACCTCCGCTCATCTCCAAACTTGTCACAGGAGAAGAACTCTTCCTCAACCTGGCCATAGCAGAATCTGCTATTAGCGCTGTCCTCATTCGAGAACAAGACGGCCGGTAGCTTCATATCTACTATGTGAGCAAGGTTCTTCAAGGATCCAAATTGCGATACCCAAATACAAAAAAACTCACATTTTGATGGTCGCCAGGAAGCCTCTACCGTACTTCCAGTCTCACACAATTACAGTGCTGACTGACAAGCCACTTAGACGGATATTGCACAAACCTCATTTATCTGGTCGCCTTGTAGACAGATATTGCACAAACCTCATTTATCTGGTCGCCTTGTTCCCTGGTCGGTAGAATTGGGAGAGTTTGACATCCATTACGAACCTCGCCCTTCAATCAATGGTCAAAAATTGGCGGATTTCATTGTTGAGTGTACACTCCCAATTGAAGATGAAGAACCTCTTCTTTCCGAACAAGTGGAGACATTTACTTGGACGTTTTTTGTAGATGGATCGTTAAATGCCAATGGAAACGAAGGGGATTGATTGTCAATCGGCCAGATGGTCTCATCGTAGAATATGCCCTTTGCTTTAATTTTCCCACTTCAAACAATGAAGCTAAGTACGAAGCCCTGATAGTGGGCATGCATTTAGCCCACCCCATGCATGCAGAATCCCTCCATGCTTACAATGATTCCCAACTTGTTGTAAAGCAAAATAGGGAAATATGAATCACGAGACTAAAAAATGGCTGGCTAGCTCTGCAAGGCAAAGGAGCTTGCGAGCACTTTTACTCTATTCAAGATCACACAAGTCAGTCGGGAAGACAATACCTCAGCGGATGCGCTTTCACGATTAGCCTCCCTTGACCTATCAGAATGTGGCCGCACAATCCACTTGGAGCTCCTCCATGAACCAAGCATCGCTACGTATGAAGCAATGCATGTCAAGCACGAGCCGTCATGCATTGATCCCATCAAGGCCCACCTTCAGGATGGCACATTACCTGCCGACCAAAAGCAAGCCAGGAGAATCATTTTCACACTCGGCTCGGTATGCCATAGTAAAGGATATGTTATTCAAGTGCTCCTTTACTCTTCCTTACCTTCGATGTCTCACCCCATCCGAAGCAAATTATGCTCTCCAAGAGGTTCACGACGGTATTTGTGGCCAACACTTGGGAGGACGGGCATTGTCCTCTGACGGGATATTACTAGCCGACTATGCATCGCGATGCTTTGGACTACACAAAGAAGTATGATGCATGTCAATGCTTCTCCTTAATCCATAAGCAATCACCAAGTCCTTTGGCAGTTTTGAGCTGCCCAATACCTTTTGCGATGTGGGGAATGGACATCATGGGCCCTTTTCCTCCAGCCATCGCTCAACGTAAGTTTGTAATCGTGGCAATCGATTACTTCAATAAGTGGGTAGAAGCCGAAGCTCTGGCAACGATCACCAAAAAGAAGTGTGAAAATTTCTTTTGGCGCATTGTTGTTTGTCATTTGGAATCCCGCGTGTACTCGTCATTGATAATGGGAAACAGTTTGACAAACCCACTTTTCAAACATTTTGTGCCAACCTATCCATTGAGCAATGCTTTACTTCCATGGCGCATCCACAAACCAATGGGCAAACAAAAGTCACAAATCGCACCCTTCTTCAAGGAATCTAAAAAAACCTTGACGGGGCAAAAGGCCTCTGGGTGGATGAATTACCTAAAATCCTTTGGGCCTACAATACAACAATAAGAAATCCCACAGGTGAAACTCCTTTCATTTTGACATTTTGGGACAGAGGCATTTATCCCCGTTGAAGTTGGTTTACCTTCCTTTTGGCTGACAACGTACGACCCCATCTAGAATGAAGAAGCCCTCCGAGCTAACCTGGATCTTCTTAAAGAATGTCGTGAGCAAGTAGCAATGCGTCTCGCCGCTTACCAACATCGAGTATCCAAATTTTATGACCAAAGGGTTCGTCCTCGTACGTTCTGATTTGGCGACCAAGTCCTCCATCGCGTAAAAGCTTCAACATCACGTGATGCAATTGGAAAGTTAGCACCAAATTAGGAAGGCCCTTACAAAGTAGTAAAGCTGGGAGACCCAGGAGCCGACAAAGCAATTCCTCGGACCCAAAATATAAGTAACTTAAGACGCTCCTATTCATGAGCAAGTCCGAGGTTGGGGGCCATCCATCCCCTCCAGTTGCATCTTGTTTAGATCTTGCCCATGCTCGCATCTTAAATTAGGTCGCCTTAAATTTCTTATTTAAATTGACTCCACGGCTTTGCACAACCTGGCAGTTATTTATTTTAGTATTCTCTTTGGCTTTACATGGCCAGCGATGTACATACCTTTGTTATGAATGGAAATTTCCTTGAAAAATAAAAACCTTGTTTTCATTAATGATGTGAATTACACACTGGGCTTCAAGGCCATACAAAAAAAAATCTTAAGAGCTTGCCTACTCAGCTAGACATACAAGAGGAAACCATAATCTACTACTTATTCTACTCGGCTGCATCTCTAGGTAACCCCATCTCATGAGAGACTCCAGCCTCGGACACAGGTAGTTGCGGCCTTGAACTGTCCCAGAAACTCCCACACTACGACTGACGGAGGTACTAGTGAGCACTCAAGAGCTAGCGGCTGCCTTTCCTTCGGCTTCTCACGCCGTATTGTATTGTCTACAACAATCTCACGGGCAAACTTGTGATCATAAATGCTCAAATCAAGCTCAGGATGATCTTTTAAGATATCACCCTTGCACTCATTATAGCCGTGAACAAGTGCCTTTTCGAGTCACGATAGCGTTGATCCATGAAACTTTTTGACTTCTTAAATAGTTGTACAGCTTGAACATTAACTGTTGATTTCTTAGTTTCCAAGTGATCAATTTGAGCCGTCAATTCAACATTAGTATGCTCCAACCGCTCCACCTTCTTCTTAGCCTCTCGACGAAAGTTATTTTCCATCATAACTTTCTTCTTCTCCTCATCCAACACCTTTTCGATAGCAATCAGCTTCTCTGCCCCGATCTGCACCTGTGCCATAGCCTACATAAAATAGCTATTTAAAAAACCAGACAGACTTAAACAGAGCTCAAAAGTTGGAAGAAAATTTTACCTGCGACATTAATTGAACCATCCTATTGGCTGTTTCATTAACGCCATAACCAGACAACGTCTTGCAATCCATGGGGATGATTGCATGGCTGGACCATCCCATGTCGTGCCTGGACTCTTGAATACAGACTCGTCAATAAAATATACACCAGCCAGGATGATGAGGAGTGTCAGGACAAAAAGAAGATGAATTAGCTCTGCTCCTAGCTCTGCTCGGGACTTTTCATTTCTTAGGAGCCTCCGTAAATTTTGAAGATAAACCCAGAACAAAGTCTTCAGTCTCCATTAGCTTTGGCTGAGACCCTAAAACCAAAGCACCAAAATATAAGTCCTGCATGTCTTCCTCAACACCATGAATGGAAGCTAGCTTACTGGGGGATAATGTCTTTCAAGACTCCCTGAGCATTGAATAGTGGTAGATCCCCTTGCGCTTTAGACGACATGATTTCTACACATAAGACAAAAGTACGATCACTCCGGGTTATATGAGCATAAGACTTGATAAAAACATTTACCAGGATCATTTTCGCCTTCCTCTTCGTCGAAGTCTTGAGGCTTAGGGAAAAAAATGATGTCGCACTCACGAAGCTGAGCATTACTAAGAGGGTATTTGGACTCTAAAGGCTCTGCTCCTTTGAGCTTCTCAATGTGTTCGAGGTCAGTCTCTAACAAATCTCTCTCTTTTAATGCATTACAAGTCTTAGTCTCACGTTCAGGAAGCCATACATTGCAAAGTTCATTCCTCTAAGACTTTGGTAATTTAACAAATAGAAACTTTTCTTTCTAATGGTGATTAGATGATGGTGGATGAAGAAACAGGTTGGCCTTGGCCTTTGGATGCCAACTTAAAAAATACCAACCTACTTACTTAGTTATTGTACAAATGGTAAAGAACCATCTGAATACTCTCACCCTAGGTCTCAGCCCAAGCTTATGGCACTGATAAATGAAGAAATTTATGAAATGCCATGCATGAGGAGAAAATTGGCCGCCCATAAGCATTCAAAACTCTAACAAAGAAAGGGTGAAGGGAAACACTAAAGCCGTTGATAAACATGTCCCAATAACCCCAATTTCATTAACTGTGGTCATGTTGGCTGATTCTTCTTCATCAGGTAGCTTGAGTTTTACGCTTGACAGAATCTCACAACTCTTTCTCAAAACTTTCAAGTCATAACTGCTTAACTTACTTCTGAGCGTATGGGCATCGAAAGGCTTAGGGGATGGAGCTCTCTCCGTTAACACTTCCTTGGCAGGAACCCCCTTGTCTTCTGAAAAGGAACTAAGGGAACACCTATTTCTAAAAATAAAGGGTCGAAGGTTGGCTCTACCCTAATGCTCCAGGTGTCAACACTAAGTTCATAAATATGTTCACTATTTTGGTTGGACATAATTTCAAATCTAAACCAGAGATTTCAAAAGAAAGCTGAAAAGAACTTGAAGCTTACTTGAAAAAGGAAGATGATCTTCAAACTCTTAGAAACTTCGTTCGAACAAAGCCCCAAAATCGCTCTCACAGCTTATTTGAAATGAAACAAATTGGGAGAGAATAGAATAGACACCCCCTTATATAGAAACGATAGATCCATCCAACATATGAGATCTTGTGACCGTTGAAATACCCTAGACATGTGGTAGGCATCCAATAATTAGACCGGGGGGCAAATTTACCCATTTACCCCTTGACGAAAACTTCAACAAAGCCGAACAGGGACACTACTTCAGTCCTAGCCTCTATCGAGCAGACGAGCGCATTGGATCTCATGCCTCTACTCCAGCCGAGTAGACGAGCTATAATTACACACGGACCCGCCTATCTTTGTAAATTACACTAAGCTACACATTTCTATTTTTCTGTTAACAGAGTTAACAAAATTAATGAAAGGACAGTCATACCCCTAATAAACAAGTTAATTTACCCCTCTCTCTCTCTCGCTCTCTCTCTCTCTCTCACACACACACACACACATGCCGACAGCACCTTTTGGATTGCACACCCACTGCCGGTGAAGCCACGGGCCACCAACCGTAGCCACCATGACCCATCACCGCCCCCATCACCATGAACCACAAGTGCCAACCACCACCACGAAGACAACCAAGATCTGGACGCATATTTAGGGGCGGGGTAACCAACGCAGATCATCGGCCGGGAAAACGATAGCCGAGGCGAGTAACCGATCACCGGCAAATTGCATGTGATGGTTACCGGAAGCAACAGCCAAGAGACCCAAACGTAAATCCTTGCCAAAAGCAATAACGATGTAACCAAAAGACCCACCGGAGATCGAAAAGATGCCGGGAGAGGTTCAACACCACTGGGAAACAACCGCCAGCCAAGAAACCACGAGTAGCTCTGAAGATTACATCCTAGCAATCAGCAAGAGTCTTCGAACACGACCAACCAAAATGGTCGGAAACAGCCCGAACCTAACCACCTTCGTCCAAATCCGAATTACTAGCCATTAACAGCAGCGTCGTTGGCCTCCGAACTCACGCAGCGGCACCGGAGAATAGCCTTCAACCTCATTCTCTAACTCTCCTGATTTGAATTATTTTTTGTGTAGTTTAAAAATGGTGATTTTTGCGGTGGCCGGTGACGACTGAATATGCGATGGAGGCAGTGGTATTTCGACGTCGCTGCCTGAATTTGGCGATCGGAGAAGACCTATATACTACCCGGTTGCTGTGGAGTTAGTCCTAGCGGCTGTAGTGGTGGATCGGCGGAGTTTCATAGCTGTGGTGGTGGTACTTTTGTTGGATCTCAGGAGAGAGAGAGAGAGAGAGAGAGAGAGAGAGAGAGAGAGAGAGAGAGAGAGAGAGAGAGAGGAAGAAAAACCCAGATCTGCGCGCAGATCCGTGAGCACCTTGTTTTCTTAGAGTGCTTTGGCCAGAATCTGGAGTCGCCGGTGATTCTGCACGGAAGAAAGAAAGGGGAAGATCTAAGGGCATTTTTGGTATATCATAATAAATTTGTGTTGCCCTAAAATTTTTTCCTAACGGAAGTGGGTTTTGTGTAATACAATGACAAACTTTAGGGAGCGGAGTGTAATTTTCAAAAGATAAGGGAGTCCATGTGTAATTCAGGGTAAACCTAAGGGGTGCCGTGAGTAAGTAATCTTAGTTTTTACGTCTAAATGTACAAGGGCACTTATATATCTTAAAAAATGCATGGAAGTGGCTCGTGAAAGATGTCTTCTTTTACATTCGATGTTTAACAATGAGTTCATAGATGGGGTTACAGTGCTCGAGTTTGGTGATCCATACGAGTCAAGTAACAGGTTACAGTCCAAACTGCCACAACCTAATTATTAACGGATGTTCCTATATTTTATCCTTAACATTTAAGTCGACCTTAAGACGAATTTATAGAAACTAGCAAGAAAGCACTATGTTTAGGCCACGTTTGATGCAGTTTATTTTTTTTTCCAATTTTGGAAATTGGAAAAAAAAAAGTGCGTTTGGTAACCATTTTTTTTCCTTCTCCAATTTAAAAAACCAGTTTTTAAACTGAAGAGTAAAAAAAAAACTTCAGAAACTGTTTTTTTTTAGACCACCACCACCACCCTCCCACTGCCGGCCGCCGGCAGCCACCTCCGGCCGCCGGCGACCCCCGCCACCACCCTCCCACTACCGGCCGCCGGCAGCCACCTCCGGCCAGCAGGCGACCACCGCCGGCTACTGCCGGCAGCCATCGCCGGCCATCGGCAGCCACCTCCGGCCGCCGGAGACCACCGCCGGCAGCCACCTCCGGCCGCTGGCGACCACTGCCGGCAGCCACCAGCCACCGCCGGCCGCTGGCGACCACTGCCGGCAGCCAGCAGCCACCGCCGGCCACCACCACCGTCGACCACCGCCGCCGCAAACCACCCAAAATAAAAGGGTTACCAAACACAAAAAAAAAGGTTATCAAACACCCACTTGTTTTTGTAAAAAAAAAAAATAAGCTGCTTTTTAAAAACTGAAAACCAAATTTTTTTTTTTGTCAAACCAATCCTTAGTATATGTAACCCCCATTGATAACGGTAAAAATGGTCAGTAAATATGTTTACTGACATTTTTGTAAACACTTTCAATGATTTAAAATTAATTTTTTAACTACAGTTGCCAAATGCCACTAACAACTATTGTCATGCTTTTATTTTTGGAGCCAAATTTTTTTCAAGAAAAGTTGGCTATTTTTCAACGAGGGACCGGAGGAAAGATCAAAGTAGAGAATCGCTGCCGTCAAATCTAACGGCAACAGGACGTTAGATTCCCCTGCCTAAAGAAACTTTTGTGTTATAGATAGACGTGAAAGCCAAACGGCCAATTATCAACCTTCGCAATCATTGTCCTCTGGCTCCCTCTCTCTCTTCCCCTTCCCCTACCTGGCAGCTAAGCTAAGCTAAGCTAAGCCAAACTCCCGCAGTGCAGTTCTCCTACACCACCCAACTGTTTTAGGAGTTTCTCCGGGAAAAGTAAAGGTTCCCTGGCCTTGAAGGTTCTTCTTCTGAAAATGAAAGATCCTATCTGATTTTCACTATTTCGCACTGCATGAGAGGTAATCAACTTTTCTCTTCACTCTTAGCAACTTCATCCACATATTACTGTCAGGTTTATGCCTCTTAGACTGAAACAACTGAGTACAAATTTCTTTTTTCCTATGTGGGTGAGGATGGTTTCTGTTCTTGAGCTTGGTGAAATGGATCCCTTGGTGGGTGGTTGGGTGGGTGGTTGTTGAGGATTTCAAAAAATGTTGTGTTGTACTGTAGTCGACGGAGCTTGAACGGCGTTAAGACGAGGATTAGGGTTTTGAGCAGGTGACGCCAAGTTCATTCAATGGTCCGAGTAAGTTGACATACCATAGTAGCTTCGTCTCTTTCGTGACGTTTTGGGTTTTGATCTGGTGGGTTTGTTTCGTTTTTCAGCGAAACTTGTGCAGGTTTTTAAACAAAACACTGTTTGGGAGAAGTTTTGAACATAGTGAGTACGATTGTTGAGTTGGTGTTACTTGGTCCCGAAGACTGCAGAGGGTTTAAAGCGGGGCAAACAAAAGCTTTAAAAATGGAAATGGAAACTTGTACAAGCAAAATATATTCAGACTGCAGGAGTCGATCTCCTTTTCTTTCTGCCCATTGGAGTGATGAAGTTTCTTACGCTTCCAACAAAGATCTTCTTTCCGAAGTTCTCTTCATTTTTTTTGTTTGTATTTCCTCTTCTTTTTGTCGTATGTAGCTATTACTGTCTTACATTGACTCCTTTCTACCACTTCATTTAATATTCTGGGTAGCTGCTAAATCACCACTTCATCTTTGTGTACGTGTGTCTGAGAGAGATTGCTGGTGTTATTCCTGTGCTTGAGTTGTTTCCATTAAGTAGGCCGTACTATATACCCTACAGAGACCAGCTTTTTAACACCGAAAAAACAAATTTTGACTTAATGGGGTCTTATGCAGGATTGCTTTGGATCTTGCATATGAGTTTGGCTGATGTGTGGTCATATGACATCTTGGTGAATTGTATGGTTCAAGTTCTACCATAGAAGATGTTATTGCGGGGGTTGAATTTGTGGTATAGGCTATGCTACAACTTAGCAAGATGGATGATTTGCAAGATGTGTGAGAGGATTTACTTAAAAATTTAAATGGAGATGAGCAATTTGAGGGCTGAATCTCATGTAGCGCAGCAACGCCGGCGTGATAAGTTGCGAATTCAGCAAAATTCGGATCCAAGCGCTCACATAGAAGACTACACAGAGTGTTTGGAACAACTGTCTGTCCATCCTCAGGGACTAAGCTCAGATTTTATCCAGCTTCGGAGCAATGTCAAGTATGGAACGGTATCGTATGATCCAACCATGCTTTCCTCAGATATGCTCAACTATGTGACCAAAGATTCACATGTTTTATTAGCTGAAAATGATGCTTCTTATCAATCTGGCGCAGCTGCCCAACCTGATGAGAATTTCTCCTTTGCTAATATATCTCACCCTCTTCCATCTAATACCCTCAATCCTACAGCTAGAGTTATCAGTGGTGACCCCGAAAATTGGATTGAAATCAACCAGAACCCAGTCTATATTAGGCCCAGTGGCTACGGTGAAATGCAGTTTCATCATAGTGATACTTCTAATCAGAATAGCCAAAAAAATTATGGTGATCAAACGACACTTTGTAATTCTTCTCCATTTTGTCAAAACACTCTTCAAGAAGTTGTTAGTTCAGCCACCATCGGACCCTCAGGCTTAGCAGTGGCAAATCTGAGGGATGTCAGGCACCGTTCTTGGGGAGGAGGAAATAATTCAAATGAGCTTGTTCTTCTCACGACTAATGGTGATTTGTCCAATCCCTCACTCATAAATAATGCTTCATCTTGGACAAATAGGCCTGTTGACGGTTTCCACGAATATGGTTCTCTAGCAAATAAAGGTATTAGGGAGCGGGGCACAGCCGTGACCGAGGCTTTATCGCTTTCACTTTCATCTGTTCAAACATCGAAAATAGATACGTTTGGCGAGCGAGATGATTTTGAAGATATACGCCCTAGGACCGGTGTTCTCAATGATCCTCCAGGTTCAAAAGCATCAAAATCTGATTATGTGTGTCCAAACCCCTGTAAAGCATTAATTGGTAGCAAGGTTTTTGGGAGTAGTACTCGCCAAAACATGTTGGGGACTTCTACTCTCACTCATCAAAGTACTGGTCCTCTTGGGCCTTTCACGGGTTATGCTACTATACTGAAGTGTTCGAAGTACTTGAAGCCAACTCAACAGCTATTGGATGAATTTTGCGGTGGAAATCGTTCAGAACCCATTAAACTATCCGAGGTATACTCTGAGAAGAATTTTGAAGAATGTATGATTGCTGGTGATGGTGGAATAGCTGTAGATTCTGTCGTCGGATCTAAGGGTGGTGACTCGGGTGCCTCATCCTCTACATATTACGGTTCTAATGAAATTAGCGTGGATGTCCGAGATCGGAGCAGCTCTGCTGAATGCTATAGGCCTGAATATCAGCAAAAGAAGGCAACATTGTTATATATGCAGGAGGAGGTTGGTCACACATCTCTTATTCTAGTCAGTTTCTAAGTTAAATCATTGCACTTTTGATAACTTTATAGTAGATGGTTCAATTCTTTGCAGTGCAAGATTAAGCCTTGGCTGCGTGAAATTATTAGAATGCCAGTTTGTTAGTTAGACTTGCTATTGTGCTTCAAAACGAGGGACATGCATTTTAAGCATAGTTGGCAGTATCTGATGACATGATACGAATACAATAAACACGTAAAATGCTACAACAACTTTTACAAATCTAAAGTTGGGATTTTGATGATCAACAGTACTCTGTCAATGGTTGGAATTTGACGGTGTAGTAAATTATTATATATGATAGATTTTAGGGATCTTTAGGTAAATATAAAGCTCTAGCGTATTCCTTTCAGTATTAAACTTCTATCTAGCTTCAAACACAGTATTGCTACCCAAAGCGATTAGACTATTCATAACAATGAGGTGAATGTCTCCCGAAACTGAGTGTTGGCCTTGAACAAGAAGCCTCTAATGGATATAAAGGACTAATAGTACCTCTGTTCAGAAGATATGTCTAGGCGCCAACATTGTTCAATTTCTGAAAGGTGCAAATTCCACTTGGATCCGAAGCATTGGTGGTTCCCAAGGTTCTTATTATGATTGCCAGTATGAGAACGATAGTGCAACTAATTTGATGTGGTGTTGAACCAGCTGTACATGTATTTAAGCTGTCAATAAAAGTTATTCGTACAATATGTCAAACAAAATAGATATATTGCACCCGACGAGTGCATAAAATTTGAAATCTATTGAGGAAATTTTTTTAGTAGTAGCTAATGATAAGATTAGTTCATATGCTGTTGATAACATACTAAAAGAAACTCGTTTTCCACTTCGAAGTTTCCTCGGAAGGAGGTATTGCAGAAAAGATTCCATATTACGTCGAGTCCTATATGAATTGCATTAGCCGGTTTCTAAACTTCCCTCATTTGTGGAATGCACTGGCCTTTTTTCTTTTGCGTGTCAGGTCAATTTAATGAAGAAGTTAGAGAGGGCACTAGACCATCCACTAATTGCAACTAGGGGGCTCAATTTGAAGTTATAAATACTTTCATTCATTTCACACAAATATATTGCTGAAACTCCGTAGTTTGCCTGGAAAATGAGTAACGTTATTATAAACGAATAAGGAAGCCGGATTAGACGGAAATATGTAGGGTATTTACGTGCTCGCATCCAAGTGGCTTTAAGATAAACATACTTCAAGGTGTCCTCGCTTTCTTGGCAGAGTTCCTGGTAAAGCACGAGAGGATCTAGTGTGGACTAAAACAAAGCCCTGCTAAACGAAACATATTTCACAATTCTTATTTTCAAGTACTTGCTATACGAAAATGCAGCAACATTGCATAGTGAAAGATAATTTCAAATCTTCATTAAAATCTATACGTCATGTACTTCATTAATGTTCGTTTTAAGACGTTTTGACTTTGCTTTCCTGCTAACATCTCTCTTTGCATCACTCACTAAGGAGAGAGAGTGATTTAATTGGCACCTGCATGCTCAAATAGCTAGTGAAGATGAGGTGATGCATTTGCTTGCCCAGCAAAAATTGAATCAGGGTACAACAATGCTTTACGCTTTACCCAGCTTTAGTTGTGGGTACCAGAGAAAAATTTGAGCATATTATCACTTCTGCGTTCATTTGTCCTTTTTTTTTGTGCATTTCACTTTTTTTTTTGGGCTGCAGTACTACCTTCATGGGACAAGAAATTAGCTGCTAAAGTATTTTTTTCCATCAAATCTTTTATCGTTGAAGGTAGCTTTTGTGGCCAAACATGGTGCCATTGTTCTCTTGTTTGATCATTTTACAGACTATACAAGCATCTAGTTTGTGTTAGTCCGGACTCGTGGTTTGAATATTTCAAAGGTGAAAGGAACAGATAGGGAAAAACCAATAATACTGAACTTTAGTGATTAAGTTGCTTATTGAACAGGGCGAAATTAAGACTGTTGATGCCCCACCCTTTCGTCATCTAGATATGTCACTTTGGTATGGATGTTCACGCACTCTATTCTCCGCCACCTCAGCGAAACACTTTGTGGTTTTCTTTCTTTTTTCTGCCAATAACATTGTAGTTAAGGGTACCCACCTAGACGGGGAGCCAAAATCATTCCAAATTTACTTTAGTCGCCCTAGCTCAATCTACGAGTTCTGTTGATATCCCTAATTTATCAGAAGTTAAACGCGACATGATGATGAAAAAGCAATGCTACTGAATCATAATTGTCGCGTACTACGGGCAACTTCACTGCTATTGCTTATAATCACAACTTTCCCTGTAATATTATGGTATGAAAAACGTTTGGCTGTTATTTCGGTTGACAGAATCTTCCTCCTACCCCCTAGCGGCAATCAATTGTCTCTAAATGTTTATAGTGATTTTTATTTAGTGACGCTAAAAAAGTACAGTTCATAATTGTCGCGAAATTGTTAGAAGAAAAGTCAATTGAAATATTTAGCTACTATTAATTGTCACTGTACGTGAGGTTGGAGGAAGATTCCTACAACCCGTGTAGGAGTCAAAGTTTGTTCGGATGCAATCAATAGAATGTATTCTTCGAGTGCATCAGCATGGAGGTGGGGTGGTAAAAGCTTAGGTTTCTCACCAATAGTGACTGTTCTTAATCTCTTTAATAGGTGCGGTATGGCAGGCCTTGGCAAGCATTAGAAATTTGTGAGCGTATATCCTCGTACAATGCTACCGTACCCCTTTTCTTGGAACCCCAGTTCAACAAATTTCCTTAATCATATTAGTTGCATTTTCAGATGTGCTTATTTTATTGAACCTAACCTCCTGTGACTTCTGGTTCTTCCTTCCTGGTGTTGAAAGGTATGCAGAAGGTACAAGCAATATCATCAGCAGATGCAAATGGTGGTCTCATCCTTCGAGTCTGTGGCAGGTCTCAGTATGGCGACACCTTACATTTCGCAGGCTCTCAAGGCAGTCTCAAGGCACTTTCGCTCCCTCAAGAATGCCATTTCGGACCAGCTCAGGCACCTGAATATAGCATTGGGGGAGGATTTGCCATCCCCCACTACTGGTACAAGCAGTAGTAAAGGTGATACAAGTACGCCGAGATTGAAATTCGGCAACCACAGCTCTCAAAAGCACAAATCTGGTGGGAGCAACAATCTCGCCTTCTTTGAACCCCAACAACCAGTTTGGAGACCCCAGAGAGGCCTACCAGAACGGGCTGTGTCTATTCTCAGGGGTTGGCTCTTCGACCATTTTCTTCACCCGTAAGTCTCTCTCATACACTGTGCTCTCTCGCTTCCTCGCGTATTTGAAATTTGATGTGAACTTTTCTCATGTTACACAGGTATCCTACAGACACAGACAAGCATATGCTGGCCACTCAAACTGGATTAACGAGAAATCAGGTAAGAGCACTAGGAAGTTACCTTGTCCAATACTATCGCATTTTACAGCTACATGCATCTCTTGTACTTTTGTGATCTGTGTTAAGAAATTCTAACGTTGTGCTTCCCTGTAGAGAAGTAAGCTTTAACCGAATCACGTTACATCTTTACTTTCTCTCACCTTTATTGTTTGCTCTTTTGATACCTAAATTTTTTTGGTTACTACTCGGGTTAAAGAATCATCCTTAACCCCTCACCCGAAATTAATGGTCGCTAAATGTTTCAAATGCTTTTTATTTAATGACGCTAAAAAAAATACTGTTAAAAATTGTTGTTACAAATGTTAACAGAGAAGTTACTTGAAATATTTAGTGACTATTAATTGTCTCTTTAATTAAACGGGATTGGAAGAAGAATTCTACAATACGAGTAGCAGTCAAAATTTGTTATTTAGTGTATTAATTTAAACTCTGGGTACAAGATCAGAGAATAATGGAGCAAAGCATGAAAGAGCAGAGAATATCTTTTGTATTCATTCCAGTACTTCTTGTACATCTCTTGCTAATTGTACACAAAAATGTTTCGGTATTTTGAATATCTTTTTCATCACATGGATTGTGTAACTTGGCACGGTGCTCTAATGCCCAACCCGCAAGCTTAATTAGCGAATCATATATGTTGAGTTTGGACTAGAGTAAACGAAACTTAGGGAGTGATAATGGTTTAGTTAATACATTCGCCGGTTGGTCGACCATTAAAAGGAAGCGCACATCTAGGGCCTTGGTGGCGATGCGTTCCTGTACAAAATGGTAGTTGAATTGTACATGCTTCGTGTGAGTGTTAGGTTGCTTGCCGGAGCTCTACGAGATAAAGCCGAGATAGACAAAAACCACTTCATCTGGACATTCGGCCCAATCAGTGTAAGAGTAGGCAGATAATGGAGGGTTTCTTTAAGGTAGCGCAAGGTACGCTTGACCGTAGACCATTGGTTGGAGGTAAGTGAGTGCATGAAACGAACTGTGCAACCTTGTTAACAGAGAGAGATGTCAAGGCGAGTGAAGGAAAGATATTTAAGGGCGACAATAATGCATTTGTATTCACCATGGTGGCAAGATAGTTGACTGGTAGTGGACATGGGAGTGTAAAATGGTTTCTCAGCATCACAGAGATGCGTCAATGTGAGGAGATCGATGATGTATTTTGGTTGAAGGAGCAAAATACCGCGATCAGATTGAGTAACTTCGATGCTAAGGAAGTAGTGAAAGTGGTCCAAGATCATTGACGGAGAATTCAACATCTAAATCATGAACAATTTTATTGATAGCTTGGAAGAAATTGCCACTGATGATGATTTCATGGACATAAATCAGAAGGCAGATGAAGGCATTATCCATGTGAAGTGAAAAAGAGAGGCATCCGATAGACAGGCTTGAAAACCAAGTTAGAAGCCAGTTGGATAAACGGGCATACCACGCACGCGGAACTTGTTTGAGGCCGCAGAGAGCCTTTTCGCAATTTGCAGACATGTTGGGGAAACTCTGGATGTTAGAAACCAGGGTATAGTGTCGTATAGACAGCATCTTCAAGATAGCCATTGAGAAATGCAATGTTCACATCAATGCGATGAAAGGTCAAGCCAAAGGAAACCGCCAGGGAGAAAATGAGACGAAATATAGGGGGTTCGGCAAGAGGGCTGAATATCTTATCATAGCCAATTCCACCCTCCTTTTGATGACAGCCTTTAGCGACAAGCCTGCCCTTGTAAAGTTCAATAGACCCATCAGCTTCGCATCTAATTACGAAATAACCATTTGCATCCAACGAAATTGGCATTTAGTAGTGAAGGGGCCCAGGTGTGGTTCCGCAAAAGAGCATTGTATTCATCCTGGATGGCATGTCTCCAGTAAGCATGCTGAGCAGCTTGGGAGTAACTATTTGGTTCAAGTTCGGTAACAAATGCCGCATGGGATATTTGGAGGCAACAAATGTCTTAGGTTTCGAGTGCTGTCTCTACAGCGCATAACCATGTGTTGATTGGGGTGGTGAGGAGGTTTAGGCGGTGATGAAGGAGACTGGTTGCATTAACGGGCTGAAGTAGCAGTGGTAGAGCTGGGGTGGGTTTGTGGGGTGTAGCAGAAGTTGGGTTGACATGAGAGGTAGGGGAAGATGATGAAGTGCGGGGTGCGCGTCTGGGTGAAAATCTGAGAATGGGGCTGGGGACGGTGAAGAGGGAGAGGGTGACATGTTGCGCGTCATGTGGAACATTGGGAAGGGCGTTGGAAAAGTGATTGGAGGCAGAGAGAATTAATTTTGGTGGGAGGTTGGACTAGAGAATGAGAGGTGGTAGGGATAACGTAGGGGGAAAGTCAGGCGTGGGGGGTAAAGGTGGTAACGTCAAGGGGAATTGTTGGTGGTGGGGAAATTTATTTGCAGGAAAAAAGACGTGAGGGGTAAGGTAGGTACTGTTTGTAATTGGATGAAAACAACTATACCCCTTCTATAGGGGACGATAGCCTAAAATACACACCGTTTGGAAGGAACTCCAGTTAGCGTTTCATAGGGCCGGAGATGGGGATAGCAAAAGACACATGAAAACCTTTAGGCGAGTTCTATATAGATTCCCGGTGTACATAAGTTTTGGATAACCGTTGATGGGAGAAAATTGATTAGAAATCATCAAAATTTTGAGGGAGATGAGCATGAGCATGCATGGAAATGCCTTTTCAATAATGTGGCGGTGTTCTGTTTAGCGGCATCGTTTTGTTCATGGACATGTGGGAACGATAAGGTGAAGAATATACTATATAGGCGGCTAATGTCTGTAGTGGGAGGTATTCACCAATTCAATTAGATTAAGGACTTCTGATTTTGTGGCCAGTTATCTTCTCCACTGGCTTTTTTATTGGATGAAAACAGTCATGACAACTGATTTACATTTAAGAGGAAAATTCAAGTGTAACAACTGAAATCGTCAATGAAGTGAACATAGTAGCGATAACTTGATGAGAAACAAAGGCGTCAGGGTCCCAAGGATCACTGTAAATTAATTTAAGAGGGGACGAAGAAATTACATGAGACAATTCAAAGGGGAGCTTTTGACTTTTCATTAAACAACATGCCTTACAAGTCACAACAATACATTTATTTCGGGTAGTAGGAACGAAAAATTTATTAACTTTGTGTGAGACAATACGAGAGGAAGGATGACCAAGGCGAAGATGCCATAATGAACAAGAAGCAATGCATGCAGTGAGCGCTTTTATTAGATAGCATCGACGAAGACACTGTAGGGGACAAGAACTGTCAGAGACTACCTTTAAGGCGATCTTGTAGTAGAGGTGTCCCAGAATGCGGTCCCCAAAAAAAACATCATCAGAGTGAAATTCACAATAGACACCATTGTCAGCAACAAAATTGACTGATGGATAATAGACTTTCCAAAATAGATGGGACATGATGCATTTTGGTTAACTGAAAATGTTTAGTGGGAGAACTTATTGAAGAATGGCCAGTGTGATGAATAGACAGACCTGTGCCATCAAGGATACTAACTTGGTTAGGGCCATTAAACCGTGCATGCTAAGAGATATTTGTCAGATCATTGGTGATGCGATTTTTAGCTCTTGAATCCAGATACTAGGCTGGGTCATAAGTTTGAAGGGGTGGGTAACTAGCCATGTACGCAGTAGTCTAAACGATACGGGTAGTAAGGGCGAAAGTGGCCTGGTTGATTACAGTGACGACAGATGATAGAAGAGATTGGACAAGCTAAAGGTGGATGGGAGGTGGCCAGAGAGACGAACGCCTCCATGGTGTTTGTTGCGACCTTCGTATGTCGCCGTGGAAAGTGGTAGGAGGGTAGTTGTGCCAGAATTTTGAGGGTGCTGAGGAAGGATGGTGGGGAAGGCTTGACTGAGTGCTGGACTTGGAGAGCAAAAATGACGATTGGTGATGGTAGCATGGGCTTGTGGAAAAGGGTTCTCACGGGCTTTTTAACGATCCATCTGGGTTTCGTGGGTGAGAAGTAGGGCATAGGGACCATCCCAGGAAATTTAGTAAGCACAAGTGGTGATGGAGGTGATAAAGCAATGTGTCCCAGATTGATTTGCCCTTCTGAAAGTAGTCATGCATGCGATGATTATCTTTGTTGAGATAAAGAAGATTGTGTAGCATGGATTGTAAATTTTTGCTTTGGCATGAGATTCAAACATGCGTTCAAGGGAGAGCCAAACGGTAGCAGAGGTTTGTAGGCCAAGGACTTGTGCTAACATAAATTTAGTCGCGGTGATGACATGTGCCAATGGAGAAGAAGTTGATCTGGTTTTTACCAGGCCGGGTTCTTGGCTGGAGAATCTTCACTAGGAGATGCAATGGTAAGATCTGACGTGGGGGTGGGTTATGTCGGCACAGTGAAGGTTTTTTGGAGGGCATTGTTGAGTGCGATCCATGAAACCTAGATGGAAGAAGGGGAAGAAATTGACTTTTCAGAGGTAGTTATCTGTGGTGGGTTTGATGGAAATGAGATGTTGAATGTGGTTTAAGGGAAAGACTGAAAGATAATGGTGGAAGTAGGTAGGGGGTTAGGGTTGGAGGAGGAAGCCATGATAAAGGGAAAAAAATTGTGTTTGACCAGAAATGACTCTTGATACCAAAAAAGATCTTAGATGAAAGAGCAGAGAATATTTTTTATACTCATTCGTGTATTGTCTTGTACTTATTTTGCTATTTCTATACGAAATTGTCCATTAACGATCGGAGGTTTATCAGTTTTAACTTCTTTTATCTCTTGGTAATATTGAACATCTAGTTCATTACATGGGGATAACTTGTGTAACTTGGCACAGGCTTCAGTACTGGGTTTGTTCTCGTCATAACACAATGCCGGATAATGGAATCTACCGTGAAGTAATTTTAATGACTGGAAATTTTAAAAATACAATTTATTGCTCAAAGTCCTAATCCGCATCGCCATTGATATTTTTAGATTCACTAACATATCGATAATAACTCTTAATTCAGGTCTCAAACTGGTTCATTAATGCCCGGGTACGTGTGTGGAAACCTATGGTTGAAGAGGTACACGTACTTGAAACCAAAGGGTTGGCAGAACCCAACTCAAATACAGACCACGCAGATGAAAATCCAACATCTGAAGCAGCTAGCCATGCAAATTATCACCAACCCGTGTATAGATTCAGCAGGAATTCGACAACAGATCAGAATGTGGAAAGCTCTGGGGTTGGATCTTCCAGAAGCACGTTGGATCGAGTTAATGCAGAATTGTGGAATCAGGAAAAGCGGTCAAGATTGGAATGCCAAATTCCTGCTGGCATGGATGGGTCACTGATGGGTTTTGTGCCCTACCAGCGTGGCGGGCTCGAAGTTGGTGGCCTAGGGTCAGTGTCCCTTACCTTGGGGCTTAGGCAGAGCGCAGAGAGCACACAACATCAGCAACAACAATTGCAACAACAAGAGCATCAAATTAGGCATCACTTTGGAAGTCACATGGTTCATGATTTTGTGGGCTAAACATGATTATGTACCTGTAAAATTCTAGTATAGGTCCTTGCATAAATGCGTACCATCCTTTGGAGAGTATTATTGGTTGGACGAGAGAAGATTATTGAAACTAGTACGGAGACAAGAAAGATCAAGGTAGATAAATAGACTGCCAGAGATTAAAAGTGTTTGGAGGGGAATCGCGAATTAGGCTGAGTTTTTTAAGTCATGAGAAGTGTAAAAATGGCTTGGGAAAGAGGGTAAATGAAGTAGGCGTCTCTTGGTTGCCATTTGTATGAATGGAAATTCCCTTAAAAGATCACAGTGAGAATCAATGTTATCAGTGTGGAGGAATGATATGATGTTTGTTAATCTATGAGTAGTGCGGCACCTTTGTAGTCCACGCTGAATTTTTTGGAACAATATTAAAGTTGCAGGTTTTTGCGAGAGGTTACAAACTTCTGTATAGCGGTTATTAACCAGTCGCTAGCTAAGTACTTAATGGCCAAAGTTTCTTGACACTACGAGTGTGTTGTCAAATTTTGGGCATCAAGAAATGCTACTCACCTTATATCGCAACCATTATTCGCCGATAACTAAATAGACAAGTTGTAGCTGAAACATCACCAAAAATGATGGATAACTTTTTCCCAGTAACACCGGTTGCAGCAAAAGTTTGTGCTTCATTTTTGATGATATCTTCATGCATGAATCTAAGTTTTAACTCGTATACTTCCTTGATTCATTTTTACAAAGAGCGCGCAGAGTGAAAACTGCTAAAAATACTTTCAAAAAAGGACTAAAAAGTTTACACAAGTAATTGATCTTCTAGAAGTTGCTTGTCTAACCTTTGCAAAAATAAAAATAAAAAATATCTAATATGCATGCATGAATGAAGGATCTGTACGTGAAACAGAACCTAACGAAGAACATATTTACACAAAACAAAGGTTTTATTTAACTATATACCTTGCATCACCATGACCAAGACCAACACATTACCATGTTATCCATACTATAGCTATATATAGCTATTACCACGTTGCAACACTTCTTCTCAAGATCTGAACACAGACCTGAAACAAATAATTAATTATTAGGCCTTTCCACCGTTCTTGTCGTCGCCCCCCTTGGAGGTGCCACCATTATTGAAGTTGTTGAAGTCCTGCATGGGAATGTGATGGTGGTTGACGCTGCTTGTGCTCGTCTCCTGCTCCTCAAGTAGTTGCCTCCTCTCGTGGTTATGCATCTGAACACCTTTGTTCATTGTCAAGCAAGGGCTCACCATCATCAGGACGAAAGCAAGGACTAGAAGCCTCATTCTTTATCCAGCTTTAGCTAAACACCTTCATCAAAAAACCAAATAAAAAACAACGAAACGAGATGTTCCAGCTGCTGATATATAACATAATGGAAATTACTAAGGACATCAACGTTGTTTGTGAAAAGCATATTCGAGCATTTGTGATGGTGACATTTTTATAAAACCAAGTGTACATAACAATGAACCGCAATACGTCATGTCCTTTGGTAAAACGGTATAACCAAGGTTGAGATTCTATACGGAGCAGAGACCATGATTCATGACTTACCCAAACGGAGAGTCTACTGCTAGAGGGTGTTGGTATGTTGATCCCTGGGGGAGAAGGATAGGTTTTGAGTTGGTTATATAGAGAAGCATGCTAGGGTTATGAGAATGAGATTTTCTTGAATAAAAATTGGATGATGGGTTGTCCACCAAATGAGGCAAGATTAAGTGGGACGACCAATTACACCATTAAACATATTTTAACCAATTAAAATGATGGAGTTTAGGGAAATTTCTTGTCCCCATATGAGCTATAACTAGAGTGATTCCACCAAATAAGTGATTAAGCTAAACACAGGGTCAAGTCAGCCCAGTGGAGAGTCTGTTACATTGCCTTCTGATGTCAAAGCCCAGTATAGAGGTAATTTATGTCTCAAGTTACCCTGTTAACTTTTGTTATGAAGTGGTATTAATGCCAGGTGAGACGTTTGGGACTCCCTTCTAAGTGATGATTACGAATGCAAGTTTTGTTCTTTTATTTGTGCTGTGGCTAGCATTTTGTCCTTGGGCAAGCTGCTCTGGTGATAATCCACAATCCAACCGTCATTTTCGGCCGTGAGAGACAACAAGCACCAATACTTCACAGGAGCTAGACCTGGCAAAAATCTATCCGGACCCGTTACTCAAACCGTACCCGGGCCAAAATACCGGGTACGGGTACATGTTTTGAATACCCGCCGAAAATAGACCCGTACCCGAACCGACCCGTAATTTTCGGGTCGGTCCGGGTCGGATACGGTTTACCCGACCTACCCGAATTGTTCACTATATATAAGTGCTAGAATGCTAGGGTTTCATTCCTTTCTCTCATCTTCCTCATCGGCGCCGCTCCTCTTTCTCTCTCTCACGAGTCACGACTTCGCTCTCTCTCTCTCTCTCTCTCTCACGACGTCCCTCTCCACTTCCCTCCTTCTCTGAACTCTCTTGTCTCACCCACCACGCCACCATAATCAGATCTTTCTCTCGCTCTCGCCCAACATCGATCCATCGACGACCGCATCTCTCTCAGCCTCGCTCTCTATCTCTCGCTCTCACCCACCGTCCGCCAGAGTCAGATCCACCGACGACCGCCTTTCTCTGCATCTTGACGGCACCAATCATCCATCTCTGACGGCCACAGCTCCGAAGGCCACTGTCTTCCGTGGAAAAGCTGAGGCCTTCAACTTTGATTTCATAGTCGATCTGACTATGAAATCAATCAGATCTTGTTTTATTTTTCTGTTAATTTTTGAATGATTTATGTAATGGTCATCAACCAGATCTTGATCTACTTGTATTATTTCTATTATGATTGATTTTTAGCTCATTTTTCTGGGAATGTTAAGATTGATGCTCTGATTGTGTTGGATTTGAGATTATTTATTGGATCTATAGCCGAAAAATATGTTTAATTATAGTAATAAAATTGAAATCAAGTAGAAATTAAACTGTGAAAATTGTAATAAAAGGAAGGGGGAAAATATTTCTAGAGAAATACCCAATGAATATATAGTGTTAATAATATAAGTAAAAATTCGTATACCCGCGGGTAATACCCTACCCGCAAGGGTAGGGTACGGGTGCCAAGAAATACTACCCGGGAAAAATCGGGTAATTTTTACCCGACCCGGATTTACCCGGATCCGACCGGATAATACCCGTACCCGTGCGGGTCGAACCGTTTGCCAGGTCTAACAGGAGCTAATCGAACGGTATGGTATCACCCAAGGTGAAGGCTAACCGTAAAACACGTAGCACCACCACACCACTATCAAAATTGCACACAAAGCTCTATATAAAAGACAATGAGATTTGCTATACCATTATACCTTGTGGCTTGCAAAACATGGTGATCGTAGTTGAATCATATTTCTCACTAAGAAAGTATTAGCAAGAAGATTACCGAAAGAGTTACATAAGAAAATGCCATTGAGAATTTCAGGAACTAAAACACCTACCAATCAACAAAGATATAGCCCCTCTCAGAGCACAGAGGATAGAAAGCAAGTGTGATGCTGCAGTAAACATGAATAGGAGATGTGAATACAACTGTAATGTGAGAACTAGGACAAGGCACTCACAAAGTGTTGAGTTCTCAATAAGGCATCCCCAACGAAGATGCAAACAAAGTTCGAGACCAGGATAAAGCACCCCCAACAAAGACTCTGACCACGAACTACCCCTCCCCAGCCCAAACTATGAAAAAGGAACACTAGCAGATGTAGACACACTTCAAATCAAACATTATAGAGCCCGTCTTAACACTGACAAAGGGATAAACTAGAGAGGTCAAACGGGCCGGGCCGCCCGCAGGCCTGCCCGATCTGGCCCTAAAATGGCTCGGGCTAGCACGGCCCTATAAGTGAACAGTAAAAGCCCTGGACCATATGGCTTAGGGCTAGAACTGATCTTTTGGCCAAAAAATCCGGCCCCGCCCCGCCCTTAAAAGGCCCATTTTTTAGGGCCTGCCAAGGTCTAGCCCAATTTTGGTCCGGCTCTTGCGCAGCCCCATGCGGTTTTTGAATTTCAGATTCCCCCAAAGGCTATATTTCCCCTCTTTTGCAAAATTCAACTTTTATCCCCCCAACAATTATATAACGACTAGTTTGGGGTGTATTTTCGTTTAACAAACATTTCTAACAATTCTTTCATGTTTTTTACACTTTTATCCTCCCAGCAACTATAAATGACTAGTTTTAAGGGGCATTTTGATATTTTGTGAACTTTGAAAAATCTATAAATTTATCCCATTTCTTTCATATTTTTCACACCAATTTTTTCAGTCTCTCTTATCTAAATTCTACAAGCTTTGCTACCATTGTTATTCATTACTAAGTACTAACCTCTTTAATTTTCAATTATAAGTTATAGTTAATTATTTACTACTCTTATTCTTTAGTTAGTCTTACTAAATTCTACAACCTTTCTACCATTGTTATTTGTTACTAAGTACCAACTCCCTCCAATAAATATAAGTATTATTTAATTATTTACTACTCTTGTTCCTTTGCATTTGGTTACTCTTACTAGTTTTATTTTTCATTCTTGTAAAAAACATTTAGCGTCAAATGTGTCTCAATGCTTTAAATCGCAAGCAAACGTGGAGTACCATCATAAGCACCACAACCTCGACAACCACAAGCACCACGACCACCGCCACCATAAGCACCAATCCAAGCACCACCACAGCCATTCAATTTTCAAGATTTGCCATGAATGTATAGGTACCCAAGCCAATTGGGAGTTCAACCAAAACATTCCAGATTTTTGGATAATTAAAGACGTAGCTCGGTTGGCGAAGCTACTACTCTGGGACAGAATTTTAACCCGATGAGCGGTCATCATGGTGAAGGACCGAGCAATCCTTCCGGTAGTTTGCCAGAACTCCAAAAGGAAAAAAAAGGAAGCCATGTGTTGGAATCATTTTGATGATATTATGATTGACGCCGTCCGAAGAGCTCAATGTAAGTACTGCTGTAGATTATATGCATGTAATAGTGGTAATGGACATCTCAGTAGCCAGTACCCTCTGTGTGCACCTAAACAAAGCCATGTTGAACCTAGCCAAACGCAATTATCTTTTGACGATAAGTTATTTGTTTATAATCAGCGAGACTAAAGAGACGGTCTTTCGAATTTATTATTCACGATGAACAAGCTTTTTATTTTGCCGATAATGTTAAGTAATCTAGATATATGAACACTTACGTGCAACCTTTGTAAAAAAAGTTCATAGAAACACAACTAGATCTGATGCACTTAGACAGTATAATGATGCTAAAGCACGCTTGATTAATTATTTTGATAATTTGATTGTAGAGTAAGTCTTTCTTTTGATGTTTGGCAATCTCTTTTTACTTTTGTTAGTTATGCTTGTGTGACGGCCCGTTAGATTGATTCTGATTGGACTATGAACAAAAGAATCATCGCTTTCAAACTCTTTCCTCGTCTGCATGATGCAGTTAACCTTGCTACTATTATAAATAATGCATGTACCACGTTTAAAATAAAGAGCAAGATTATGAATATCAGTTTTGATAATGCTTCTAACAATAAGGCTGTTGTTTCAGCCTTACAGGAAAGCCTTCAACCTGTACTTGCTGGTGAATTGTTTCATGTTTCACGTGTTTGTCATATAATTAATTTAATTGTTCAAGATGATTTAGCTGCTGTAGGAGGTATTCTTCTCAAAATGAGGGTATGTCAGCATTTATAAATAGTTTGGGTCCGAGAACACAACAATTTAAAACTTTGTGTGTTCAATATAATTTGCCTCTTAGGAGACCACTACAGTTGTCATCCGCAAATAGAACTCCACGTGTCATATGATTTTACATGTTTTGGTATACAAAGGAGTGTATACGCATTTCCTACTTACCACGTTCCCACAAGGCTTGCCAAATCATGTAGAATGGCATATGGTTGCACAACTATTCAAATTTTTAGAGGTATTTTACACGTCTACCAATTTATTATCTGGTACGTACTATCCCACCTCTCCTATCGCTGTAGTAGAAATTTTCAAAATGGCTACAATGTTAACGAAATGGAGATTTGTAAGACCTTTTCAGGAACAGAAAAATAGATGGATATTAACCTACTATGTTTGCTATAGCCACTTCTTTGGATCCTAGGTTTAAGCTGCATGGGGCGAAAGTCTCGATACTAGAGATATCAAGACTAATGTGCTACACGGATGAGGACACAACCAAACTTACAATTAAAGTGAGTACGATATTTAAGGATCTGTACAACCTTTATTAAAATTTCGCTGACGTGCGCGGGCGAGCTTCATGATCAAGCGATGAAATGTATTATGCGTCATATCTTAAGGGCCTTTAACATCTAATAGCAAGACAACTACCAGCAAAAGGTACTTCTAGTTCGGCAGGTTCGTTTGCTTTTTTATCTTTTAATGAGATTGGTTTGTATGCAAATACTAATCATTATTCTGCTTTATCAATGGAAGAACATATGAATTCTAATTTGTTAACTTTTTGGAAACAAAATGAAAAAAATTATAAAACTTTGTCCCAAATTGTCCAGGATGTACTACCGGTGCAAGTCTCCACGGTTCCTTCAGAGTTGCATTTTCTGCGGGAGGGTATTGGATGATAGGAGGAGTCGTCTTAACCTTGAGTCACTCGAGTTATGTGTAAGTTGGAAGGAATATCTTGATGCAAAATACTGCAAGCAAGATAAACCGATTGATAATAGGAAAAGCAGTGACTCGGATGACGAAACACTTTTAGATGATTAGGTAATTTTCTTTTCTTTTCCTTTTCTCAAGTTTTTAGTATAAATTATTTTCAAACAAATTAAGTGTGTCTAAAGTAAACAATACACTTGAGAAAAATATCTATTCGTATTTTTTTTGAAAAATGAATCCTATATATATATATATATATATATATATATATATGTAATTTCTCCTGTTTGTTTACAAGTAGCTTGTCCCAAGCCCGGATAAAAAGAGGAGAGCCTATCAAAAAAATTATTTTATGTGTTTTGCAACACAAAGCAGGAATTAAAAAAAATTTCAGGCCCTAAGCCCGACCCTAAAGTTGGGGCCTAAGACTTGGGCTTGGACAGTGCCTCGATATCCCAGCTTTGGGCCTAACTCGGTTCCCACGGCTCTAAGCTTGATTGGCCCGGACTTTTACTATGACCCGCTGGGCCCTGCCCAAGCCCCGTCCATTGACACCTCTAGGATAAACCAATCCCACAAATGACACTAACAAAGGAGATTTACTTTTAACACAGACAATCCTCCTCGAATATGATCAGAAAGACGTATATAAGAGGGTCTCAGTCACTAAACCAAACTCAATAAGGATCATGCTACCAAAAATATACCCATACTCTGAATGACATACATCACATATGGCAGAAGTCGGTATTGTAGAAGTCGGGTTAAATAAAATATAAATAATTATAAGGTAGCCAACATAAATGTATCTATGTATCATTTTATGCCATTTCAACTGGCCGAAGAGTTTATATGGCAGAGAGGTATGGTAACTAAATAATGATGAAATGATGTTCGGACATACGAAACCTGCATCTTCACCCCGCCACCACTAGTAGACCACCACACTGCCACCATCATCAGACCACTACATAGCCACCATCAGTTTCTCCCTTATGGGCCTCCACCGCCACCACCATCACCACCGGCTACACCACTCTCACTGGACATATTGCAAAGCCCATGGGTGATTAAAATGCAAGGAGATGGGATGGGTCGCTGGTGGTACAGTGTTTGATGATGAGTTTATGCCTCCGATCCGAAGTTCCAATTGTTATATTAAAGTCTTGGTAAGGAAATGACGTGAAGGTAGGCTTTATTCTCGCATCCACCAATCAATCTATATGATGCCGCCTTTAAAAGATCTCAAGATTTAGGGTAAAGTAATGGAAAAGACTAAAAAATAAGAAAGAGTGGTGGGGAGAGCCTCTCATCCCACTCAAGAAGCCATACCTCATGGTGGTGTTGTTGTAGACACAAATTTTGTGTCTAAAGTGCAAGACAAGAAAATATTCCACAAAATTAAATTTATCAAATTTAAATTAGAGGTTATACCACTCTGTAGTTTTTACACAAAACGAAAGTAAAATCCTCTTATTCGATCTCTATAAAGTCACGATCCGAGGGCTTAGAAGCTTGTTCTTGAACAACTGCTTTTGATTTCTTTCTTGAGGTTGATCCTTGTCTTGTAGAGTCACCAAGGTTGAAGGCGAATCTCTCTTTGATATTTAGGATCAAAGAGTGATTAATCTTCGAGAATGAAGAACAACACTAAACTAGTGCGTATTGTTCTTCAAATGAAGCATAATTCTCGAGATGTAGTATGCTTGTGATAGAGTTCTGGCAGAGTGTTGGCTTGTTTGCAGAAACTCAGTGTATCGGAAGTGCTCGATTAAAGAACAGCACAAACTTAGTGCGTATTGTTCTTTAAATGATTGCAGATACCCTGTGTGTCCTTCTTTCCTGTCCCAAGCTCTTTATTTATAGGCAAGGTAGTGAGCTTAATTTTGGAAAGCCCATGATTTGAGGTTTGACTTTGTAATTAAATATATTTTGCCTCCCGTTAGTTCAATTAGGATTTCTTGATTAAATGGATCGTTATTTCCATTTAATCTAGAAATTCTTTCCTTAAGTCAAAGTTGATTTCTTTGACTTTTATGATAGTAAGACCACACTTGGGCTAGGCCTGTTGACCAAATAATATTGATTGGATTGGTTCTTTCAATTCGAGTTTGGTCCAAGCCCATTATTTTGTTAGACTCCAGGTCAGCATTCGAGCTGTACTTTCTGCAACGTTGAATATTTCACCAGTCTACATATTATTATATGATTGACTGGTATAAAATTTTTTGTGTCTGCAGTTGTTTTTAGAGAGAGAGTGTTAGAGATAAGGAGTAGAAAACTAGGGGTGGCTTACAAAGAAAAAGGGTGCAACACGAAGACTTCCAAGGGGACCCATCCTAGTACTACTCTCACCCAAGCACGCTTAACAACTTCTGATCTCGAAGAAGCGGAAGCTGAATCAGTTGCAGACTAGAAAGAATACTTGAAAATCAGCAGCTGCACTCAGAGAATCTGGGAACCTGGCCAGCTCCACTGCAACTGCCGAAGTTTTGGGGCCGGTGCATGAGTGCTGATGTGATCACACCTTATCTCTTTAAAGTTGAAGGAACATTTCCTTTTTTCTTCTTATAAGTGTAAGTGTGGAAAGCGTCAGTGCGAATATTACATATTCATCATTATTGTAGGTCCTTATTGAATAAGTAGTAACTTCACTAAAGCTCTAGAAAAACTCTGCAACAGGCAAGGCTTAGGGTGCTGCAGCAATTTGAAAATCATAAACCAAAACCAGCATTAGTAGTAACAAGTTAAAAGAAGCAGAACTTGAATGTACATAATTCTCTTTAGTGTCTACATCAAAAGATGGAAGGATGCCAAGAAGAAGTACCCTCGTACTCGCTATAACTAGCTTATCACACTTACAGCGGGCATATGACAAAACGTAAAGAAACTTGAACCGTGTAACTGATGACTCAAAAAAGCAGTCTATAGAATTTCATCATGGAAAAAGGTTTAAATCGTGCTTACTGTTTGGTTTTCCATATGTTGAATATGGACCGTATTGTTATGGTGCTTTTAGTAACAAATGTTCATTGAAACTTTTTTTGCCATTGTACTTTTTCTAAATAAATCTTGTCTAGATGATGTTTCAGTTTTAATAGTACCTGTTGGAAAAATAGGCAGTAATGGATAAATAGAAAATATAGCCTGAGTCAAATGCTAGGCGCTTTGTCCTTAAGAAAGTATTTGCTCTTTACTTAGAATTGCAATAAATCTGCCTCCCAAAACAATCGAAAAACACTATTGATCATAACAATAGTGATCAATAGTCAGAAACTTGATAGAGGGAGCAAGAGTGAAAAACAGAGTGAAAACGAAGTGAAAAATGAACTGCCATAGCAAGAGTGAAAAATGAAGTGAGAAATGCACTGCCATCAGTCCCTATTTATAATACACTGATAGGACGAGTGCCTTGAACATTTGCAATCACTTGTTCTGGTTAATGACTCTGCAAATGTCGTTTAATAGGCATAATCTGACAGAGATACTATGAACATGCGCACGTGCAAAGTGCAAACTGCACTAAAAAGGGCCTTTACACCATCGCAGATGTCAGGGGCGAGGGAGCGCGTGTGTGCGGTGCACCGCATCATGCATGGCCATGCATACTTTGTATTTCTAGAACAATAAAGTATGTCAAATGGTTACTTAAATGCCCTTAACCTTTCTATTTTCCAAGTTACGTGGGAATCCACATTATATTGTATGCCCAACTTTGAGACATTATATCTATTTGAACAATTAATAAAATTGATTGATTCTTTTTGGACATTAAACCTTGTAGTGCAAGGTTTGAAAGTACAGGGTCCAATTATTGAAAAATTTCCAACAATACCAACACATGATGATAAAGTCACGAGTTGCGGTGGCGTCTACAACCCAGGAAATCTTCTACATATTTCGAGAGAAAGCCCGAGTTTTCTCAAAATGCTAGGTGATAGCGGTCATATCTATATCCACTATCAATTACTTTTACAAAATTTCAAACTTCCCCTACACACACACACATTTCAAATACTAACACTTCATGTACATAATAGAATTAGCTCGAACAACCTAGAATTGGATTAGATACTACTAGATTCGGTTGATAACATGTACTACACAATTTGTACATATCTTTGCTTATGTAAGGGCTCCCTTGTACCTTCGACAGATATAGCTCAATACACATCATTTTCTCTTGTACTCTCTCTCTCTTCTATATTCACAATGGGGAAGAGGTTTCATCCTATGACCTTTGCCTCTAGAAAACCCTAGAGGTTTCAAGCACCATATAGTACTTTCCCATCAATATCAGTCCTCACCTTATTGTTGAAAAAAAATGTTGGTTTTAAATTACAAAAGCCACAATCTATGACAGATCTGTATAGGTCTTCTACAAAAGCCCCTCCATGCATTGCCAAAATTTGGCTTACTTCCTTCTTGAAAATCATTAATGTAATTAAATGTCAACTATAATCACACAAACAAAATCCTTGTAGAAATACTAATAAACATGCCATAAAACACCACTAGCACTCCTCCCCGCAACTTAAAGGGATGCAGTGTTAGGTTAGCGATCTTTTTAATTTTTGCAGGTGGTTGCTTATTTCTCAGCTCGGCTCAACCTAGTTCGTGCACCTCGAGCGTTTTATTCGTAGGTTAACTCAAGGCCGGGCACAACTTTGTATCCGCTCACTCATGGCTCCAAACCATTGCAATTCAACCCAATTGGCCTAGTCCTATTGTCCTAATGCTATGATCGTTGCTTGCATTTCTTGACTGGTTCGTGAGCATTTACGATTCATTCCTTCACTCTTTTAGTGTTTTCCTTCCATTATTGCTATTGTTTTGGCCTAGTGTACATTAGGTTTTTCTATACTTTGTTGGTTTCAATAATTTTGAGAGCTATCTAATCTCCTTACGACTCAAGCTGCAAAGTTTTGCACTATTCAAGAGACTAATTTTCCTTGTTGGGCTTGTTGCTGCTAATATCTTGATAGGGAGCCATAACCAGAGATTTGACCTGCAAGACAGAACACAGAGTGACTGTCAGGGGACTCTGGCGTAGGAAATCTCTGATGCTTAAGTCAGAGCGCAACTAACAAAGTAGAACTTTGAGAAAGCAATACAACACATTGTATATGTGCATGTGGTTGTCTACACACACCTACGGGCAGTCCCCTTTATATAGTCATAGGTAGAAGACCCTTAGTAAGACTAAAAGTCTCGGCAGTTGGGACTTGGGCCTGAAGTGTTAGTATTGCGTTAGGATCCTTGAGGACCGTGTCACAATCCTTCTGAATTATATTAGTATCCTTTTAGAATCCTTGTTTCACCAATATGGTAACCAGCAAATTTGAGATTGACCATGTTGACCATGAGTCAACCCTGTCATGTGTCACTACCTAATTAAGAGTGTAATTTTAGCTATTTCATAATGCCCCTGCTTTTGTCAGTGGCTAAAGCGGGCAAAAGCACAATCAGCTATTGGGATAGCTAAAACCGTGACCCAAGCAAGCTGAAAAGATCTTCGAAAGCAACTTAGAGTGTCACGTTCAGAAGATGTTCGGACTTTCTCTGCTTTGGCGTGGTTTCTTCGAGCTTAGCTATTTTCTACTCATTCTACTCCTACCATCTGCCTGGGTATAGGCTTGGCCTCTTTATGCTTCGTCCGAGCACAAATGAGACTAATTTAACACTCTGCTCAGGCAGAGCGCTCGAGTAGACTCTTGGTTTCCTTGTGCTTATTTCAAGCACAAATGGAACGGTTTTGGCACTCTGCTTGGTAGAGTGCTCAGATAAGGATCTGCTTGTGCAAGCCCTTGGTTCCCTTGTTCTTTGTCCGAGCACAAGGGGAACAATTTTGGCATTCTGCTTGGGTAGATTGCTTGAATAAGGATCTGCTCGGATAGACCTTTGGTTCCCTTGTGCTTTGTCCCAGCACAAGGGGAATGCTATTGTCACTCTGCTTGGGCCGAGCAGAGTACTCAAACAAGGATCTGCTCAGGCAGACCTTTGGTTCCCTTGTGCTTTACCCGAGCACAAGAGGAATGGTTTTGCCACTCTGTTAAGGTAGAGTGCTCGGACAAAGATTTGCTTCGACAGACCTTTGGTTTTGGCACTCTGCTGGGGTAAATTGCTCAGACAAGGAGCTGCTAAGGCAGACCTTTAGTTCCCTTGTGCTTCGTCCGAGCACAAGGGAAACTGTTTTGGCACTCTACTAGTGCAAAGCGCTCAAACAAGGATCTGCTCGCGCAAATCACTGGTTCCCTTATGCTTCGTCCAAGCACAAGAGGAATAATTTTGGAACTCTATTCGGGCAGAGTGCTTGGACAACGATCTGCTCGGGCAGACCCTTGGTTCCCATGTGCTTCATCCAAGTACAAGAGGAACGGTTTTGGCACCCTACTCAGGCAGAGTGCATAGACAAGGATCTGCTCGGGCAGACCCTTGGTTCCCTTGTGCTTTGTCTGTATAAGGGGAAAAGTTTTGACACTCTACGGGCAGAGTGCTCGGACAGCCATCTGCTCGGGCAGATGCCTTGGCCCTTTGGGGCTTTCATGCTTTACACGTGTCATTTAGTCCCACTATAATAACTTATCTTGGTGAGAAATTTAAAATTTCATGCTCCGAGATTTGGACATGTAAGGGAAGACGAATCATCACACTTTTCAAGAAGGGGTACTGGGAAATTCTCTATAGAAGAGCAAGTCCCTTTCATTTTTCCTTCATTCAAAAACTCATTAAGTGTTTCACTCTGCATCAAGTAGTTATCTCTCGATTCTCTTTAAGTTCAGCATTTTGTTTTAGTAACTTCAAGTTTTGTGGGTAAGATAATGTCTGAGTCCTCTCATAAATTAAGCTCTAATGAAGAGCCTACACAAAGTAGCTCATCTTCATCCATTGAGCAAGCTCTGACGTCTCAAAGCTAGGCTGGTCCTTCAAACCACAATCTTCTCAACCTTTACCCTATTGAGATGAGTTATGAGAGGCTAAAGATAGGGTAAAGGATAAATAGAACCCTCAACCTTGGTTTACTGCCAATGAAAAGTGGAACAAGATGATTAAGGAAGAGCTAGAAGTGCTTCTCAAAGAGTACCCTTGACCAAGGGAATGGATTGCTCATCCCAGATTTGCAAGAGCTTGCAAACTACGGGACTGATTGAGAGACTTGCATCTATAAAGGGAAATTGAGGTCAATCATAAACTTTTGTTGCACCAGTTTGCCCTCGTTGTGTTTGACCATTACAGGATGGTGCCTAGTCAGTTTCTACCTAATGGCTGGAGGAAGTTGGTAAGCCTTATCTACACGAGACTTCAGGTTACAAGGCAGGTTCCGTGGACTTCATGAAAGTCTTTTTTTCGCTGTTTGTCTAAGGTATGGCAAGCAACCTTGGCTACTATTCCATCCATAGTAGACAACAACTTCTTAATGTTGGCCCCAAGTTTAGCAAGTGTTAGCATTTTAGGTGCTTCTTCGTCAGTCCCCAAGGTAAGCAACTCTTGGGATTCGAAAAGAAGTGCAAGGAGCTTGAGAACAAAGACAAACCTACTCCCGATGCTTTAATAATGCACATTCTTGACCATATCAAGTTGAGAGGTGGTATTTCCATTGATGAGCCTCTCATAGAAGAAGAGTGCCTGTACCGGGGAGTCTTTCAGTTGGCCCTTCATCCCACATTGTGACTAACACATCTTCTACTAGGGATGACCCTTGAGGTAGATGTCACGTGTATCTTTCTATATCTTATGAACTCCACTGGTATTTCAACTTATCTTCTAACACCTTAATTCTTTTTATGCAGAGATGGCCAGTGGTAGTGGAAAAGCACTCAAGTCTGGCTTCCTAGGCGCTCTTCAAAAGAGGAAGGAGAAAAGGAAGGAGAAGCTAATTCTGTTGAGTTGCCCCATACTCCCAAGAGGACTAAAGCCAGTCTTCTTGAACCCCTCCCTAAGTCATTGAGGGGCTTCTGTTGATGAAGATCCTATCTTCTGTCCCAGGTGGGCTATCAGGCAGGGCGACATAGGGATGCTGAACAACCATGTTTGGGAGGATCATGTCTCACATGGCATCCTTCCCAAGGAGTCTTTCGAGTGCTCATTTGCCTAATCTGCATATGGGGCAAGTGCTCTATTACCTTCTCTTACTCTTTAACTTAGATGCTCTTTTGCTTATAGTTGGTCATCATGTTTGTTTTCCAGATATACTCCTATGGTGCACACATGTTGTCTTGTTTTGAGATGGCTAGGCATTTAGCCACCCTGTAGGGGCAAGAAAAGAGAGATGTCATTGTCAAAGCTAAGGACACCACCAAGCTCGTGCAAGACTTGACAAAGAAAGAGACATATCTTGTACCCAAAGTTTGTAGCCTTGAGAAGAGACTAGAAAGGGCAAAGAAAAAAGTGGCTGAGGCTAGAGAAAAGGGCATCCATGATTATCTTGATGGGAATACTGGCGATGAATGGTTGAAGAAGCGCAACGAGGACGGCTTGGAGATATACGAGATGGGCTTCCAAAAGGCCAAAGACACGATTGCCAGTGGTTTTTCGATATTCCCTTGGACGACTTTGTTGTGCCCCCATTTGGATCACCCTCTAAAGAGACAGTAATGCCTTGCGAAGCAGGTGATATAATACCCTGAACCTCGATATATTTTTAACGGGTTAATTTAAAATTGTTTAGTAACAATATTTTTTTACTTAGTATCGATATTTTATTTAGCAACTTATAATGACGATTAATGAAGCGGGGTTATGTAACACCCATTAAAATTTTCTAGTACGTTAAGTTATCGTAAATAGTTTTTTGGTTTTTTTTCATAATATTCATTTTTTTTTGGATAAACTCAAAAATTAATCTAAAGTTTAAGGGGGTTTTTGTAATCTTCCTTCTAGGGTTCACACACACACACACACATTCATAAACATTTTGGGAGCAACCGTCCTCAAAACTTTTTTTTCTTTTCTTTTTTCTGATATACGGTAGAAAGAGAATAAGAGAGAAAGAAAAAGAGAAAGAGAAAGAGAGAGGGTGAAGAAAAAAAATCAAATTTGGACGAGTTGTGAGGAGGTGTATGGGTAAGTCTTCAAGCCCTTTTTCTCTAATTTAATCAAGGTTTATGGAGCTGTAAAGGGTCTCCATGGATCTATGCTCATATGCACAGTGTATGTTTAAGGGATGAGACAAAGGGGGCTACGTAGTGGGTAGATATTTTGTGTGCTTGTGTGAGTGTATGTGTGCATATAGAAAAGAAATGTGTGTGTATCATAAGTGTATATATGTGTAGCCGTGTGCAGCAGTGGGGAGGAATTTCAAGCGCATGTTTGTTGGAGAGAGGGTACATGTGTGAGTGAATAAGGCTGTTGTGGTGTGGTATGCATGTATGTGTGGGTGATGGGTTTGCATCGATGTTAGTGTGTGTGAATTGGTGTGTGTGCATGAGTGACTGCCTTATTTAGAATGTGAATCTGTGTGTATAAATATGGAGTGTGTGCAATGAAGATGTGGTATGTACTGTGTGCGTGATGTGTGTGAAGAGGTGTTTGTAGAGTGTGTACAATGCGTGTATATGTGTGTCTTGTGCGTGAAGGTGTGCGTGTTTTATGTGTGTGAGTGCTGTATGGATGTGTGTGTATACAAGTGTGTGTGTGTGTGTGAGAGAGGGAGGGAGGGAGAGTCACTCTGTGTGTATACGTGTGTGTGTGTGTGTATAGCTGTATGTAATATGTGTGCAAGTGTATGTCATATGTGTGTGAAGTGTGTGCTGGGTAGTGTAATGTGTGCATGTGTGTATGTATATGAAAAATGATTGCGTGAGGGAGAATGAGGGAAACTGTGAACTGGGTGTGTTGTGTTTCTGGACAGTGGGCAGAAAGTAAACAAGAAGAAAAAGTGGGTTTTTGTGGGGTTGAGGAGCCGGTGGTATCTTGTTCTTGCACATGTTTACTATGGGTTTGCGTTAGGTATGACGTGAGCATTGGATAGTGCGCAGTGATTGCTAGCATGTCAAATTTTGCAGTAAGGTACCTTACGCTATATTAGAATTTCTGGTAAAATTTTACAATTTTATGAAATCGTGTGTATTTTTATTATTTTCTATAAGTTTAGATTTGTAGAACTTGTTTGGAGTCTTTAAAATTCGTGATGAATTCTAGAAAAATTACAGTAAACTTTTTATGGTATAAATAAGTCCCAGAATAATTGATGATTTTTAGAGTTTGTTTGGTATCATTATTGTATCGCATTGGATTTAGCAAAACGAATAATTTGAAGATTAATTTTAATGCCTTATATGTGTGTGTGTGTGAGAGAGAGAGAGAGAGAGAGAGAGAGAGATGTTACAAAAATTATGGAATTTTATTTTCAGCTAGAAACAATGATTGCTATTTATGGACTTTTATTGCATTTAAAGAAATTATTTTAAACTAAAAAATATTCAAAAATTTATATTTTTATTTTAGGGCTAATTACACCAATGTCCCTGATGTTAGGGGGTAATTACATTCAAGGACACTAAGTTTCAAAATGTAACATACGTAACCAAAAACGTTAAAAATGTAACATTTATATCCATCCGTTAGGGTTCTGTCCAAAAAGTATAATTTTTATCATTACGTATTTTAAAAATGGCAATACTGCCCTTGTATAGTATATCCAACCCTGATTTGAAAATTAGGGTTTCAATATCTAACCCTAATTCAAAACCCTAATTTTCAAATTAGGTTTCTCTTTCCAAACTTTTCTCCAGATCTGCCGCCCACTCCCTCAACCCATGTCGTCGGTAACCCAAGCCCCACCTCGTTGCTGCCACAACAGTTCTCCCACCCTCGCCGTCACAGCTGTGTTGTGAGCTTGAAGACAACGATGGAAGTTGCCAGCCGCGCCATCAGAGTCCAATCCATAGCCCAAAGCGGCGCAGCACCTCAAGTCCCACCCGAATACATCCAACCCCCAGAGACCCGGTCTAATAACCCGACAGCCCGCCCCGCCAACAACAACCCTATCCCGTTATTGGACCTGAGCAGTGCCGTGTGCGACGCCGTTTTCCTCCGCATTGAAATCGGCACGACCCGTAGGGAGGGGTACAACAGCTTGTCTAGGATCTACGACGGAGAGGATATGATGGATTTCAGTCAAATTGGTGGCTTCGGCGTGGTGGTGGTGAAGAAGAGTGAGGGTTTTGAACCCTAATTTGAAGTAGTGGCATTGGAAACCCCAATTTGAAGTAATGGTATTTGAAACCCAGAAACCTTAATTTGAAGTAATGGCATTGAAAAAAAATAAGGTTCCAACTTAGGGGTAATTATGTCTTTTCATTAAAACCGTTAGGGTTTTTAAAATTCCGTTTAGTCAATGGACATAAGTGTGATTATTGCAAGCTATTGTTCTCGCGTGTAATTACCCCCTAACCTCAGGGACATAAGTGTAATTAGCCCTTTATTTTATATATTGTTATGAGTCATAAAAATATTTTATGCGAATTAATATCATTTTTGGGTTATTGTTGAGCCTTGAGGAGTGTGTCGAGTTTTAGGTTAGGTTGGCTGGTGGCCAACTTTAGGTTGCGTCGTTTCGGGTTGAGGAGTGAATACGTTATGGATAATTGGTATTAGGTTTATAGTACAGTATCATAAATTGTGTTTGAATGAACAATTTGTTGAATTGAGGTTGATTTACAGGGATCCGGATTGAGGTTGTTTAACTTAGCATAACTTCGGATCGAGGTATAAGGAATTTCATCTGAACCCTATTCCATCGCTCTGATATCAAATGTTTTATTATAACAGTTTTATGAACTTCATTGAACTTCAATTTTATGATTGATATAAAAATATTTTGGAATAACCCATGGAACCCTAACTTGGATTTTAAAGCGGTCATTTGAAATTCTTTATAAATTCTCATACCTTTTATTGATTTAATCATCATAAATATTTTGAATTGTGATTATTTCTTCTGAATATTGACATGAGTTAGTAAATCCAAGGAGTTTTAAGGATGGTGTGTATTCTTAGCGTTATAAGGATGGTCTATTTGGTTTGGGTTGAAACTAGTACCTAAATGAACTAGTTAGTGTACATATGCATATGCAGAGTGTATTTGAGCAATGCCGGGGTGACTTTGTTAATTTGTACTGCTCATGCTCAATGTCTTATGTTCTATTTTATTGTATATTGAAATATTTTTAAAATGTTTATTAATTTTGAGAGTTAAGTTGATACTCTTCTATATGTCTATATCCAAATGCTGTGGTTTTATTTAAAAATTATTTTAAAATTATCATTTGACTGTATATGAAAAGTCGTACGAATCGCTCTGTTTCTTTTTTTTTTAATCGCCTTGATTAATCTTACTGGGCTCTCAAAAGCTCACTCTCGTTTGACTTCATTTTCACAGGTGATAACCAGTATTACATTACCTGAGTAAGGTTTAGAGCAGAGTGAAAGAATTAAAATTTAAGTTTAGTATTGACCACTAGAACCCTGCATAAGTTTTATTGTTGTTTAAAATTTTTCAGACTTAGAAGATTTGATGTTCTATTTAAGACAATATACTAAGAGTATGGTTTGGTTGGTGGTTTAGTTGCTCTGATGATGGTTGTCCATTTTAGTTGCTATTGTCTTGGTGTAAATGATCAAGTGAGTGCCTAACGTTCTGGATTTTCGGAGCGTTATAGCTGGTATTAGAGCATAGGTATCTGATTCTGTAAGCTTTAGAAGCAAGTGAGGGAAAGCTTAAGTTTCGACAAGAGAGTTATAGAAAACTTTAGTAACTTAGTTCAACCTTATGGCTAGATATCAAAGTGCGCTGCGAAAGCATAGTAGTTACATTGTTTAATTTGAGGCATTGATGTACAAGTACTTATAGGAATTGGCTAAATATTCGAGGACAACAATCTCAGGTACGTTAAATTTCAAGGACAAAATTTTATTAGTGGGAGAGTGTAATACCATGAACTCCGATAAATTTTTAACAGGTTAAATTAAAATTGTTTAGCAACGATATTTTTTTTAGCAAATTATAGTGATGATTAGTGAAGCGGGGTTATGTAACCCCCATTAAGTTTTTCTAGTATGTTAAGTTATCATAAATAGTTATTTCGGGCCTTTTCATAATATTAAAAAAGTTGGGTAAATTAAAAAATTAACCTAAAGATTAGGGAGGTTTTGGTAATTTTTCTTTTAGGGTGGTGTGTGTGTCTATACACACACACATATACATTCTGAAAGCAGCTGTCCCCCAAACTATTTTCTCTTCTTTGTAAGATATACAGAAGAGAGAGAGAGAGAGAGAGAGAGAGAGAGAGAGAGAGGGTGAAGACAAAATCAAGTTACGAGGAGGTTTTTTGGTAAGTCTTCAAGCCTTTTTCTCTAATTTAATCAAGGGTATATGGAGTTGTAAGGGGTGACCATGGATCTGTGTTTGTACGCACTGTGTGTATGTTTAAAGGATGAGACAAACGGGCTATGCTGTGGGCAAAAATTTTGTATGCTTGTGTAAGTTTATGTGCGTGTATTGAAAAGAAATGTGTGTATCATGAGCGAATATATGTGTAGATGTGTGCAGCAGTGTGGAGGAATTTTAGGCATGTTTTGTCGGAGAGAGGGTACGGGTGTGAGTGGTATGTGCTGCTGTTATGGTGTGGTGCGCAGGAGTGTATAGGTGATGGGTATGCATTGATGTTAGTGTATGTGCATGAATGACTGCCTCGTTTAAAGTGTGAATCTGTGTGTGTAGATATGGAGTGGGCGCAGTAAAGATGTGGTGTGCACTGTGTGGGTAATGTGTGTGAAGAGGTATGTGTAGAGTCTGTACAGTACGTGTATGTGTGTGTCTTGTCGTGAAGGTGTGTGTGTTTTATGTGTTTAAGTACTGTGTGGATGTGTTTGTATAAAAGTGTGTGTGGGGACTGCCATGAAGGTAGTAACAGTGTGTGTGTGTGTGTTTATGTTTATATGTGTGTTTGTGCGTATGTGTGTATGTAATATGTGTGCAAGTGTGTGTGTATGAAGTGTGTGCTGGGTAGTGTAGTGTGCATGTGTGTGTATATGAAAGATGAGTGTGTGAGGGGAATAGAGGAAAACCGTGAACTGGTTTTATTGTGATTCTGGGTAATGGGCAGAAAGTAAAGCAGAAAAAGAAGTGGGTTTTTGTGGGGTTGAGCAACTGTTGGTACCATGTGCTTGCACAGGTATACCACAGGTTCACGTTAGGTATGACGCGAGCATTGAATAGTGCTCAATAATCGTTAGCATGTGAAATTTTGCAGTAGGGTACTTTAGGCTATATTAGAATTTCTGGCAAAATTTAATAATTTTTGAAATCGCGTGTATTTTTAATATTTTCTGTAAGTTCAGATTTGTAAAATTTGTGATAAATTTTGGAAACATTACAGTCGATTTTTTATGGTATAAATAAGTTCTAGATTAAGTTTAATGACTTATGGGACTTTAATTTCAGTTAGAGACAATTATGGTTATTTGTGGTTTTTATTACATTTAAAGAAATTATTTTCAACTTAAAAATATTAAAAAATTTAGAATTTTATTTTATATGTTGTTCTAAGTCATAAAAATGTTTTATGAGAATAAATATCAGTTTTGGATTATTGTTGAGCCTCAAGGAATGTGATGAGTTTTGGGTTAGGTTGACCGTGTGAGAGACCCGCTTTGGGTTGCGTCATTTCTGGTTGAGGGGTGAGCATATTGTGGGTAGTTGATAATAGATTTATAGTACATTAGCATAGATTGTGTTCTAACAAATAATTTGCCCAATTTAGGTTGATTCAAAAGGATCTGGATTGAGGTTGCTTAGCTTAGCATAATTCTGGATCGAGGTAAGGAATTTCATCTGAATTTTTACGAACTTCATTGAACTTTAATTTTATGATTGATATAAAAATAGTTTGAAATTGCCCGTGAAACCCTAACTAGAACCTTAAAGCGATCGTTTGAAATTCCTTATTAATTCTCATATGTTTTATTGATTTGATCATCGTAAGACGTTTTGAGTTGTATTTATTTCTTCTGAATATTGACACAAGTTAGTAAATCTGAGGAGTTATAAGGATGATGTGTATTGTTGGCATCATAAGGATGGTCTGTTTGGTTTGGGTTGAAACTAGTATCTAAATGAACTAGTTAGTGTATATGCATATGTAGAATGTATCTGAGTACTGCTGAGTGGCTTTGTTAATTTGTACTTCTCATGCTCAATGTCTTATATTCTGTTTTATTGTATATTGAAATATTTTTGAAATGCTTCTTGATTTTGAGGGGTTGAGTTATTACTTTTTATGTCTAAATTCAAATACTGTGGTTTTATTTAAAAATCCTTTTAAAAATTATTATTTGAGTGTATATGGAAAATCATTGAATTCGCTCTGCTTCTTTGTTTTCAATCGCCATGATCGACCTTACTGGGCTCTCAAAAGCTCACTATTGTTTGACTTCCTTTCTGCAGATGATAACAAGCAATAGGTTGCCTGAGTATTGATTAGAGCTGAGTGAAAGAATTTAAATTTGAGTTTACTGTTGATCATTAGAATGCCTACGTGGGTTAATATTCTCATTTAATTTTTTTTTCACTTAGATTTCATGTTTCATTGGTGAGAGTCTACTGAGATTATGATTATTGGTGTAGCTGCTTTGATAATAGTGGTTCATTTGTTTGAGGATATTATTATCTTAGTCTAAATGATCTAGTGAGTGTTAACGCTTCGGATTTTTCGGGACGTTACAGGTGATTTCACTTCTCAGGTTGAAAAGGATGACCAGCCTGGCAATGCTCCCGAGTCGTAGAGCAGACATTATGTGTCCATGTACTCCTGACTCGTTTTGAATGTATTGACATTTAGAAGAAGTACTTTGGGTGCCCTTTGAGGGTTTTTAAGCATTTTATAATATTTGTCACCACTCTATTGGAGGGTGTTAGTTTACGTAGTTGTATGTTCATGAGCTTATGCTACCAACATCATACTTGCATTGTGTTTACTTTGTCACGAATTCTTATCGTAGTGCTAGCAAAGAAGCCTTGCACTCTCACTTGACCAAGTTTTGAAGTAGCAAAATGCGGCTGGGTGACGAAGTCCCACAAAGACTTTGTCGTTGGATAGTACTTGGGTACTATCTTAACACCTCTAGTGCTCTGCTTTAAAGGAGTGCACATGTTGGAGGGAGTTTCCCCCCGACCTTTTGGGAGCTGGAGTGAGTTGTGAACTACCGTGCTGGGGCAGCTCCAGTGAACTAGCCTAAATTTGGCAGTTACTTAAGTTCTTGAGAACTTAAAAACCTTAGAAGATATTCACATGGTCAGTCTGTGGAGCAAGAATGCACAATCATTGTAATATCTCAATCATGCTCAGAAAGAAAATCAAGGTCGTGTTGTTGATTGAAGCATTTGGCAATGAGTCGAGCTTGTAGCACTCCAAAGAACCATCAGCTCTGTGTTTGGTACAAAAAATCCATTTGTAACCACAAATTCATGCTGGAGTGATAAGGAACCAAAGACCATGTGCCATTGCGTAGGAGCGCATTGAATTCTCCAGTCATCACACGAGCCATTCGGGATACTTCTGGGCTTGAGGGTAACAAGTGGGTTATGGGTAAGGGTGAGGTTTCAACGAGAAAGGTGAATGTACCTTTGGGTTTAAAGGATTTATTCATGGTACGAAAAACCAAGGGGTGTTGTCGAGTAGATGGAGGTGATGATTTGGAGCATTTGATGTGTTCTGGAAGAAGGGGAGAGCGGTGGGTGGGCAGAAAAAGGTTGCGCCAGAGTAGAGATAGGGACAGCCGAGGTTGGTACAGGGAGAAGAGGGAGCGTGTGGGAGAGGAAATGGGGGTGGATAAGGATGAGAGTTAGGTGGGAATTGGATTTTGGTGGAGGAACTAGAAGGAGATAGAGAGGTTGGAGATATAGTAGGAGATGAGCGTAGGGGGGATATAGGTGGAGACAGGTTGGGGTTATGGCCCACAAATGACAGGAAGAAGATGTGGGGGAGGGTGGAGTACTAATGAGTGAAGGCCCAGAGAAGGGATCATCAATTCATCAAAGGCAACGTGACGAGCAATACAATTTTTTTGTTTGTTTTTAAATCAAGACAGTGATAGCCGAGTTTGTGATTGTTATAAGGTCGTAGAAATAGGTAATAGAGGTGTCCAGAGATTTTAAGAAATGTATAATTAGGAGAGGTGCTAGAAATGATTTAAAGAGGGATTTATGTTTAGAAACTTTGGAGGGCATGCGATTAATGAGAAATGCAGCAGTTTTAAAAAAAAAATCCCAATAATGCTGAGGGATAAGGCATGAGCCATAAAGGTAAGACCCGTTTCAACAATTTGGCTATGTCGGTGTTCAATAGCACCTTGTTGTTCATGAGTATGAGGGCAAGAGCGACGTCGAATAATGCAAAAGTTTGTGAAAAAGGCACTGAGTATTCCCTACCCAAACTAGTTTGGGTGGATTTGATTTTATAATCATGTTAACGTTCCACCATAACTTGGAAATGGTGAAAAATATAATATACATCACAGTTATGAGGTATAGGATAAAACTATAGATGTTTAGAGTAGTCATTAAGAGACCAAACAAACTGTGAAATCCATTGATAGTAGGAGTGGATGAGGGGCCATACATTATTGTGAATACCGAATAAGGTCAAAAGAACTATATGAATTTGTGATAGGTAACAAGTCCAAGATGCTTTGCCAACATGGCGGGATGAGCAAATAGTGTGAAGCTTGGAGGTGGTGTACGGCAATTTATTTGCAGAGAGAAAGCATTGAAGGACACGAGCATGAGGATGGCCAAGTTGTCGATGCCAGCCATCAGGAGTGGTGCAGTGGAAAGAGCAAAGGGGGCAGAGGAGGATGCACACAATAGACGAGCGGCGAAGAGTGAGTAGAGACAATTATTACTCGGATAGCGGAGGAGTATTTGTCTTGTGACCTGATCCTTTAAACGAAAAAATGAGGATGAAACTCAAAATTGACATTATTTTCTTAGGTGAACTGTTGAATAGACACGAGAGATTTAGATGAGGAAGGGATGTGAAGAACATTAGACAGCGAAAATAGGAAGTGGATGTATGATTATAGGAGCTACCAGTGTGAGTTATAGGAAGTCCCTGAATCATGAATGTAGGAGTTACCACTGTGAGTGATAGGAAAGCCCTTACCATTGCCAACATGAAGCTGATTAGGGCCATGATATGGTTCTATAGAATGAAAGGCGTTAAGTGTTGGTAAGGAGTGACGAGTTGCGCCCGTATCTAGGAACCATTGGAAGTCGTTAGGTATAGGGATGGTGTCACAGTCCGCACTGTAATAGGCGGTAGGAGCAAAAGTGTTGGTACGTGGATTGGAGGATTCTTATAATATAAGGTATTATGTGATGTGACATTGCAGAATTTATAGTAGTGCGGGTGATTCCCAAATTTACCAACATTGCCACCATCACGACCACTGTCTCGACGATCACCACCATTGCCTCCACGAATGTGATGGAATTTGTGACTAGTGCCAGTGGGACGAGAACTAGAACCTGAAGATGGATGATTGTTGCGGTGAGAGAGATTGACCGCACGTGTAGTAGAGAGTGTGTGTGTGTGTGTGAGAGAGAGAGAGAGAGAGAGAGAGAGAGAGAGAGAGAGAGAGAGAGGACGTCCCAGGGTGTAGATTGAGTTTGTCAAAATGATTGGCATTTAAGAAACTCATGAATAAGGAGGTGGAAATGGATTTTAGAGAAAGTGACCGGTTCGAAGCATGCACTGAGAGAAGTGACAAGGTCTTCGAACTCAGATTTTATATCGTGAAAAACATATATGTCGAAATCTTTGGGTGAGAGGGGACGATCCGCTACAGAAAGTTAATCCGAAATGTTCTTGGCCCGTTGAAGATATGTGGAAAGAGCATCGTCCTTTGATTGAGTTCATGAAGCGATTTATGGAGGCCTAAAATCCGTGTATTGGACGGAGAGGCAAGATCGGAAGCCACAACCTTCCAAATAACGTCATGGTTAGTGTTGCATTCAACCACAAGCGGTTTATTTAGAGAATTAGAGAACCACAAGCAGTTTATTTAGAGAATTAGAGAAACACAAGCGGTTTATTTAGAGAATGTTGATTTTTCAATAGTTAGAAATCCGGATTAGGAATAGATGAAGTTTGCTTACTTAGACAACAACTAGCCTTGAGAAGTAATCTGAGAAATGGGTGAAGGGATTGTGCCATCCACAAAACCGAAAATCTTGAGGCCTCGGAGAAAAGGGACTACTTGCATTTCTAGAATAGGTATTTTTTAGCAGTGAGTTTGAGAGAGAGATAGTGATGAGCATGAGATAGTGAAGAGGATTTGGAGATGTAGCAGTTTTGTGGAGGAAGAAGAGGCCATGATAGGAGAGTGTTGTTGGAGAAGGACTGTTGATACCAATTTAGACCAGATTGTTTTGGAGAAAAAACTCAAGCCCCCTCAACGGGTTGGGAGATATGTTATATACATGAAATGGTACATGGATAAGGGAGCTTCAAATATATAACAGATTATATGAACTAACTATAGCTAAAATTACCGAAAGTATTAAATAATGTACACATGGGATAACAATATAGGAGACACGTGCTAACAAAGATACACAAAATAAAATTGATAATCACACTTTATTCTAGTCACTTGCTATCCACTTTTGTCGCAGGAGATTTATGAAATGTCAATGGGTGACATCCTGCTAGAAATGAAGTAAAATTGTAAGTGACCACTACCAAGCGTTTAGTTCAATGGTCAACGCGTTCGTTCACAAAGTTCAATGCCCCGATTCAAGTCACGCCCGTAGATGCGGAATGAGGTTAATTATATTTCGTAAATAATATCCAAAATACAATAAGCGCTGACGGGTATGTGGAGTAGCTTATATGTGGTCCTTATAGAATGCGACTATCAAAGCCCAAAAGAGCTTTTCGGATCCAAGATAGTTTTATTTAGTTATTCTTCACTCACTTCTGTGACCATATTGTATTTCATTTATTAATTAGAACCATGCATCTGCCATGATATCAGGGTTCATTTTTGTCTTCCTAAAAGGAGAGAGAACAAAAAGAAAAAAACAGTACGTAGTGGAACTTTTCCCTTTTGGTTTTTGGTTTTCTAGAAACGCACAAGACGGTGGAATTTAGAACGATCAATTTCGTCATTGTTTTGAAAAATTGAAAATTTTGTCGTTAAGACTTCTAGTGAAAGTTGTGACTTCAAAAGCACCAGTAAAAGCTTATGAGAAGGAACTTTAAACTTCTATCCACGGATAACACCAATTAACCTACTTTTTTTTGTTGGTTAAATAGGCTTAGTCTAAGATTTTATTTACGAAAAGAATGGTAAAAACAGCCACGAGAAGACTGATTTTTACATTCAGTGTGTTGGCTACTGAAAAACATTTTTCTTATGACCAATAAATTATGGACACGTGAAACATATGAAATTGCATAGAAAAGGTACATAGGGAGACACACGTCCTTCAAGAAAGTGAGCATAACTGCTAGGTAATTAAGGATGCCCTAGTTGTTAAAGATAGCACTGCAGAGACAGGTAGTTTAGTAAAACCCCCATATTAACACTTAGGAAGTACTGATTAGCCCTAATTAGCACTTAGGAAGTACCGACACTTTATATGAGTCGAGTTATGGTGTCCGACACCTACCGAAACGTCACCGACACCTTCGGCCACGTGTCTGATACCTCTTTGCGGTGTTCTGGTCAATGTCAGTGTCGGACGCAGTGTCCGTGTCCGTGCTACCTAGATTAGCACTAATTAACACTGATTAGGCTAATCAGCCCTAATTAACACTGATTAGTGCTAATTAATTACCCCTAATTAGCACTAATCAACACTAATTAGGCTAATCAGCCCTAATTAGACCTAATTAACACTGATTTGCCCTAATTACCCCTAATTAGCACTAATCAACACTGATTAGTGCTAATGTATACTGATTAGCCCTGGTCAATACTGAATAGGCTAATTAGCCCTAGTTAATCCTGATTAACATTGATTAGCCCTAATTAGCACTATTAAACACTTATTAGAACTGATTAACACTTTTTTGCCCTAATTAACACTGATTAGCCCTAATCTATACTGATTAGGCTAATAAGCCCTAATTATTCCTACTTAACCCTGATTAACACTCACTTGTAAGTGACTACTCAATATATATATATATATATATATATATATTTCAAAATGAAGGTTAATTTGGAACTCGACTTGTATAGGTTCAACATGGAGTGAGAGGTATATATCGTGTCAGTGAATAGAAGTTGGATACAACGGAGGATTGCTCCAAGTGGGATTGGGGTATCGAAAGAGTTTTGACAGGGAGTTAATCGGTTTATTCTCTTTGCTTTGAATCTCGAGAGTTTGTGGATGACCGCACGATTAATTGTTCGTGCAATGATTGTCAGCTATTAAGTTGGAAACCCCCGACGATGTAACTTTTGATCTGTTCTGTAGAGGTCTAACTGGGATAACTATTTTAATGATGATAATCCTAATATGGAAGAAGAGCCCAACCCAAGTGCACAAAAGTTTTATGAATTGTTAAAAGACTCTAAGGAGCCAATATGGTATGAAAGTACAAAGCATACCAAGTAATCTGCTGTGACAAGGATGTTACACTTAAAGTCTAAACATGGTCTAAATAATAGAGGTTTTGATACTTTTCTGAATCTTAGTAAAGAAATGTTGCCAGATGATGAGAAGTTGCCTGACACGTACTATAATGCTAAGAAAATGATGATGAAACTTGGTCTGGGGTACCAGAAGATATATGCATGTAATAATGATTGTATCTTATTTTAGAAGGAGAATAATGACTTGAGTGAGTGTCTGGTTTGTGGCCACGCAAGGTATAAACCGACCGGTGGGAAGAAAAGAAAAATAGCAAGGAAGATATTGTGGTACTTTCCATTGACACCAAGGCTTTAAAAAGATATTGACTGTGTAAAGCAAAAAGATTTTTACCAATGTACTTTTACACATGTTGTGTTTATTATTTAAATTGAATTGATTATTGATTGATGGTGGTTGACTATTTAAATTGGGTTGTCCTTTATACTCGACCGTGCCACATGGTTAGCGTACTAACTTTTGTACTTAAGTTGTTTATTATAAGTGCGAACTATATTGTTATTAATTTACTTTTGTGCTTAAGTTGTTTATTATTCAAGAGAACTAATTAGACTTAATTAACTTTTGTACTTCCCACTTTTTGTAGATATGTCTATATTCAGTGCACCCTGAAGTTGTGGAGGTGGCCGTCGTGGGGCTGCTTCGGCATGGTCAGTCCCCTCCCTAGGATTGGTGACGGGACTACTGATGAGCAGCCGACATAGTCATCAGTAGCTTCAAACCATGGTGAGACAATATTAGTTTCGTGTCAAATTGAAAGATATTTGTTGCAATATATATATATATATATATATGTATATATATATATATATATATATATATATACGTATATGTGTGTGTGTATCTATATATATGGGAGCAATGGATCACGACCCATATATATAGATACAAACACACATATACGTATACATACATATATGTATGTATGTACATACATACATACATACATATATATATATATATATATATATATATATATATATATATATATATATATATATATATATATATATATGTATCCCTTTTCATCATTTGTAACGTCTAGTTCATCTGTACCGAGAGGTATCACACGCGGGATACCTCTTCCAGTCACCCCAAAGCAGAGGATTCCTTTTTCATCATTTGTGATCAGAAGCTATGGGGGGTCCTAAGAAGGACCGTATACTCGGCCACCATCGTCAGCCCGCACGTTCGTTGCTAGCTGGTAGAGCTCAGTTGTCAGGCGTGACCAGTTGTAACGGTCATCGGGCAGAAGGGACGGAGAAAGAGCGCTTCACCGCATGTTTGATGAGCGACTTTAGATGATGATCCATGGCGGTTTCCTTTTTCTCCGGCCCAGACTTCGGGTAATACGAATTTTCTTAAGTAGTTATGTATTTTGGTCATTCTATATGTGATCTTGATTTGTATATATTATGTTGAATCATTTGTATCGTTTTGTGCAGAACAATGATGATTCTGGTGTCGATGACTCCTAGGGCGGTGAGGACGTTGTTGGATCGAATGTTCCTTCATCGAGGAATGAAGAAGATGATGACGGGGTTGGTCATTCTGCCAGCTAATGATAGGGGTTGGGGTTATCTGTTGACTTGGATGTGTAGCTTAACTTTGAGTTTGTATATATACTTGACTCGTTTTTCTAATTTTGGTTCAATCTAAATTTTATTGATTTTAATGCATAAGTTTATATATAGTTTGATGAATGCGACACTTGTGTCTTATTGTGTAGAGTAGATAGCCTTTGGACAACTCATTTGAATGAATGCGAGACAGGGGGTTGAAACGGTTTTGAATGAATGTGTTGAAAGCTTTCAACGCATTCATTCAAAACTGTTTCAACTAAGGTTAAATCGATTTTTGGACCGATTTAACCTTGGATTGGTATTGGATTGAGATTACTTTTGGTTTTGCGACAGCTTCTTTGACCTGAATTTTATTTTTGCAAAATTCAGGTTTAGCGACCGCACATCGCGGTCGCTAAACAAAATAAATGCGGTCGCTAATTTAATATTTCAAAATAAAAATATATATAAAAATTAATTTGTGACCGTAAAATGTGGTCGCTAGACTAATCGCGGAAAAAAATAATGTTTAAATTAATAAAAATTTTAAAACTAATATTTAAATTTAAAAAATATTTAGCAACCGTTTCGCGCGGTCGCTAAATATAGTCAACGTGGTCACTAAATTTAGCGACCGATTAGTAATTGCGGTCGCTAAAGTTTAGCGACTTAGCCTATAGCGACCACTTCTTGCAGTCGCTAAAAACGTTTAGCGACCGCCCCTGCCCCTTTAGCGACTGCTCTCTGCGGTCGCTAAAGACCTGCTTTCTTGTAGTGGCAGTTGATAAGCGGCTTTAGCGGCTGCATGAAGAAAGACAACTGTCAGTACAAACGGGACAACCCATGACAACGGTTGACAAATCACCTTCAACAGAGGATAGCAACAAACAGTTACGGGCAATCGAAAAGCGGTTACAGATAAGTGGGTATGCAAGAAAGAAGAAGACAACAAGATAAGAGGTCGTCAAATTCACAAACAAACCCGACTTGAAGGAATCAAGTTCGGAATGCAACTAGTTTTCTTTTTCCTTTCTTTTTGTCTAGTTTCCGTATGATATGCCTTGTATCGATCGAGAATCCCGTAAATTGTCATACTTACATTCATTGTGTTGTGATAATATTGTTTGTGTTAGTGGGCACATCGTTTATAGATCTGTTTAGCATCTTGTCCTTAGTAACTTTTCATTTTTAGTGAAGTCCTCAAGCCTTAGAGGCAAAAAAAAAAAAAAATCCAACACTGTTAATCGATTGTACCGTGGGTATTCAAATCGATTGTGAATTTATCCAGCAGCACAAAGACAATGTAATACTATTATAAACCGCATTCTTGCCAAAGCTACGGAGAGCGACGAATTCAGGCAGAGAACCGAGGAATAAACCTCATGTGAGCTCCAACCTAGTTGGATGCACTTATATTGTTGTTCCAATATTTGCTGCTCGAGGATAACAATTTGTCGATAATTACGGGGTATACTTGGTTATAATTAAGGTTCTCTTAAACTCCAATGCTTCAACAAAAAGAAATAATTTTTTTTCTTTATACACTTACATTTTCGGATGATCTAACTTTATATCGGTTGCAACTCACCTGTACTATTTAAAATCTGAAGTGTAACCAAAGGACATGCTAAAATGTCATAATTTCAAGTGGCGAAAGTACGTTGCAACCACTAAGATATAGGGTCAGGTTATGGTCTCTTAATTAATTGCTTGGTGCCACAAAAAAAACATTGTCAGCAGGCCATTTTGTGCAGCTCAACTACCAACCAAACTAGCCCCGTTTTCAACCAAAGAACGTCACTGTGGACGTTAGCCAAATAGATGCTGCCGTATAGCTGGAGCAGTCAAGAAGAAGATCTCTTTTTTCCCAACCTTTTCTTGCTCCGTGGTCAATATTATTTGATAGTCAACTTCTTGATTTTTTTTTTGGTTGCCAAGCAAAAGTAGCATACGCTTTTTGTGTTCTCCATGGCCGGCCAGAGAATATCAGACGTGGAATCTGGAGAGCACATAGGATGGAATCAATTTTTGGCAAAGTAAAATTCAAGTCTAGGGGGTTTCACCAGTTTGACTTCACGTAATTGAAATAAGGCGGCTATAAGCATGTAAGTTACTCATTGGGAAAATAACATTAGTATTTCTTTAGCTGCTACCAGTTGATCACAAGTTTATTAGAAGGTTTACCATCCATCTGGTTGTCTACAGTAACAATTATATAGCTACATCGTCGGTAAAAAATATCAATCTGAGTAACAAAAATAGTCACTCTTAGTGTGTTACACGTTTAGCTTAATTGACTAGCCCATAGTTACTGTTGACGATGTGATAAAGGTTCTTAGCCCTGATAAAGGATCTGAACTTTAAACTTTTTCTCATTATGTTTTTGTTAATTCTTACAGTAGAAGGGTAATGTAAATAGGAGTTTTTGGATGTAGGTTTTAGGTTTTCATATGCTAAATAATTCGTCCTCAATGTAGTATATTATGTTCTTATATTGCTGATGAAAAGGAAAATAATCAAGGACAAAATTTGTTTGTAAGTTTCTGCATAGCTGATGCCACCTCTTCAAGTCGTATCTTCTAGAGATTTCTTCGATCACTGTTGCGCGTAGTCGAGTCTCACGGTCTTCCTCTTGGCACCACCCATGATGAGCACGGCACCCGTGTGCCTTTGGAGTAGAGTTTTTTTTTTTTGTGGAGATTATATTTGTACACATTCTTGTTTCCATATTAAATTTCAAGTCATTTCAAGTTATATTTATTTAGAAAAAAGGCAGTATGACTCCTTAAATATAGATGAATTTACTACTGTCACTTAGGGTTTTGTTTCTATTGGTACTATGTGGGCGTCATAAAGCTTCGTGCCAGGTGCCTCCATAACCAAGAGTCCCTTACTTTTTTCTAACTTTCCTGTCTACCTACATTGCATACCGTGGTTGCAAATAAAGCTCTTGTAAATTGTAATTTGATTGAAGTAAGAAGAATATTTTGGACTGTACAGCCCTCGAGTTAAAATTTACTCTTTACGCACTGATTATTGTAAATTTGATGCATTGTTTCTTGTGAATTGTTATTATTGATTGGCGGACTCTTTTTCTAAGTGGCAAGACGAGTGCCACACACGGTTTGCTTGTGCCATCAAGAGAGCTGTGGCTACCCAAAGGACTGTGACTTTAGCCAAATTTGTGGGATAGTTTGTTGGTAAGCTACGACAAACTCAAAAGAGAGACATCGATGCGTTAGAAGCACAATTGCAGTTATGTTTGAGAACGACGTGCATGCACCTAGCATTCTTTGTCAGCTTTCTATTCTCCTAGAAGAGGTGGAGGAAAACTTGGAAGCTATTGAGAATACGCGGAATGCCGATGCCATGGACTGGGAGTCCAAATTCCACGAGCTTCGGTATCACCTGGAATTTCTTAGTCATGCTATATTCAACATGCCCACAAGAGGCATGGATCACCAATCGAGGCCCCAAGTGTAAGGACCGGAGACCTGAGGGAGCACATGATGCCAAAAATTTAGAAATTAAAACTTCCTTTTCGATGTTGAACAGTATTTTTGAGCCAACAAGGTGGACTCCGAAGAGACAAAGGTCTTGATGGTCATTATATACTTAGTTGGGGATGCCAAGCTATGGTGGCAAAAAAAAACATGTCGAGATCTAAGAGAGGTCCTGTGTAATAGATACGTAAGAGATACTCAAGAAAGAACTGAAATTCTTCCCTGAGAACACTAAACACAATGCAAGAAAAGCATTATTTTAGTGCAAATACACTGGGCCGATTAGGGAGTATTGTCGGGCCTTCTTAGCCTTGATGCTTGACATCACTGACATGTCCAAATCTCAACACATTCTTTTTCTGCCTCGAAGGGTTAAAACCGTTGGCTCATTGATGCTGAACAGACATTGAGTGAGCAACCTTAATGAAGCCATCGTCGCTGTCAAGTGTCTTTCAGATTTCAATTATGAGCCATAAAGACCTACTCAGAGAGGGAACCCAAACAAGACCAATGGTGACAAGAACCTAGAGCGACAAATACCAAACCAAGATTGGGCTAGAATAGATGGGCTTCAAATCTTCCTCCTATCAAAAAGTGGGGGTGGATTTAAAGCGAAGTTTAATGCTAGCAATAGGGGAGAAGTGAAGAAACCTCTCTTCAGGGTTATTTTTTGTACCAAGGGTCACATGTGATTGCCACCTGTTCGAAAAGGCAAATGATAAATGACTTCTTTGACAACAATGGGTATATGCAATGTGGGTAAAAGTCTCACCCTTAGCCGATGCAGCTACCAATAGATGACCAGCCAGCCAAACATGCAAGACTTCGAAGAGGTAGATGCCGTTGGGGCCTTTCTCCAATGGTGCAATGTTATGATGACCCAAGTTAGGAACCCGAAAGGGGCTTAGTTAAAATACCAGAAAATGTACACCGCCAAGGAAAAAAGGCAAAGTACAAGGAAAAGGCCTAATGTATATAGACACAAATGTAAACAGGAAGGTCATCAGGTCCACAGTGGATACTTGAGCTACACATAACTACATGTGTAGTACAGAAGTTGAACGATTGGGTTTGACTTTGGATAAAGGGTGTGAATGGGAAAAAGCTATTAACTCTGCTACATGATCAGTGGCTGGGATAGCTGGTCAGTATTAACATAGGTTGGCCCATACGAAGGAAGGACCAAATTTTCAGTAGTTGCCACGGACGACTAAAAGTTGATACTTGTGTTAGAGTTCTTACGTGAAACGAGACTACATTGATGCCTGCACCTCTTTAACTATGCTTGAGAATAGACCTTTTGTAATCTCGAAGGTGTGATGCCTGATGAGTTGCCAATAAAAGTACGGCTGAGATGGGCAATTGACCATAAGATAGAGCTCGTGCTAGGCACAAAATCGCCCGCCCTAGCACCTTACCGGTGTCACAAGCAGAGCTTGCAGAACATAGAAAACAACTGACAGTGTTGGTAGATGATGGTTTGATCACCATTGTCAAATCATCTACGATGCGCTAGTCCTCTTTAATATGAAAGAAGATAGTACTTTATGAATGTGTGTGGGCTACGAGCTCTGAACAAGGTGACCTTTTGAAGCGAGAATCCTATCCCACTAATCACGATTTCTTAGACCATGTGTACCTGAAGTCTAGGTACTGATAAGTTCGAATTGCTGAAGGTGATGAAGAAATAGATATGAGGCGTATGAGTTTTTGTCATGTCATCCGGTTTGACAAACGTCCCGGCCAATTTTTGCAGCTTGATGAATAGGATTTACGTGACTACGACGATGATTTTGTGGTCGTGTATCTTGATGATATTATGATATACAGTTTCAGCAAGTAGGAGAATTCTACTTAAGGTATGTGCTTACCAGATTAGGGGAATTCTACTTAAGTAGGAGAATTCTACTTAAGGTATGTGCTTACCAGATTGGGATGTACGATTGAACAAAGTCAGAATAGGATGGACTCAGGCAAAGTTCAAGGAATATAGGATTGGCAGCCGCCAACTGATGTCTTAGAATTGAGGTCTTTCCTAAGTTTGGCCAACTACTACAAGAAGTTTGTTCGAGACTATTCAAAGACGACCCATCCTTTAACCGAGCTACAAAGAATAACAGAGCTTGGAAATGGTCGACGGAATGTCAGGCTGCCTTAATTGTCATGAATGAGGATATGTCAGAAGATCATGTACTCGTTATGCCGTATGTATCAAAGTCTTTCAAGGTTCGTACGGATTCTTCTAACTTTGTCTCGAAGGGTCTAATGCAAGAATATCACCTCATTGCTTATGAGTGTAGGAAGCTCAATAATGTAGAAAGTCGTTGCACCACCCATGAGAAAGAGTTACTAGCGGTCATGCACTGACTTAGAGTTTGAAGACACTATCTACTTGGCTCTAATTTTGCAATGAGGACAGACAACACTATCGTGAGTCACTTTTTGAGCCAGTCCAAGTTCACCACAAAATAGGCCAGATGGCAGGAACTTAAATACAGTGTACGCTCAAACTACAGTGTTGGAGATGCCCTTAACAGGAGGGCCAAGCTCAATGAATTGGTTGTGGTGGCCATGAACACTATTGTTAGGGCTAACAATCGCGTTGCCATCAACATTGAGCAAAAGATCAACAGCACTTCTGCATCTTCTCCCTATTTTCTCGTTGCAGGTGAGCTCTAGCAAAGTGGATGGTGGTGAAAATTGATGAAATGGGTACCGGTGGCCATATGTTCTTCAAGTTTAGGGTAGTAGATTGGAAGTTACGGTGGCAACCACAGGCAGCGCATTATGGGGAGGTGGGTTCAGCGTGGGTAGGGGTGGGTGGTGGCATGACCTTGCCGCTGTCGTCTAGGCTTGCCCATGGTTCTTTCACCCCCGCCACAGGCGATGGTTGGTGGCCTTGGTGGTGCTCTTTAAGTGAGCTGTTGGTGATGTATATGGCTTGATAGGCTGGATTGGTGATGACAATAGAGGTGTTCGTGGTGATTCAATGGTGGCGTGATGGCAGCAGAGATCTCTTCTAGCAGCAATGGCAGCATAGATCTCTTTTAACAGCGACGGTGGCCGCATTTTGGGATGGGGGCAGAGAGAAAAGAGATGAAGAGGAAAGAGAAAAGATATTAGGGCTAGGTTTTTATGGTGAAATGGCAAAATCACCCTTAAAAATGTAGTTTTATGCCACTTGAAAAGGCATTTAGGTAATTTTGTTAATTTTAAATTATGTGAAGTTAAAAGGGTATATTGGTCTTTAAAATATAATTCTGGACTTCAAATTACTCCCGCTCAAAAATTTAGTTAAGTTGGAACGAAACCGTCTAATGTGCCCACCTTTCAAAAATAGAGGTTGGTTTAGTAGAAGTTTTTAAAGTGAGGGGTGCCATATCGTATAATGCTGAAAGTACAGGGGGGGCAAAGAGCATTTACCCAAAAAAAATGCATCAGAACAAGATTCCAAGTTTTTTAGCAATAAATGTGTAGAATGAACAAGAATATTGGTCCAAAAAATATACATTTCATTCGCTTCAAAAAATCATCGTTCGTTTGCGCGTGAAATGCTTAGGCACGTACCCTTATGTAAAAATAAATATTTTATATTGTGGGGCGGGTCCCGATGGGAACACGTGTGATAGACAATTCCCAAATAGTTAACAATCTAGCGTTTAGGAGATTGCGCTTAATATAACTGCTTTCAAACGGTCTATTAAGACTGGAGAATATCCTCAAAGTTCTTTTAGCATAATATTTGAGGACTTTTTCTATGCTATTTGTGTTACGGCAATTCCTACCGAATCTACACTATGTCTAATCAAACAAAAATTAATACCACAATAATAAAGGTAGTTTACTTTTATAGTGTTTGCAGTGAATAACTTTACAGAGATTATAACTCTATGAGTGTACAAGGCACTAATTCAAAGATGGGTTACATTTGGGGATTGTTTGAGTGAGTCAACAACTCGTTTGATGGTCCTAACCATTGACAAACCCTTTTATCTTAGGCAAACAAAGGTTATGCTAACGCAAACTAGGAGCTAGTTTGTGTTTGGAGCTGAAGAGTTTCAATTAAGACAACATTTATGGCTTTTACAACTGAGTTGTAACTATTTAGCCTTAGGACAATCTAATGCAGAGCTGTTACATGTCCAGCAGGAATACATGTTTACCCTTGTACTCATGTTAAGCCTCCTTGGTTGACCTGACTTTGTCACATGTTGGAGCTGGATATATAGGCCATCGTTTTACCTCCTTATCTAAATTTTCATCTAGCTCTTGCCACGTTGTTTACAACTCTTCTTGTGATGACATGTAGCACATTACAAACTTAGGTCCTGTGTGAGTGATGATGTATCTTTTCCTTACTCAGAACCCGCCATAAGTCGCTCAGTGATTGTTAGCCTTGATTTGATAGTTTAATTAGCAGTCGCCAACTTATCCAACTTGTCATAGGAGGAGTCGGTCTTAAAGAGGATTTGCCTTTAGGCCGATCTCAACTTCTTGGTAACATGACATGCTTGATGCCTTTCAGATGAATTAGGCTTGTGAAGCCGATACGTTGCAATTTTACATCATGCAAGTTCTACCAGTAAATTGATGCTTGAATTACGACAATGTATCAAAGGGAAATGATAAATGACACCCGACATGTATTTCATGCTTAAAGGTCGATATCATCGGGTATTAATTTTGACAATTGACCCTCCTCATCTAACGATAATTACAACCTGCACAAATTTAAACGTGAAATTCCAAAATTTCCCTAACTTTCACTAAAATGCCAAGTTTTCCTGTTAAAGGAGGGGGGGGGGACTAGAACCAGACCCCCCCTTTTTCACCCCCCCCCCCCCGCCGGCCGGCCAAGCAAGCCACTGCTAACCTCCCTCTCTCCCCAACTGAGCCAAAAATCCCTAACTTTCACTAAAATGCCAAGTTTTCTTGTTAAAGGAGAAGAAGGAGAAAAAAAAGAACTAGAACCAGCCCCCCTTCTTAACCCCCCCCCCCCCCGCACCCGCTCTGCCAAGCAAGCCATTGCTACCCTCCCTCTCCCGCCAATCGAGCCACTACCCCCTCACTTTGGCCACTCTCGCCGCCGTCATCATTGAGGAAGAAAAATATAAGGAATGAGAGATACGAGTGACAGTTGTGTCCTTTTAAAGGTCAAATTTAACCAAAATGGGCCAATTATCTTCAATTGCACTAAATTGTTAAATAAGAGGTCAAATTAAAATTAATACTCAAGGGAGTCGATCTCCAAATCCGAAATACATGGGTTGGGGGGGGGGGGGAGGTCATTTGTCATTTGTCCTTTGTCCATGTGTCAAACGTGACTAGAGAAAAAAATGGCCACTTGGAAAACTAAAGGGTTTATCTGTTCACTTGTTTAACACAAAAGTTTTCTGTAAAAGCAAATGTCTTTGGAATTTCAGACTTTTGGTCAGTTCGTCTCCAAAACAAGTACAAAATTCAATTGGCCAGCAAATAAACTTTGAAGTCTTGGTGGCATATCTATGATTACATGACTATGCAATAGACGACTTTTTTTTTATTTGGCACCCAACGTATTCTTTTGTTATTCTAAACCATCTTCGTCAAGTCAGGTCTGAGTCTTGACTTTTTATTAGACTCTCTATCTTTTAATTTACTATTCTTACATCGAAATTGGACTCTCCTTTTTGTTTCACATAGAAGTTAGACTCTTATTGAACATTAAATTCTCTCCCATGCACAAACCCCACTGTGGCAACCCAAACATAAAAAGAAAATTACTTTATTGCAACAAGAAGTAAAATTAAAAAAATTTATAATTCCTTATGGTATTATTCCTCATCTATATAAAACTTTTAAAACATTGTATAACTTTACTCTTTTATACGGGAAAGTCGAGATTCAACCAAATGCACATGATTAAAATTACAACTTTCAAACAGGTTCTATTTTCACAATTTTTACATAGTCCTACCATACAGTATTAATCATATTATCATGCAGCTGTGCCAATCAAAAAGGTTTTGAAGGCAGTCCACCTTATATATTGCGGTAAACGAATGTTGTTCCTATTATAATCATAGTAGGCACAATATTCACCTCTATTATGTCATTAAAAGCACACATATTCATGTAAAATGAAGTGATTTTATTGTTTATGCTTTATGCTACGCTTTTAAAATGACTATTTGTCGCTAAAACTTTAGTTAACTATGCACAAGGCTGTTGAGAAAATGGTAGGAGAGATCATCTATGTCTTCCGAGTTTCATTCTAGTTTTGAAGCTTTGATTGGAAGAAAATGCAAATTAGTGGATGTTCTTTCAGAGATTAACTATTAGATTTATTTTATAATCATCAATGGATTATCCATTTAAAAGTTAATCTTTTTCTTCTTAACCTAACAAAAATCAACATCTACTGTTCACAAATGTTTTTATGATTTTTTAAGACATTGATAACGGTGTGGCTAAAGTCACCATCCTTTACCAAATTCACAACTGTTAGTAACCAAAAAATGCATTAGTAACAACTTTGAATCCTCTAGCAATAAATGGTTAGCAAAACTAGGCTCTCTTTGAAAACGTTTACGTTTTCAGTTTTTTTTCTCTAGTTTACAAAATTGGAGAAAAAAACGCGTTTGACATACAATTTTTATTTTTTTCCCCCTCAGTTTTGAAAACCAATTTTTAAAATAGAACTTTGAAAACTTCCATTTTAGAGTTTTGAGTTTTGATTTTTTTCCGTCACCGCAACCACCACCTAAGAAAAACTCAAAATAAAAATTAGGTAATCAAACACTCAAAAGAAAAAAAAAATTCAAAATAGAAACTGGGTAATCAAACACCCATTTATTTTTGTAAAAAATAAAAAACTAAATTAGTTTTGATTTAATTTTTATAAAAATAGAAAATTAAAAGTGAAAGTGATTTTAAACGTTACCTAAAATGTAATTTTTTTTTTTATCCTTTGATAGAAAGGCAGAATAGTATTGATATTTTAAGAGTAAGACACCGTCATTACACTTTTGTCATGACATACCATGATTAGCAAAATGACTTCCAAAATGTATTGATTCAACCCCACCAGTGGGGTGGGGTTGAATCAATACATTTTGGAAGTCATTTTGTCGAAGAACTATGCAGTTTCATTCAAGAGCAGTAGAGCTTTTTGAATAAAAATTAAATCTCAATTCCTCCAAGTTTCAAAGTTCCAATTCTATCGAATCAAGTAATAGGGCTTCCAGAGTCATAACTCAATCTCAATTCTTCCAAGTTACATGCTCAAGTTCCAATTATGTCGAGTTTGGTTTTTTCTATCCTTTTTCAATAGGCTCGTTTTGCATCCATTAGTCATGGTGTACAGCACATGCTACCCCAGGCGCCACTTCAATTAGGCGACCCCCTGCATCTATTAATCATGTTGTACTGCAGTTGCTATTTTCTCATAAGTGAATTCCTTGCTGAGCTATGTGAGCCCTACAGAGAAGAGTATCAAATCCAATAAGCTGCAATCTATCTTAATCTGAGATAACTATAAAAACAAAATCTCATTCATAGAACTCTTTCGGATATTGACATAGGCTGAGTTGCTTAATGGCTTCTTAATGAGCTCTTGCCCACTTCTTCTACCAGTGGAAAGGTTAGCTCGATCGAACGATGAAGAAGGAGGTTATATACCTCGTGCGCTACTTCAATTAGGCGATCCCCTGTGCTATTAAATCCTGAATAACATGTTCACTTCTTTGTGCAACCACATTTTTGGCGCAATGTGAAAGCAATTTTTTTTCTTCTCGTGTCCAAACCTGATTTTCAGCAGGACTAAGGAAACGAATCATGACTTGCAAACATATATTTTTTTGGTAGGTATACGCAAACATAAATGAGGCCAATTTTGATTTGCATTCCTCTATCGTTCTCAAGGAAAAAGAGTCATTAATTTCCAAGCTACAGTAAAAATGAGCCTAAACCTTACGTAACGTAGTTAACCCCTCCCCCTCACCCCACCCCACCCCACCCCACCCCACCCCCAAGAGAAGAAACGAGAAAGAACCTGCTCATGAACTCCAAAAATTCAGGTGCCTACCAACAAAGAGAATGACACTTTCTTTTCGACCTAAGATGTCATCATTGACCTAATACATCAGGTGGACTCACCAAGATCTTCCCCGAGTCTTATTCCCAAAAGTACAGTTGTGATAAGTAGGGGTTGCATCAACTTCTTGATTTTGGGCAAATTCAAAGTTCAAACTTCCGCTAGCAAAACTTGAATTTCTACAGAGAAATCCCAACTAAAGTCTAAATCAACTACCATTAGTTTAGTATGTTCTGTCTTCATGACAACCCTATATATACACATAAGCAGCCAAAGCCCTCCTTCAGACTGCATATAACTAGAGAGAAATGAAGAAATTAATAGAACAAAGCTGCTTTCTTGAGTTCTTCCTCTCTGTTGCATTAATGCTTTCAGTTGCATCGTGCTTAGCAACATGTCAAGAAGTTGGTAAGTCATTGCAATACTCTTTGTGCCCCCTCTACCTGGCCCCAACAGCCACCCACCTGCTCTCATGCACTTTTATGCATTGTTTGCTTTTGGAATATGCTATGTACTGGTTTAGCTGTTAAAGAAAAAAAGGCTGTACAGCATTTATATAATGCATGCACATATCTAGCTGCTTTAGCAACGCGCCCTTTTCCATCCTAGCAATAAACAGTTTTCTCTCATTTTTCATTTGATGTTGCTATTGATAATGGTGCAGAAGATGAAAGAGAGTTCAATTATGATGAAGGGAGTGCCAAGGGACCCAGTCACTGGGGAGAGCTTCGTTCGGAATGGAGTATGTGTAATAGTGGAAGAATGCAGTCTCCAATAGATCTTTTGAATGAAAGGGTTGAAACAGTGTCCAACTTGGGAAGACTGAATAGAGATTACAAGCCCTCTAACGCCTCTCTTATAAACAGGGGCCATGATATGATGGTAAGGAAGAGAGTGAAAAATCAGTACCTAGTGCTCGTTCTAAAGGAACTTCATTTTTGTTTTTGTTTTAATCTTATTTTTTAGCCTATATTACATGGACTCGGTAAGAGTGTCCAGTCGGACATATGTTCAGGTGTGAATTTGTTTAATTTTCAAAACTCAAGATAGGGGACCACCGCAAAAATTTTGGGTTCTATATATTACTTTTTTTTTCCGGTTACTCCTTATGTGACATGGTATTTTTTGGGGGACATATTGTCTTTATTGAAATCTTATTTAATCTTGAAACAATAACGAACTAAAAGAAACACTTAAGATAGTGTTTTTAGCGGCATATCCATGTGTCAGACACATATCTCGCACACCATGTCTAAATGTCAGTGTCCTTTACGGGTAACTTCACGCACTTTAAATGTTCATATGACATATATGGATTTTAGCTATATTAGGATGCCGTTATTTAGGTGAGAGATTACTGTTACATTTACTTACCTAATCCTTTAATCCACCAGCCTGCCATTAGGACAAGATTTGAGTACTCGATAAGAGTTAAAATGGCAAAGACTAATCCAAAAAGTACTTTTACCATGTCCATGGGTCACACCTCTTTATCAACCATTTATATGGAGTGTAGCCGGTCACACGAGCTTTATATTTCGTCGGTACTTCAACAAGATGCCGATCAAGAGCGCCTAGAACATTACCTGTTATAGAAATAATTAGCACCTCGTACGATAGTGAATAGCTCATAACTCCCTTGAGGCCTTGAAATAGGCTGTATAGGCGCCAGCATGAGGTGCACCAAAAGGTCAAGGTTCGAGGATAGGTGAAAAGCATAGATAAAAATTAGTCAGTTGTTAATTAGAAAAATTTCACGTGAAATATCGAAGTGTTCTTTCACTTCTTTTTTTTTTTTCTGATTCACCGTCTTCAACTAATGAAACATACATATGGGTGCAGTTGAGATGGGAAAATGGTGCAGGACATATTCATATCAATGGAACTCAGTACAAACTCAAACGGTGTCATTGGCACTCGCCTTCTGAACACACTATCAATGGCAGGAGGTGCTTTCCCTGCTCGAGTTGTTTCTCATTTTATAGGAAAAAAGTTCTTACAATAACATTGCTGTAACTCACCTTTTAATGACAGGTTTGATCTAGAGCTTCACCTTGTTCATGAGAGCACAGTAGGAAAGATTGCTGTCGTTGGAATTATGTACAAAATTGGACGTGCAGATAGATTCTTGTCGACGGTAATTGTTGAAATAATTTGTGTAGTCAGAATTTCTTGTACAAGTAGGTCAAACATATTGAAATGTCCAACTGGCCCGGCCCCAATTGAACTGACGATACCACATCACAATATCCAGCTCAAGCATAAAATCAGTACTGGCCTTCTGGGATATAAAGTCAAGTATTAGCTTTAATTTATCGAATGCTGGATAAAACGTTCTCAGCACTGCTAATGTCTATTGTTGTTATTAGGTGGAAAAAGATTTAGAAGTCATTGCATATATCAATGAAGCAGAGAGAGCTGTGGGCATAGCTGATCCAGAGCAAATACAGATAGGAAGTAGAAAGTATTATAGGTACACTGGCTCTTTAACAGTCCCTCCCTGCACGCAAAACGTTATCTGGACCATTGTTGGAAAGGTATGCTCTCTACAGGAATGTTACTATTGGTTGACGTTTAATTAAGGTCTCTGATGAGAAACTGACTACCATCTGATGCCGTTAAATTCTCCAGGTGAGAACAGTGACAAAGGAACAAGTGAAACTGATTCGAGAGGCAGTTCATGACGTGAGTTGCTAGCACCATTGAACTTTTTATTTATCGAAAGCATCCTCAGTGGGGGTAATCAGAGCTTCTGTCTTTGCTTCATTTTGTGCAGGACTCGGAAACTAATGCACGACCACTACAACCAACAAACAAGCGCTCAGTGAAACTTTATAGACCAAGAGTACGTGAAGAGAATTGAAAAACCAACATTTTTAGAAGCTCCAGTTTCATCTTCGATCTATCCCCACTGCTGGTGATAATTTGAGGCCTTGAGCCTTAGGTGACCGTGGATATATTGTTAATAAGTCCATGACCTCTTGCCACTCGGCCATGTAATAAAAATCTATAGGAATAATATATCAGATGAGTGACTCTAAATTGAGTTTCTTGCATTCTCTTACTTTTGTTCTTTCTTTTATGATTGAGTCTGATCTAAAGCAAAGACACCAAAGAGTCCGCCCTTACGTCCTCTAACAACTCATGGAGATGTCATCGCTTGAAAAGTTGGATGGCACTGGACATGCCTCATAGGGCACATTTAATCGTTTTGAGGTTACAACCCATGATTGGCTTAATCTTCATCTTGCATTTTGTTGACCTTTTGGAGCAGTAAACAATATGAAACGGGCAAGAAGGCTACTAATATTTGGTGCGCGCTGTGATGGAGCAAGTTGTGACAGTCCCCAAGACCTATGATACCCTGACAGTGCGGGCTATAGTGAAGAATGGTGAAAGACATGGTACCTTCCTGAAAGAGCATGAAGAGTGGGATATCTCCAAATAAATGGATATCTTTTTTTTTTTTGGTCAAGGTCCAAAAAAATTCTCATTAATCTGTACAATTATAGTACTCTCCTTATTACATCTTTTACACCTCAGTAGTGTAGTACTCTTCTCTCCTTATGTCACCTTATTTACAATGAATACAAATCAATCAACTACTCCTAATTACATTGAAACACACTATCAGTAATCCCCCATTCCCTGCACAACTGCTCATTCTTAGCAGTTTTTGGTATATTCTTCCAGCTACACACCCTCCACTTAATCCATTGCTGTGTGACAAGCCAGCACCCAAGAGGTTCAGCCTGCATTTGCTCATGCAATCTGGTATTTCTCTCTTTCCATAGACTATAGACAGCTGTAGTAATGGAAAGTTTACAAATTCTTGCTCTAAAACTTTTCCCTCTAGCAGCCAGTGATATATCATTTAAGAATTGATTCCAATTGTCCAATGGAATCCTCAATCCAAGCTTATCCATCACTTTTTTCCATAGTACTTGGGCATAAGGACATTGAATGAATAGGTGGTCTACAGTTTCTTGGTTTGTGAAACATAGCAGACACCTATCATCTTGAATAAGGTTCCACTCCTTCAGTTTTGATCTTGTTTTCACTTCATTTTTGCACAAGATCCACACAATGAAGGAACATTTGGGAATATGACCAGGGAACCAAACTAAGTGTCCCCACATCACCACTCTTGCTCTAGTTCTGAAATGATCCCATGCTGATTTGATTGTGAATTTACCAGTTGGCTGCAATCTCCATTGTATCTCATCTCTGTGGTCAGAATTTGGAGCTGGTATAATGTTCAGTATATTTTGCAGTGCCCTCAATGCATGTGATCTGGTAGTAGGCAAAGTCCAAGTGTTGTTTTGTATTATGCTTGCTACCTTTGAGTTCAGGCCAAGTCTTGAATCATAACCAATCCTGAGCCCAAATGGCTGCTTAAGGTTTCCACCAGACAACCAATTGTCAAGCCAAAGCCAAGTGTCCTTACCATCACCAATTTTATAGGTACATAACTGTTGGCACTGATTTCTAAGCTTTAAGAGCTTACACCAAGTCCATGATAATGTCACTGGTGGTTTGAAAGACCATATATGCTTATCTTTTATGATATAGCTATGGCACCATCTAACCCACAATGAGTCTTTTTTATGGGCCAAATCCCATAAGTGTTGGCACATAGCTGCTTTGTTCCACTCCTCTAGTCTTTTAAGCCCCAATCTCCCTTCTATTTCTGGGAGGCATACTTCCTTCCAAGACACTTTAGCACTTGTGCACTTCACATCCTTCCCATGCCATATAAAACTCTTATTTTGCTCTCAATGTTTTTGATGATCTTTTTAGGAAGGATGAAGATACTACTACACCAATAAACTTGCATGCTTATTAATACTGACATAGCAAGTTGAAGTCTCCCTCCCTGCATAGGATAAACACCTTGAAGTCCAACTGGTTATTCTGTTGGTCAGTCTTTCAATTAAGACAGTGCAATTCTTATACTGAAGCTTGTTTAAAATAAGGGGGACTCCTAGATAGGTAACAGGAAGCTAGCCATAGGAGATCCCAATGATATTTATCAGTTCTGCAGCCATGTTATCCCCAATCCCAACCATGTAAATGGAGCACTTGCTTAGATTAGGAGCTAATCCTGAGAGGGCTTCAAATTCCATAAGAGCATGCTTAAGTAACACCAAGGTGTCCTTATCAGCCTTAGCTAGAAGAAATAAATCATCTTCAAAACTCAGATGATTTATATTAAGTTCTTTACACTTGGGGTGGTATTTAAATAGCTCATTCCTTGCATAACTATCCAATAAACCAGCAAATCCCTCCATAACCAGTAAAAACAGGTATGGGGAGATAGGATCCCCTTGCCTTAAATCTTTAGCACTTGCAAAATATCCATCCATACACCCATTGAGATTTATGGAGAATCTGGTTGTGGACACACAACTCATAATCCACCCAATAAATTTGCTTGGAAACTCCATGACTTCCATTACCTATTGTAGATAGTCCCATCCTACTGAGTCATAAGCTTTTTGTATATCAATCTTTATAACACACCTAGGCTGACCACCCTACTTGTGATAATTCTTCACCAACTCCTGCATTAAGAGAATATTGTCTGCAATGTTTCTATTTGCTACAAAAGCAGATTGCCTAGCTCCTACAATCTTTGGTAAAATACTCTTGAGCCTTGTACGGAGAATCTTGGATATGCACTTGTATATCACATTACAATAAGCTCTAGGTCTAAAATCTCTCATAACATTAGGGCAAGGGACCTTTGGTACTAAGGTGAGAGCTGTATTATTGAAAAAGTAGATACCTTTGGATTTTTCAAAAAAATCCAGCACTGCCTCATTCACATCCTATTTCACAACTTCCCAATTCTTCTGAAAGAATTCTGAGGTATATCCATCTGCCCCCAGGTGCCTTGTTAGCCTTCATAGAGAACATGGGAGCTTGAATTTCTTGCTCAGTTATTGCCCTGCATAGGAATGCTTGGTCCATATCAGAAATCTTGTGTTGCAAAGCTTCCTCCAATCTATTTCTGGTATTCTGATTTCTAGGTACTTGGTTTCCCAGGAATGTTTTGAAGTGCTCAATGCCCACTTTATGAACCTCCACTTGTCCATTAACAACTTCACCATTCTCCTTGTTGATGGATAGTATTTTATTGTGTGACCTGTGAATCTGCATTTTCCTATGAAAGTAAGATGTGTTCCCATCCCCCAGCTTGAGCTCTTTAACCTTAGCCTTTTGGTAGTAAATAGCCTCTTCATCCTGGACTTGCCTCTAATACTGCCCCTACAATTCTCTTTCCACAGGAATTAAAGTATGCTCTCCTCCTTGCATGATTTTGTTTTGAATCTCTTGAATTTCACAGAACATAGCCGCAGTTATAGCTGAGATGTGGCTGTAATATTCCTTGTTCAATTTCTTCAATTCTGTTTTCAACAATTTTAACTTGGTAGTCAGTCTATAACAGGCATCCCCAGTTATTTCAGTCCCCCATACCTGTTATAGTAGAGTACTAAAGCTATTATGAGACATCTAGTAGTTAAAAAAACTTAAAAGGTCTCTTCCCAATCCATTGGTCCACATTGATTTGTATAGTAAGTCATGGTCAAATATACCGGGTTCATGTACAGTGACCTGTGTATTGGGGAATATCTCTAACCACCCTCCATTCTGCATAGCTCTGTCAAGTCTTGCCATTATCTGATCATTTTCTCTTTTATTGCACCAAGTAAACTGTATACCCCTTGTATTCATGTCCTCCAATTGACAGGTGTAGAGGCACTGGTTAAAGTCTTGTACATCCCTTCTTTGTATTCCCAGCCTTCCACTTTTCTCATAAGTGAATCTGACTACATTAAAATCCCCTGCTACCATCCAAGGCTGGTTTTGGATGGTCAGTGCATCCTCCTCTAATTTCTGCCATAACATTTTCATTTTCTCTCCTTTATTGTTAGCATAAACAAAGGTCACAAAGAAAACCTTCCCATGGTCTTGATGTAAGATTTTACTAGTGATATGCTGAGAGGAGCTACTAACTATCTCAGCAGTCATTTTATTGCTTCTCCACCCAAACCATAATTCGGACACCCCTTTACTATTTACTGAGTAAGTGAAGTTCCTGTCCTTCCTCCATTTTTTTGTGATATGTTGAATAAGCTCTTCCCTAACTCTGGTTTCCAATAAACCAAAAACTTCCACGTTATACTTTGCCATCACTTTTCTTACTTCTCGATGTCTAACAGGGCTATTAAAGCCCCAGACATTCCAACATGCAAGGCTAATCATTGAGGTATATATCTACTACCCTTGGAGGCAGCACTTTGCTCTCGAGACAAACTTTTACTAGTCTCAGCTCTCACCTGCATTTTATCCCCATTGATCTCCTGTATTTCATTCCTTGGGGTATGTATCATTTCATCTATATTCTCTTGAGTAGCTAGAGATGCAAACCTGTTAGAAGTAGTCACAGTCTTCTGTAGATTATGTGCATTTCTCTGATTTAACTCCATGTGAGAAATTCCTTTTTCAACTGGTGGGAGTGTCTTCACTATGCATTCAGTGTTTTCCTTCATTTTTCATACTTTTACTGGTTTTTGTAGCAATTATTCACCTTATGGCCAAAGACTTTGCAGTGAGTGCATTTGATAGGTAACCATTCATACTCCACTGCTTGTTCCATTATTTGTCCATTTGGTCCTTTTAATGGTATTGTTGTAGGGAGTTGTGCATCCACATTGACTTCAACACAGATTCGAGCATAGCTTAATCTCTCTTTATTGGCCATCATACTATCCATGAATAGTGGTTTTCCAATTGAACTGGCTATTCTACTTAACATATGTACTGACCAAAATTGTAGTGGCAGATTCTATAACTTTATCCACACAAGTATCTGACTCAGGCCTTCATAGTCTAAAGATGACTCCGGATTCCAATGCTTGATAATCATGGGCTTGTTGCTAAAGAACCATGGACCCTGTTCCATTATTTGCTCCTTCGCTAAAGAGTTATCAAATTTTACCACAAATACCCCAGGTTTGATAAGGCTGATGTTTAATGTTCCAAACCTACTCCATATTTTCTCCATAAAATTCTTCAGGACATGGTATGGAGGTCTAGCTCCCATCACATATACAATCATAGCATGTTTCCAAGCATTAATTTCCTCCTCCACATCCTCTTGTGTATACTCCACACCCTTCTGCCCCGAGATTTCTTGTGGTGGAACAAAATGAAGTTGATTCTCAACTGGAAATTCACGATTTGGGAGCAGAATCATTGCATAAGTTTTTCTGTTAATCACATTTTGTTCATGCACCATGTCTTTTTCACTTTCTCTATTTTTTGATGGTAAAGGTGGGAACTCGGAGTTGTTTATCTTATTTTCTTTTGTTCTATGTGGCCCCATGACGTGGCCATGACTTCCTTCAGGCGCGTGAGAAACACGCGCTGAGTCCAATCGAGGGGTGTTCCTAACCGTCATTTTGTTCTCTGCATTTCGAACCCCATTACTGCAGGCATTGATTTCCACATTTTCCGACACCATTAGATCTTGATTCTTAATGATATCTTGCTTCTTTATGAGCTTCTTCATTCATTTGAATTTTTCCCGCAATTCTTGAGTTTCTCGTTTCATTTCTTCAATTTGAAGCATGAGTTTGCCAGTTGCATCAGTTTCTTCATTGGAATCCAAACTCGAAGCCATCTCTTTCAGTACCGGAGTGCTTACTACCTTTATTTTGCCTGGTCGCAAGTCTCCGACGTCCGCAAAATTTTCAGACCCTAGTGAGACTGTCATCTCTTCCATCGTTGATGATTTATCAGCCACCATGTTGGAATCGTAGATGTTATTCCTATCTTTACTGACAAATTCCTTCGCAAATGGGTTCTTTGGTGGCCCTCGTTGCCTTGACGAAGTTGCCGGAGGCATCCCGATTTAGGGCTCACTTAACTTAGAGAGAAGTCCAAATGGATATCTTTTACTGATGATGATTACTCTTTTATATACAACTTAAATGCCGCTTAAGATACTAGTATTAAGCTATTAGATTCGACTATAATCAAACAAGATCAATTAACTTAAAAAAATTATTTCTATAATTGTGTATGAAGATAATTCAATGATATGATAACCGAAGAAAAACCGACACTAACCTGAATACGCATGTGCTGGAACACGTAGACAATACACGTGCGAAAAATCACGTACATGTCAATCCCCAGGATCTCGTCAATATTTCAAGTGCTGAGGAACATCATGAACAAAAACCCTGTGGTGGATTCGACTACGTAATACCGATCCATGTTTCCACCATCCAAAAGTCTTTCTCTCAATTTAGATAGGTGTGTAGAAAAAGAGAGAGGATCTGAATTTTTTTCAATCATCTTTTCAACCAAGAGCCATGTCCCTTATATTATCTCACAAAAAGATATTATTAGGAAATAGGTCTTTTAAAGCTTATGATATTCTTGGGGGTTACATCATTAACCACCTCCAAGCCATTTGGCTTTCCTTGTCATGGATTGGACTCTACATAAGTGTACCGGCTAGGCCCGAATGCCAACATATCCTACTCCCACATGGTGGGGGCAACATTTTTGTGCACATTCTCTCCACATTTCTTTCCCAATGAGCAGATTCATGCGGACAAATGGACCGTGCAACCATTGAGCTCACCAACAAGTTAGGAGCTTTATACTAGAAACATGTTAAGGTCAGTGTAAAAATAATAACCCAAAAGAAAGTGAAAAGTGACTCATAAAGCCCCATTGATCATATTGGTTCAAGCGCTTTTACATGTTACTTAATCCTATACCTAGCTAGAAGATTAACCATTCTCAATCATAACTTATTGCTCAAATGTTGGTCACGTGATCTTATGAAGCTATTAGCATTATATGCAAGTGATATCATAACTTTCATAAAAGAGATATGAGACAATAGACTAGTGAAGCATATAATTATTCCCTTTAATCTCGAGAGAGATGACATTGGGATGTTATTGTAGTCAATCTCATAAAAATATGCCCACCAAGTCCAAATGACAAGGTGCGCGCGCGCGCGCGCGCGTGTGTGTTTGACGTGCAACAATTGTGGATCTGCCTTGATGATATACTCCCACTGACCGGTAGACTTCACTAGGCCAAAAGATTATTTCTTTTGATCTAATTATCATATTGTCCCTATTTTCCTTTAAGAAGTTACTTTGAACTCTTCACATCTCGTGACACTAATTCAATCACACTCCTACCAGCTAGTTCACAAGTTATATATTCTCTACGGAGACAACATATCTTGCATTGAAGATGCATTTCTATACCTTTGAAAATATCATCTCCCACTAGCAAGAAAACTGTGAGCATAGGTTAATGAACCTTATGATTTATTGTTAACTCATGGTTCATAAGAAGGTGTATTGATTTTGGAGAGCACTCATTTAAAGGATGTAGACGATGTTTCAAAAGTGAGTCTGCTATGAGGACTTACTTGTGCCTTCATCAACTTAACTTTTCCTATAGTTCTCATTTCCTATACTTTATAAGCCATCTTTCTACAACGAGATCAATACTTGGTTTAAATGTAAGGATTCATCTCTATCACACTACCCATGCCAAAATTGTCATTGACATATGTGGTCACAAAGCTCTTGCTTATAAAATTCTTGACCAATTTTATGGCGTAAGGCAACCAATGCTTCTAACCTTTGGGAAACTGATTATGATGCTCTTGTACAAATTTCTTGACGGAACTTGCGGTCTGAAGCAACCACCGAGTGATGAGATTAGAAATGTCTCCTTTTACTCTCTTTCCTAAAGTCAATAATGCCTAAGTGTATCAACTTGCAACTTATAAGTGCCTAAATGATTTTCTTTATGGTTCTCTAATTTATTTCACCACCAAACCATTTTTGAAGGTCGGCAAATGTGTTTTGGCGAGCTAGCTTAAAAGCTGTCCCTGTCTAAGCATGGCTTGATCTAGCATACCATAACATGGAGTTATCCAATTACTTAAAGCAGAAGCAAAAATCACCATAAGATAGGATCATTTTCTATTACAACAGTCTTTTTACTTTTTCAACCGTTCCAAGCTTTGCAATTTGTTCATTCACAAGATAAACCTAGCATTTGCAACATTCTGATTGAAAGTTTTATAGCTTAACCCTAGAGTGAAAGTGTGTGTGTGGGGGGAGGGGAGAATAACGTTCATACCAGGGGTGAGGGGTGAATATACAGATAATATATATACCTCACTATTTTCTTCTTTTATACACTCGGTTAGTAGAAAGAATGCATGATATACTCGTCAACCCTACTTTATTTCTCTAGCGTAGCTTGCTCCCAAATCTTTAATGTAACATCCCAAAATTTTCTGAAATGTAAACACTCAATCGATCGATAACACTAAGACAATAATGTCCTTAACCTCAATAAATAATGCAACAAGCTGTTAGAGCAACTATCCATCAATCAAACTATACTCTCAATCAACTGTCATAATTGAAATAGCAAGTCTAAGTCTAAGAAAATTTAAACAATAATATTTACCCACGCAGGGGTTCTAATGATGAATACCAAAATCTAATTCCTTCGCTTTCGCTTGCTCGGCTGTAATCCCTATTCAGGTAAGCTACTGCTGGCTGTCACCTGCAGAAAGGAAGTCAAAGGGGAGTGAGCTTTTGAGAGCCCAGTAAGGTCGCACAAAGATTTAAAAATAAGAAAACGATACGGACAATTTGACATTTAAGCCAATAGAAAATTTTGAAAGCGGAGAAACAGAGCGGTTCAAACAATCTTTCTATATACAATCAAACGATAATTTTAAAAGGGTTTTCAAAGAAAACCACAATATTTCAATATAAACAAATTAAAGGGATGAGTATCAACCCAGTTCCCTTAAAACGATAACCATTTTTAAAACACTTAAAATGCAATAAACATAAATAGAAAACGTTGAACATGAGCAGTACAGAAGCAAAGCCACCTCGACAGTGCTCGATACACTTACATATCCATATGTACACTGACTAGTCCATCTAGGTACTAGTAAAACCCATCCAATAGACCACCTTTATAACGCCAACAATATAGACCATCCTTATGGCTCCCAAGTTACTAATCATGTCAACATTGAGAAGAAATAAATAGAATTCAAAAATGCTTTACGATGAGTAATCAATAAACATATCAAATGAACAATGGATTCCAAGTGAGATGAAATAGAATTCCAAACGATCGTTATAAGGCTCAATTTAAGGTTTCATGGACAATTTAAACACATTTTTATATCAATCAATAAAAATTAACATTCGATCTAGTTTATAAAACTGTTGTTATAAGCATTTGAAATCAAAAAATCGAAATAGGGTTCGGATAGAATTCCTTACCTCGATCCAAGCTAAGCGATGTTACCAACCTCGATCAATATTTTTTGAATAAACCTAGATTGGAAATTATTTGTTATAACATAATTTATGTCAAATACGCTATAAACTTTAATATCAACTACCCACTACGTACCCACTATCTCTGAAATCGCGCACTAAAAACGGTTCTCGCACACGGCCAACCTAACCGAAAATCCTATATACTCCTTAACGTGTACCGACACTCTAAAATTTATAATAATTTACACTAAAACACTTTTATAGCTTAAAATATTATTCAAAGCCAAAATATGCATTTTCTGGATTTATTAATATTTTCAAATTAAAATAATTTTCTTAAATTCAATAAAAACCCATAAATTTCCAAAATTACTTCTAGCTTAAAATAAAATCCAAAAATTTTTATAACAGCTTTAAAATATGTATAAAAATTATATAAATTTAAATCAAAATTAAAAGGCATTAAAATTATTTTTAACATTTTGTTTTGCTAAAACCAATGCGATATAGAAATCATAGCAAATAAACTCTAACAATTATCAAATTAAAACTAAGTCTTTATTATACTATATAAACACTACTATAATTTTCCCTAGAACATTTTTAGGGTTTAAAACCTCCAAAATAATTTTACAATTCTAAAGTTTGTAGAAAATACTAAAACTACATACATTATCAGAAAAATATAACATTTTTACAGTAATTCTAATATTGTCCTATGATCCTTCTTGTAAAGTTTCAACATTTTTTGACAAATTTACGATACCCAACAGCCATGTTATACAACTGTGCAAGCACAATATACTGTTCACGCATAACACAGCTACTGTTCATTATCTTCTTCTCATGTCCAAACCCAGAACACACAGCTACTGTTCACGCAGTTTTCCTTTTACCCCAAGCGCATTACAATTTACTCCATACACACACTAAATCTACACCTCCATACACACACTCAAACCACTTACACACATATCCCACACTCATTATTTTACATTACACACAATACACTCACATTTTACACACCTATGTACAAACGCGCACACACAACACTAACCTGCCCCTGTTGGCTCTCAGACATCCACACTTCACGTTTCACACACTATAACACCCATACACACACATACACTCACCTTATACATTTCACTATACATTACACTTGCAAGACTTCTCATCTTCACTAGCATCCACTCAGTCATGGCAAAGCCACTACCGTCAGGCTTCTTCTTGCTCAAATACCACACATACACACATGCACTTCCCACCTTCTCTCATAACCTGATACATGAATATACACTCCTGCATCACTCCATGTAGCATTACCACTTTGCATCCATATTCTCACACACCCAGGCTCATGCTTTCCCGTCCATTATGCACAACAACATAACAAAAACTCACACACAATATATACCATATTTCCTCACTCCCATACCGAGATGCCTTCCCTTCCACACCCACACACAGTCGTTGTACACTACATGCAAGTACCCGCATCACGCTGCACCCGAACAACCCATACGCACACACACACTCTCTCTCTCAATCTCACAGCTAAGGTAAACCCACAAACTTCTATGGTTTTCACACATTTACACCATTGCACCACCTATACCCAGTCACACTCACATCAATATATACATACCAGTAGATGCACAAACATATACAACTTCACTCTTTCCTTTTTCTCCTTCCATAAACACACACTAAACACCGATTGTTCACGCACACCAATTGTACACACACAGAGGTTTATACAACACACACTTAGGCACACAATATAACATCAATACCCAAGCCGGCAGTCTCATTCTCACAGCTTCTCACAAACACCTTGCATCACCGTATCCTTTCGCGGCCAAAAACCCAATGTCCCAATGGTATCCCACTATTAAACACAACACACCCGCAAATCTCACGTTAAAAGCACGGAAGCACACTAAATACACATCCATTAACAGCCTCCCTTAATCCTATAAGTCATTGAAAAAAAAGAAAAGGTTAGAAACTTACTAGAAGAGATCTCGCCAGAAAAACCATTGCCGTCTTTCCCTTCCTCTCTTTCTCTAGATCTCCCATCTGTGACTCAGAAAACAAGCAAGAACCATTAGGGTCGGCTGCTCACTAGGTGCAACTTTATATAAAAACCCTAACTTGGCAAGTTACCAAGAGCCCCTAGAATTTCGTTAGGTTTTCTAATTTTACCCGTAACTTTATCTTATTACAAAGAGGCCCAAATACATATTTATGATAAATTAATACACTAGAGAAATTTCAACGGGTTTGCTACATGACCCGTTTCACGAATCGTCGCTGAAAGTATAGTGAAACTAATAAAATAAATAAGTAAAAAACTCGTGGTTCAAAAGTTGTTAAAAATAAAAATATTGATTCTAAATAAGAATATCGTCTCTAAAAGTAGACGTCGATAATAAGTATTTAGAAAAAATATCGTCGATAAATACTGTTTATATAACTTTAATGCTAACGATAAAGTATGCAATTGTCGCTAAAGGCTTCTAGAATATCATTAACGCTAATCGTCATTAATACCTCAATCAAATCACTTATATTTCCATCCTTAATTTATAACTTAAGGTTTCCAAAACTTTGTCGCTAATGATTGCCGCTAAAATTTCACTCATGTAAATTGACATTAAATCTTGCGTATAAAGGTCGTTGCTTAAATTAAACTAACTAGCTAACGTTACTAAGGCTCGGGGTGTTACATTCAATCTACTAAAGAGAGATCGAGCAATAATATGCATATAAGTTTTGAACAAACTTGTATCAAGAAATAATGTTAAGGAGTTAGTAATCCTACTTACTCCAATCACAAGCGGGCATTCTAGCTTAGCTTTCATGTGCTAGCTTGATTTTATCTGTTTTACCAAAATTCTCATCCTCTGGCCTTTGCCATCTAAGGCGCATATGCTTCAATCTCTTTCTATCGCTCACCCTTGGATACAAAGGCTTCGTGTTATTAACTTTTACGGATATGAAGGGAGCTGATGATTTAGCAGCTGCTGAGCGCTAATTCTCAAACACACTGTTACAAAGCTTTGTTCAACCTATCAACATCCAAGTTGTCAACATCTAGCCCTTGCAGAATAGTAGTAGAAAGAATTAAAGTCAACGCTAGAACTCATTGCTCACGTGTTAGATTTTTACCAGTTTATTTCAGTTAAGGTTGACACATATGAACTTTTAGATGCAACATCGCTCTAAATTGAGCGCATCTTAGATGTATCGTACAAGCATGTTAGCTCTAGTAGTTACTAAGTATTTCTAGCAATGTATCATATATGATATGCACTTGGATGTAAAACTTGCACAATTTTCTTATAGATTATTTGCTGCCGGCTAAAATCATAACAACAATAATGATAACTAAACACAGTGCATAAGAAAATGTTGCTATGCTTAGAATCACATTACGTAACATACTTCCTTGCATAAAAATCTTAAATCCCATACAAAGAAAGGATGGGGTCCACTACTGTAAATACCTAGGGATATTTCTGCTCATTCGAGTAAAGTCGTTTCATTCAAACAAATACAAAAATCTACCCCCTTACAAGGCTTCACATTATAATACATCAAATGTTGCATCATTGACATACCTACAGTAGTGAACTACCCCGAAAAAATAGGAAATCGTCATCTTATTTAATTAAATACGTAAAAACAAGAAATACGTGAAAATGACTCAAAAAATGTCCAAAAGACAATAATCAATTTATTACGGAGAAATGGTTTGGGGACTAAGTTGTACGATTGGAAATTGTTAGGCACCTGGCATACCCATTTGATCTCTATTCATTTCTATTGGTTTCTGACCTTTTTAACATATAAAAATGCAATAAAGTAAACTCTAAGTTTATTTCCTTAGTATCGGTTTTAACTTGACATCAGAGGTCGAATGGCCAACTTATCTGGTCTGACATAACAAAATCAACATCATCATCGTTCGGCTTGAATCCTACGGGAGGCGACCTATACTTCGCTAGACTTCAATTAAGAAATAAGATAACTCTTTTTAGTAGTTCTTTCAGAAATGAAAATGTAATCATAAAGGGAAATATTCTAGACCACTATGGTAGACTAGCCTAGGAAGCAATAAAATGTACTCCACAAGGTTTGAAAGGGTTTGCTTGCCTAGTGGACTCGGAATTTCTTTATGAAGGATCCACGATGCAAGTGGCTCAAAAATATATGAAATTGAGATAAGAATTGCTAGTTTTTCTTAAGAGATGATATACCACTTTAGGAGAAATTGTATAAAAGCTCAAGGGAAACCTGATCCCTTAAAACAAAGGTTGAGGGCCCTGTTAATTGAGGTCTAGGGCACCAGAAATGATAAACATGACCATTTCAATTTATGATATTATGATAAGATAAAATATTTGATAAAAATTACAAACTGAGAGAAGTCAACTAACTGGCCGATTTGTCAAAAAGCCAGCTCATCTCATAATTAAAAGAATATTTTCTTCTGAATTTCAAGACAGCATCTACCCTTTATTCACTACTTATCTCTGATTTCACTAGATGGGATGTATTTGATTCGAAAATTATCTTCATATTTCATGTAAATCAATGATCAATCACTTACATCCAACGTAAATCATAAATAATTAAGAAAATCTTCTGAGTAAATCACACTTTTGATATTATGGACCTGACTCACTTAAATTTGCTAGACCGAGTCCAATTACTAACTGGACTGGACAACTGGCCGGACTAGACTATTGGACTCGAATATTAGACTGGATTAAGTTAATTAAGTTCAATATATCATTGGGACTAATCCATAATAATAAGCTTTAATTAATAATAAAGTGCAATAATTACATATATATTAATATATGATAAGCGAAGTGAGTAAGGGAGTGATAACTTCTTTGCACGATAGACCATCGCTTCTTTACATGACGCATCATCACATTATATTTTCAATACAAAATAGGCTTATAAACATTATACACTAAATAAGATAGTGTCATTAAAGGTCTCCAAGGTTATCTTGGATGGTTTCCTTATTTTAAGATTAATTAATTTCTATCTTAATAAGCCTTATTTAATTTAAAATTAATTCTACTCATTCTAAAACTCTAACTAATTATTCTATTAAGACTTCATTTTTACAATTATGTCCTTAAAAAATATTTTCTGATATAAAAACTAAAATCCATAGACCCAAAAGAAACTTATGAGATTTCGAAAAAAAAAATGATCTAATAATTGATTTAAACATTAATAAATCCTTATTTTTAATTTTAATTAATTTTGCAGAAGTAATGATAGTTTTCTTTAAGCCTTATATAATTGAAAATTTCATGCTAGTCATTCTATAACTCAAACTAATGAATATACTAACTAATTAGGACTTAATATAACTATTATATCCTTAAAATTAATCTCTAATATGAATATAAAAACTCATATATATAGAGAAAATGAAAACAAAATTTTTGATTTAGAAGAAACAAATAATGTTATAATTGAGATTAAATGACTTATGAGACTAGAACAAACATTGATTTAACAATTGACTTAAACTTTGATGGGCTCCTTATTTTTAAATTTGATTAATTTTGCAAGAAGAACAAGGGTTTTTTTTGGTACACCTTGTATAATTTAAAATTTAATTATAATCATTCTAAAATTCAACCTAATCAATATACTAACTTATTAGGACTTAATCTTGACTATTGTACGCTTAAATCGCTCTTTAATGCAATTATAAAATCATATATTAAAAAAAAAATTACCCATTAGATCTAGAAGGAAAAAAATGACGTCCTAATTGAATTAAATTATTATCTTTGATCAAATTTATAGATGTATACATATGCACATAAGATAGTCATTGTAATAAATGAATAATTATAAGTCAACATTTTTTAAATAAGACCTCACGACCAACAAACGGGTTATATCTCATATATAAGGATCAAGAAGACAAACCAAATATGAGATTTGAAAAAAAAAATGCTATTAATGTACTCTTGGTATGCTTGAAAGGATGTATATCATTTACTATGAATTTGTTTTAAGTAATGTAACAAAGCTTATTATAGTCAAATATAGACTAACAATTTATTTTTACTAGGACCGTAACAACCTTTAAAAGGTATATTTGTTTTGTAGTTGATTACATTCACATAAATAGCAAACCAATTAGTAAATCTTAGACTAATTATAACCGTTGAAACTTAAGTTTAACATTAGTAGATCTGATTATAACTATGAGTGGTGATTGATGTGTGCATTCAATAGCAATCATATGAACTAATCTGCATCCTATATTTGTTAGCTTAATATAAAATATTTACTAAACTTTATAGGCTCATTTTGTTGTCAACAAGAATAACCTAACTTACAAAAGTTACATTATATTCTGATAAAATAAGTATTTATGAAAAAAAAAAATGCTACTAAAGGCATTTATTGTATGCAAGAACTATAGTTTAGTGACAAATAGTTTACTTATAAAATGTGGAAAGCAAGTCAAACCTTTTAAACTTAAACCTATTTTATACTATGCTTTATCAATGTATTTACAAATAATGTATTAATTTTGACTATTAACACCTCCAAAACAAGGACACGTCTTTGCTGATTGAACGTCCTCACACATACATTTTACAAAAATTAAAAAAAGATATATATATATATATATATATATATATATATATTAGTTGTTATTATTTTGTTATTTGTTAAAATTACTTCTGGAAAAGTGAATAACTTATTTGCAGTCAATGAGATGTTTGGAGCCTTTTAAATTTTTACTTGATCATTATTAACACTTATGAGGATATGTCTGGTCATTAGTACTGTAAAGACTCTCTATACCTAAAGGATAGGATTTGTATATAAGCTCTTATAATTAAAATGAATATGTAAAAAGTGCTACCCTTTTTTAATCACAAAATGATTATAGTTGCTAATTAGGGTTCATGTTAGTAGCTGATGATTCAATTATGCTAATCATATATGAATTTGTAATGCTGCTTGACGATGTGAAACAAAAATGCAAGTGCCAGCGACAGTAGTGTAACATGATCTACTAACTGTTCTTTCCACTTACAGTCCAAAAGAACTAAAGCAAACATATATGCAAATATTATGCAACAATTGTGTTAGCCCTAGGGTTATTGGTTTCAAATTGCATGACAATCTAATCAAGGCTTCAAATTTAAATGTGTATGAGACGAATAAATGTTCTGCTGGATATCATCTTTGTATCTTGATAAGTTAGTGATTCCTTGGAACAAATGATTCATCAAAAAGATAAAAAGGGACCATGACATTTACGATTTTAGAGATAAATAATTGTTAGACTAACTTTCAAGTTCAGGGATTTGGTTTTGAAAGCTAGAAGTTGGCCACTAAAAGACTTAATAGTAATATAGTCTTGACAAGCTACTTGAAGCTATTACAAACAAAGTATTAAAACTTTCTTACAACCAATTATAGTTTTAACAAAAGTAGATATATTTTTTTCATAAGATGTTAATATCTTTTTGTTTCTTGAAATGTGGTATGCATCGATACACTTTTTCCAGCTTTTTAAAATACTTTATTAACTGATTCAAGCTTGGCTTGGGATCCTACGCTATAATGTCTAATAACTGAGGCGAGAAATGCGATGATAGCTTCTTTTCATGCCACCTCATTGCAATGCATTTCCAATGTAATAAGAGTTATAAAAAATAATGCTAAACATATTAATCTTGCTAAAGATCTCCAAACATCATTTCGAATGGGGTCCTTATTTTTATAATTAATTAAATTTGCAAATTTAAACAGTAAGCCCTACAATTCGAAAACCAATTTGAAACATTCAAAATTTTCTATCAGATATAGTAACCTATTATGAGGTTATTTGAACTTTATATATCAAAAAAGGTCACTAACATAAAATAATAACCTGTAAAACAAAAAATACTTAAGAGATTTAATAAGAAAAATTAGCAACTATTTTAGATTCATTTTAAAGTTCTATAACCTTATTACCTTATGGTATATTGGCCATCGAAAATTATTTTTTACAAGATCCTTATTAACCGAATATAATAAACTAGATACCATGAAATTAAAAACCTAAAAACATAAATTAATGAGAAAAAGACCCACGTATAAGATTTATAATAGAAGAACGGATTTAGTAAATATTTTAAGAGAAAAGCATGTAATATTAAAACCATATAATGTCTGAAAATAAATCTGGAAAAGTTTTTCTTATACAACATACTTTAACATATAAAAGGGAATAGTAGCATTTTGTTTATTTTTCAGCCAGAAATAAGATGTGAAGTGTAGACAAGCACACGGGGGTGTACATACAGTAGATGCTCTTATATATCAAATATTATTAATTTACAAAGGTTCTACATAATATAATAGATAAAGCATAAGCTAAATCAGATAAACTTTGTTTGGAAGAAAATTTGAACCAAACTTTTTCTTATGATGTCCTTATTTTATTACTAATTTAATTTTAAGCATTTTAAAGTTCTGTATCAATAATGCCACTTTATTTTAATTATATTTGTTAAAAACACTCTATGAAATGAAAATTCTCTCTCTCTCTCTCTGTGTATATATATATATATATATATATATATATATATAGACACACACACACACACACACAGAGGGACACACATATATACATATTTTTTATATACTAATATATTAAGACTGAATAGTCATATTATGTCCTAATATTAGTGCCATGAAATTAATTAAACATAAAAATAAGGACCTTATCAAATTTAAAATAAATTGTTAGATCATTATTTATTTTACAATATGAAGCATTATTTATATTTTTGGATCTGTGGATATTCTTTATCATATTAGAGTAAGCTTTGAGATATATAATTCTCATAATTGAGTTTGGATAGATTAGTATGTTGATTAAGAAGAGTCAGATTGTTTAAAAAATAGTTTTCAAAATATATGAGGCTTACTAATATAAAAATTAAATAACCTAGAGATAAGGACCCATCCAGAAACTATCAACCTTTGGCTGCAATTTTGTATTTAACATATAATCATATACTGTTTGTACATTTATTTCACAGTGAGTACATTGTGTGATGATAAGCAACGATTTACCACACATAGAAGGTATTGTAGAATTTCATTGCAAAGTTACATTTAAAATGAAACAAAGCTAGTATGGTTGAGTTAGATTTTAATGGATTTAAAGATGAATCTAACTTGATAAATATGTTGGGTAAAAATTTTGATCAATGATTTCCTTACTCTAAAGTTTTACGCTATCAAGTTCAGTTGCATTAGTTAAATGTGTAAATATCATAGTATGCAAATTCCATATAAGATATGTTGAGAAAAAAGCGTATATTTAAAATCTTAAGCATGTGAGCATTTGTGAAATTCAACTAATTTTATATTGGAAAGGTTTTGAACCAATTATTTTCGATCGTGCTTTTATTATGAGTAATTAAACACTTAAGCATTCTAAATTATGCATTAGAAATATACCCATATATCATGAGTTTATGTTAACTTCTATAATCCTAAAGTCTCTTTCTTTTATGAAAAGAAAAACTAGATATCTAAAAAATATAATTGCATATAAAATCTAAAAAGATATTAGTTATGTTGTGATGAATTTAGTGTAAAACTTAGATTGAAAATCATATTATGTTTGAAGATAAATCTGACTTAAATTTTAGTTAAATTTTGTTCAACAATTTACATATTACAAGGTTTTGAGCTATCCTATTTAGTCATATTGATTAAACTTTTTAAAATTTATATAATTACCTCATGCAATAATTACCTCATTTTACCACAAATCTTTTTCTCTAATGCAACAACTCACATATACTACACGGACACCTTATCTTATCAAAGTCAATAAATGTAATATGCGCATAAGCGACCTCAAGAAATTCATCGACGCGATCCTTTAAAATCATCATCATTTTTCGTTTTTATCCAACTTTGATCGATTGATATGACGAGTGAGATTACTATATACTACCATATATTAAAACCAATAATTAAGTAAGGTTGATATGAAAATGAATGTATGCATGTGACAACATGTCTATGGTTCTATTGTGGTATCCCACATCGGATGTGGGATGATTTGTGATTTGCCTTATAAGACCCTGCTCATGAACTCTTAAGTACCTACTTGGCTATCCCTTTTAAGGGAGGCATTGCCCTGTGGTAGGGCCGTGGACCGGGACTTTACTGATGATATCAGAGCTGGCTCTCAAAAGCTCGGGCTGGGCTATCCAGTTGGGTTGCCGATGGTTGGGGAAACGAAGGCAAACCTGGGTATATCCCACATCAAGAGGATGGTTGGGGCAATGAAGGGTGAGCCGAGTATATCCCACATTGGCTAGAGAGGAAGATTCTGGGCTATGTGTGACCGAGCCTTAGTGAGGACGCCTAGGCATTAGGTGGAGAGATTGTGATATCCCATATCGGATGTGGAATGATTTGTGATTTGGCTTATAAGACCCTGCCCATAAACTCTTAAGTACCTACTTGGATAGCCCTTTTGAAGGAGACATTGCCCTGTGATGGGGCCATGGACCGGGTCTTTACACCTATCCCATTCAGAAAAGCACATGTTTATAAAACAGTTATCGACTCATGTTTTGTCCTATGTCTGCAAAAAATTTGCCAGCATCTCCTCGCATTTCTCCAAGTATACGACATTGATTAGGTGTTCTAATATTCGTCTAAGCTTACCTTACAAGACTAAATGGATGTTAGAATACCAAACATGTATGCACCCAGAGAAACACTGGAGAACGTTTACTAAATATCCACGATATAGAACATAGAGCATGAGTCGCTACACTGTTTTATAAACACTTAGCTTTTTTAAAATGTCCAAACTAGACATCCAAAGGCTCATTACAAAGCATTACTTTGTAGTGACTAGCTTTGTGTAATGATCCAATCCACGACCTCACCACAGGGCAATGCCTTCCTCAAAAGGGCTAGCCAAGTAGGTACTTAAGAGTTCATGAGCAGGGTCTTATAAGGCAAATCATAAATAATCCCACATCCGATGTGGGATATCACAATCTCCCCACCTTATGCCTTAGCGTCTTTGATAAGGCTCGGTCACTCATAGCCCAGAATCTTCCTTTCTAGCCAATGTGGGATATACCAGGCTCAACCTTCGTTGTCCCAACCATCCTCTTGATGTGAGATATACCCGGGCTTGCCTTCGTTTCCCCTAACCATCGATAACCCAACTGGATAGCCCAACTCGAGCTTTTGAGAGTCGGCTCTGATACCATCTGTAAAGACCCGGTCCATAGCCCCACTGCGGGGCAATGCCTCCCTCAAAAGTGCTAGGTATTGTCTTCCGACGGTCGTCACTGCACCCATGCACCACAATCATGTCTCATGTTGTAGGCACCGTGCCCATGCGCTACAATCAATGTTGCATGTCGTTGGCATCGTGCCCATGCGCCACAATCATGTCTCATGTTGTAGGCATCGCGCCCATGCACCACAATCAATGTCTCAAGTCCTTGGCATCGCGCCCATGCGCCACAATCATTTTACCGTCCTCCGGGCACCACACTCACTCACCATACCATGCGCCCCCGCCATGAACGTGGAACATGCTTCGACCCAATCTCTGGAGTGTATAGTATTCTGAGGGGCTCCGCTCGTAGTGCTCTGGCACGAGGACCCTTCGCAGCGGGATAGGCTTATTACCATAAAGCTATCGCTGCCTAGGGTGACTTGCATGACACTAGGCACTGAGCTGCACCATGTCCACTCACGTTACCGATGATCATCGGTGCCCCCAGGACGATGACCCCTCGGTCATTCCAGGATGGGAACAGGTCTTTAGAGGGCATTGCTCCTAGTCTGCCTTGTAGTTGGTTACAGGGGAAACCCTCGCTGCTGTTAGGTTCTCTACGCGTCTCTTGACGCACACTTGTGATATTCAGTAAGGGCTTGGATCTGTGGCTGGGGCAACGGGCTTACTCTGATCATGCTATCATGGAGTGGTCAATCTTCTCAGATAGCTAGAGTGATGCTGTGCAGGGTAAGTAATGCAAATTTGGCAATCGACAGTCCAACGAAGAACTGGTATTTTCGGACCCCTAGTGACATGTCACTCCCAGGGGATGACATGTGGCATTTTATGACACAGGCATGCCTTTACCTATGAATAGTGGACTTTGTGACTTATTCAAGGACTTTTGGCTCATTCTTACAAAATCACTTTGTCACTCTAGAACTTGAGAGCTCTTGGATTCTAGAGATAGAAACACCAAATTGGACATAACTTTAGACATAACATTGGACTGTAGCATTGGACCCTGACTTGGACTGTCAACTGCCGGCTCTGTTCATCTCAGCCTTGTCTCCACAGTACTGCTATCTCTCAAGGCCTGTCTGGGAAGCCTTGCTCTCTGCCCTTACTCCACGCTCATTGTCTCTCACTTTGTAAATTTGGAAGCTGACTCGGACTGCAACCTTTATGGCACCTCCACGTAGGTACGAATCCACTTTCCTTGGCATCATTTTTGGCGACTCCGCTGGGGAGGTGAGCATCGTATTGCAGTATGCCTATCTTCCACACTTAGGCATCATGCATGTGCAACGGAGAGCTACCAGGACTACCAAAGGCCCTAACCCTACTGTACCAGAAGAACACCACCTCGGTGACCAGGAAGAGACAAGTGCCACACGACTCCAAGATCAACCCTCAATCACTTCATTTGATGTGCAAGTGGTTGTCAATGAAGCCATGCAGCAACTCACTCCCACCATAGCTAACCTACAAGACTCCCAAACCAATATGATTGCTGCCATTATGGAAATGCAAAGATCCATATAGGCGTTGGCCTCCCAACAATCCATTGCACCAGTGCAGCCTTCAGGACCTGGGTTGGGTCTTGACTCCGCTTAGGTCCCAGTGTCGCGACCACCGCCACCTCGATCATTCAGACCCTTGGCGGTAGGACTCGGGCCATCCTCGCCACCTGTAGCTGATGTGCCTCATTCCGCGGTGCCATCCCGCAGACCACATGCAGACCTTGGACCAGTGTTGTAACAGATTCTTCCTGTTGTCATACCTCAGCATATGCCAACACGAAGTTCTTCTGAAACCCACGATTCCATTGAGATGGAGCCTAACCCTTACCCAACTAAACATCACCAAATCACCGGCCAAGTGGTGGACACGTCTTGCCCACCCACCCATGCCTATAATGTACAATTTCCACCACCAGCCCCTATCATGTATCAACCTTCCATTCCCAGCCATCATCCCCTACTTACCAAGTTGCCCCATTTGGCGACGTGGGGGTTCACGGCGCCCCAGCCAACCATCATCCCCTAACCAGCAATGAGGAACCATCCCTCAACTATGTCACCCGACAGACTTGGAAGCACTTATCCACCACCTGTCGAGGAATTTCAAATCTGAGTCCTCAGCCTGGCTGACAAGCCATGCCCCGTATGCCAATGATATAGCCATCACACCCTACCCCCTTAAGTACAAGCAACCAACCTTTGTGCTTTTCAACGGACGTGAGAGCAACGCCTGTGAGCACTTGACAAGATTTGCAGGCTCGTTGGAGCAGTATGGTCCGGGCGACAATTTGAAGTTGAGGGAGCTTCACAAGTCCCTCACAAACTTGGCTTATACTTGGTACCACTAGATCCCTGTGGGACTCTCCTTTCATGCAACGACATGGTCCAACTATTCTTGGACGAGTTCCATTACGAAGCTAAAAGAGTCACCATTGTTGATATTGCTGGCATACGCCAAAATCTGGGGGAGGACTTGAACAAATACATGCACCGCTTCCATCTCAAGTGCCTCGAGTGTACGGATTTCAGCAAAGACGAAACATTGGTTCCAATATGCATCAAGAACATGAGTGATGTATACCAGGTGCATATTGAGAACTTGCAGTTAAGGTCATGGAGATGCCTCAAAGAGACAGTCCATCGTACTTACGAGTCGGTCGGTCCCGTCAAGCCGTGGAAGCCTTGGCCGTAGAGTGTACTCCTTACGACGGCCAAAACATCCAACAGTCGGAACAACAACAGCAATAATAACAACTTCAGTGGCTACAAGCGTCGGTTCCAAGAGAGGGACCGATGCGCTGACAAGCGAAGGTAGCGAGAGCCTGCCCCTGACTACCCATGTGATTTAAATACAATGAAAGACCTTCTGGCAGATTGGGTAGAACATGACACTAACGTCCAACTGCCACCAATGAGGACCAACATCACCGCAGCGAAAGCCAAGCCCAATTATTGTCCTTACCACTGAGCCGTCAGACATCACCTCAAGCATTGCAATAGGCTGCTAAAGATTTTTGCAAGAAAGGTCGCTGTAGGCGACCTAAAGCCACCAAAAGAACAATGATGTCCATGGGCACCCTCATCCCCCGCATGGCAACAACAACAGGAAGCATTAAGTGCCCATGGCCATCACTAACCCAGTCGAGCCTATCATCACTGAAACCTTCACGGAGGCCATCCCCACGGTCACACCTTGTGCACTTTCAGCCAGTCAGCCCACGCCCTCATTCGGGCAAATGACAAAGATGAAAAGTTTCTTTGAAGAAAAGGGGTTTTCACCCGCAGCCAGAAGCTATCTATCCAACTTCTTGATTGAGGTCACCACCGGCCTCAGTCCCGACTACTTCGCTGTTCAAGCCAAACTACGACACATCCCATCTACTGCATTGCTTTTCTCGGACCAAGACTCGCTGCCGATCAAGCATCATAATTTGCCACTGTTCTTGGAATGTACCATTGATGGCACGTGCTTCCATCATGCCTTAGTAGATTGCGGTGCCTCAATCAATATCATACCCCTTATCACTTTGCAAAGGGTTGGCATCCCCGTGCAAAAAATCATACCCGACCTGATCAAGATCACCGGTTTTGGGCAAAGTCACCAGTTCACTCTTGGCCATATCACTGTCGACTTTATGGTTAAAACCGTCTGTCACGATACCACATTCCATGTGATCGACAATGAGCCCGCATTCTACCTTTTACTTGGCCGGCCGTGGATTCATATCAACAAAGATGTTCCCTCAACGTACCATCAGTGTGTAAAACTGGTGGCCGGTCCTGTGGGACGCGAGGTAGCAATGACAATCCCAGCAACTAAGGCCCCGTTTGAATGTGCCAAATCATACTTTGCCGAGGCCTCAATCATTCTTCACCAAACTGGCTGAGGACGGTGAAAATGCCACACATATCCATTCAACCAAGTTGCCAAACTGGGACAAGCTATATGGAAACAAGCCCCCCAATCCAAGGCCAAGAAGAATAACAAGAACAAGGGGTCGACATCAATGATGCCGCCTGCTGTCAAGACCAACTCCCCGCCTACATCCCCAAAGTCCAAGCAAGAAAAGGCTGAACCAACCTTCCAACACATTGTCACAATGGCAAAGTGATATACCAATTATGTGCAGGGGCTCCAGGTGGTCCGTCGTCTGACCCCCTCGACCCTGACCCACCCATGGAGACTAAGTAGTGCTACGCGACCGAGGATTGCCCACTAGACCCCGAACTCACCCCGGCGCAGCCCCACCTTGCTATGAAGATGACCCTCGACCACAGGCAGAAGACCTTAAAGAAATAAACCTGGCTAACCCAGACGAGGAACCCCAAGTTACGTACATTGGCACAAAACTTGCCCCAAGCCAAAGAATGGAATTGGTTACCCTCCTTCGCAAATATCACGATGTATTGGCATGGAGTTACAATGAGATGCCTGGGTTGGACCCTGCCCTGGTGACACACAATCTCAATATTTCTACCTGGTCCATCCTTGTCAAATAGCATCTGCGAACCTTCTGCCCCTAGCTCTAGTTGAAGATCAAACAAGAGATATAGCAACTTCTACAAGCTGGCATAATTGAACCTATTACTCATCCCATATGGTTGGCCAACGTCCTCCCCGTACAAAAGAAGAATGGCCAATTCTGCATTAGTATTAACTTTCGGGACTTGAACAAAGCGTGCCCCAAAGATGAGTTTCCATTACCTAACATTGACATGCTTACGGAGGCTGCTGCTTGACACGAAACCTTGTCTTTCATGGATGGCTTTGCCGGCTACAACCAAATTCGGATGAATCCAGACAACTGCGCCAAGACAGCCTTCTGAACTCTCGTGGGCAAATTTTGTTGGAAAGTCATGTCGTTTGGCCTCAAGAATGCGGGTGCTACCTATGAAAGGGCGAAGACAGCCATCTTCCATGACATGATACACCGTACAGTGGAAGACTATGGCGACGATCTCATCATCAAGTCTAGAAAGGAAAGTGATCACCTCACTGACCTCCGAGCAGTCTTTGATCGTTGTCGCCAGTACAATATATGGATGAATCCGCTGAAATGTGCCTTTGGAGTCTCCTCCGGCAAATTCCTCAGCTTTCTGATTAGTCAACAGGGCATCGACATTGATCCTTCTATAGTCGCCTCTATTCAAGAGATGCCCCCTCCCAAAAGCACCAAATAGTTGAAGAGCGAGGTTTCTCACCTCCGCCGATTCATCCCTGCATTGGCCCAACTTACCATACCCTTCCAACACTTGACACGCAAGAGCACACCATGGAGTTGGGGTGCACCCCAACAGCAAGCCTTAGAACAGATCAAGTCGGTCATCATATCACCACAAACCATGGTGGTGCCATAGCGAGGTATCCCACTCTTACTCTACTTGACCTCCACGCCCAGGTCCATAGGGGCTTTACTTGCCCATGAGGTGGATGGGGTGGAGCGTCCTATATATTATCTCATTCAGTCAATCAAGGGACCTGAATCCAATTACTCCAAGATCGAGAAACACTGCCTAGCCTTGGTTTACGCCTCACAAAAATTCAAACATTATTTTTTGGCGCACCAGATCACACTTGTCACCAAGGCTGATCCTCTCTGATACATGCTCACCCACCCCGCATTGCCTTGTCTGGCCGACTTACCCGCTGGTTGTTGCTCTTGACCGAGTTCGGCTTGTTTATCAAAAATCCTACAGCTCTATGGAACCAAGCACTTGCAGACCTCTTGGCCTTCTTCCCATGCCAACACTATGAACCAACCTCGGATCACTTGCCCGGGGAGGAGACAGCCCTAATCACTAACATCGATGAATTATGGACGCTTGAGGGTCCCAATGGAGCACCCCTTTGGCAAGGGGGTGCCGCCATTGTTCTTCAGAACCCAGATGGTGTTACCACCTCTCTGTCCTTCAAGCTTGCATTCCCAGTGTCTAACAATGAAGTCGAGTATGAGGCACTCATCATTGGCCTCATGCTCACCACCAGTACGGGGGCTAAGGCCTTATGTGTGAAGGGAGACTCAAACTTGATCATGAAGCAGGCTGACGGGGAGTTTGAAGTCAAGGAGCCAACCTTGGCACCTTATCGTGCCTTGGTACAACACTTGGAAAGAAGACTTGGCCATGTTGAATATGAACATCATAACAGGTGCCACAACAAACATGCAAACAACTTGACCACGATCGCCTCAAAGATAGAGGTTGATGGAGAACAATGGATGCTAACTATTATCAAGAGGACCAAACCCTGCACAGCCTTGAACTTAAAACCAAAGGACACCACCATAGCCGATTGGAGGCAGCCGATTGTCGACCAACTCAAGGCACCATCTCTTGCTTACACTTCTACCCTTAAGGACTTTTTGATGTTGGGAGATGTCTTATATAGACAATGTCCTAGAGGCATTCTAGCCAGGTGTTTGGCACCGAAAGAAGCAAAGCATAAACTTCAACTCAGCCATCAAAAGTGTTACGGCCTCGACGATCCCCCTCTATACCGTCGCCTTAAGAGCATGGGCCTCTTTTGGCCATCCATGGCCAACGATGCTTCAGATGTATCACGGGATTGTACCGAATGCCTATATGCTCCAGACAATGTAAAATCTCTTGTGATCAACGTAGAGGGTGATTGACGCCAGCCTTTCATCCAATATTTATCTCATGGGATTCTATTTCCTGACTGTGGCTCGACACAATCTATCAAATGAAAATCGGTCATGCATTTTGTGACGGAAGGCGAGTTATTTTGCAAAGGTTTTTCAAGGCACACCCTGCGATGCTTGCAAGGTGCCCAGGCAGTAAAAGTGATCAATGAAGTCCATAATGGTGACTATGGGGAACATCAAGGATCTCAAAAGCTATATGCAGAATTGCTAAGGTTGGGGTACTACTGGCCGACTATGGAATTTGACTCCATCTCTCATGCCCGCCCGACACTATCGACCCTACAAGAGGCACGCTGACAGGATGCACACGCCGGCGTCTGATCTTTATATTATCTTGGCCCCTTGGCCATTTCACTCTTGGGCTTTCGACCTCATCGACCCCATACACCCTTCATTTAGTGGTCACATATGGATCATGGTAGCGACATCACGTTTTACAAAGTGGGTCGAAGCCATACCTCTAAAAAGAGCCACGGGAGGCACCGTTGCTAACTTCTTACGCGATCACATCATCTGTCGCTTCGGTATCCCTCGGTGTATCATATCTGACAACGGCACCCCATTCATCAATGGGCATGTTCAAGCTCTCATGGAAGGATACGGCATCAACCATACCACATCAACTCCTTACTATCCACAAGGCAATGGTCAAGCTGAAGCCTCCAACAAGACTCTACTACGTGTGTTGTCGCGAATGGTTCATGACCCGAGTGGATCATGGTCCGAAAACTAAGTCTGACACTTTGGGCTTACAGAACTTCCAGGCACACAGCAATGAAGGCCACGTCCTTTTCCCTCATCTACGGGGATGAGTGTGTGGTACAGCCAAAATGCAGTCGCCTTAGCCCGACTCTCCCTAAGTAGTGGTCTCGGGGAAGAAGAAACCAGAATGGCAGCCCTTGAGGGCCTTGATTAGAAAAGAACCAACACCTTGCACCGCATGAGGAAGTATCATGAACAGCTCACGAAAGCCTATGGGAAGATACTCAAGCCACAATCATTTGTTGAAGGTGACCTTGTCCTCCAAACACCAAGCATGTAGGTGCCTGCCTACATGTCAGCCCCCAAGTTCACACCAAATTGGGAAGGCCCGTCATGTATACAGCCAAAGACAACGGCTCCTACCTATTGCTCAACCCGGACGATGGACAGATCACGGCCCCTATCAACGGCCGCTACCTGAACAAGTATTATGCATAACCGGCTGCAGATTGTTCCCCCCAACCCTACCCGCCCAAAGCTTAGAACACTCGAACACATAGCATTTTTTTGTATATGCACACATGTTTATAGACTTGTAACCTTTGCTGATTATTACAAGTTCTTACTTTACTCATGGAGCGGCATTTTGGCCCAACTACTATTAATGCAAAATCATTCATTCGCCTTAACTACTGTATGCAATGCAATTATTGTATTTTCACACATGTTCATTAAGTAACCCGCTATGGGCAGGAAGGGGGAACACCAACAGGACGCCAACACATACAAGTCACACCAGTACAACAAAAACTAAGCATCATATCACAACAAGCACAAGTATGAAAGAACCATATGATTGCAATATCAATATCAACAAAATGTACACAAGTCATAGGCTTGCAAGCCATTACAGACCCAATGTCTGCTCAACAATGCAACATACTTGACATCTACTTTAAGGAAGAAAACAATGCTCTAACAAGACCAGAAATGTATGTCTCCAATGCCTGTCGCTGCGACTACAGATCTGACTATCTACCATCGCACTCCGCCCACTGGCTCTCTATCTCTGCCCGTCGAGTTTCCGTCTCGGTCAGACGTCTCTCTACCTCTGCGAGCTGAACCCGTATCTTGACCACCTCCCGGGTTACCTCTGTCATTGTTGCATCAAGGGCTCATCTACAACTCTGCAAAGACACCTCCTGTGCCCCTATAAGGGTCAATCCCACTACGGCCTCAGCACTCTGACCCCTCGCTCTGATGTAGTCGGCTAACCAGTCCCACTGGAAGACAAGAGATAAGAAAGATGAGAGTTCCGATAAAAACTGTGATATGACCTCCGAAGTCAAACCTAAGACCGGCATCACACCAAGAGTCGCCGGCCAATCCACAAATGCAGTATACACCACCTTTGTGAATACTGCCCCCCGCATACTAATAGAGCCAGTAAATGTCTGCAGATGTTTCGCCCTAATCATCTCCAACCGACGGACTACTAAATCAGACAACCCAACACCCTCACATGGTGCCCCATCCACCTGCCTGACCGAAGACCCGCCATGGCATCACTGACCCCTGTAGCGCCATAACCAATTGACTGAACACCAACAGTAGCAGCATGCATCGCCAAAAGAGCATCACCCGCATCTACTACCGACCCCAACAATGTATCCGGCACAGGTTCCACAACAGACAAAACAGGTACCTCCTGTCGCAGTAACAGATCTCTAACCACTGCATGAGTAGCTGGCAACCCATCGTACACTACTGTCGGAGCATCTGGCTCTCTGCTGGTCCACAAATCATCCGCCTCAAACATATGACCCATCTGGCCACCAAACACCGCCTGGACTAAGACAGGCGACAGACTCAGACGACTGATCAGCTCCACAATATATGTTGCTGCCTGCTCCGACGCCTCGGCCTCATCGACTAACTCACATCCATAGGCTTAACCTCATCGTCGGCCACAACACCCATCTCCTCGACCTCATCGTCTGCCACAACATCCTTCTCCTCAGCCTTATCAGTTGTCTCGGCATCCAACTCCTCAGGGTCATCACCGACGGCCTAGGCGTCCTCTGCCATCTTATCTGAGTCTACATCAGTAGCTTCATCAACATTATCGAGCTCCTGTCAAAAAAAAGAGAAGAATATTACAACACACTTAATACGATAATCGGCAACTGTACAAAGAAAATAAAGACTAATACTAACCTCAGAGTCAGATTCCTCCAATACCTCTGGCGACCTCTTCGGTCTGAGTCCACCAGCTGCCGTACCCGTCTACTGTGCACTCTCCATCATACCCACTCTCAATGACAAAATGAGACCCTTTTCGGCACCCAGCACCCTCCAGCACCCTCGGTGCACGTGGTGGTACCGGTACATCCGATACACAAGTTAGCAATACTGACATGCCACACTGCCTTGTAACCTGCACCGATATCTACCCCAATCCTCTATCACCAGAAAAGACATCAAACTGCTGCCTGTTAGGCGGTGCCTACGATAACCACTCTGACCATGTCATCCGCACTCGCTCCCACCACCACGCATACTCGACCGTCACTACTCCCGTTGACAAAGTATTGTGCTTCCTCCAATCCTTCGTCGGTGATGGCCACGCTCATTCCTATCGAAAGGCCGTCTTCACATCCCAAGGACTAGTATAGCCACATGGGGCTCTAGATCATAACCAAAATCCATGGATAGACGGTCAGGACTATACCTCGCCACATAGCACCGAGTCATCGTCGGCTTCCCGCCATCATCAGTCTTCACAGGTAGCCACCCTGGAAAGTAGGCCACTAGTAGGGACACCTCCATCTCTATCAACTCATCCCACCTGCTTAGTCACAAACTGATGTCCTGCATATGTATCCACGGAGGGGTACCATACGAAGAGTGCATATCGACATACGGACGAGCAGTGCACTCGTATCGCATGTCAAATATCTCCGCCAACTAGCATCCGGGCTTCTTCCCGCCAGTCCAAATGTATACACAGCCACCTGCATACCAGATCGCCACCTCACGAGACCTACCCGGCAGAGTCACCGTGCCCTTCCTTGGTGCCGAATGCGCCAAAGGAAACCCTAGAGGCCGGTACTTAATGTAAATCTCAAATAGATACCGCTACAAGAACATCCAATCTACATAGGTCACCACCTGATATCACCTGTACGACCTCTGCACGTCGTTGGAAAACTGATCTAGATGTTAGTACCGTGTGCCTAAGTAAATGGGAGCTAGCCTGACACACAAACCCCTAGCTATCCTAACTGCCAGTGGGAAAACCATTGAAGCAACACCATCCTCAGGCGTCTCCTCAAGTATAAACCTACGAGTATAGAAAATACAACACCTCCCCCGTCCAGAACATAGAGTGCAATGCATGGCAGTATGACTACAGTAACTTCTTGAAGCATGAAAATTTTTCTAAGTACATGATTTGACATACTATGCATACACAAGCAATCAACATACACCATGCAAGCAATGCGGAAACGAAGACAATAGAAATGCGTACCTCAACATGAACATGGAAAGAAATCCCGCTAGCTTATATTTCTCGTCCCTATAGTAGGGACCCATGTGAAAATCAGCCTTCGACAGTGACTTCTGCCCGGGTCACGCGGTCGCCATACCATAAAAGTGTTTGATCCACCCGCTGTACGTACCCTTGCGGTGGCTCTTTATCTCAGCTGAAAACCCTGTAACGCCTTCACGGTCAATCATTCCTCCGCTATCAACTTCAGTTCACAAGCATCCTCTGTCCCATGCATCGGCAACCCGGTCAAAATCACCACATCCATAAGTGTTGCCCAATCTCCCCAAACTCGGTGATGAACGTATGCGTCTGCGAGCTCCACTTGGAAAGCAACAATGTCATGCCCTTAATGTCCCTCACCGGATCAATCACCTTGAACGTCGCCTCCACAGCCGACACCAGCCCAAGTGCCTCCAACCTCTCCACCCAACCGAACGCTCCAACATATAAGTGCACCAGAAATTCCACCCCTCTAGAATAGTGTTGTGGCCCTTGAACATCATAGGCGACCACGGTATATCGCATCGCTCATCCAACAAACCCGGTACATACCTCGCTGACATCACTGGGGAAACCTCGCCACTCGATGTGCGAACATACGGTGAGGGTACCATGGGGCTATCCGTAGTCAATGAAACACTCTAAGGCCCCGGAAACACATTTGCAACCACTCGTTGACCTAACCCTCACCATAGCTCCTCCCACGGGCAGCTGGGCACCGTCCCCTTTGCCTTCAACAACACATTGTTCTGACTCTGCATTGGATCGAAACTCCTCGGTCCACCATTATCAAAGCTCAACCGCACCTTGACATCATGACCGGCACCGGCGTGTCCTCGTCATCCCCAAACATGTTACCCCACGACGACCGTGATCAACCGCTCGATCCGCCCCAGGGTCTCGCACTCTGCTTCTTTCTTGTCTTTTTTTTAGGTACACCGGCGTCATCTTTTACATCCAAAGGCATCCCGTCTAGCGAGCTCGACCCACGAACCTCGGCCTCGGCCCAAGGGGAGGCGACGACCTCGGCCTCGGCCAGCCTCTCTCTCTCTCATTTCTCCTTTCTTCCCTTTCCTTCTCCCCTTTTCCTTATTTCCCTCCCTCTTTATCCTTCCTTCTTTGCCTTACCTCTTCCCTTTCTTCCCTTCTCCCTTCCCCCTCTCTCCCTTCTTCTTCCCCTCCCCTCTCTATCCCTTCCCTTTCCCTCCATCACGGCCCCCAACCGCAGCCTCGACCTCTACCCAGCGACTTGGGTCGGCCCTGGCCTTCCATCATCCCACACCTCCCTTACACCCCCAAAACCCTCTCCCTCACGCCCACCATTCCCCTTCCCCACCCGCCGGTCGGCCTCTGCCCGTCAACGTGCCTGGGCCACAGCCGAGGTTTGCCAATGGCCTCTTCCTTCACTTGCTCCATATCTCCTACCTTGTTGCATTCTCTTGGCTTATTGTGAGGTCCTTACTCTCATGAGTCTTCAAGCTCCAAGCTTCTTCTTCTTCCTCCTCATTTTCTTTTTTTCTTCTTCTCTCCCTTCTTTCTTTCCTCTCTTCTCTCTTTTTCTCTAAGTGTAAGACTTCCAAAGTCTTACACTTTCCCCCTAAAACATTCCTCCCTTTTCATTCAATTTCAAATCTCAAATTTTCCCTTAAAACTCCCAACAATTCCTTTTTTTGCGTTCTACATTTAGCGCTAACATTCTTCTTTCACGCCATCATTTCCGGAACAACATCACCAATTTCTTACGTTAATAATTCTAACTCTACCAAAATTTTGGCAAATCCATTTTTTTGATCAATTTTCGTTTTTGCGCCACCTCTTTTTTACGCTACGCTAACAAAAACTCACGTCATACTTTTTGCATTGTTCCGCTTTTCTTTCTCGTTATCGCTATTACTTTTTTGCGTCACCTTTTTTCCTCTCGCAAAAAAAAATTCAAACACACTTTTTCGCTCCTCAGGCTTCTTGCTACTATCGCGTCCTCCAATAATTTTTCAGTCGCGACGAGTTTGGCCGAACAACGATTATGCGTGCGGCGCCCGCTCAGGTCGCCCCTCCGCGCACACGACATGCAAGGGATTTATGTTCCCAACCTATTCTGGTCGCACCCAAGGGCCCACTAGGGGTCCTACTTCGTGCAAACACGTCAACACATTCAACGGTGAACTTTTCAATGCATCAAATCTGTCAAAGTGTGCATGCCCAACTCACGTGCATTTTTTGCTCCGCACGCCTCGTGCACAACTTAGGCGCCAATTATTTCACGTCAACGTGACTCACGGTTGCACATTCGTCACTCCGTGATCACCTGAACACCTTTTCACCTAAAAAAAATGACCGACGGCACAACTGGAGCAACGGGGTCAAGGGGCAAAGGCCTTGGCCTACCCCATGGGGTCGGCCTTGGCCTCTCCCTTGCCTATGGTGTCAGCCTCGACCTCCTTTGGGGGTTGTCCTTGGCCTTCTCCCCCCAAGTTGCCCACTTCTAGGGCTATGTCTTTTTTCGCACATTTTTCGCTTCGTACGCTTCGTGTGTGACTTTGGCACCTTGTTCACTACATGGGTACGACTCACGGCAACACGCTCGTCATACCTCAACTACCCAACCCCTCGTTGCCCACCAAAACACCAAACGTTGGCGTGCCTGAAAACCACCAAAAGAGGGGAAGTGGCCTTGACCTTCCCTTTGAGGGAGGGCCTTAGCCTTGGCCACCCCCTAGGGAGGGCCTTAGCCTTCCCCCCAAATTTGGCCTTCGGCCTCCCCCTCCATGTGCACTTGTCTTCACGGCATTTTACGTCTTTGCAATGCTCACCAATGCTTGCACACCAAGCTCGCGATGTCCATCGTCCGTTACGCATAGCCGCCCACCACCTCTGTAATACCCGTAGCCCAAAGTCGCGTGCTACCATCGAGTGACCCTTCGCCGATGACCGCGTACCATCACTCCCAACTTTGTCATTACTAAAAATCGCATTTATCATTTTGGTACAACATACACACTTAGCTCACTCCCCGTCTTTGGGACACTCGACGCGTGCCCGTGCGCCGTCTCCACGGTGGTCGTTGTCGCGCCCATGCGCCACTTCCATGACATGTGCCCCCAGCACCAGGTATTTTCGCACGATGGTCATCGCCATGTCGGTGTGCCACTTTCATAACATGTGTCCCCAGCACAGGGTATTGTCTCGCGATAGTCGTCGCCGTGCCCATGTGCCACAATCATGTCTCGTGTTGTAGGCATCGCGCCCATGCGCCACAATCATGTCTCATGCTGTAGCATTGCGCCACAATCATGTCTCATGCTGTAGCATCGCGCCCATGCGCCACAATCATGTCTCGTGCCGTAGCCACTGTGCCCATGTGCCACAATCAATGTCTCATGCCGTTAGCATCGCGCCCATGCGCCACAATTATGTTTCAGGCCTCCGGGCACCACACTTACTCACCATACCATGCACCCGCACCTTGGAGGTAAAACATGTGTCGACCCACTCTTCAGAGCGTGCAACATTTCGAGGAGCTCCACTCATAGTGCTCTGGCACGAGGACCCTTTGCAGCGGGATAGGCTCGCTACCACAAAGCTATCACCACCTGGGTGACTTGCATGACACTAAACACTGAGCTGCGACCATGTCCACTCACGTTACCGGTGATCAAAGGCGCCCCTAAGATGATGACCCGGTCACTCCAGGACTGGAGCAGGTCTTTGAAGGGCATTGCGCCTAATCCACCTGGCAGTTAATTACAGGGGTAACCCTCGCTGCGGTCAGGTTCTCTACGGGTCTCTAAATGCACACTTGTAGGATTCAGTAAGGGCTTGGACCGGTGGCTTGGGCAACGGGCTTACTCTGATCATGCTGTCATGGTGTGGTCAGTCTTCTCAGACAGGTAGTGCGACACTGTACAGGCAGGTAACAGGAATTTAGGAACCGGTAGTCTAACGAAGAACCTATATTTTCGAACCCCCTGGGGACGTGTCACTCCTAGGGGACGACATGTGGCATTTTATGACACAGGCATGCCTTTGCCTATAAATAGTGGACTTTATGACTTATTCAAGGACTTTTGGCTCATTCTTAGAAAGTCACTTTCTCACTCTAGAACTTGAGAGCTCTTGAATTCTAGAGAGAAACACCAAATTGGACATAACTATTGACATAACATTGGACCGTAGCATTGGGCCCTGACTTGGACCGTAGCATTGGGCCCTGACTTGGACCGTCGACTGCTGGCCCTGTTCATCTCAGCCTTGTCTCCATAGTACTGCCATCTCTCACAGCCTGTCTGGGAAGCCTTACTCTCTACCCTTATTCCACCTTCACTGTCTTTCACTTTGTACATTTAGAAGCTGACTCAGACTGCAGCCTTTGTGGCACCTTCGTGTAGGTACGAATCCACTTTTCTTCGCATCAAAGTGTAAATAACTGTTAATTGAGAGATTGAGTTGATACTCATCCTTATATTTATATTGAAACAGTTGTCGTTTCATTTAAAAATTCTTTAAAAAGATGTTATTTGACCTGAATGTAAAATTGCTCGAATCACACATTTTGTTAAATCTTTAATCGACCTTACTGGGCTCTCAAAAGTTCACTTTTCTTTGACTTCATTTCCGCAAAGTGGTCACCAACAATAGGATATTTGGAATGATTAAAGCCTGAAGAAGAAGTCGACTAGTTTTATTTGTTTCTTTTGGTTAGGCCCCTGTGAGGGAAAGTAATGTTTAACTTAGTTTTATGAGCATTTAATTTTAGTATTTTATTTAAGAACAATGTAATTGAAAGTTTGAGTTATTGTAGAAGCTCTTATACACATTGGGCTTTCTTATCAAATTGAGATAATTAAATGATTAAGTGATTGATCGATCGATTGTTTAACACTCTGGAAATTGTAAAGTGTTACAGTTGGTACCAAAGTATAGGTATATGATTCTGTAGACTTTAGAAACTTGTAAGAAAAAGCCTAGGTTTTAATAATAGAGTTAGGGAAAACTTTAATATCTTACTTGAACTGTAATAGTGGCTAGATATCAGCGTGTGCAGTAGGTACATCATTGGTTTGAGGCATTGATGTATGGGTGCTTATACGAATTGGAAAATTTTTTGAGGATAACAATATCAAGTACATTGAATTTCGAGGACGAAATTTTTATATGTGGGGTAGAATGTTACATCCAGAACCTTGAAAGCTTAGCCGGTTAGTTTAATTTAAGCGACAATTTTTATACACAAAATTTGGCGTTGATTTCCATGAGTGAAATTTTATCGGCACCCTTTAGCGACAAATTTTTTTTAAACCATAAGTTATAATTTAATGATGGCACTTATAAGTGAGATTAATTGAGGTACTTGTGACAATTAGCGTAAACGATATTTTTAAAAGTTTTTAACGACGAACTTTCTTTTTGTTAGCATTTTTTTATGTAGCAACGCTTAGCGACGATTAGTGAAGCGGGGTAGCGTTTAAAATTTTTCTAGCACATGAACTATAGTAAATAATTAATTTTGGACCTATTGTAATAATAGAAAGTTGAGGGTAAAATTAGAATACCAAACGAAAGTCTAGGGGCTTTTGATAATTTTCACATCTACAGTTCTATGATACATATAAATATAACTTTGTTGAGGCAGCCGTCCAAGCACTCTTTTTCTTCTTCTGATATACGTATACAGTAGAGAGAGAAAGAGGGCTTGAAGAAGAAAGGTTTTTCGGCAAATTTTCTTGTAAGTTTTAGCCTTGTCTCTCTAGTTTTTTTTAAATGATTTAAGGGATTAATGGGTAGCTGTGAACGGGTGTATAATCGGTGTGCCTACAGTGCGTTTAGTGTGAGAATTGTGGGAGGGAGAGAGAGAGAGAGAGAGATAATGTCCATGTGTGTTTGGTATTGGCCGTGGGGTGATGGCTGCTATGAAGCTTTGTGGTGATGGCCAAGGCTTCAGCAAGGACAGTCGTGGGTGAGTGTACGGGTGGCTTTATATATATGGGTTTTTAGAAAGAGAGAGACAGAGGGAGAGGGACAATGGCTGTCGTAACCCTAGTTTATAAGTGTGAATCATAGGTGTGATTGTGAATCTGCATATGTAAATGTGTAATTGGTTGGTGACCGTGGTAGCCAAGGATGCCGAGAGAAAGAGAAAAGACCCACTGTGACAGCATGTGTGAGAAGATTGTGTGCGTATGTAGGTTTAGAGGGAGAGAGAGGGAGAACATGGTCTACCGTATAGTGTCTTTTTGTGGGGGTTATGAAGGGAAAAAGGAATACGGATGTAGGTATCCATGGCTGTCGTGGGTATATACTTCGGCACAGCCATGGTTTTACTTAAGGGAGCACGAGAGCAGCCATGGAGAGGTGAAGGAGGGGCTATCGTGATTTGGAACTATGTGACACTGAGTGAGTTATGGAAGGGAGAAGATGGATGGAAGCTGTGTGTGTGTGTGTGTGTGTGTGTGTGTGTGTGTGTGTGTGTGTTGTGCATGTGAGTTGAGTGTTGGGAAAGGAAGACAAGCTACTGCCATGATTTGGATCTATGCAAAACTGAGTGAGTTGTGTAAGGGAGAAGATGGATGGAAGCCATGTGTGTGTGTGTGTGTGTTGTGCATGTGAGTTGAGTGTTTGGGTAGTAGGTGTAAAGGGGTGGGTGTGTATTGTTTAGAGTGTATTATGTGTGTTTTGTGTGTTGTGAGCATGTATACGTGTGTTGTGTGAGTATGGGGTGTGTGGGTGTCTGTGTGTATGTGTGTGTAAATCATTGTGTTTGTAAGGGAAGGAAAGCGTCAAAGGCAGCTTTTGTGCGCGCGCGCGCGCTCGTGTGTACTGAATGCATGTGTGTGCATATGGGTCTCTGTGTGTGGGTGTATTGTATGCATGAGTGTGTGTCTTGTGCGTGAGGGTGGGTGTGTGTGTAAGTGTAAGTGTTGTGCGCATGTGTGTGTGTGTGTGTGTGCGCTAAGTGAACAAAGTGTAAGGGTTGTGAGTGGTCTGTAAAGGAGTAGAGACTGAGTGCAGAGGGGAAGAAGAAGAAGGGAAATACGGATTCGGGTATCAGGTTAATGTTAAGTTCGGCACGTGCATTGGCTAGTGCACGATTATCTTTAACACATAAAACTTTATAGTATAATACGTTAGGCTATATTAGAATTTTTGGCAAATTTTCATAAATGTCTAAAATTGTGTGTATTTTTAATATTTTCTCTAAGTTCGGATATGTAAAATCTTTTGGAGTCTTTAAAACTCATGAAAAAGTTCTAGAAAAAATAGAGTACTATTTTTATAGTATAAAGAAGTCCCAATATAAATTTAGTGATTTTTAGGGTTGTTTGTTACTATTTCCGTATCACATTATTTTTACCAAAACGAATAATTTAAAAATATTTTTAATGCCTTTTAAATTCTGATTTAAATTTCTATAATTTTTATACATATTTTCAAGCTGTTGTAAATTTAATTCAAAAATATTCCAAAATTCAGAAAATTCGTATTTCTACTTTTTATAATGTTTTTAGCTATAAAAGTGTTTTGTTATAAAAATTATGGGTATTATTACGCATTAAGGAGTGTACGGAATTTTCGGTTAGGTTGGCCATGTGCGGGACCCACTTTAAGTTATGTGATTTCATGGCTAGAAGTGAGCACCGTTTGGTTAGTTGATCTTAGGGTTATGGTGTAATAGTGTAGATTGTTTTTTAATAAATGAATTGCCAATTTTGGTTGATTCAGAGGATTTTGATCGAGGTTGCGTAGCATCGCTTAGCTTGGATCGAGGTAAGGAATTCTATCCGAAATCCCATTTCATCAGACTGATATATACATATATACATATATATATATATATATATATATATATATATATATATATATATCTTATTCTAAGTTGCTATCGAATTTTATTGAGCTCTAATATTTTATTGTCATAAAAATGTTTTCAAATGCTAATTTGGGCCTTATAGCGATTGTTTTGAATTCTTTATTCTCATATGTTTTATTTTATTCAATCATTGTAAAATATTTTGAGTTGTGTTTAATTCCTTGAATATTGACATGAGTTAGTAAACCTGGGAGTTATAAGGTTGGTGTGTATTTGTTGGTGTTATAAGGGTGGTCTGTTGGATGGGTTGAACTAGTACCTAAATGGACTAGTCAGTGTACATATGCATATATGAAGTGTATCGAGCACTGCCGGAGTGACTTTGTTATAGTGTACAGCTCATGTTCGATGTTGTCTATTTCAGTTGTTATTCTACATAAAGTATTTTGAATAACCGTTAATTGAGAGATTGAGTGTTTTGAATAACGAAACAACTGTGGTTTCATTTAAAAATCCTTTAAAAATATGTTATTTGACATGAATGTAAAATCGTTGAGTCGCTCGTTTTGTTAATCATTGATCGACCTTATTGGGCTCTCAAATGCTCACTCTCCTTTGACTTCCTTTCTCCAGGTAATCACCAACAATAGGATATTCGGAATGATTAGAGCCTGAATAAAAAGTCGACATAAAATTTTATTATTTTTTTTAGATGAGCTTCTGCGAGGGGAAGTAATGTTTAATTTAGTTTTACTTGTATTTAATTTTAGTGTTTTATTAAGAACAATGTAATTGGGAGTTTGAGTTATTGTAGAAACTCTGATACACATTGGAGCTTTCTTATCAAATTGAGGTAATTAACGATTAAGTAATTGATCAATCGATTGTTTAACACTCCGAAAACTGCGGGGTGTTACAAGGAGTCACCTGAAGAACATATTAATCATTCAAATATATGGTATTCCGAGTTACAGTGGATCATAAAAGTGTCAATAATCATATGAAAAGTATGTTATTATGCAAATAAGGATATTCCGATAACTCTAATATGAACATAGGATTATTTACTTGCTACGAACTCAAACTATAATGGGGAGCAAAATGGTATGATCTAGCGATTCATGTGCATTTAAAATCTTCTATGAAATTCTAGTTTTATCATAACTTTCTTACACTAATATGTTCATTCTTAAACTCCAGAATTGATCTCTAGTAAGTTCCAATGCCTCAATTTCTTTGCATAGAAATCTATATACATGCCTAATTATTCAAATCTGTAGCATAGCATCAACATATAAATATGAAATACGAAATTTAAAAAGGAATGAGTTTCTGACAAAATATTCAATTTACTTAGGTGTATTGCATTTCTTCTAAAAGCCTATATAGAAAACTCTGTTATTATTTCTTTAATCGATTTGATGGAGAAGATGAAATATATTTAAAGTAGTTTAATTTTAACGTGAATAGAGGCATTAGGTTTTGATAGGATTTTTTCAATAATTAGAGAGCATGCAGGAGTTTAAGGGTTATTTAGTAGGGTTTTTTTTTTCCTTTTTTCTTTAGTAAAAGTTATAAAAAAAAAAAAAACCTCGACTCTAACAAAAGCATATATTCCAATATAAGTGTTTTGAAGAAGCATGCTTGGACAATTTTTTGCATAATGTTCTTTTTCGCCATATAACCAACAACAATCACATTGTTCTTATGATTTTTCTTTCGGACATGAAGGTTTTTTATACGGAATATTAATTTTTTTCTTGTTATATTGTCCCCATGGTTTTGGTTTTTCACTTGATGGATTGACTTTTCTTTCTGAAAAATTTTCCATTTATTTACATATCCTTTTTCTTTTCCAAACCTTTTCTTCTCAAATTTTCTCTTCGTTCGTAGTTGTTGACCATATTATCGACTTTAGACCAACAGTCGTAAATCATATAAGCCTTTTTCATAATTTTTTATTGCATGTCATTCAGTTCGATATTTCTTTAAAACTTCTTCTACAGCTCCTACTCTTCCTCCTAAGCAATCGCAAAGCATTCCCTCATTCAGGAGTTTAACAAATTCTTTTTCTGCTAACACGTCCCACGGTTTAAGGAGTTTGGCAGTAAATTACTTTTGCCAATGGAGGTTGTCTCTGAGTTCCAACTTGTAAAAATATTTTTTAAATTCACAAGTATAATTTTTAAAATAGCACATATCACATATTTATAATATTATCGAATCTGTTAAGGCAATTTTTTCTTGAATATTTATATTATGTATAGATATTCCGCAAAACTCTCGTTTTAGATTATCTGAATAAAACGTTATCCATTCTTCAAAATGTTAAGCTTGCTTTGGGCTTCAATTATCATTTCATTATCTACTATCCTATTCCTAAATATAGCTGCGTTTCCCCACAAAGTTGCTCGAATAAATCTTTTCATCACATGCCTTTTTGTTAAATTACCACCTATTACAGAAATTCTTAAGGCTTTTACCCAATTATCGATTATTTCTTCAGTACTTGAAAGACAATCGATATCAAGGTATATGCCATATTGATTTACTGGGTCATTTCTTCCATTCTTGAGAATGAATTCTTGTTTTAAAATATGTCCTTACAGGGATGTTATTAAATTTAGGATTTCTTTCTAAATTTAATTCTGAATTTCACCCTCCTACATAGTTTGGATCCATTTCTCCGTTCCATAAATTCATATGAGCAAACGCTTTATTTACTTCTAATATGGCTCTTTCTTTCTTCTTGTTTATATTGTTATTCTTTAAGAATAGCTGGATTAATTTTATTCGTCATTGGTTTTTTCGATGATCTTTCTTTTTTCATTTTGTCTAAGTAGTCATTTATTATTTTTTCTATTTCTCCTACATTGATTCCTGCACCGGTTCCTTGGTGTCTTTTGAACCAATCGAAGAAGGTTTTCTTTCACCTTCGCTACCACTGTATGCTATAACATCTTCAAACAAATATGAAGTTTCGTTGCTATAGCAATCTTTGGTAGTGTCATAACTTCCAAAGCTTGATAAGAAGTTTTCTGAGTTTAGGACATGGTTTTCACTTCCTAACCCTTTCAGATGTACTTCAGTTGATATTTGAGATATTATCTAGTATAGATTTCTACTAATATTTGGAGTTTCATGAGATATATCCATTATTTGATTTTATACTCCAGTTATCTCAATTTTTCCAACTTCATGGTCTAAGTGTATAATTCATGTCATATGATTTAATAAACAAGAAATTTTCATAAGTTTTTCTATTGGATCTCACCTTTGATTAGGCTCTGATACCAGTTTTGTATGGTCGAATTGTCCTTTGGTCACATATTCTAAACTTGAGAGGGGTCAATTTTAGTCTTTTGAGAAATATGATCAAGTAAACTGTTCAGAAGTTGAGAGGTTAAAAAGGAAATAACCAGAGAGTGGCAACTTGCTAATGCTAGCATTTTATCTTCCCCCATATGTATATGTCTATATATGTAGATATATATATATATACACACACATATATATACATAGATGTATATACATATATGTATATGTGTGTGTGTGTGTGTATGTGTGCTTGTGTGTGTATGTATGGATTTGAGATACATCCTTCAGGAGAGGCAAACGACTCTCATTCTCTTAGATGAACCCTAGTGGCTTTGGAAGACAATTCGACAACTTTTGAGATTCAATTTCGATCATTCGCCGACTCTTTCAACAAGGTGGAACTCATCCACTTGGATAGAGGCTTTCGTCTAAACGTGGTTATGAGTTTGCGTACAGTTTTCATCTATGAAGGTATTCTTCAAGCTGCTTGCAAATTTTGGGATTGCCAGGATCATGTATTCCGATTCAGTCTCGACAAGCTTTGCCCGAGATACAAAGAAATCTCGACTATATATATATATATATATATATATATATATATATATATATATATATATATATATATATATATATATATGTGTGTGTGTGTGTGTGTGTGTGTGTGTGTGTGCGTGCGCGCGCGCGTGTGTGTGTGCGCATGTGCGTGTGCATGTGCACGCGTGTGTGTGCATATGTATGTATGTATGTATTTGAGATACATCCTTCAAGAGAGGCGAACGACTCTCACTCTCTTAGATGAACCGTAGTGGCTTTAGAAGACAATTCGACAACTTTTGGGATTCAATACCAATCATTCGCTGACTCTTTCAACAAGGTGGAACTCATCCACTTGGGTAGATGCTTTCGTCTAAACGTGGTTATGAGTTTGTGCATAGTTGTCATCTATGAAGGTATTCTTTGGACTGCTTGAAAATTTTGGGATCGCCAGGATCATGTATTCCAATTCAGTCTCGACGAGCTTTGCCCGAGATATGAAGAAATCTCAGCTTTGTTAAATATCCTTGTTAATTTACCCATTGTCGTTTGTTATTCAAAATGGCTATCTTCTGTCCTGTATCAGTTTGTTAGAAATTAGCGCGAATAAGGCTAGGTATTTCATTTAGGTGAGGAAAATTTGCTTTCTTCTGTGATTTAATATTTTTATGCTAAATTGGGCAATTGTGATAAGCAATATATGAGTGGCCAGATGGCTGCTCTAGCACTATATTTGGTTGTTGCCAAATACCTTACTAATGTGGGCTCGGGGGTTACAGATATGAGGCTAGCTGTGTAAATACCTCAGAGGTCTTTGAAAGGGAGAACCTTAATCCCCGCAACGGCTAATCCTCTTGCTAGTACGGTAGCAAATGGTAACCGAAACCATTAATGATATTTCCAAGTTGCATAGAGATCCTAGTACAGCATTTAGGGGTAGCCCCTTACTTCTTTACATGTGACTCTTAGATCACATGCCGATGATGATTGTACTTGCTGAGGTCAGGTATTACTCTCACTTTTTTGTCCTCTTTGAGGATTGCTCGGCTATAGATGCTTGGACTCGATTTTCCCAAGCTAGGGAATCCAAGGATATTTGCTAGCAATGTAATTGGTATATGCCCCATGGACCTATTCACCAGACTTTTGCCTATCACTAGGTTTGCCTTCCAGGACTGCGTTTTTTGTTTTTTTATTTTGGTTGTCAGGTTTTGAGCAGTTTGGTTATGAGAAAATCATTCTGACATCTTATAGCGATCTTTCTGTAGTAGGAGAGCTCACTTCTTCACTGGTCAAGACTAATTCTTGAGACTGGTATATTCCTTCCTATTGTCATAGTTCCAGTAGAGATTCAGATGTTTATACTGGGATAGACCCGGTTGCTCCATTACTATCAGGTTTTTACATCTGTTGGCTCTAACCTCACATTCGGGAGATGTGTTGGCTACAAAGATTAGACCGTAGGCTGAATTGAACTGGAATTTTTTGAGTGGCAGTGAGAGCAAGTTTCTTGAAAGGGTCAAGGAGGAAGCTCAAAAATAGGTTTAGAGCCTGACCCCCAGGACTCTCGTTAATTAACACAGTATAGTTTAGATTTACAACCTCAAACAGAAGAGGAGGCTCAAGTCATATGCATCCAGCGGTCTTGGACTGGCTCTCAGTTGTTCAAAGAAAAATTTGATGTGGATAGGAACCAGATTCTGTGTTTACATTTTAATGAACCTCGGACCAAACGATCCTCACCAATTAAGAGAAAACACCAAAAAAGGCAGCTAACAGTCAAGGCTGCTTTGGACTTTGAAGATGGTAGATGCTTATGTCCAAGGTCAATTTGATCGAACACATAGAGATAAAGTGAAAATTGAAAAAGTTGGGAGCAGTTAAGGGCTGAAGCAGGGCCTCCAGAGGAGAGTGTTCCAATAATGCAGAGGCTAACTTACTGTAAAGATAAGCGAAAGTTTGGCTCTGTTATATTTCTAGATGAGGATGATCGTCCTTCATCGAGAAAGAAGAAAGGGACGTGATGACAATAGTTTACTTTTAGGTTACTGATGGGACTTTAAAAAAAATTATGTTGTCCTAACTTTTGCCTAGACCGCCCTTTGCAAGGTTTTCGACTTAGCTGGCTTTTTGTTGTTTGTTGCTAGTATATCTATGTAAATGTTTCTTTTCTTTCTTTTCTTTTGCTTTAACCTTTTCCTAGTCCGCAATCTGCAGGGTTTCGACCTATCGGTCTTTTTATTATTTTTTTTCAAGAATGTAGTCGAACTCATAGCCAGTGGAATGAAGAAGATTTTTTTATTAAAACTTGACCGCACCAAAGGCATCTTTACAAGCTGCCCACGTACCTCCATGTGAAGTGTTACATCAAAATGTGTGTGCTAAGTAGTGTTCTTAAAGGAGGATCAGGTCATTTACAGTTCATTTACAATTCTCATTCAGACATAATATTTCTTTAGTCTATCTAAGTTAACTAACTATAACAATTTGATTCTATCTAAATCGACTAATAGGGCTGCACCTCTTATCATGATTTTCTTAATCACATAGGGGCCTGATCTTTTAGGTTCAAACTTCCCTCGGCTTTCCAAATTTGTCTGATATTCTCTTTCAATACCAAATCTCCCTTTTTTAAGCCACTAATTTTTACTCGTTTATTGAACGCTCTGTCAATTTGCTTCTAGTAACCCTGAATGTGATAAAAGGCTGTTAATCTCTTCTTCTCAGCCAATGCTAACTCCTCGAAGCGATGTCGTACACAATATTCCTCAGCTATCTGATTCTCCAGCAATACCATGAGAGAGGCTACTTATAATTCTACTGGCATAACTGCCTCTATGCCATAAACCAACGAGTAGGGGGTAGCCGCAATAGATATTCTCACTAACGTCCTATAGCCCTAGATGGCATAAGGGAGTTTATCTGACCAACTCTGACAGGACCCCATCGTCTTACACAAGATGTTCTTGATGTTGTTATTAGTGACCGCTACAGCCCCATTGGTCTGTGAATGGTAGGGTGATTGATGTCAGATAATACCATACTCTTCTTCCAGATATGTGGCCTCCTCTTTGAAATACCGTTCTAAAAAAATCAACCCATAAGAAACACTATATCGACGGATAATGTTGGTCCTAATAAATTGAGCCACCTTTTTGGTATTGATCACGGTGTATGAGGCAGCTTCTACCCACTTAGTAAAGTAATCTATGGCCACGAATATGAACTCATGTTCGTTTGAAGCTTGCGGACTGATCTTTCCTATTATATTTACTCCTCAAACTAAGAAAGGCCAAGGAGATGTCATGTATATAACTCACCATGAGGGAGGTGTTACAAGTTGGCATACACCTGACACTTTCTCACGTGCTCGATATAATCTCATTCCGTTGTACTCCAATAGTATCATGTTGAAGCACTTTCTTTGCTAACATCTGGCCTTTCATATGCGATCCACACTCGCCGGGGTGTATATCTTACATGATCTGATAACCTTTTCTCTCTGTGAAACATAGCAAATGTTTTCCATTATAATGTCTCTTGTACAGGTTTTGGTCACACATGATAAACTGTGAAGTCCATTTGCTCGCTTCTATGGGATATTTGCCATCTCAGATCAGGTTCTAGATATGTGTGTACCATGGTTCGACTATCTCAGCTTCCTCTACGGGTGCGATCATGAAACATTAAGCTGGTCAATCCCTCTTTGAATCATAAACATCTGTACTACATGTTCTTCTGGTATGCCCACCATCAGTTCCAGGGTTGCTAAAGCATCAACCAAATTATTCTTTGAGTCATGGCAGATGATGGAATTCCACATCCTTGAATTGGTCTACAATTTTCTCTAGATGGGTGTATTGTGCTTGTATCGTTAATCTCTAATCCTCCGCATACCCTCTATCTGATGTATGATCATGGCTGAATCACCATATACTGTAATCTTGTGACTCCCAGGCTCAAGACTATTTCCAAGTCGATGAGACATGCTTTGTATTTACCAATCTTGATGGCTACCTGGATATAGGCCCTGTCTGGTGAGATTAACAGTGTTCCTACTCCAAATCCCTTACTGTTTGTGACTCAATCAAAATATAACTGCAAATTGGTCTCAGGTTTTACAACATAAACATCTTCTCTAGAAATTTTGTCTCCCATCCACTAGTGTCCTTTATTGGACAATCGGCTGGCAAGTCCGCTACCAGCCTTTTCGTATGGATTTCTTGGTGGCATAGGTGATGTCAAACTTGGATAGTAGCAGAACCCACTTTGTCGTGCAATTAGGTAAGGCCTGCTTCTCAAACAGGTATTATGTTGGACCCATTCTAGCTAACAACCTGACGTTGCAAGCGAACTTGTAATGTCACAACCTCTGCATAACCCAAAATAATGATAGACATGTCTTCTAGAAGGCTGTATAATTCCTCTCTCCATGGGTCAACTTCTTACTGACATAGTAAATAGCCCTCTGGACTAGTGAGTTTCTAGATGTTAAGCCAACATCGCTAGGGCTGCAGGCGGTCACGGTTAGGTAAAGTAATAGAGGGTTACTGGGTACCGAAGGGCTCAGAATTGGGGGGTTACTCTGATACTGTTTAATCTTATCAAAAGCCGCCTTGAAAAGGGGGTTCCATTCTTTGGCTGAATCCTTTTTCAACAACTTGAATATGGGCTCACAAATCATCATCAACTAGGATATAAACAGACTGATGTATTGGATCCTAGCTAAGAATCTTTGAATTTTTGCCTCGCTCCTTGGTGGGGGCATCTCTACTATGGCCTTGGTTTTAGCTAGGTCAACCTCTATGTTACTGACCATAAACTCTAGTAGCTTTCCTATAGTAACCCTGAACACACTTCTGCGGGTGGAGTCTCATATTATACTGTCTCAATCTCTCGAAATACTTTCTTAGAACTTTGCAACGATCTTCCCGTTTCTTAGACTTAATGATTATATCACCTACATACACTTTTACCTCTTTTCGATCATATTATGGAAGAGGGTAGTAGCAGGTCCTTAATGAGTTTCTGTGGCATTTCTCAACCCAAATGGCATCACTTTGTAGATAATATGCCCCATGGTGTGATAAGGTTTCTCGTGATCTTCGGGAGCTTTTTTTATCAGATAGTATCATGTGAAGCAATCCAATACGCAAACTAACTCATTCTCCATGGTGTTGTCCATGATCAAGCCAATGATAGGACGAGGGAAATCGGCCTTGGAAAAAAGCTTGGTTAAAGTATCAGTAGTCAACACACATCCAGACTTGGCTAACCACTGGGGTACTCAGTTTGATAAACCCTATATGGAGGAGTTTCATGATATCATCCTTGACTTTAAGAGACCACTCCGGTCTTAATTTATGAAGCCTCTGTTTGACTAGTTTGACTTTTGGCAGGGTAGGTAGGTGATGCACAACGATCGACGGATAAATGTTGGGCATCTCACTATATGACTAAGCAAATACGTATATGAATTCTCTCAGGAGTGCAGTGACTTTATTTTTTCTTCATCTTCTAAGCCAGGCCATGTTTTAATTTTTTTTGTATTTTTAGGCGTGCCTATGTTGACTTTGATTGTTTCTTCTGCCTCTGACTTGACTCGATTAGGCTCTCTAATTTCTATTTCTTTCATCATTTCTTGTAAGTAATTTTTCTCTTCCTTGTCCATTAGTTGTGATTCATTATTAACAAAGCTGATTATCATAACTTAAATCAATAACCAAAGAGTAACCAAAATCGACCATCACATTATCAATTAAAAAGTCAAGAAAAACATAATAAATAAGCAAATTTAGATTGTGAAGGGAAACATAGGCATCTAGGTCTTTCGGTTCAGGAATAGTCTCAGCATCAGGACGATCCTTGGTGCTCTCTCCTAAAGCTAGTAGCCAATATCCAATCTTCCAATTCTGCTTGACACCTTATACTAAAGTGATCAAGCTTGTCGAATCAGTAGTCTAATCATCTATATCTGAGATAAGCACAACGATGTGCATATCGTTGAAGCATGTCGTCGTTCCGTCCGGCTCCATAAAGCTATCCAATCAGAGATATTTTCCTTGGTTAGTTATGTCACGCTTCGCAGTTCATCATTCTCTATCCATTCACAGTCGTAAAGATTTTTCAACCGATCATCAGCTTCCCTGTCTCTGTGTTGTAGATTGCCTCTTGGTATTCATAATAAGGCCTTTTTTTCTCCCTCTTTAACAAATTACCCATTCATCATAGGGACCTTAGACATGGCATGAGAGTCTATGAGTCGTCCTTAGCTCCCAAAATTTCTTGGCATAAGCTCTCTTCCTGGGAGCTTGTTTCTTTTATTTCTTGGTGGGCTTCTATCCCAATCCAAATTGGTCTTTCTTATTCTTTGGCACCGAGAAGTTAGGAAGAGCCTGGCAGTTTTGGCCTAAACTATTTCCGAAAAGGTAATGGAGTCTTCTCATCATTACAAGCACGGTAGTGTTACTAAGAGGAGCAAAATTAAGAAAGTTTTCACCGAGACAAACTTCCTCAAACTCAAAAAACTGAATTGGGATGTTGATCTCAAACCCACTAAGAAACAAGTCTAGTGAGTCATGCAGAACCACAAGCATTGTCTTTGTCATTCTCTACCTATGCAATCTGGGGTAGCTAAGAGTCTCCATTATCATGAAAACGACTGTGCCAAGTACAAATTTGACTTTCTGGTGTACTATAGAGGGGATAGCTCCAACTGAATGTATCCAAGGTCTCCCCAACAAGAGATTGAATGTATCAGGTATGTCTAACACCTGAAACTCTACTTCAAAATTGGCAGTCCTGACTGTCGTAGGGAGTTTGATCGTGCCAATCACTTCTCTGCTGATCTTATTTTATACTCGAAAAGCTTAACTGGATTGGATAAATATTGAGGGATCAATACCAAGGACTTGAACAGTATATAGAGGATAGAGATTGAGGGCAGAATTATTATCTATGAGGATTAGGGGACCCACTTATCAAGAGCCGCATGGTAATGTGAAGCGGGTCATTGTGGCTTGGTCTTGACTTAGGCATTAGGTTCAGGGAATCAAAGAACACTTCTGTAATGAATTATCCTGAGTACTTGGGATAGCTCCTCCGGTTATGCATCTGGGGACTTCGGCCTTGCTGAGCAACTTGATTAAGGCATGCCTGTGTGAGTAAGAAGCAGATAGTAATCCCCAGATAGAGATACTGACTTAGGTCTTTTTCAGTTTTCTTAACACTTTATCATTCAGTGGATTTTGGGAGAATAGTGGGTTTGATGCAGAAGACTGGGGGATGGCTGGGTAGACTCAATCAGATCTCATTAAATGTGACACATCTGTATTGGGTCTAAACAGAAGCCCGTACAGTCATCTTATTTTTCTTCTACAGTAAAGGCCTTGTCTTCCATCAACTCTTCCCATAAGATAACACCACAAAATTCTGGTAAGGAATCAAAAGAAGAAACAGATGGAACATAAACTTATTGGCTTACTTGAGTGATGAGCGTAGTTGGATCTATCGCTCATAGGACTTCATCGACAATGTTAACCCTGTGATCTGTCATGGTCTCCTTTCTGACGTTAGGTTTGGTAGGAAGGGAGACTTTGCCTTTGTAACACCCCCAAACTTCCTTTTAACAAGATATTTGTTCAAGTACTAATTAGAATGTTTTATGACTTTCATTAAATGGTGGGCCTAACAACCAATTTAGATTTTTCTTTCCTTAAAGTGCGGTGTATTTTGGGATTTGATGGCCCAATCTAAATTTTGGTTTTAGCCTGAACCAGTTAAAAAAGTTAGAAAATTTTGGACGTAATGTATATTTTACAATTCCAATAGCTTTAGGAATATAAATATATTCCTTGTAAGTTTTTGATACTTCACGTACAATTCTGATACTACAGTCTTTCTGAAGTCTCCAAACAACCTTTAGAAAGAGATCCTTTGGAATTCTGGTCATTCTTTAAAGGTAAAAGCCTATTTTGATCTTGAAATTGAGGGTTGTAGTAAGATTCCTACAATTTTTTTGTGATTGTTAGAACCTTAACTGGAACTTTTGGGTATGTCTATTTTAGGGCTTTTGATATAAATTGGTTGAGCATATCATTTCCTTGTAATTAATTGTTCAATTAGAGGTTAGGGTTTTCTCATGTATTTACCCCATCAGGACTCTGATTATCAATCTGCGACAACTGATTTATTGTTTAAAGGGATCTGTTGATTCCTTAAAACCCTAATTACATTCTTGTTCATTACAGTAATTAGTTCTTTTTACTTTGAATTATTGACTTTGACTCGTGATTTTTTTGTTGTGAATCTTTGTAGTAATTTCAGGAGTACATTACTTTTTCGTTTCTTGTTCAATTTCAGTGTTCCTACACTTTTGAAAATTCCAAAGAGTCTATTACAAGTTTTTAATTTTAAGTTTCCCCAAAATCTAACTGATTAATATTCAAAATTGGCCCCGAACACTTTTATGCTTATATGTCTGCTAATTCAATCAACCAACTTCGATTTACTCTAGAAGTGTCAATGGGCTGGGCTTGGGCTTGCCCAGCCCGGGCCCAGCGGGCCAAGAGTGAAAAAGGGCCAGGGTCGGGCCACTGTGGTAGGGAAATGGGCTGAGCTGGGCCAGGCTAGAGAAGAGGGGTAACTAGGCCTAGTCTAAGCCCTAGTCTTAGGCCCAATATTTAGGGCCGGGGCGTGGGCAGGGCTCGGGCCCAACCTGTGTTTTTTTTTTAATTTCTTGTTATTCAAAGTAAAGACTTTAATTACGGTATTTTCTTATTATTATGTAAGCATTATAATGTAATAATGTATATATACGTATTACCACATATATGTGTGTGTGTGCAAGCACTTAAAGCAACTAAAAATTCCCTAGACACGCACACATATATGTAGTAATATGTGTGTATACAATAATCTTTCTAGCATTAGGGTCTGCATATAATCAACTCTTTGCAATCTCTATACATGTTCAGCTCTGACATGACGCAGCTCTATGTATCCCCAAAAGCTAATTGAAGACTATTGCTATCTTTTTCATCTAGTCACTAACACATAGGTCAAGTGCTTTAAGAGCATAAAACTACTTTGGTTATAACTAAAATCAGCTTGATAAGACAAGTCTCTATTTAGAGAGCTTCACTACAATGATCTTGACTGGAAACTTTTAGAATGTCAAAACTCTGAACAATACGAAAGAAGAACTGAAAAGGGAAGGAACCACCAATTGACAAATCTAACACAGAAACTGAGCTGAAACAAGATAAGCAATTAGCAATAAATCGGGTAAACTTCTATAAACTATGTAGTAATATGTGTGTATACAATAATATTTCTAGCATTCAAATATTCAAATTGATAGAGTTAAATTGAAGATAAATGTGTTCATAGGCCCTCCTCCTTTTATCCAGGGTTAGGACCGACTGCTTGTAAACAAACAGGCGAAGTTACCTATTTTTTATATATATGAAAAAATATCTATCTTGCTTGTAAAAACTATATATATATATATATATATATATATATATATATATATATATATATATATGTTTTGTGAAAATTTTCATTCTTAAAACTTGAGAAAAGCAAAATAAAAAGAAATTACCTAATCATCCGGAAGTACTTCAACATCCGAGTCACTGCTCTTCCTATCATCAATCGGTTTATCTTGCTCGCGGTATTTCGCATCAAGATAATCCTTCCAACATACACATAGCTCGAGCGACTCGGGGTTAAGACGACTCCTCCTGTCATCCAAAACCTCCCGCTCACTGAAAATGCCGACTCTGAAGCAACCGTGAAGGCTTGCACGATAGTACATTCCGTGCAATTTGGGATAAAGTTTTATACATGTTTTGATTTTGTTTCCAAAAATTTAACAAATTAAAATTAACATGTTCTTGCATTGATAAATCAGAATAATGATCAGTATTGGAATATACACCAATCTCATTAAAAGAGGAAAAAGTAAACGAACCTGCCGAATTAGAAGTACCTTCACCTGGTAGTTGTCTTGCTACTAGATGTTCAAAGCCCTTAAGGTATGGCGCATAATACCTCTCAGCAGTCGATGATGAAGCTCGCCCGCGCACGTCAGCAGAATTATGATAGAAGTTGAACAGTTCCTCAAATGTCTTGCTCACTTTCACTGTGAGTTCGGTTGTGTCAGCTACTGGGTAGCACATTAATCTTGATATCTCTTGTATCGAGACATTCACGCCATGCAACTTTAACCTAGGATCTAAACAAGTAGTCACAGCAAAAACAACAGGCAGTTCACTCCAATATTTATTAAACTTTTTGTCCATCACTTTTACTATTTCCTGAAAGGGTCCTATATATCTCCATTTTGTTAACATTGTAGCCATCTTGAGAATTTCTATTACAGCGAGAGGAGAGGTGTGATAGTACGTACCAGACAATAAATTGGTAGACGTGTAAAATACCTCCAAAAATTCAGCTAGATATGTACCCGTCTGCTATTCCGTGTGAGTTGGCAAGCAGGCTGGGAACGAGGTTAGTAGAAAATGCGTATAGACTTCTTTGTATGCCAGAATATGTAAAAGCATATGATATGTAGAGTTCTACCTATGGACCACATCTGTAAGTGGTCTCCTGCGAGGCATATTATATTGAACACACAAGGTACTAAAAATACATGTGATTTCAGAAAATTATGAACTTTTACCAGAAATTCTAATATATCCTAAAGTGTTATACTATAAAATTTTACGTGCTAACAATAACTATGTGTTAGTCTATGCACGTGCCGAACTTAACGTTGATCCGTTACCCGATCCGTACTTCTCTTCTTCTTCCTTCGGCCCTCTTTTACTTAATGCACTCCTGACCAACTATTTATGCTCTCTTCTGTGCCTAGAACACACTCACACCCGCAGCTGTCCACACTACCTCCTCACTTACACTTATTTTCCACTCGCAACACACACTTACACACTCTCATGCAACCAGCAACTCACTCACACACACACACACACAGAGGATGCCAAGCACACACTTGCATAACCAAGCACACACTTGCATACATATACTACGCACAAACACACACATTTTAAATCTCCAGCCATGGTCTCCTTCTTCCTCCTCTTTTCACACTCTCACCCATATATATGTATACATACATATTACACATACATGTCACAATTCCAACCCTTGCACGTTTCACACACTATACACACCCTTATATAAACCCACGCGCACACAGCTACTGCCTCACGGCAGTAGCTTCTTTTCTCCCTCTTTTTCTTTCTTTGTTCCAAACCCACATGCATGTATATGTATATATACACAGGCACCCATTTGCAGGCATGTAACCTCCACACACATGCACTACACACCCACATATACATTTACTTACACACGCATCACACAGCACACACAACTCACGCACCCAGCACACTCACAAACATAATACTATAATACTCCCAAAACACCCAATGTCCTCACACATCTGGGCTCCCAAAACACAACTTCACTTCCTTTCCTAAGCTTCAGCATGCCACTGGGTAGCACCAACTTCATAATAGGGAGCTTGCAGGGGCGGTCTGTACACTAAAGTGTTGGTAAGAGTGGGACGGTTGAGTCATGAGGCCTTTGAGCCAATTTTTTTTTTTTTGCCACTTGGTCACCCAGTTGAGCCATTTCTACTGGGTCGGCTGTGCTCAGCACTCATAGTGCAGCTGCTACCAAAGTCTCTTTGTGTCGTTCATCTCTCTCTTTCTAAGTGTAAACTATTCATTCTTCTAAGCTTAGACTTGCCCCTAGAGCTTTTTGAGCTTCACACCTGCTGGGTTTTCTCTTATCTTTTCATGTCCAAGCCACCCCTCACACCATCTCACAGAATACACACACACTATTGCACTAACATTCTTGTTATATACACACCCTAAGAACTTACCCTAAGCATACACCATTCACTCAAAGCACATACACAAATGCATCTCACTTGTTGGATATAAAAATAATACAACATCACTCACTACCCCCTCACACACCTCACAGCTGTTCAGCTGTTCAGCCCCTCTCACGCATACATACACTACTTCCCCCCATCTTCTCCCTCACACAACTCACTCACGCACAGCACACACATGGCACCATCTCATGGCTGAATTTTCAGCCCTTCACCACCCCACCCATGCACACAGTTAAACACACAGTAACTTTTTCATGGCCCATTTTTCTCTCTTACACGGAATTCCCATGTGCCCAAGCTTCTCTCTTCTTCTCCGCAGCCATGGCTGCCAAGACCACAAACCCACGAGTGCAAAACAGCCCCTTCTCACGGCCGTTCACCGAAAATTGCAAAGTGCTAGATCGATTCACCCAAAACCCATTTAGTTGCATATGTACTTACATATGTATATCTGCTACGCACACCCAATATATATATAAACACACAAATACGGGGCTGCCCTAATGGCAGCCATTACCAACGAACACACAACCCCTTCCCACGTCCCTAAACCATTCAATAAATTTAGCGTAAAGGTTAGAAGACTTACCAAAAAAAGTCTCGCCGAAAAACCCTTCTTCATCTCCTTCCTTTGTTCTCTCTCTTTCAAAGTATCTTTTTAGAAAAATAGGGATGGAAGCATGCGGCTGCTATCTCTTAAAGAGGGTTTATATTAAAAACCCTAAATTGAAAATTTACCAAAAACCCCATAATCTTTGTTAGTCATTTCAAATTTACCCGAAGTTTCCTGATATTACAAAAAGGCGCAAAACAATTATTGACAATAATTTACGTGTTAGTAAAATTTTAACGTGTTGTTATATAACCTCGCTTTACATATCGTCACTAAGAGCTACTAAATAGAAGTATCGATGTTAAATGAAAAATATCGTTGTTATAAGCATATCAGTGGTAAGAAAATAGTTTGTCGCTAAATACACGGCGATGCTAACTATTTAAAAATTATAGTTTACGCTAATTGTCACTAAAAGTAGGTAATAAATGCATTGATGCTAAATAAAAAAAATATCGGCGCTAAATAAAAATATATTCGCCACTAAAAATTTTAAATAAATTCAAAAAGTATTGGGGTGTTACACTTTACAGCTGGATTAGACTATTGGATTGTATTAAGTTAATTAAGTTTAATATATCATTAGGCCGAACACATAATAATAAACTTTAATTGATAATCAAGTTCAATACTTATTTAACTAATAGTAACTACAGAAATGGGGTGTCTACACCTACTACAATCTATTTCTCAAAAAGTAAATTGAGGGTGTTGTACTAGCTTAATGGAAATTAAATTTGTCTTGGTCTAGCATGTGAACTTTAAATATTAATACTTTAAACACCACCTATAAACTTACTCAGAATAGGCTTGTTAGGAAGGTGACTCATCGTTCTCCGACTAAAAAAACGAGCTTATGTCCAAGAGCTCTAGGGTTGTAAATATCTGTAACAAATACTCTACATGCATATAAATACCTCTCACTCAATTGGACATCTATGGCATGCATAAAAACAATATCATTCAACATCTAGAAATGTTTGCATTTTCAAATGAAATAAAATCAAACATTCTTAAGAAGAACGATCATTAAGCCATCTAATTCAAAATGAAATGAACTAAGCACGCCACCCTTCACCAAGAAATGGCGTAATATGAACATCATAGCAAATAAAATATTCTATAGCGAAAAATAAAATTTTCAGGAATTTTCTTGATTATCTCGTTGAAATTACAAAATCACGCTAAAATGTAAAATATGATTTAAATAACCAAAAAACTAACCACGATGCCAAATAAAAAAAGGCAAACTAGAACAATAATCACTTTTCAGAAACAAGAAAAACTCCCTCTAATAGAAAGTAATTTTTGAATACTCCAACACCAAAAACAAATTATGAAAAACATTTAAAAAAATTATCAGAGGGGTATATTTGTCAAACCAAAAATTAGAATTTCAAGGAAAATGGTCCACCAAGGACCACGTACCACGCAGGAGATAGCCTGGCCCACTGCCTCGCCCCACGCACCGACACGCACCACCACCCCTTCCTCTTCCAACCTTTTTTGTTTTGTTTTTGTTTTTTTTTTGTATTGCAACAAACCAAAGCTCATGCAGCAGCAACAGCGCCTGATTCTCGCTCTGCCTTAGTGGTGGCGCTTGGAGATAGGGCTGGTGCAGTTCTCTTTCTTTCTCAATTTTAAAAATGATAGTCAGCCTAAAATCTGGGTTTCGTTTCGTTTGGGCACTGTTTGACTCACCAACAATAGGAGCTAGAGTGGGGAAGAAAACTATTGTTCATCTTCCTCCACCAATTTTCAGAAACATTCCCAAAAATCCTAAATTTTGTAAAATCCATATCTCACCGAAATTAAATCTGTTTTTAATGAGTTTTACATTGTTGAAAAACTGCTTTAAAGAAGGCTCAGATGGTGGAAACTAGAATCTATAATTTAAATTGAGCTAATTTAGATTTTGGACAAACCATTAAAAAATAGGTTTTAAACTATAATTTGAAATATCTTTTGATATACAAATCCATTGATGCTCAAATTTGCATATACAACCTAGCATCCATATGTAACATCGTATATGAAGCCCATCCAATAGTTCCATACAACATATAACATGCCATTGATAAGCTATTTAAATAAAAAAAAAACTTTCATATAGTAGAACATATCTACTATTAAAGCATGTTAATCATGGCATGACAACATATGCTATATGTATAAAATAGCTTAAGAGGCACTGATACCAATGAAGAAAATACGAGACTAACCCGAATACATGTGCGCATGAACCCGTACACTATATACGTGTAAAACAATACGTACATGTCAATCCCTAAGATGTTGTCACTATTTCACGTGCTAATGAACATCACAAAAAAAAAAGATCCATAGGGGATTAGACTACACGAGCCTGATCCATGTTTCCATCGTCCAAAAAGTCTTTTCTCTCAATCTATCTAGGTGTGGAGAAGAATGGAGAGGGTCTGGTCTTGATTTTTATTCATCATCTTTTCAACGAAGATCCATCTCCTATATATTATCCAACAAAGAGACATTATTTGCAAATAAGTCTCTTAAGGCTTATGGTAATCTTAGGGGTTACACCATTAACCACCTCTAAGCCCTTTGGCTTTCTAGGTCATGTGGTGGACTCAACATGGGTGTACCCGGCTAGACCTAAATACCAACGATAACAAAAGATACTCCAATACCTCCAATATTTCCCCTCAAGTTGGAGCATGGAGGGTAAAAAGCCCAACTTTGTTAACAATTCATGAAATTTGGTGTGTCCAAGTGCTGTAGTGAATATGTCAGCTAATTAGTTATGAAAAGAAATGGGCCGAGTGACAAGAGTCTCTGACTAAATGTGTTGTCGAATACAATGTCAATCTATTTTGATGTGTCTTGTTTTTCCTTTTTGCTCGTGGAAGACAGGATTAGCAGCGACACGAATGATAGATTGATTGTCACAGGATAAGGGAATAAAAAAAGTATGTCACTCAAAGGTCCCGAAAAACCCTTAGGACCCAATTGATTTCACTAGTAATGGTGGTCAAGGCTCGATATTCTGCCTCAGCTGAAGAATAAGAAATAATCATTTCTTTCTTGGAGCTCCATGAAATAGGAGAATACCCAAGAAAGATATATACCTTGTGGCAGATCTGCATGTCATCGGACATCCTGTCTAATCTACATCATAATATGCTCGTAAGGACAATGAACCATCTGCAGGAAGCGTGGTACCTTGTCCCGGTTTCCTGTGAGATAACAAAACACCTTTAAAGCAGCATCAAGGTGTGGTCCTCGTGGTGCATCTATAAATTGACTAAAAGAATCAAGTGAACGTTATGTTGTTCATCTATGGGAAAAGAAGTTGGCTGTGAGGCCACTTTAAGCTAGGATATCAAGGACATACTTGCATTAGCTTAACACAATCCTTACTGGAGATCGTGCCCCTTCAGTTCCAAGGAAATACTTGAGTTTGCCAACGTCCTTGATGTGAAATTTGACATCCAGGTCGAGGTATGAGTTGAATCTTTTCCTGCAATGGTGACATCATCAACGTAGGTGAAGGTTACAACAAAAGATCCTCCACAAGAGAATAAGAATAAAAGGTGATCTGCATCTGATTGCCAAAATCTGATGGCAATAAAATAAGCAGCGAACTTGTGATACCAAATTCTAGATGCTAATGTAGACCCTATAGGGATTTCTGAAATTGGCCAATGCCAGGGGCAAGGGTTGAAAGCCCAAGTATGATTGGCCTTTAAAGAAAAAATTCATTTGCCATGGCATTGCTCTAATATGCTTGTTTGACTGCCTAAAAGAATGATCTCGGCTGTGCAATGTATATGATGGCTGCTAAGAAGACATAATGATCGTGAGAAAACTAAAGAGTAGGAAATATGGTGAGAGAGAATCAACTATCAAGTTGGCTTAAGGAGTGGATGAGGGCAATGTGATGCCTGGTGGAGCCAGAGAGTGGGCAAGACAAAATCATAATTGGACACGGGAGAAAGTTGTTGCTGCCTTTTACTAGAGGTAAGTGAAGCCACTAAAACAATGTCATATGGTGCAATTATCATGTTAGGACCAATTAGGTCAATAGATGAGACTGTCGTTGTCAACAAATCAGTCCCAACTAGCTCAAGTACAGTGTTAGTATATGAAAGAGGCTCGTGAAGAGCTATCTATGATGTGGGCTCAACTGTCGTAGGCCCTAGGTCACGCTCATTGGACGCATGTATACTTAGGCTACCAGGCTGGTTGACACCTGTGGTTGGCTCTCTAGGTCCAAGTGTAATGGTTTTGGGCTCTATATGGCTGAATGGACTATTCAATGTGGCGATTTGACCAAAATTAATGGGCTAAGCATTATTTGTTGCCGGAGAATTTGCAAATAAAAAAGTACCTTAAAAAATTTGGACATCACGTGAAACGCAAATAATCTTACTTTCAAGATCGTAGATTATATCCCCTTAGTCTGTGGGGGTATCCAACAATGACTCCTAGTATGGCGCGTGGGGGAAACTTGTCACATGGCTTGTGTGGCAAACTGCCTCGGAATCCACTAAAAGGAGATTTTATGGAGTCTCCATCTTATTAATTAGAGGAGAATTAGAAAAACTGGAAATGACTCTAAAATGTCCAACATGATGACTAATCTATCGGGAAAAAAAAGGTTAGGGGACTAAGTTATGCAATAGGGGCACCCGTCGCGTCCTTTCGTTCTCTACTTTGTTTTTTAGTTATTATTGGCCTTAAAGCATTATAGCACGCAAAAATATGATAAAACTAACCCTAAGTTATTATTATTATTTTTTTTTTTGCTTGAACTCGACATCGACAGTCGAATTGCCACGTATCCGGTCTGACTAACCGAAATCAAAGCCCCTGTAGTTCGACTCTGGTCCTACATGAAGTAATCTAAATTGCGGTCCTAGACTTAGACTAAGAAATGAAAAGGCTCTTTTGATTTATAATAGAAATGTGATTATGGGAATTGGAGACACTTCTAGATTAATGATGTAAACTAGTCTAGAAAGCAGCAAAAATACATCGAGAATGCTTTGCTTAGAAGACTTGGGAAGTTTTATGATGAATCCACAGTGCAATTGACTTTCGTGTACATAAAAGTGAAATATGAAGTACTAAATTATCCTTAGAGATGATCTACCACCTCTAAGAGAAATGATATAAAAACTCTAGGGAGAAAAAGCGTTCTTGTAACCCCAACTTAGGGTTACCTTAACTCGGGTGGAGTATTACGACACAACTGCTAATCACATCATTCTGATAATACAACTCATTCTAACTCACTTGATAATTAAACCATATAATACAAAATTTAAGAGTTTACTTTGTATAACACACCTAACAAGCTCTCTGTCAAATATTAGAGCTGACATACAGTTCTATATCAAGTAGAACTTAGTTCACAAATGTACAAATGTCCCCTTGCACGTCTGCTCACCATGCCTCTGACCTTTTCTTGCCTTTTCAAGGGACCAATTACTTGATTTAATATATTGTGGGTAAAAACGCGTTAGCCCACTGGCACAATAAGATAATCAAAGACATTTAATGTAACTTTCAACTCAAGCATATTGATAATGCATGGTTTTGCAATTCAATCAGGTTAAGTAGTTCTACATGTGCACATTACACAAATCAAAGGTTCAGACTTAGTTGAGCATTACAAGAGTTTATCATTTTCGAATTCAACCCCATCAGTAGTCCACCCTTATGTCACGACACCAGGGATTTAAGTCCACAACCTTAGCCTCGGCTAATGGCAAAGTAACTAAAAAAAATGAAAATCGATATTGCCTCGGGTAGCAGTCGGAGATATAATTGTTCGGCTCATACGGTACACCGCTACTCAAACATAATCAAATCAACCTCCAATCATTTGTAAAGGGTAGCATAATAATCATCAACAATATATTAACCATCCCTTACAATGAAAGGATGTAACATGCTCATGTGCAAGCAAACAAATCATCTCATACATGTAGCTGTTGTAATCTTCATTTACTTGCACCGTAAAACTTAGCTATCAAATATTTTGTCACTTTAATCATGTAACATCATCTTCATAACTTCTTGAACATATAATATAATTATTTATATTCAGCAAATGAGCTTCAATTATAGAACCTAACAAACATGTTCAATACCACATTTTAACCATGTCTAATTTAACATAATTCCATATTTCACATGTATCATTACCCATTTCATGTCTTCCATAATCTCAAATATGTTCAACATAAAAATAGTCACTTATTAACAGGTCTCTAATAATATTTAAAAGTTTGACAAAGAATTCATACTAAGAGAATTATGCTAACATACCATATATTCATATTCATGTCTTAAAAGCCCATTAAAAACCTTTAACTATCTTACCTTAAAGAAGAGATAAAAAAAAACTAAATTTTTAGATTTGAAACACCTCCAAAGACTCCCCAAATCACGTGCAAAATACTATTTGAAGCTCACAGAAAATCCAAATCAACTGCTTAAGTTTTGGCTTAAAAAATAAGCCTTAATTCTTGATTTTGTAATGTTTTTGGTTGATTTCTAGCAATTTTCTTTCAAAAACGTGGTAAGAGGATTTAAGCAAGACAATTAGGCCTTTTAACTCAAATTAGAAGCAAGTAGAGGTGTCAAGTGGAGGTGAAGAGGTGGAGAAGTCAAGCACAACGAGGCTCTATGCACGAGGTGGCAAGACACGGTTGTGCCATCTGGCAAGCATGATAAGGCTCGAAGCATGACTTGTCGCAATATGTTGACACATCAAAAGCACGAGGTGACACAATTTTGTGCAAAAAGCAAACAATTCGCAGGCAGTCCGGTCAACACCCGATTACTCATAACTAGAGTTTTAACATTTCTTTTGTTTCGAACTCTTCTAAAAATATTTTTCGTCATTCCAAGTGATCATTTAAAGTTTCTAAACATCAAATAATGTTGCATGTTCATACATACTCTTTTCCATTTCTAGCACTTCGTTCACCTTCTTAAATAATTTGCTCAATTCAAGGTGTTTAATATTTAAACATACATTCAAATATGTTATCATGTATAGTTAATCATAACCATTTTCACATAGAGTAATGCATCTAATTATATTTAAATATTTAATCAAAGCATACGAAATGTTGGGTTCTTACACAAATCACTCCTTAAAAGAATTTGCCTCCCCAAATTCATAACTTAAACTTGCTAAATAGGTGCGGATAATCTTTCCACATGTCCTCCTCTGTTTCCCACCTGGCTTCTTCCACTTCATGATTTTGCCACAAAACTTTAACCAATGGAATGCTTTTGTTCCCCAAAACTTTCATATCAAAAGCTAAAATTTGCACCGACAACTCTTCATATGACAAATCTGATTGGATTTATATTGGCTCAGGGCTTATCACATAAGATGGTTAGGGTTATACTTTCGCAACACAAAAACATGGAACACATCGTGTACTCCTTCCAAAGATACAGGTCGGTATGCTAAATTTCCAACACGATCCAATATTTCATAAGGGCCAATATATCTCGGTGACAACTTGCCTTTCTTTCCAAATCGCTTTATTCCTTTGAATCGTGACACCTTGAGAAATACAAAATCTCCCACTAAAAATTCCTGTTATCAAAAATAACTTTTCTGTGGCTCTGAACAGTCAGAATCTTTCACCGAATTTGTTGAATCTTTTCAATGGTCTCTTGAACTATTCGTGGCCCAATTAAACTCCTTTCTTTGGCTTCACTCTAACAAATTAGTAAGCGACACTTTCTTCCATATAGAACTTCATATGGTGCCATAGCGATACTAGCCTGATAACTGTTATTATAAGCAAATTCAATCAAAGCCAGGTGTTAATCCCAACTTCCTCTGAAATCTATCACACACGCACGAAACATATCCTCCAATGTTTGAATAGTTCTCTCAAATTGTCCATCAGTCTAAGGATGAAATGTTGTGCTAAATTTCAAATTTGTACCTAATGCACTTTGCAAACTTTCCCAAAAATGATATGTAAATTTTGGATCTCTATCAGTTAAAATACTTACTGGTATTTCGTGCAACTGAACTATTTCTTGGAAATACACTCGGGCTAATTTATCCAATCAATACTTCTTAAGTACAGGTAGGAAATGAGCAGATCAATCTATCCACAATCACCCATACCGAATCATGCCCATCACGGGTCCTTGGCAATCTTGTAATAAAATCCATTGTTATAAGGTCCCACTTCCATTCGGGCACCGATAATGGTTACAATCAACCAGATAGTCTTTGGTGTTTAACTTTCACTTGTTGACGTACAATTCATCTCGAAACAAAGTTAGATATTTCTCTTTTCCTATTATTTCATCAGTAATTACATTTCAAATTCCGATACATCTTCGTTCCACTTGAGTGCACTATATACTATGACTTATGGGCCTCTTTGATTATTTCTCCTTTCAACTCTCCATTGTTAGACACAATTATCCGGTCTTTATACCGTAAAACACCATTAATATCCATAAAAAAAACTCAGGTTTAAAGGTTTCGTCTTTGTCCTTCACTTCTCTATGCAACTCCAAATATCTTTCTTGTTCCTCCTAGATTCTCTGTAATAATACTGGCTTCACTTGTAAATTTGCAAGAATAATTCCTAACTCAGTAACAAATAATTCCCATGAACAAGCTTGCTCAATGAACTTCCACTCTTTCACCATTAAGTTAGTAACTGGTACTTTCCTACTTAGTGCATCTACAACAACATTGGCTTTACCTGGGTGATACTGAATCATGCGATAATAATCATTGAGTACTTCCATCCACCTTCTCTATCTCATATTCAAATCCTGCTGAGAAAAATAAGTATTTCAAACTCATGATCAGTAAAAATCTCAGACTCAGTACCATACAGATAATGCCTCCACTTATGCAATGCGAACATAATTGCTGCAAACTCAAGATCATGTGTTGGATAATTTAGTTCATAAGGTTTTAACTTTCTCGAAGCATAAGCCACAACTTTGCCATCTTGCATCAAAACACAGCCTAATCCTTTCTTTGAAACATCGTTATACACCACAAACATCTTAGTTCCACTCAGCAAAGTTTAAATTAGAGTTGTAGTTAATCTCGTTTTTAGTTCCTGAAAACTCGCCTCACACTTATTGTATCATCCCAGAATTTTTCAGAACGTTAGACAATCGGTCAATCAATTAACTAAGATAATATTAACCTCATAACCAAATGGATAATCATCATCAGAGCTTTAAACCTTTAATCAAGTAATACTCTCAGTAGACTGTCATAAATGATACATCAAACTAAGTCTAAAAATTCCTAAATAATAACCATTACCCGCACAGGGGTTCTAATGATCAATACCAAAATTTAATTCATTTTCTTCGCTCGCTCTAATCCATTCTCAGGCAACTTAATGCTGGCTATCACCTGTGGAAAAGAAGTCAAAGGAGAGTAAACTTTTAAGAGCCCAGTAAGGTCGAACAAAGATTTAAAAACGATACGGACGATCATTACATTTACAGTTCAATGATAATTGTTAAAATGATTTTTCAAATAAAACCAATGCATTTCGATATAAACATAGGGACAAGTATCAACTCAATCTGTAACACCCCAAATATTTCAGAGCGTTAGCCGATCAATCAATCGATTCTCAGTTCTCCAATCCTTCCAATATCACTAAGAAAATCCCAATAATATCCATATCAGACCTCTACAATAACTCAAATTCTCTTAACAAACCGTTCCTATCACAAAACAATTGTAAAGTACTTAATTGATTAAATTATATAATGGTTCCCTAGCAAGACTTAAATAAACAGATAATGGAAAACATAAACTATTCTGAAATTTAGGCTCAATCATCCCGAAATCTTATTAACAGTTATTTCCTCCAGAAGGGAACAGAAAAGGGAGTGAGCTTTCGAGAGCTCAGTAAGGTCACTCAAAATTCAATAGAGAGTACAAACGATTGGGGAAAATTTTATATCAGTGACAATATGGAGAAAAGTATTCTCAATTCAAAATTCAATGGATACACTTTCAAATACACTGAAGCAATGTAGATGATATTGACATGAGTACATTTGCAAAGCCACACAGGCAGTGCAGGGAAACACTTAGCAAAGCCACACAGGAAGTGCAGGGTAATCACTTAGCAAAGCCACAAAGGCGATGCTCAATAACACTGGAGTTACATCTGCATATGAACATTAGCTAGACCCTTAAGGTACCAGCATCTCTCAACAATAACAAAACATCCTTATATCACCCCCCCCCCCCCCGATATAGACCATCCTTATAACTCCTCAATACACTGACTCATGTCAATATTTAGAGTGCAATAATAGATGATGCAATGATTAATTCGATGCATAATGAGAAATAAATACGCAGCATCGTAAAGGAATTTCATAACAATTATAATCGAGTCCAATGAAACTTCAATAACAATTTAAAAAGAACGTTTATGATGTCAAATAGATGAAATAGGGTGTCGGAAGAAATCCCTTACCTCGGTCCAAGCTATACTAGTCTTAACCGGATACTCCTCAGTGTGGACCTAAACAGAAATAAGCATATTATCATAATACAATTTTATTTTACTATATTGTAAACCTAGCACCAACTCACTCCTACTCTTAGAACGACTCACTCGCCGGTTATCCAAATTTTCAAAATACCTCTCGCACGAAAAATTACCCAAAACACCCCTCGTGTTTATATATATATATATATATATATATATATATATATATATATATATATATATATATATATATATATATATATCTCTTCCTTATAAGTAGGATCCTTAAAATACTCTTATTGTAGGTGCATTTTACTAAAACAGCCCTCCAATAGTTAAAATTACCAAAACCTCCCTCTCTCTGGTGACAATTTACCAAAACATCCTTCGATCGCCCTCGCTCTAAAAAATTCCCAAAAATACTTTAAAACACTCTTTAAACATACCGAAGTTTATTTTATTTTATTGGGTTTGGGCTAAAAAGTATTTTAGAAAATATCCGTTCAAAAATCCATAATCGCTAACCGGATCGAGCGTTTGGACGCTGGTTTTGATAAAAATAGCTATCAGCCTCAAAACATTACAAAGTTTTATACATTGAACTATTTCTATAATATAAGGTTCCCCTAAAAATTTTGGATAAAAAAGATTTTATTTGATACCCTAATCAAATCTGGAACTTCTCAGTATTGATAAATTATTTAATACTCTTCAAGGCCACAGAAAAATCCCAAAATTTTTGACAAGGTAGATCTCCGAAATATAATAGGGGTCTGTTCTTTAAACTTCGCCTAAATCAGTCGATAAATGGCTTTTAAAAATCCCAACAAGGGCTGCTAAAGGAAATCCCACTTTTGGCGACACTTACGCTAACTATTTAAGATTAAACACACACTGAACTCACCTTTTCACACGCAGAGTCTTCTTCTTCACTCAGCCGAGACTCCTCCACCATTTCTCACACATTCATACATTGCTACAAATTAAGGCACACACCAAAACACCTAAACCTGTATTAATCCATCTAAGTCACACATATACACATCATATAAGCACACAGCACACGTATAAACTCACAGTCCACTCACATCAAAGGCAGTAGCTTCTTCCCTTCTCATTTCACACTTACACCAATAAACACCTTTTTCACTCACTCTTACACACTAATAACACACACTAACCCACACACACACACCCACACCCACACCCACACACACACACACACACCCACACCCACACTTCATGTATTATTCCTCTTCCAAAACATCATCTCACAACCTCCAACTAGTTACAGAACTTCCAAAACATCAGTTGCTTCTTGCTCAAAACACACATGCACATGCACAAACACTCTATTTTTACCCATCCACACACTGAATTACACACGCACAACCTCACATACACTACAACACACATACACCAGCACACTAAGATCACACGCAAACACATCAAACCCACAACATACACGTTTTTATCCCCTTCACACAGCCCCTGCACGCACCCATTCACAGTTCACACCGCAACGCGTGCGCACACATCAACACAGCTTCTCCTTCTCCTTTCAAGACCCATTTTACACATACACACACTGCCTCACTCTCATGGTAGTACCACTTCCTTTATTTTCTTCTACATTCTTCTTTTATAACCATAGCAATCTCATTTTCTGTAATATCAACCAGCAGCTTTCATCCCTAGTAATTTGCTCCATCTACCTCATTATTCAATTGGGTTCACTCTCTAAGTCTCTTTCACATACAAGGCTATGCAATCACTGTTTTGTTTTGGTCTTGTTTTTCTCTTTTCCTTTCTACCTTTCCATGTGTCCTTTTCTTCCATTTTTACATCATTATTATTTTGGCTTATGGGACAAAAACCAATTCAATCTCCCAGCAAATCTGTGTCTTTTGTTCATAGACAAATGCTTACATACATGTAAATCAGCAAATTCACACTATACAGGGATTTTACCTTCAAGCTTTCTGTAATTTTTTCCTTCTTCTCTGCCGAAATCTCTCTTTCTCTTTGTATGTCGAACTCTCTCCTTGTGTCTGTTTCCCTCTCTCTCCTACGAGTCCACACACAAACTTCTCTCTCTCTCTCTCTCTCAATTCTGTCCAAGTAATCGAAGAAGAACCCCCTGTAATCAAAAGACCTATTTTTGAAATACCTATTTTCAACACACCAGGAACCGAGGCCAAAGTTTACCGGAATAGAGCGAAAGAACTGAAAGATTACGCAACATGGCCCGTAATAACATACTAGTAAGTATAAGTGCTTTGTTCCCTGATAAGTAGTCATAAAGGATTTCCTTACGATTGTCCCATTTCTGGCTTTGTTCTCCTGTGACTCCATAACCGAACCAACAAGTTAATCGTGGCCACAGACTTAACCGTCGAACCCATCAAAGATCACCACCAGCAGTGGCGGAACTAGGATTTTTCTCCAGGGGTGCAAAATATATACTATTTTTCGCTATGTTTGTGTATATTTACCATTTTCATTCCCATTTTCAGCAACTTTTTCGAATTGATTCTCATACTTTTACTTTTTCTAACACTGTCATGCAAAATATTTTAGTTCTTAATATCAATTACTCTAATTTTGAAACACCACAGCCAAATCGCATAGCAAAACTAATTCACCAAAATTACCAACTTCAAAGTGTATATGGTACAATGAAAGCTGATAAAGGAATGTCCACATTAAATCATATGCAAACAAACGAAGGTAGTTAACAACAAGAAGGCACTACTAATAATAGTATAAATATTGCTCTTGCCTTTAGGCTGGTCTAACCATTTCATCAAATAGTTGATGTGCGTTCGAATCTGGACCCTGGCTCATCCCTAACCATATCAAACCAATCTCATTAAAGATTATTGTTATCTATAGCAACTTACAAGATCAGCGCTGGCTTCACATGGCTAACCAAACACGTTTCCTTCTTGTAACCAAAAAAAGAAAACCAGAGAGGAAAATAAAAAAAATGTTTTCACTCAATAGAAAAAGTATATATTATCATAGCATTTCATTTTGAAGAAGACTACTCTATTAGCATGAAAGTTAGCAGGAGCAAAAGGATGAAATTTAGCAGGATCGAAAGGAAGAAATCACGACAGGAGGGCAAATAGGTACAGAAATGGTGAAATGACAAAAGGCAAGGTTTGCCCGCAGTCGATTCCTTGTCGACGTCGCTGGCAGAGGGATGTCGGCTGGTGGCTGTGGAGTCTTCGTCAGTCGCTCGCCGCCGTTTTTGACTGGCCAGTCACACGCTGTCGCCAGTCTTCTATTGAATCTGATACAGAAGGAAAAAAATTTGCCAATCTTCTCTTGGCTATCTTGATTCGAGGAAGAGAGCCAGAAAAACCCTCTATGTTGTGTCGTCGTCCGGCCATCTCCCGTCGGCCAGAGGGATGCGAGAAAGAGTGGGTCAGTGGGTGAAAGATTAGGCCATAGAGAGAGAGGTGATGGAGAGAGAGTAAGTGAAATTTTTTATTTTTTTTGAAGTTCAGGGGGTGCATTAGCACCCCTCGTCACAACGTGGCTCTGCCACTGACCACCAGCCCCGTGCCGCCGGTATGTGAGCATCAAAATCACCACTACGTTCAGAAGCATTAACCCCTCATTCGCCTTCTTTCTCTATAAGTTCCTCACTTTCTCTCTCTAAAATTGTCTCTTCTCTGTAACCTACACCGAGACCTCTCTCCTTCTTTTGTTTTCCTGTTTACAACTCTCCCTCTCTGAGTTGTGTAACCAAAAGATAAAATAATCTCTCTCTATTTCTATTATGTAACCGAAAATCCCTTCAATGGTAAGTTAATTTCTCCTTGATTCTTTCTATGTTTCCCTTCCTTTCCAATTTAAAGAGTTGACATTTTTTTATATATTTATTAATTGCTCATTGTACCCGCTTCAAAAATTATCGCTGAAGACTGCCGATAAAATATCGTTTGTGTAAATCGACGTTACAAATTACATATACAAATTGTCGCTAAAAGTTGTCCTTTATTCGCTCACGTAATAAAATGTTACGTATAAAAACCATCGCTAAAAAAATAAAATGATTCGCTATTTATTTTCAAGGTTCGGGGTGTTACACAATCCCTTAAATCAAAATTCATTTCAAAACACATTAGGTGCACTAAAAACAAAAACATGAAACAGTGAAGTGAACAGTACACTATAGCAAAGCTACCCCAATAGTGCTTGATACGCTTTACATATGTATATGTACGCTGACTAGTCCATTTAGGTACTAATTCAACCCAACCAACAGATCATCCTTATAACTCCAGCAATACAGACCATTCTTATAACTCCCTAAATTACTAACTCATGTCGACATTGAGAAGCAATGAACAGAATTCAAAACACTTTACGATAATAGAATCAATAGAACAAGTGAAAATGAATAAAGAATTCCAAACGATGGCTTAAGCTTCAAGTTAGGGTTTCACTGGCAAAAATTCAAATATTTTCAGGAAAATTGATAAAACCATAGTTCAATAAAATTCGCGAAACAATCAAGATTAAAACATATGGATTCAGAATGATGAGTAGGGTTCAGAGAAAATTTTTTTACCTCGATCCAAGCTATGCAATGCTACGCAACCTCGATCAATAATCTTTGAATAAACCTAGATTGACAATCCATTTGCAGAACATAATCTATGCTACAATACTATAAACTTATTATCAACTACCCACCACGTGTTCACTTCTAACTCTGAAATTGTGCAACTCAAAATGGATCCCCCCGCACAGGACCAACTTAACCGAAAATCTTGTACGCTCTTTAATGCGTAACTATATATCAAAATTCATAATAAATTATAATAAAATACTTTTATTACTTAAAACATTATAAAAAGTCAAAATAAGAATTTCTGAAATTTTGAATATTTTTTAATTAAAATAATTTCTTTAAAAGCAAGAATAGCCATAATTGCTTCCAGATGCAAAATAAGTCCCACATTTTTTGTAATAACTTTAAAATATGTATAAAAATTATAGAAATTAAAATCTGAATTTAAAAGGCATTAAAATTATTTTTAAATTATTCATTTTTCTAAAACTAATACGATACGAAAACAATAAGAAATCAAATCTAAAAATCACCAAACTTAATCTGGAACTTCTTTATACTATAAGAACATTACTCTAATCTTTTGAAAATATTTTCATGAGTTTAATGGCTCCAAAATAATTTTATAAATCTAAACATACAGAAAATATTAAAAATACATATGATTTCAGAAAATCATAAATTTTGCCACAATTTCTAATATGGCTTAAGGTATTCTATTATAAATTTCACATATTAACTATCACTATACGATATATAATACACGCAACGTATCTAACACTACATGGGTTACACTTGTGTACTACCCAAATCTGTTGTGACCAATAAAACTCACATCATCTTCCTCCTTTTTATTCTTTACCCATTGACCAGAAACTCAGAATCACACACATAGGTCCATTCACGATAGCAACTCCTTCCTTTTTCTTTTCTTCTTGTTCCACTCACTCACTCACTCACTCACTCACTATACACATTACACACTACATACTCTCACATTTACACAAACATGAGCACACAGTTCACCAACACACACATACCCAGCACACACATGCACTCAGTACACACGCCATTCATCATACATCCAAAACACACAGCAACATACCCACATATATATCCTGCCATGCCCACTGTTGTGGCCTCCCTCTTCTTTCTTTTCTTTTTACACACACCCCGTATATATAATCACACCCCACATAGCAGTCACTCGGGTTCTCCACAATCACACATAGCATTGCACACAACACACACAATAACATTATATACTGCCTCATGGCAGTTCACACATTAGCCATCACCATTGCATTCGTCCATCTTAAAAAAAAACATGTCCAATAAGCCTAGAACCCGTTCTAAACTCTAAACTCCCAGATTTTATCTCATGCAACATATTTTCGGCAATATAACATCATCATTCTCTTCTCTCTGCCAATCACCGATAATTTTTCACCCACTGTCTAATTACAAAATACACATACACCCATGAAACACTTACTGAACCTATGACTTCCCTTTTGCCATCCATTGCCCCCCCATACACAAATACACCTACACACTGAACACTCACAAAACAGCACAGTTGCTACCTGTTGTTACTTCTCCCTTCCACAGCGGCCATCACTCCACGGCCAACACCAAACACACACCCATGCACACGGCTGAAACTTCACCTCCTCTTCTTTGCCACACACACAAAAACATGCAACACACTACACACATAATACAACCGCAGTACACACTACAACCGCGGTACACACTACAACCTCCAATATATTATCTTCCCAAAGTCTAACAGTAACAAGACACATCTGCACCTATTCATCCCGCACATACCCACACTGTACACACACATACACAGTTTTTATATGGGCTGTGTTGGCAGCCTCTTCTTCTCCTCAAACACATACCTAACACACTTGTTCTACCAACAAAAACCCACACTTGCGGCCCTTCTTTCATGGATATTTTGTAGGCCTTCTCCTCCCTTCATTACACACCTATAAACCCACTCAAACACTCACACAAACCCAGAAACTAAATCCCCATGGCAACCCCTCCATGGCTGTCGTCACTCTCTCTCCTTCTCTCATACACTTACATGAACCCACATATATTCACTCATATAGACACATACCCACATGCTACCCATCACCCTCACCAATATTGTAACATCCCGAAAATCCAGAAGGTTAGACACTAACTCGATTAGATACACGAGGAGAATAATGTCCTCATAACCCAAAGTGGACAACCATCATAAGAGCAACTAACCTTTAAATCATACTCTTAATTGATTGTCATAATATAAAATACCAAATCGATGTCTTGCAAAATTTAAACAATACTCTCCACCCACGCAGGGGTTCTAATAGAAAATACGGTAACTTAAATTCACTCGCTCGCTTGCCTCTAGTCCAGTTTCTAGTAATCTAACGCTGGTCACTACCTGCAGAAAGGAAGTCAAAGGAGAGTGAGCTTTCGAGATCCCAGTAAGGTCGATCAATGATTAAAATAACAAAACGATTCTAACGGGTTTTCATATAAAGTCAAACAAAACTTTTTAAGAATATTTTCACAGCATTTCGATATAGATGAACGATTCAAACAATTTTGAAATTCAAGTCAAACAATATGTTTTCGAAACATTTTTAAATGAAATCTTAGTTTTTTCGATATAAACATAGTATCAACTCAATCCCTCAATTAATAATCATTTCCAAACAATTCAGGTGCAATCAAATAGAAATAGGAAACATTGAACATGAGCAGTACAATATAGCAAGGCCACCCCGGCAATACTCAATACAATTTACATATGCATATGTACATTGACTAGTCCATTTAGGTACTAATATAACCCAACCAACAGACCTTCCTTATAACTCCAACAATACAGACCATCCTTATAACTCACAGGTTTGCTAACTCATGTCAACATTAAGAAGTAATAAATAAAATTAAAAATATTTTACAATGATTGAGTCAATAAACAGATAAGTATAAATTAGAATTTCAAACGATCGCCAATTGGCTAAAATTTGGGTTTCATGGGCAGTTTAAAAAAACATTTTTATGCAATCATAGAAATCAACAATCAATATATTCTGTAAAACTGTTATTTTAAACATTTGAAAATAGCAAAATAAATTGGGGTTCGGATAGAATTCCTTACCTCGGTCCAAGCTACGCAAAGCTAATCAACCTCGATCCAAAAATCTTCAATTAACCTAAATTGGCAATCCATTTGTTAAAACATAATCTATACTACAATACTATAAACTTAATATTAACTACACACCACATGCTCTCTTCTAACTCTAAAATCGCTCAACTCAAAGTGCGTCTCGCACGCAGCTAACCTACCCAAAAATTTCGTACACTCTTTAATGTGTAACAATATTTTAAATTTTTTAATAAATTACAATAAAACACTTTTATAGTTTAAAATATTATAAAAAGTCAAAATATGAATTTTCTGAATTTTTGGATATTTTTGAATTAAAATAATTTCTTTGAATGCAATAAAAACCCATAAATTCCCAAAAATTATTTCTAGCTGAAAATAAAGTCCCATAATTTTTATACCGGTTTAAAATATCAATAAAAAATTATAGAAATTGAAATCACAATTTAAAAGCCATCAAAACTATTTTTAGATTTTTCATTTTGCTAAAATTAATGCGATACGAAAATCATAAAAAATCAACTCCAAAAATCATCAAATTTAAACTGAGTCTTATTCATACTATAAAGACATTACTCTAACTTTTCTCAAAACATTTTCAGGGTTTAAAGGCTCCAAAAGAATTTTACTAATCTGAAATTACAGAAAATATTAAAAATATATATGATTTCAGAAAATCATAAAATTTCTCCAGAAAGTCTAATATAGTCTAACGTATTATACTATAAAATTTTACACATTGACAATCACTGTACGCTACCTCATGCATGCATCGTACTTACCGCTAATCCGATACCCACTAATTGGGTACCAAAACTCATTTTCCTTCTTTTTCTCTTTCACAGCCCCCACATATAATTTCACAACCTACTCACATCAGAGCTACTACCTCATGGCAGTAGCTTCTTCCCCTGTCATTTCACCTTACACCCATAACTCACCGAACACACACACACACACATATGTTACAATTATAATACACACACATATACACTAAAACACACATTGGTTACACAACACACTTTCTAATCTTCCCACACCCACTGCCTCATGGCAGTGGGTATTCTCTTCTCCATTTTTTTCCTTTTTCTCTTTCAAACACAATATACACACACTTGGACACATTCACAACACACAAGCACACACTCACACCCATTACGGCAGTGGTATTTTTCCCTCTTCTCAGCAATATACACAATCACATATACTCACTCAAACTCACACACACTTCACAAGGGTTAATTTTACACTGCACCCTGTACTTAGGGGTCAGTTGCACCCAGCACCCCAGGGTTTTAAAATTGGCACCCAACACCAAACAATTCAAAAATCTTGACTTCCATCACCAAATGACGGTCAAAATATATGTTGACCAAACACCTGTTAGTTTTTTAGGGGCAAAAAGGTCTTATCAACCATCCAAAGCTTACATGTCACCACAGTCAGCTTTACATGTCCCAATTGGCATTCCACGTCATTTCCCTCCAACGGCTCTCTCCTTCCACGTAATATGGTTCAAACGGCTACCTGGGTGTATAGAAGCTCACGCAGATGAGAGTCACGTACACCCACACACATACAGACTTAGACTGTAGCTGCCATTAGAGGGAAGAAGAACTCAAGTTTAATGAGCAAAACACGAAGGTAGGGGCAGATTACTGTATGGCTTTATAAGTAGGGTATATTTAGAAGTAGGGTTTTTTTGTGATTTGGGGATTTTAGGGATTTCGGGCTTGGCTATGTTGAATTGATGTAAATTGGTTTTAGGGCTTTCAATTACGAGGAATAGGGTGTGGAGATGAGTTCTAGTAGCAACTCAATGACTGAAATGGAAAAATGCCATGGCTGCTACTATGGACCTTCTTGCATAAAGTATGCTAGAACGATGGACAACCCAGGAAGAAGGTTTGTTGGATGTGGCAATTATAAGGTAATTTTATGAGTTTCATCTTTCAAAATTGATTTGTGAATTTTGAAATTAATATGTTAGTGTGTTTGTAGGAAATTTCTTGTGGGTACTTTGAATGGATTGACCCAGAAGTCTGTGAAAGAGGGAAGGTGTTTGGAAAGAAGATCTTAAATCAAAACTCTGAAATTCGTGGCATGATTGTTGAGAAGAATAGAGTGAATGAAGATTTGAAGAAGAAGAAGAAGAATGAAATTTTAGAAGCTGCAATTGAGGAATTGACTGAGAAGAATGAGACATATGCCAAAGCAGTTGAAGATTTGAAGAAGAAGATTAGGTTGGCAAAAAAACAAGCATGGGAGGCCAAAAACAATGGGAAAATCACAAAGAAGTTGGTGTTTTTATTGCTGGGATTGTGTATTGTTATGTGGTTTTGTGGTGCAAATTGGGGGCATAAATGTGTTAGTGTTGATGAAGATTATGTGCTGGCATTGAAAGAAATGTAATTGCAATGAAGGTTTTCTTATGTTATTGCAATGAAGGTTTTCTTGAAACAATTTGAATGTCTCAAGTGTGATCTCATTTTCCTATGTTATTGCAATGAAGGTTGATTGAAACAATTTGAATGTCTAAAGTGTGTTCTCATTTCCACTGAGTTGGCAAAATGACTGCTGACATAGATACAAAATGGACACATAAAATGACTGCAAATACAGTCAAATGGCTGCATAAAATGCCAGCAAATACTATCAAATGGCAGGACAAAATATGGTTAAAAATGATATGTATTAATATCATAAGTGGCTGCACAATCAAATGGCTCCACAAAATATGTTCCATGTTTTGTGTTAATCAAGCTGCATAAAAAGTGGCCATTACAATTGAATGCCTAAATAAATAACATCTAGTTCCCAAGGCAGACAAAGAGGCCTCTTACAAAAGATTGCATAAATACAATTACTTCCTAAGGCACAAAAATGGGCCTATGTATCATCATCTATTGACCACAAAAGATATTTACCACTGCAAAAAAATTGTCAACCCTTTTTACAAAAGATATCCTAACCCCACAAAAGATATCCTACTACTAGTAAAGACTAGCTTCTTGCTACTTTTTTTTTCTTCTTGTTTCCAGCTTGTAGAAGTGATGCTAGTGACACTGTCTTCTGACCATTCCATGTCAACCTTGATTCTTCTATCCTAACCCCACTGATTTGCACTGATCTTGGGACAGGTGGTGGAACTCTAGGGGTAGCCCTTGTCTCCTGAAAGTACGTGTTTAGGACGGTTCAACATCATCTTCATCCTGAGGACATGAAAACAAAGATAAGTCTTGCATTAATTAAGAACTTTTAAGGAGTGGCGAATAAATTATAGTGTCATTACCAGGTGGTTACTTGCTCACATTCATTTGTTGCTGAAGCCACATTATAAAGTAATGACTTCCTTTTATTCTACAAAAAAGGAAGTTACACACTGTATTACTAACATTACTAACCAAATGAAAGAATACTAAACAACCTCACTTACAGTCCTTGTAGTCCTTCTAACAGGTAGTTCTGGCATAGGGGGAATAAAAAGAGGAGTTCTGTGCATACTTGGTCCAAGTGCACTTCTAGGATTTTCCTATTCACAAAAAAATATATATCAATATTTAATAAATATACTGGTAAATAAAATACAAAAGGCACAAAATCCAGTGAATACTTACAGTCATTGTAGCCATTCCTGGCTGTGTTGGTTGAGTGCATGGTGGAGCATCTTCCATGGCTGCCTGACTTGAAGCAATCTCATCTGCCCCATGGCCAGTTTGTGGTTCAGGGCCCTCTTGGGGTTGAGGAACATTTTGCCCCTCTTTATTTCCCAGTGGTGCTGTGCAAGTCCTAGAATTATGATTAACACCTTTGCATCTGCTACACCTGACTCCTGTAAGGCCCCTCCTCAGTTTTAGAGAATGGGTAGCACTAGCCATTGGTTCATCTGCTTGTCTCCTCCTAACAGTGGATGGTCTACCAGGCTGGGGCTCAGATACATGTGGTAATATTGAGGGCAATTCTATCCTGGGCCACAGATCACTACTGTTCATAGGGAAAGCCATTTGCTCATATCCTTTCATGAAGGTGCTTTTCCTGTAACAGTCAGCAACATACTCATCTGGCATGACACCCTTGTAATACATTGCTGCCATAGCATGTACACATGGGATGCCTGTCAAATCCCATGCCCTACAAATGCAAGTGTGAGAATCCAAATCTATAGTAAACTGACACCCTCTTGTCATAGTTACTTGGTAAATTCCTCTTCCAGACCAGGTTGCAGTTGCCCAACCAGCTGCCTTTTTTATATTATCTAACTTCTTTGCAACTCTAGGTGTAAAAGGGCCATCACTGAACTTCTTCCTCATTGATTCTCTTTGCAACATCATTCTCTTCATCAGGTACTCCCTAATCACCTCAAGACACTGAATTATTGGTTTGTCCCTTGCATCCAATATACTACTATTAAAGCTCTCACACAAGTTATTACACAACAGGTCACACTTAAGGAAAGTCCTAAAGTTTGACCTAGACCAATGTGAAGTTGGTCTATCTGCCAACCACTGCCATGCTTCCTCACTTATTGTTCTAAGCCTCTTCATTTCCTTGTCAAACTGTTCCACATAACTTGCATAAGCTGCATTCCAGAAATGTTCCTTGTATGTCAACCCCTTAAACCCTACCTTCTTGAAGTTATCATATAAATGCTTTGCACAATGTCTATGCTCAGCTTCTGGCACAAGAGCATCTAATGCATTTAGTAAACCTTTCTGCTTATTTGAAATAAAAGTCTATCCACTTGGGTTGATTTTAAGGGCATCTACAAGCAACTAAACAAACCATCTCCAAGAACTAGTGCACTCACTCTCAACAATTGCATAAGCAACCGGAAACATTCCATTATTGGCATCAATGCCAACAGCAGTAAGAATCTGCCCCTTGGTTGCACCTTTCAAGTGACAACCATCTAACCCTATTAAGGGTCTGCACTATTCTAGGAATCCCTTTTTAAGACCACCAAGACAGATATAGATTCTTTCAAAGACAGGTTGTTCCCCACTATTGTCTACCTGCAAATCAACAGTAGTCCCAGGGTTGGTCCTTTGCAATTCCTCAGCATAGTCCCACAGTTGTGCAAACTGTTCCTTAACACTGCCTTCAATTAGAACCATTGCCTTTTTTCTAGCCCTGTAGCCCTTCCACTTAGACACATTGACAACAAAATCCTCTTCAACTTGACTTCTGAATGCCTGCACTGGCCATGTGGGATTACTTCTCCACTTGTTCATATACTGCTCTGACAGAAAGTTAGAGGTTCCATATCTAACATTATGGCTTCTACAACAAGTGTGCTCTAGGCCAACTCTTTTTATCTGAAATGTATCTTCATCATGTTTCAGGGAAGCCAAAACTCCCATAGACATGTCCCTGTTTTGGGCTCACACACAACTAACACCCTCCTCTTCTAAGATTTCTTGAACTTTACAAACTCCTTCCCATGCTTTAAAGCATGTGCCCTGACAGCATTTTGGAAATCACTCTTATCCCTAAAGCACATCCCAACCTCAAACTTAAAATCAACCATAGTCTCAGCATCATTGTAGTTCAACCATGTCTTGTTAAAGACTGGAAAAATAGGAGTCATACCAGAGCCCTCATCATCTGACCCATGCAAACTCCTGGATGCAGTGTCATCATCTCCACAGTCTGGATCAATATAATTATCTGCTTCATCTAAAGTCTCAGTCACATCTTCATCTATATTTTGATGATATAATTATCATCATCAACCTCAACCCCAACCTCATCCATTCTATAGTCAGCATCCTCATAATCACCATCAGAATCTTCTTCACATGTAAACCCATTATGGTCATGTTCTTGTTCAACCCTAGCATTGCTAGTATCCAAATTTCCTTCTTCAACCCTAGCAATTCTAGTATCCAAATTTCCAATGTCAACCCTAGCATTGCTAGGATCCTTATTTCCTTCTTCAACCCTAGCATCCTCATTTCTTTCTTCAACTATATCATTGGTAGCATCCTCAATTATTTCTTCAACTGTAGCATTGGAAGCATCCTCATTCATTTCGTTCTCATTTTCTTCTACAACTTTAGCATGCCTGTTAGTCTCATGTTCTTCCTGAACCATAGCATTGGTAGTATTCTCATGTGTGATCTCAACTCTAGCATTGCAAGTAACCTCAGGTCTTTCTTCAACTCTAGCATTACTAGCATCCTCATTGCTAGTATCCTCATTACTAGTATCCTCTTCAGTATCTGAATCACTATCATCTGTGTAATCATCTAGATCAACCACTTCCACATTTTCACTTCCACTACCCTGCCCACCAACAAACTGCCCTGTGCCTGCTGGCAATGCTTCAAAACTTTGTGCATGAAGTACAAAAACTTCTATCACCATCCTAGGGGGTAACAACTCTGTCATAGTCAATATATTCAGGTCATTGGCTAAAAATACTAAGCCATCATCTAAGGTACACCCAGGGGTCAGGTACACAAACCCTAAACAGTCACCATATCCCACCTTCATAAGCATCCTATGTAGTAGTTGTATGTTCATCCTGTCTGAATCTACATTGTCAAAATAAGTCAACCTTCCACCCAAATATATCTTCTTTCCAACATTATGCATTTGTCCACCACTCCACAATTTCAAAGTGAAGTATGACATGGCAGGATCTACAGTACAAATAATACAGCTATTATCAATATAATACTAGACATATTGTATCAGTACACTACAACGCATATTGTATCAATACACTTTACAAGTCTTTTAAACAATTCAAAATTTCAGTCCACTGACATAGTGGTCCTAAAATTGGAAAAGCATGTCAATTTTTAAAGAAAATGGTCCACTGCCCCCCCCCCCCCCCCCAAGATCGTAAAATATTTAGTAATCCAAAAAAGTTAAGATTTGAGAAGCATACTACTGGTATATGTCCCTTATGCACAAACCCCCAAATGTAAACAGTAACTATAATCCCCAAACGTCAACATTGAAACCCTAACATGCACATAAACCCTAACAATTTTGGGAAGAGCAGAAACCCTAATCGGGCGTGTAAACATAATCGGGCATTTAAACAATTTTGGACATGTAAGAAACCCTAACAAACTATGAAGGATGCTTACCGTAATCGGGCGTGTAAACATCGTCAGCGAATAGATCATCTCGCATGTCGAACGGCTCCATCTCCCTGCAAATCGCCGATCGATATGCCCCTCGAACAAACAATTGGGAAATTTTGTCATTGGGGATTAATTAGGGATTTCTAATTTATCGTTTGAGGAATATATGGAAGAGAGAGAGAGAGAGAGAGAGAATAAGGGCTGTTGGAGGGAAATGACGTGGACAGCCAATTGGCCATGTGTCATTAACCGGGATAACATGTAAGCTTTAGGGACAATAATCCCATTTTGCCCCTGAAAAACTAACAGTCGTCTAGTCAACAGGCAGTTTGACCGTCATTTGGTGTTGGGTGCCAATTTTAAAACCCTAGGGTGCTGGGTGCAATTGACCCCTAAGTACAGGGTGTAGCGTAAAATTAACCCCACTTCACAAAGTAAAAAACACACATACACACAACACTTGCTCACACACTCACACAAACACATACACATGCACATAACTCACACACACTTTACACAGCTACTGCCTCTTGGCAGTGCCTTCTCTTCTTTGTTCCACTCACTCACCATACCCATTACACATTACATACTCACACCCACATTTTAGCAGACACTACACTCACACACACATGCACATACACACAATACACAAACACACTTTCATTCACTCAGCACCCACTTTCACGAACTCACTGCACTCATGGCAGCCACCATGGCTGCCCCTTTCACGCACAACCCAAGCACGCCGAACTTCAGACCTCTCTCTAACCTGTAGTCCCTCAAGTTAACACAGAGAGTTGTTCAGTCACAGCCACCATGGCTGTGACTTACTTGAACCATCCTTTCATTTCATAAAGGCACCCTACACAAAAACACACACACTACTACACTCCATGACTCACGACACACTGAAATTTGTAACCCACAAAAGCCCATGGCTCCCCGATCACAAAACCATTTAGTACAATTCCCTGCTCACGAGCACGGTCACAGCCACCATGGCTGTGACCTTTTCAACCCAACCCGTACCCTCCATGGCTGCCATTACCCTTACCCCTCTTAATCCCGTAATCAGTAATAAACAAGAGGAAAAAGAAAAAAAACTAATTAAAAAGCTTATCGGGAAAATTTGATCGCCGGAAACCCCCTCGTTCTATCCTTCCTATCTCTCTTCCTCGGTATCCCTATCTCTCTCGAAGTGGATCTGATGGGCTTGAAGGGGAACCCTGAATGGCTGCGCCAGAAAAAAGCAAAGTTATATATAAAAACCCTAACTAGTAATTTCTAAAAAAAAAAAACCCTTAACCTTTATCAGTTATTCAATCTCTTACCCGCATCACCTATTATTTCATAAAATGACCAAAATAATTATTGACAATTATTTATGTGTTAGGAAAAGATCTTTAACGGTTGTTACATAGCCCCGCTTCCGTTATCGTCACTAGAAGTTGTTATGAAAATAAGCAGATACTAAAAATGAATTGTCGCTAAAACTTTTCAAAAATATTTTTACGTTAATTATCACTAAGTACCTCAATTAATGTCACTTATAATTGCCATCTTTAAATTATAACTTTCGGTTTCAAAAGTTCTTCGCTAAAGGTTGCCACTAAAATTTTACTCGCGAAAATTGAGCTAAATCTTGCGTATAAAAGTCGTCGCTTAAAATAAATTAACAAGTTAAGCATTATCAAGGTTCGGGGTGTTACAAATATACCCACCAATACACACACACGCACGCAGCGACCCACAACACACACACGCTCTTATCCCCTTCATACAACCCACATATAAACTCACAAACACCTCACGGCAGCCACCACGGCTGTTCTCATACTCACAGCTTCTCCCATGCCCCTGGCAAAAACTGTAAGCCGTCAAATAATTAGAGAGAAAAAGCTTAGAAAAACTTACTGGAAAACAACCCGATCGCCGAAATACCTACTTCACGATTTCTCTCTCTACTCTGCCGTGGATCAGAAAACAGTGAAGGAAAGAACTAGGGTTGGCTCTCTCTAATAGAGTATATATACACACACACTGAAAACCCTAAGTTGAAAATTATCACAAAAACCCCCTACTCATTCACTTTGTCGCTAATTTTTTCTTACCAAAACTTTATTATCGCGAAACGGTCCAAAAATAAATATTTACAACAATTTATGTGCTAGAATTATTAGCAGGTTGTTACACTATCTCATTTGACAAATCATCGCTAATAAATGCACCGATACTAAAATAAATTTGTCATTGCTAAAAAGAATATATATATATATATATATATATATATATATATATATTATAAGAATATCGTTGTGTTACACTTGTTGGTCAACTGATATGCCACTTCCTTCCTAGTCAATGTGGACAATGGTGCAGCTGTCTTTGAAAAATCTTGTACAAATCGACGATAATACCTCGCCAATCCCAAGAAACTTCTAACTTCAGCTACATTCCTTGGCTCTTGCCAATTCAAAATAGCTTCTATTTTAGACGGGTCAAAAGTTACCCTCATTTCAGACATTATATGACCTAAGAGGGCCAATTGTTTTAACTTAAATTCACACTTACTAAACTTAGCATACAATTTCTTATCTCGTAGTACTTACAATACAATCCTCAAATGACGCTTATGCTTCTCTGTACTTTTTGAATAGACCAAAATATTATCAATAAAAACTACTACAAATTGATCTAAAAACTCCTTAAAAGTTCGATGCATTAAGTCCATGAAGGTTGTAAGAGCATTCATTAATCCAAACGGCATGACAAAAAATTCATAATGTCCATACCTTGTATGGCAAGCTATCTTTGGAATATCTTCGGAATATCTTCATCTCTTGTCCTCAACTGATGGTATCCAGATCTCAAGTCCAACTTAGAAAATACCATTGCCCCTTGCAATTGATCAAACAAATCATCTATATGCGGTAGTGGATACTCATTTTTTGTTGTTACTCTATTCAATAGTAAGTAATCCATGCATAACCTCATTGTACGATCTTTCTTTTTAACAAATAAAACTAGGTCTCCCCATAGTGATACACTAAGTCGAGTAAACCTCTTATGTAATATCTCGAACCCTAAAAATACTTTTCACAAAATTAATTAGTAATTTTTGTGACATATTTAAATTTGTTTAGCATTGATAGCGCTAGTAAAATGGGGTATTTTGCTAGCGCGATCTGGCCGTCCATCCTGAAAGATGGACGGCCCAGATCGCGCCATTTTGAAAAACTATCAGTCGTCCGCGAGACAGTCTCGCGGACAGGATTTTTTACCTTTTTGCCCTCCTCCCATGTCCGCGATACTGTCTCGCGGACAACTGACAGTAAAAAGGCATGTGTCAGGAAAAAGGCGCCCGCTACACAGTGTAGCGGACGATCTCTAGGCTGACACATGTCAAGACCTATCCCGTCGGTCGCCAAGAAAGTCTCCTGTCAGATTCCCGATAATTGTTCCCCTTGGTATTTGTGACGTCAACAGTGTCCGCTATACTATGTGGCGGGACATCTATATGCAAAATTTATTTATGAACATTTATTTCTGACACGTGTCAGAAATAACGGGAGTTATGTTTTTTGGTTCTCATTTCTATGTCCGCTATACTATATAGCGGACAGCCTCGCAGAATAGCTAACTATCCAACACTTAGTTTTTTTTTTTTTGGTTCTCTTTTCAACGTCCGCTGTATTATGTAGCGGACGGCCCTACAGAAAGACAACTGTCTATCCAACACTTAGTTTTTTTTTTATGTTTTTTGGTTCTCTTTTCTATGTCCGCTATACTATATAGCAGACAGCCCCGCAGAATACCTAACTATCCAACACTTAGTTTTTTTTTTGTTCTCTTTTCTGTGTCTGCTATACTATGTAGCGGACGGCCCCGCAGAATACCTAACTATCCAACACTTAGTTTTTTTTTTGTTCTCTTTTCTAGGTCTGCTATACTATGTAGCGGACGGCCCCGCAGAAAGACAACTGCCTATTCAACACTTTGTTTTTTTTTTTATGTTTTTTGGTTCTCTTTTTTATGTCCGCTATACTATATAGCGGACAACCCCGCAGAATAGCTAATTATCCAACACTTAGTTTTTTTTTTTTGGTTCTCTTTTCTACGTCCGCTGTACTATGTATCCAACACTTAGTTTTTTTTGTTTTTGGAGACTCTCTACCTTCTGCGGGACTGTCCACTATATAGTATCACTGATATAGATAGGACCTTTTTAAAAAACACTAAGTGTTGGACCAGAAAATGGTTGGCACCGACCAGACATTTAGTTCCGACCTTCCCGAACCCCGGCCTAGGCGGAGGCCTTATGTCCGAAATATTGTAGAGCTAGACTTTGGTGTCCGCTATATAGTAGAGCTATACAATGTAGCGTAATGTAGTTTTCATAAATTGAAATAAATTGGCGTCCGAAGACTTATTTTAACGACATAGTAGGTTAATGCTGTTTTAATAAATTGGCGCCCGAAGACTTGTTTTAGCGACGGAATCAACAATCTCAATATCGATAAACAATAAATAATGTACGATTCACAATCAACGATCTCAATATATCGAGGGGAAAAAAACGGCACAATTAAGCGAGAAAAAATTTGGAAACATAATGAACAAGAACATAAATTTTTTTATTAATAATAAATTAGGGTTCACATTTGGGCATTGAAATTTTTTTCACAAGCGCTCCGATCAACGATTACAACTTGAAAATCCCACCACCCAAGGTGTTCAAACACTACAAAGTTCCCGAGCTCGAGGCCATGCTGGCGCACGAAGACGTTCCAACCCTCTGCGAATTGCGTTTTTTGGGGTCGGCCGGGCTTCAGCTTGATTTCAACCTGCCATGCCCCCTTGCGGCTATATAATCTTGCACTCTCATGAATTGTTGTAAATTGATTGGTAAAGGCTTCCGGTATGTCCTACCAAACACAAAACAAAAAATAGGTTAGTTTTGGTTAAGAAAAACAAAAAGATCAAACTTTTAACACACGAAAATACAGAGAAAGAGGGATGGCCTACAAGTTCATTCTCAAATCCCGGCATCATGACTTTGAAAAAGTGTTTGCCTGCCAGGTGCAAGCTGCCAATAAAATCGTAGGTGGTCTCCAATCCAGAAGCCATCGAGGTCGGCGTTGAGGGGAGGACGGTGGTGTCGCCGGAGATGTGGGTCACCGGAGATATGGGTCGCCGTAGATGGGGTAGCGGCTTGGGTTAGATATTCGAGAGAGAGAATATAGCGGACTGATAAAAGCTGATTGCCCGATCTGATTAATGTCTATAATAGGAGAGAGTTATATGTAAAGGACGAAGCGACGCCGTCCGCTACAATGTACTTAACGGGATAACTTAACAACCCAAATAATTTTCCTAACACATAATTTATCGTAAACATTCTATTTTGGACCATTTCGAGATAATAAGTCGGATAAGAAGATTTAGCAACAAACGAATGAGTATGTTTTCTTTTTCTAACTAGGTTTTTTTTAACACACACACACACACACACATATATATATATATATATATATATATATATATATATATATATATGACACATGTTTTGGGGCAGCTACCCCTTTAGGTAGCCAGACTCACCTGAGAGAGATAGAGAGAGAGAGAGAGGAAGTAAGGGACAAGAATTTCCGGCGATCATATTGGGTTTTCCGAGAAGTTTTCTAAATCTTTTTCTCTTATTTAGTTAATGGTTTATAAATTATAAATGGAGGCATGGGATTTTAGCCATAAGAGTGGGTTTTTTGTGAATCTTAGGGCTGTCGAAATTTTAATTTACGGTGATGTGTGTGTTGTTGATGAAATAAGTTCGTGGCTATCGTGAGAGAAAGAGTGGCTATGGTAGCCGTAGCTGCCGTAAATTGGGTATTGCGTGATGATATGTGTGTATGTGCCGTATGTGTGAGAAACAAGGAGTGCGTGAGTTTTTATTTGTGTATAGGTAGATCTGTGTATGTGGGTTAATATATATGTGTGAGTTTGATGGAAGAAAAAAAGAAAGAGAGAGGAACCCAGTGCCTCACGGCAGTGGTCATTGTAAATGGGTATATACATATATATGGGTGTACACACACACACACAACACAACACACACTCATATGTTGTGTTACACACACTCACACAATACACACTCATACATACATACATACATACATAGTAAAAGTGGTCACACAATACACAATACACACTCATACATACATACATACATACATACATACATACATACATACATACATAGTAAAAGTGGCTATGTGGAAAATATGAGTGTGTGTGTGTGTGTGTGTGTGTGTGTGTGAGTAGTTAGTGGAACAAAATGGTGACTATGTGAACGAGTGCGTGGGAGGTGATGTAAACATATATGGGTGCATATATATCAGGGTGTGGTGCTTGAATATTTTTAGTGTGTGTAGTGTACGCCTGAAGTGGATGTATGCGGGGCATTTTGGAAGAAATATGGGGTTTTGTACACCATAAGAAAAAGGTTATTTAGCGACGGAGAAAAATCCGTCGCTAAAAGTCGTTTCAGAGACGGGAAGTACCGTTGGTAAAAATCCGTCACTAAAATCTTTTACCGACGGTACCAAACCATTGGTAAAAATCTTTACCGACGGGATTTTAGCGACAGATTTCCCGTGGCTAAAATTTTTTAAAAATTTCCTATTTTCGGCCACCTTTTAAAAATTTAGTAGAAATTTTATAGCGACAGATTGTTTCTGTCGGTAAACATTTCGTCGCTAAAACTACACTTTCGCAACGAAATATACTGTTACTAAAGTATCCGTCGCTAAAAGTCTTAATGTAATACCCCAAAGTTTTTCATTCCTTATGCTAAGCAAAGTTTAAAAAAAAAAAAATTGATGAACAGTACTTTCAGTCGACTAAAAGCTACTTTTTAGTCAAATTTAAGGTGTTTTAGTCGAATATAAACCTTTTAGTCGAATCAAAACACTTTTAGTCGAATTTGAAACACTTTTAGTCGAATATAAACCTTTTAGTCGAATTTAAAACACTTTCAGTCGAATTTAAGGTGTTTTAGTCGAATTTGAACCTTTTAGTCGAATATAAACCTTTTAGTCGAATCAAAACACTTTTAGTCGAATTTGAAACACTTTTAGTCGAATTTAAGGTGTTTTAGTCGAATTTGAACCTTTTAGTCGAATTTAAAACACTTTCAGTCGAATTTAAGGTGTTTTAGTCGAATTTGAACCTTTTAGTCGAATGTAAACCTTTTAGTCAAATTTAAGCTTTTTTAGTCGACTAATACTTGTGTTTGCTTCGAACGAATAATGAAATTTTACCTTCATATAAATAGTTTCTTTATTTTCCTTCTAGCCCTTTTGTTCTCGATTTCTTGCTCCTTTGCGGCGGAGAGGAAGAGAATAGGAGGCTTGGAAAGCTCATTGGCGCTAGAGTAGTGCTTTAAGATTTTCTTTTGTTCAAAAGCTTGTTTGAGATAAGGGTTGATACGATTTTTGCTGTGGAAAGGTATCTCCGAAGATTCGAAGGCTTATACTTTCGTCACTTTGATTCATCTATGCCGTTTGTAATTGATTTCTTCACTTTGGTCTCTTAAGAACATTGTTCACCCCTGTATACTTTCGTCACTTGATTCATCTATGCCGTTTGTAATTGATTGCTTCACTTTTGTCTCTTAAGAACATTGTTCACCCCTTCTCATTTGTGCCTTAATGATGCTTTGAATTTGTACATTTGTGACCGTCAATTTAAGATTGACATTGACTATGTTGAACAACTCTCAAATTGAGAGGGTCCTTTGGACACATGTTTGTTATACTAGAGAGCCGAAGTCTCCTAGTATGCTCCGGAGCACGCGTTTGATATTTGTATGTTTGGTTCGACATTTGGGTCTTATGACCACCATAGTCATCGCATGTTTGTAGCATACCCTACATATAATTGAAATGTGTTTTGGGTTAAATGCTAAATCTTTGATGCTTCGATATGTGATAGTAAGACATGATTTGTCTGTTTCATCCAATATTGTTATTAGATACGTCATTATTGCTTGACATCTTACCATTTGTTTACCCTACTGGGCTATTTGAGCTCACCCCTTTGTCTTCTTACCTTGCCTTTGCCACAGGTGAAGGAAGTGACTCTTGATCCTTATAGCAGCGTTGGAGCTATGAGATTTTGCTTTTTGGTTTGATGAACTTTGTAGTTTATTTCTTTTGGAGACTTTACCCGGTTGGGGTAATTTGATAGAATTGTTTTGTATATCTATTTGTTCGCTGCGATTAGGAATCCTTTTGTATGGGCATATTTTTGGAAATGCGTTGTAATAGACTTTTGTTAGTTTTGGTAATACTTTATGTTTGGAGGCTTTTAGTGCTCTGTTTATACCATCATCATCAGTATGGTAATAGTATATCATGAGGTTTGCTTGAAGTCGCGGCCTCCCAGTTTGGGGGCGTGACAGGGTTGGTATCAGAGCTTAGGTTTGTGATTCTGTAGACTCGGGTGAGCCTAGGTCTAAGATGTTGCGAGATTTGTTTTGATTTTGCGTTTATCTTTTGTACATTATAGGCTTATACAGTTTCGTTTGATGTGCTAGGAGTACCATGCCTCCTAGACGTTCTAATCGTAACGCCAACGAACCTCATGGTCCACCAACGAATGACGGAGTTGCTGAAGCCATTATACACGGATTTTAGAATTTGGCGAACCTAATTGCAGGAGGTAACGGGGTGCCGCTACACCAAAATCAGAACAATGGGCCGAATGATGGTGTTAAGACCGGAGATGTGGAAAAATTCAAAAAGTTAGTACCCGCCTTTAGAGAGGAACCTGATCCAGAGAAGGCTGAAGCGTGGGTGAACCAAAGTGAGAAGGTGTTCGACCTTTGGGATACCAGTGATGAGCAAAAGGTGGCGTATGCAGTATTCATGTTGGAAGATGAAGCCGACCATTGGTGGAATATGGTCAAGCGCACACAGAGGATCAATGCTGATCATCCCATGACTTGGGAACGGTTCAAGAACATTTTCTTCAAGAAGTACTTTCCTCAAAATGTAAGAGATCAGAAGGAGGAAGAGTTCTTGAAGTTAGTACAGAATGATATGACGGTAGCAGAATATGAGGCGAAGTTCACCTCATTGTCAAGGCATGCCCCGCATTTGGTTGACACCGAAAATCGTAAGGCAAGAAGATTTGAGAAGGGATTGAAGCGCGGCATCAAGAACAGATTGTTGGCTCTAAAGCTTCCGACTTATGCTAAGGTGGTTGAACGGGCCGAAATTCTAGAGACGAACTACGGGGAATTTTTGAAGGAGCAAGAGGAATTGAGGCACAAAAGAAGCCGTGCAGAAACTTCGGACAAGAGCAAGAGCGGTGGTCAGAACAAGAGGAAAGCAACTTTACAAGAAGGTATGAAATCGACTCAAGGGGGTACAAAAGTTTGTGCTACTTGTGGCAAAAATCATGGGGATAAGCCTTGCCATCGTTTGACAAATTCATGTTTCAACTGTGGGAAAGTGGGGCATTATGCTATGGAATGCCCGTATCCGAAGAAGGAGAAGACTTACAACGTCCAAGCTCAGGGTGGAGCTAAACCATCCACGGGGGACCAGAGGCCAAGAGTACAAGGCCGTGCTTATGCTTTGACGGCCAAGGATGCCACAACTTCTAACGGTGTAGTAGCAGGTACAGTTCAAATTGGTTCTCATTCTTTTCATGCATTGTTTGACCCTGGATCCACGCATTCGTTTATAACCCCTTCTCTAGCGTGTAAGTTGGGTTCTGACCCACAACTTTTAGAGTTTGATTTGATGATTGATACCCCGGTGGGGAAATCAGTATTAGTATCTACTGTGTACAAGCCTTACTTGGTACACATCGAGGGTAGAGTGTTACCCGCGAACCTTATAGCTTTGGACATTCGGGATTTTGATGTTATTCTCGGAATGGACTGGTTGTCTTCCTACCATGCCTCGTTAGATTTCTATGCCAAAGAAGTGCATTTCCGGATTCCCGGTCAATCCAAGTTCAAGTTTAAGGGTTCTATGCCCATTACTTCGTCTTGCCTTGTATCTGCCTTGCAGGCTAGGCGTTTGCTTCGAAAGGGATGTCAAGGATATTTAGCTCACATTGTGGATACTCGAATAGCTGTTCAAAATTTATCCGTCATTCCTATCGTTGACGAATTTTCGGATGTGTTTCCGGAGGAACTCCCTGGTCTTCCTCCAGATCGTGAAATCGAGTTTGTTATAGATCTTATACCAGGAGCTGCTCCAATTTCTAAGGTTCCTTATCGTATGGCCCCGGCCGAGCTCAAAGAACTTAAGGTGTAACTTTAAGAATTGCTTGAGAAAGGCTTCATTCGCCCAAGCGTCTCTCCTTGGGGTGCTCCTGTTTTATTTGTAAAGAAGAAGGATGGAACGTTGAGATTGTGTATTGACTATAGGGAGTTGAACCATATTACAATTCGCAACAAGTATCCTTTGCCGTGAATTGATGATTTGTTTGATTAACTACAAGGTGCAGAATACTTTTCCAAGATTGATTTGAGATCGGGTTACCACCAATTGAAGATTAGGAAGGATGATATATCCAAGACTGCTTTTCGCACGAGGTACGGACACTATGAGTTTGTTGTAATGCCGTTTGGGTTAACTAATGCACCTGCAGCGTTTATGGACTTAATGAATCGGGTATTCAAGCGATATTTGGACCAATTCGTCATAGTCTTTATCAACGACATATTGATCTACTCTAGAAGCAAGGAAGAACATGAAGGGCATTTACGTATGGTGCTACAAATTTTGAGGGAAGAGAAGCTTTATGCCAAGTTTGATAAATGTGAGTTTTGGCTTGAAAAAGTTGTGTTTTTAGGGCATGTGGTATCTAAAGATGGGATCTCGGTGGATCCATCCAAGGTAGAGGCAGTGTGGAATTGGGAAAAACCAAGAACAGTGAGTGAAGTTCGTAGTTTCCTTGGTTTGGCTGGCTATTATCGCAGGTTTATTGAGGGATTTTCAAAACTCGCTATTCCATTGACTCGATTGACTCGAAAGAAGGTAAGGTTCGAGTGGTCGGAAGAGTGTGATCGCAGTTTTCTAGAATTAAAGAACAGATTGGTTTCAGCTCCGGTCCTTTCTCTACCTTCGGGGGCAGGAGGATTTGTGGTTTATAGCGATGCTTCACGGAAGGGTTTGGGATGTGTATTGATGCAACATGGGCGAGTTATTGCTTATGGCTCGCGACAACTCAAAACGTATGAAGTGAGCTACCCAACACATGACTTGGAACTAGCTGCGGTGGTTTTCGCTTTGAAAATTTGGAGGCACTATCTCTATGGTGAAACATGTGAGATATACACCGATCACAAGAGTTTTAAGTTTTTATTCACGCAGAAAGAATTGAATATGCGACAACGCCGATATTGGAATTGCTTAAGGACTATGACTGCAAGATTTTGTATCATCCAGGGAAGGCCAATGTGGTCGCCGATGCTCTTAGCCGAAAGAACACAGGTACGTGTGCAGCCCTTTTAACTTCACGTAAGGAAATTCTTGCGGATCTTGAAAGTTTGGGTGTGGATGTTTTGGTTTTCGGGACGGGAAATTATTTGGGAAATTTAATGGCGCGACCTACCTTGATCGAAAGAATTAGGCAAGCTCAGATTTTGGATTCCAAATTTGTTAAGATTAGAGAACAAGTTGGAGAAGGTAAACAGCCAGAGTTCAGAATTGACGCCGAGGGGGCATTGCGTTTTGGAGATAGATTATGTGTTCCTTCTAATGTGGAATTAAAGGAGGAAATTTTACGAGATGCGCATAATTCCAGCTTCACAGTTCATCCAGGTAGCACTAAGATTTATCGAGATTTACGGGACGTGTTTTGGTGGAACGATATGAAAAGGGAGATAGCAGCTTTTGTCGCTCGATGCCTTACGTGTCAGCAAGTTAAGGCGGAACATCAACGACCTACAGGACCTTTGCAACCTCTTACTATCCCTCAGTGGAAGTGGGAACGTATTGCCATGGACTTTGTGTCGGGGTTGCCTAGGACGAGGCAAGGACATGATTCGATTTGGGTAATAGTTGATCGTTTGACCAAGTCAGCACATTTCATTCCGGTTAAGGTTACCTATAGCTTGGAGAGGTTAGCCAAACTTTACATCCAAGAGATTGTTCGACTCCACGGTGTACCCGTTTTAATCTTTTCGGATAGAGATGCACGTTTTACGTCGAAATTTTGGCGCAGCTTGCAAAAAGCCTTGGGTACTCAACTTGACCTTAGTACGGCTTATCATCCTCAAAGTGATGGACAGTCAGAGAGAACGATTCAGATTTTAGAAGACATGCTTAGAGCTTGCTCGTTAAACTTCAAGAATAGTTGGGCTGATCAATTGCCGCTTGTGGAGTTTGCTTACAACAATAGCTTTCAGGCTAGTATTGGTATGGCACCATTTGAGGCCTTGTATGGGCGGAGATGTAGAACGCCAATTTGTTGCTCGAAGTTGGCGAGGAGAAGCTTTTGGGTGCCTTAGGGCCCGAGATAGTACAAGCTACCTCGGAGAAAATTCGTTTGATCAAGGATAATTTGATAGTGGCTCAAAGTCGTCAAAAGAGTTATGCGGATAATAGAAGACGCGAGCTAAATTTCGAAGTGGGAGATCATGTGTTTCTCAAAGTATCGCCTTGGAAGGGAGTAATGCGTTTTGGGAAGAAGGGCAAGCTTAGCCCTAGATTTATCGGACCATTTGAGATCTTGCGGAGAGTTGGACCGGTCGCTTATCAAGTTGCCTTACCTCCCAGTTTGTCGCAAATACATAATGTGTTTCACGTATCAGCCTTGAGGAAATACGTGCCAGATCCTTCACATGTCATACGTTTCGAACCTGTGGAGATTCGGGAGGACTTATCATACGAGGAACGCCCAGTGAAAATTCTGGACCGCAAGGATCAAATTTTACGCACAAAAACCATTAAGTTGGTTAAAGTGCTTTGGCGTAACCATTCGGTGGAAGAAGCTACGTGGGAACTCGAGGATGCAATGCGCGAAAAGCACCCTCAGCTCTTCGATATTTAAGGTACGTTTTAATTCCACGGACGAAATTCTTTTAAGGGGGGGAGAATGTAATACCCCAAAGTTTTTCATTCCTTATGCTAAGCAAAGTTAAAAAAAAAAAATTCGATGAACAGTACTTTCAGTCGATGAACAGTACTTTCAGTCGACTAAAAGCTACTTTTTAGTCGAATTTAAGGTGTTTTAGTCGAATTTAAACCTTTTAGTCGAATTTAAAACACTTTCAGTCGAATTTAAGGTGTTTTAGTCGAATTTGAACCTTTTAGTCGAATATAAACCTTTTAGTCGAATCAAAACACTTTTAGTTGAATTTGAAACACTTTTAGTCGAATTCAAAACACTTTTAGTCGAATTTAAGGTGTTTTAGTCGAATTTGAACCTTTTAGTCGAATTTAAAACACTTTCAGTCGAATTTAAGGTGTTTTAGTCGAATTTGAACCTTTTAGTCGAATGTAAACCTTTTAGTCGAATTTAAGCTTTTTTAGTCGACTAATACTTGTGTTTGCTTCGAACGAATAGTGAAATTTTACCTTCATATAAATAGTTTCTTTATTTTCCTTCTAGTCCTTTTGTTCTCGATTTCTTGCTCCTTTGCGGCGGAGAGGAAGAGAATAGGAGGCTTGGAAAGCTCATTGGCGCTAGAGTAGTGCTTTAAGGTTTTCTTTTGTTCAAAAGCTTGTTTGAGGTAAGGGTTTATACGATTTTTGCTGTGGAAAGGTATCTCCGAAAATTTGAAGGCTTATACTTTCGTCACTTTGATTCATCTATGCCGTTTGTAATTGATTTCTTCACTTTGGTCTCTTAAGAACATTGTTCACCCCTGTATACTTTCGTCACTTGATTCATCTATGCTGTTTGTAATTGATTGCTTCACTTTTGTCTCTTAAGAACATTGTTCACCCCTTCTCATTTGTGCCTTAATGATGCTTTGAATTTGTACATTTGTGACCGTCAATTTAAGATTGACATTGACTATGTTGAACAACTCTCAAATTGAGAGGGTCCTTTGGACACATGTTTGTTATACTAGAGAGCCGAAGTCTCCTAGTATGCTCCGGAGCACGCGTTTGATATTTGTATGTTTGGTTCGACATTTGGGTCTTCTGACCACCATAGTCATCGCATGTTTGTAGCATACCCTACATATAATTGAAATGTGTTTTGGGTTAAATGTTAAATCTTTGATGCTTCGATATGTGATAGTAAGACATGATTTGTCTGTTTCATCCAATATTGTTATTAGATACGTCATTATTGCTTGACATCTTACCATTTGTTTACCCTACTGGGCTATTTGAGCTCACCCTTTTGTCTTCTTACCTTGCCTTTGCCACAGGTGAAGGAAGTGACTCTTGATCCTTATAGCAGCGTTGGAGCTATGAGATTTTGCTTTTTGGTTTGATGAACTTTGTAGTTTATTTCTTTTGGGGACTTTACCCGGTTGGGGTAATTTGATAGAATTGTTTTGTATATCTATTTGTCCGCTGCGATTAGGAATCCTTTTGTATGGGCATATTTTTGGAAACGCGTTGTAATAGACTTTTGTTAGTTTTGGTAATACTTTATGTTTGGAGGCTTTTAGTGCTCTGTTTATACCATCATCATCAGTATGGTAATAGTATATCATGAGGTTTGTTTGAAGTCGCGGCCTCCCGGTTTGGGGGCGTGACACTTAACTTTAAGCAACGGACTTTTAGTGACGGAATGTTTTCCGTCGCTACACGTCCTAATATAAATATCTACTTTCATTTCTTTTCTCTCTCCCCGTTTTCTCTCTCTCTCTCAATCACCAGTCGTTTCTTCCCCCGGCGATCCCCCCTCTGGTGACACCCTCCCCCCACCCACGCCGTCTCGTAGGTGACAGCCCCCATGACCCCGTGCCCCTCCACAGCTCCAGTGGCCCTTCAATGCCGCACCACCACCGTCGCCGCACCACCACTGCCGCCGGTATGTCCATCTTACCCTAATTATTTTTTAATATATGTGGTTTAATGCATGTGAGTTTGAATTCAATGTGATGTGGTTAATTATTTTGAGTTTGAGTTTGAATTTATGCATGTAAGTTTGAGTTTGAATTTAATTTTACCCTAATTTTTGTTAATTAAAGATAATTTGTTGTAATGTATATTGTAATTTTACTCTAATTATACGCTGTTGCATGTTGTAACTTTAATTAATATTAACTAAACTTGAATTAACCCTAATTGACCCTAGATAACTCTTAATTAAACCCTAATTAAAGTTTAAAAATTCAATTAACCCTAAAGAACTAAATTAGCCCTAACTGGCCTAACAACCCTAATTAAACCCTAACTAATTAAACCCAATAAACCCTAAATAAACACTAATTAACCCTAGTTAACCTAATTAGGGGTTAATTAGGATTAATCCCGATAAACCTTAAATAAACCCTAATTAACACTAATAAGCCCTAATTAATATTAATTAGCCCTAATCCAATCGAACCCTAAATTGAACTAATTGAACCCCCTAATTGATCCCTAAATTGAATGCCCTAATTCTACCGAACCTAAATTGAATGCCCTAATCCAACCAAACCCTAAATTAAACTAATTGAACCCTAAATTGAATGCCCCAATTCAGCCGAGCACTAAATTGAAGTAATTGAACCATAATTGAACCCTAAATTGATGTAATGGAACCCTAATTAAACCCTAAATTGAATGGCCTAATCGAATCGAACCCTAAATTAAACTAATTGAACCCCTAATTGAACCCTAAATTGAAGTAGTTGAACCTCCTAATTGAACCATAAATTGAATGCGTTAATTGAATCGAACCCTAATTTAAACTAATTGAACCCTACATTGAATGCCCCAATTCAACCGAGCACTAAATTGAAGTAGTTGAACCATAATTAAACCCTAAATTGATGTAATTGAAACCTAATTAAACCCTAAATTGAATGGCCTAATCGAATTGAATCGAACCTTAAATTAAACTAATTGAATCCTAAATTGAATGCCCTAATCCAATCGAACCCTAAATTGAACTAATTGAACCCTTAATTGAATGCTCCAATTCAACCGAACCCTAAATTGACTAATAGAACCCCCTAATTGAACCCTAAATTAATTGCCCTAATCGAATCCAACACCAAATTGAAATAATTCAAGCGCATCGAATATGTGCATTTTGAACAATTTTTTCCATTTGAACATTGATCATTTGTTTGATAATTTTAGGTTGTTAATTGTGCATTTGAGAATTGTGATTATTGATCGATGATTTTAGGTTGTTAATTGATGATTTTAGGTTATTAGCTGTGCATTTGAAGTAATTGAGATTAATAATTGATGATTTTAGGTTGTTAATTTATGATTATAGATTGTTAATTGTGCATTGAGAATTTGAGATATTGAGATTATTGACGGAGGATGGGACCCAATTGGATTGAATGTGTGATTTTTATTAATTTTTATTGCATTGAGCATTTGAGAATTGAGATTGTTGACGGAGGATGAGACCCAATTGGATTGAGATACCTGTTAATTAGCGCAGACACGGACACCACGTCTGATCGACGGTGTCTGACATTTAAAAAATAAATCAACGTATGCCGATGTGTCAGGAGGTGCGTGTCCAGAGGCGTCGGACACGTGTCGGTAGGTGTTGGACACGTGTCCGGAGGACTAGGACACGTGTCCGTAGGTGTCGTACATGTCGGACACGTGTCCAGAGGTGTCAGACACGTATCGGATACCATATCGACACCCTATATGAGGTGTCGGAATTGAGATTGTTGACTGTGCATTCAATTTAGGTTAATTAGGTTAACGCGACGTTTTTAGCATGCACCCCCTGGAATCTCATTGTGGTTCCAGCACTGGCTATAATTAGCTGTAATTAGTCCTGATTAATAATATTTTAATAAATCAATTAACCCTAATTTGCTCTAACAAGCGTACTTAGTTTTAATTAACCTTAAGAAACCAAATGAAAATCAAATTAGTTGTAATTATCCCAAATTAGCCCAAATGAACCCAATTACGCGCATATTGATTCTAGTTAGTCGTAATTAGCACTAACATAACCCAATTAAGCCTAATTAGCCCTAATTAAGACTAATCAACACTACTCGGCACAATTAAACCCTAATTAGGACTAATCAACCCTCATTAGCTGTAATTATCTGAAACAACTCCTCATTAACAATAATTAGCCCTAACATAACCCAATTAAGCCTAATTAGCCCTAATCAACACTGCTCGACACAATTAAACCCTAATTAGGACTAAATAATCCTAATTAGTCATAATCAACCCTAATTAGCTATAATTATCCGAAACAACTCTTCATTAACAATAGCCCTAACATAACCTAATTAAGCCTAATTAATCATAATTAGGACTAATCAGCACTACTCGGCACAATTAAACCCTAATTAGGACTAAATAACCCTAATTAGTCCTAATCAATCATAATTAGATATAATTATCCGAAACTTCTCCTCATTAACAATAATTAGCCCTAACATAACCCAATTAAGCCTAATGGAGGCTCTAATTAGGACTAATCAGCACTACTCGACATAATTAAACCCTAATTAGGACTAAATAACCCTAATTAGTCCTAATCAACCCTAATTAGCTATAATTAGCCCAAAGTACTCCTCATTAACACTAATCAACCCTAACATATCTTAATAAATCCTAATTAGATTAACTTTTTCCCATAACTCTAAACCTTGATACTCGTAATTAACCCTAATAACCCAGTTAGCCCTAATTAGCCCTTGTACATCCCATAATCACTCCATATTGCCCAGAGATGGTTCAATTACTCGTTGTTTACAAACCCTGCCTTCTTTATATTAGTTGTTGTTTTGAGAAGTCCATTGGCAACGAGATGGTTCAACTCGTTGCCAACGAATTCTATTTAAAGTGGAATTGGTAACATATGCAACGATCTTTTTGCAATTTTGATATTTTGGAAAGATTATTGCATATGTTATCAATTTCTGAATGCATGCATGCATAAAAATCCTTAGTTCCCGTTCAAAGGTACTCATTACAAAGTAATGCTTTGTAATGAGCCTTTGGATGTCCAGTTTGGACAATTTGGAAAAGCTATGTGTTTATAAAACAGTGTTTCAACTCATGCTGTGTTCTATGTCGTGGATATTTGGTACACGTTCTCATGTGTTTCTCCGAGTGCATACAGATCTGGTGTTCTAACATCCGTCAAACCTTGCAAGGCAAGGTTAGATGAATGTTAGAACACCTAATCGATGTCGTGTACTTGGAGAAATGCGGGGAAGTGCTGCCGAATTTTCCACAGACATAGGACTAAGCATGAGTTCTTCACTGTTTTATAAACATGTGCTTTTCTGAATGGGATAGGACCACTACCTATTAGAGAATGGAGGAAAAATATATAGACATGTTGTCACATTCATGCATTCATATTTACATCGACCATGCCTAATGATTGGTAATTGAAGGTGGTATAAAGTACGATAATTCAGTCGTCATGTCGGTCGATCGAAGTTGGATGAAAAGGAAGAATGCTGATAATTTTGAGTGTCGCGTTGACGAATTTCTCGACTTCGCTTACGCGCATCCTGCACATGTTGACCTTGATAAGATAAGGTGTCCGTGCGGTAGATGTGAGTTGTTGCATTGGAGAAAAAGAATTGAAGTAAAATGGCATCTTCGTCGGTATGGTTTTATGGGTGGATACACAAGGTGGACGCAGCACGAGAAAATGATAGTATTGTCCTCCAACCCGGCTAGTCAAACTGAAGTTAGGGAGGAGGCACGGTATGATTACCGAGATATGATTATGGATGCTGGGCATGCTAATGTTGACTGGGGTAACAACGATGGTGACAACGGTCCCCAACCGCCGAACGAGGGGGCTCATCAGTTTTATGAGTTGTTGAGAGCTGCGGAAGAGCCGCTGTGGGATGGAGCTCCAAAACACACATGGCTGTCTGCGGTTAGTAGGTTATTACAGTTGAAATCAGACCACGGGCTGAGTGAGAAAGGTTTTAACGAGTTTGTTACCTTAATCAAAGAAATTCTGCCCGAAAGTGAAAAGCTACCGCCGTCGTACTATGACGCGAAGAAGATGATGAGGAAACTTGGGTTGAGCTATGAGCGGATAGATGCGTGCAATAACGATTGTGTATTGTTCTGGAAAGAGAATAAGGATTTGTCACGATGTCCAGTATGTGATCATTCGAGGTACAAACCGGACAAAGGGAAGAAGAAAAACATTGCATGGAAGATATTATGATATTTCCCGGTCACACCATGGCTTCAGAGAATGTACTACTCCTCCAATACGACTGAACATATGAGGGCTCACCGTGAGACTCGTAGCAACGATGCTGATGTGCTGACACACCCAGCTGATGGAGAGGCGTGGAAGGAGTTTGACCGCAGGCATCCAGTCTTTGCTCAGGAAGTTTGGAATGTTAGACTTGGTCTGGCAACCGATGGGTTCAACCCTTTCGGTCAGTCTACCACGCCTTACTCCTGTTGGCCAGTTATTATTGTCCCATACAACCTTCCACCAGGCATGTGCATGAAGAAGCCGTACATGTTCTTGTCGTTGCTTATTCCGGGGCCGAAGAGTCCCGGCAAGGACATAGATGTGTATTTAAGGCCGTTGATTGATGAGTTAAAACAGTTATGGAATCATGGAGTCAAAACATATGATGCATCCCTTAAACAGAATTTTCAGATGAGGGCTGCTTTGATGTGGACTATACATGATTTTCCCGCATTGGGAATGACGTGTGGCTGGAGCACACATGGGAAGCTAGCATGCCCTGCTTGTATGGGCGTGAACCCCGGTCATACGTTAAAGCACGGCAAAAAGCCCTCGTGGTTCGGATGTCACCGTAAGCTTTTGCCACCGGGCCATCAGTTTCGTAGGCAGAAGGATAAATTTGACGGGACAATCGAGCGTGAGGTTGTCACACTGGACTACCCATCTGGTGAAGAAGTGCTCTCACACCTGGAGGCACTTGATACTGACATACCACACGGCAAGGGTGTGCCAGATCAGAAGATTCCAGGGTATGGGAAAGAGCACAACTGGAGAAAATTTTGTATCTTCTGGGAGTTAGCCTACTGGAGGACGCTCGTTATCCGAAACAACATGGATGTGATGCATATTGAGAAGAACATTTTTGATAATGTGTTCAACACAGTGATGAATGTCAAAGGAAAATCGAAAGATCACCTTAAAGCGAGAAGGGATCTACAACAGTTGGGTGTACGCCGTGAATTGCATCCTCGGACAGTCAGCGGGAGGACGATACTTCTGAAAGCACCTTACTGTCTAGACAAGAAACAAGTGGAAAAGGTCTGTCAGTGGGTTAAGAATTTGAAGCTTCCGGATGGGTTTGCGTCCAACATATCTCGTTGTTGCAATGTATCAGAATGCAAGTTTCAAGGGATGAAGAGTCACGACTGCCACGTATTCATGGAGAGATTCATTCCTATTGCCTTCCAGGGACTGTTGCCACGGGTTGTTTGCGAGACTTTGACTGAATTATCTCATTTCTTTCGAGATATATGTTCTTCTACGATCCGGGTGAGTAACATGGAAGTGCTTGAGAAGAACATTGTGGTGACGATTTGCAAGCTGGAGAAAATCTTCCCACCTTCGTTCTTTGATTCAATGGAGCATCTGCCTGTTCACTTGGCATATGAAGCTAAGATGGGTGGACCCGTGCAATATCGGTGGATGTATCCCTTCGAGAGGTAATCTTTAAATTGTTACAGTTGTTCGTTTACATTAATGCGACACCTGTTATCATTGATATTCCACCTAACTCGATTCGCTAAACTTCTAGGTTCATGTTCCATTTAAAGAAAAAAGTCCACAATAAGGCTCGGGTTGAGGGCTCAATTGCGGAGGCTTACGTAATGGAAGAACTTGTAAACTTTTGTAGTCAATATTTCGGGCCTGATGTTGATACAAGGTTAAATCAACTAGGCCGAAATGAGCCCGGATCGAGCACAAATTTGGAAGGGCAATTGTCAATATTCAAGCAGTCTGGTAGTCCGTTCGGCCGAACGTATACTCGATGGCTAACGGATGAAGAGTACAGTGCTGTAACAATATATGCCCTTCTAAATTGCGATGAAGTTTTCGCATTCGTTGAGTAAGTTAATGTCTTAATTCACTTACATTGATGTACATAATTGAAAGTGTGTGATAAGCGAGTCAACTATATTAGTTTGCAGTGAGTTCGATGCGAAATCTTTAATCACTGATCCCGCTGTATCCGAATCTCATCGGAAATCACAATTTGTACAGTGGTTCAAAAGGCGTGTAAGTCCTTAACGAAATTATATTATGTGTTATATACAGTTCTGTGGCCAATTAGTATACTGATTTATCCTTAATTTTTACCGTCATCTACAATAGGTTCAGTCAATGGATAGACCAGTGGCCTCCTGCTTGAAATTACTAGCTGAAGGCCCTAACAAACAAGCATCCTGTCATGGAGGTTATATCATCAACGGGTTTAGGTTTAACGTAAAAGATGATGACCGAGAAAACAAATCCGGGGGTGTAAAGTGTTAGTAAGCATTACCTATGTGGCTTTGCTAAGTGATTATCGTGTACTGTCTGTGTGGCTTTGCAATTGCTCATATTCAATAGTATTCATGATTGTTTGCATCGTATCTAAAAATCATATTGATATCTGATCGAACTAGTTATGATTCTTTTGAAACTCTTAAAAAATTTCATTGAATTGCATCTGTGAATTATTTCGTAATTTCTTCATTTGAGCAATCTTATTGAGCTCTCAAAAGCTCACTCTCGTTTAACTTCCTTTCTGCAGGTGATAATGAATAATAGACCGCATTGGGTGTGGATTTGATCTGAGCCGAGCGAGGGAAAGAGAACTTAAGTTTCAGTCGTGGTCATTAGAACCACTACATAAGTTTCAACTATGATAGTACACTAAGAGTATTATTTTACTCAATGGTTTAGTTGCTATGACTGGCTGATCGTTCTAAATTGGTTGAGTTTAAGGGTTCCATTGCCTTAGTATAACTGATCGAGCGAGTACTAACGTTCCGGAAATCCCGGGGGTTGTTATACCTTATCCAGTAATTCTTATAATTGCAACTTCAATTCCTCAATTCTGGCATAGCCATCCTATACGACGCTTTTGAGATCGGGCCCGGCAACAATTCTATCACAAATTTCATTTCCCGCTCAACCGGTAATGTTGTTACATCCTCAGGGAATACAGCCACTAATTCATGAACTACACGTACATTTTCTATTTTAACCTTTTCTTTCTACTTATCTACCATATAAGCTAAATATCCCATACAACCTCTAGAGAGAAACTTCTCTACTTGAATAGCTGAAATAATATTCATATTCCCATCCTTTTGACCTTATAACATACATAATTCTCCATCAAATGTTGTAAATTTCACAACCTTATGAAAACAATCTAGTGATACATGATTAGATGACAACCAATCCATCCCCAAAAATATATTAAATTCTCTCGTAGGCAAAACAATCAAGTTAGCATATAGCGTATGCTCACTCATAATCATTACACAAGACTAATATATCAGACTAACTAAAGTGTTTTCTCCTAGAGGAGTACTAACTTCAAACACATATGGTAGCAACTCAGGTTCTTGAGGTTACACGGTACCATATATGATGAAATGAACGAATAGATAGAACCAGGATCAAATAGTACTCTAGCAAAATATTGAAAAATAGTGAGTCTACCTTCAATAACTCTGCTAGTATCTTGAACCGCCTGAGATTCCAATGCATATGCTCATCCTTGTACTCTTGGCTTCTTGGCTTCTCAGCATTCCCTTGCAAATTCCCTCTACCCTAGTTATCTCAAGGCACAATTTGATTTCCAGAATAAGGGCAATTTCTCCCAATATATCCAGGCTAAGCACACCTAATACACTAACTCATCTTTCCGCGACATTCATTCTCTGTATGTCCAGTCCAATTACAATATGTACGTCTCTCTCCAATTCTTACCTACTTTGATGGTCGCGTGTTTGATATATCAATCTGATTTCTCCTTTTATTATTGTCACCTAGGGATGATGCTGCAAATCTGGCTTGACTACTAGTATAACAACTCATTTGATTACCTCGACCTCTTCCCTGACCATTTCTATGAAAATTACGATTTCTTTCTTGTAAAGCCCTTTGAAAATTTCTCTGCTAAGTATTCCCTTGACCTCTTCCACTAGGGCTCGCATTCTCACTGTTACTGTTTCCTGGTCCACTATCATTTATCAACATTTGTTTGCTCTTCCAAATCATTCTTAATAGCCAGTGCTCTATCAACGACTGCGATATAAATTTGTAACTGTAAAGGGATCAACTTATCCCGAAGATCTTTATTCAAACCTTTAACAAACTGTCTTACTTTTATTTCTTCTTGTATCCACCAGATGCGAACAAAATATGGCTAAAATAGTAAACTGTGATTCATAAACTGATACCAACAGATTTCACTATTCAAACTTTATATAATTTACTTTTCTCTACTTTTGGGTCACCGCTAGAACATAATTATTAGTGAACTCCCTTTTAAAAAATTTCCAAGTCGATGGGACTCCTTCCCACTTTCGCTTTATAGATAACAATTTACCATCTTTCTGCACTAGCCACTAGCATAAAGCTAGTATACACCAATCTCCGAGAATTCCGAATCCTATCAGTATCAAGAATTTTCTCCTCTCTAGCCAACCATTCCTCGGCTATCGTTGGATCAGGCTTCTCGAAAAATGGGTAATTTATAAGTTTGACAAACTTATCAAGGGTAAGATTTCATCTCCCAAAACCTGAGTATTAAACATCTCCTGAGGTAGCTCAACTTATTGAGTACCTCTAACATTACCTTCATTATAGGAAAATTTTCACCCATTTGTCTCATTTTATTTATAACTTGCTGGAGTATCTGACAAGTCTCGAGTAATCCGCTATTAGTCACATGATTATTAGTTCCACTGGAGTGCTCTTCTACACTTACATATGGGTTGTGCGCACCCAAACCTTCAATATTAACCTCAGGATTATTCTTTCTTTGAGTTCCTTTATTAGTCATTTCTCTATTGTTACCTTGATTTCGGGCTTTGCACTCTCGCTCCATTATAGGCCTACATACACAACTCCATATAAATACCCCCACATAATATGTAATATTCAATAATCACTAACCACACAAGGCCTTAGGATCTTATCCCAGCCTTTAATACACTTTGATACCACAACTATAACGCCCTAACTTAGGGTTACCTTAACCCGAGTGGAGTATTACGACACAACTGCTAATCACATCATTCTGATAATACAACTCTTTCCAACTCACTTAATAACTAAACCATATAATACAAAATTAAAGAGTTTACTTTTATAGAACATACCTAGCAAGCCCTCTACCAGATCTCAGAGTTGACATACCGTTCTATATCAAGTATAACTTAGTTAAAAAAATGTACAAATGTCCCCTTGCCCATTTGATCACCATGCCTCAAACTTTTTTTTCTGCCTTTTGAGGGATCGGCTCCTTGATTTGAAATATTGTGGGTGAAAACGCGTTAGCCCACTAGCTCAATAAGATAATCAAAGACATTTAATGTAACTTTCAACTCAAGAATATTGATAATGCACGCTTTTGCAATTCAATCACGTTAAGTAGTTCTTCATGTGCACGTTACACAAATCAAACGTTCACACTTAGTTGAGCATTACAAGAGTTTATCATTTCCGAATTCAGCCATATCAATAGTCCACCTTTATGTCACCACACCCGGGATATAAGTTCACAACCTTTGCCTCGGCTAAAGGCAAGGTAACCAAAAACAAATGAAAATCGATATTACCTCGGGTAGCAGTAGGAGATACAATTGTTCGGCTCGTACAGTACACCGCTCCTCAAACATAATCAAATCATCCCCCAATCATTTGAAAGGAGTAACATAATAATCATCAACAATATATTAATCATCTCTTACAATGAAATGCTGTAACATGCTCATGTGCAGGCAAACAGATCATTTCATACATGTAGCTGTTGTAATCTTCATTTACTTGCACCATAAAACTTAACTATCAAATATTTAGTCATTTTAATCATGTAACATCATCTTCATAACTTCTTGAACATATAATTATTCATATTTAGCAAATGAGCTTCAATTATAGAATCTAACAAACATGTTTAAAACCGTATTCTAACCATGTCTAGTTTAACGTAATGCCATAATTCACATGTATCACTACCTATTTCATGTCTTGCATAATCCCCAATATGTTAAACATGAATAGATTCACTTATTAACAAGTCTCTAATAAGTATTCAAAAGTTTGATAAAAATTCATACTAAGAGAATTATGCTAACATACCATATATTCATATTTATCTCTTAAAAGCCCCTTAAAAACCTTTAACTATCTTACCTTAAAGAAGAGATAAAAAAAAATCAATGTTTTAATTTTGAAACACCTCCAACGACTCCTCAAATCACGTTCAAAACACTATTTTAAGCTCACAAAAAGTATCCAAATCAACTGTTTAAGTTTTCCCTTAAAAAACAAGGCTTAATTCTATATTTTGTAAGATTTTTGGTTGAATTTCTTGCAATTTTCTCTCAAAATGTGGTAAGAGGATTTACGCAAGTCAATTAGGCCTTTTAACTCAAATTAGAAGCAAGTAGAGGTGTCAAGTAGAGGTGTCAAGTGGATAACTCAAGCACGACGAGTCTCTAAGCACGAGGTAGCAAGACACAGAGGTGGCACCTAGTAAGCACGACAAGGCTCAAAGCATGACATATCGCAATATGTTGACAAGTCACAAGCATGAGGTGACACAATTCTGTGCAAAAAGCACAAACAATTCGCAGGCAGTCCAGTCAACACCTGGTTACTCCTAGCTAGAGTTTTTACCATTTCTTTTGTTTCGAACTCTTTTAAAAATATTTTTTTGTCATTCTAAGTGATTATTTAAAGATTCTAAACATCAAATACGGTTGCATTAGTGTTCATTCATACTCTTTTCCATTTCTAGCATTCCGTTCACATTCTAAGACAATTTACTCAATTCAAGGTATTTAACTTTTAAACATACATTCAAATATGTTATTATGCATAGTTTATCATAACTATTTTCACATAGAGTGATGCATCTAATTATACTTAAATATGTAATCAAAGTATATGAAATGTTGGGTTCTCACATTTCTGACCTGGGCAAGTGCTGGCTTGAGGCTCCTTAAAGTACATAGTTAAAAAGTAGTGAGTGCCAAACAATGACTTTGTTTTGTATAGACCCCGAATATCACAGTGAACTAAATAAAAAGCATGCATAGTCTTATTCGTAATAATAGGGAAAGATAATCGTGTTTGTTTTGCTTTACAACAAGCGTCACATAACAGATTCAGTCTATAATTAGTATAAATTAAACTTGGAACCGAAGGAATGCGATTCACTGCTAAATGTCCCAAGCGTTGGTGTCACAAGTTTGTATCAATCAAATTACTTGTTGTCAATCCTTCCCCCTTTTCATCGGTTCCAAATAGTAAAGGCAATGCCACTCTCCACCCACTTCGATCAGTGTCCTCGAGAGTAAGTCCTGAATCACACAAAATCCTGACAAAAAGTAAATGCACAATTTATATCACATGTCAATAACAACTAAAATGAAAGGGAACCCCAAGTACTCGCTAAAGTGTTAAAAGTTTCCCCAAGAACAAGCCGACCCAAGGTATGGACCACTATTGTGAATTGTGATGCCATTAAGATTTATACTAGCAATATATCGGGCCGAGATACCATATTAAGTGCTGAGTCTATATTGCGGGTTATGTGATTTGTGGTCCGCGTATATAAGCCACTGATATGGTGCCTCACCGGAGAAATTAGATGCCACCATGTTCGCCCGACGGGTTATTTGTCGCCACCCCGTGACCACCAAGAAGGGCAAGGAGCTCCTGTGCTGCGTATGAGTTAGCCGGGGATGACGAACTAATGCCATCTACGATTGCTACAAAAGCGGTTCCCGATGACGCAGAAGAGGCACTCGACGCTGTCCTATCAGCCTTGCGAGCTCCTTGGCCAGATCTATCTGCCACTTCATGTTTCCAGGCTTGCCCATTCAGGTGGGTGGCCAATCACCTTGTAGTAATGAATAGAGTTGAGGTTTGAGTTCACAAAATGTGCGAATGGTGGAAAACGGTTCCAATCTCCACTGTCATTCTTCTTTGGTCGTGATTCGTACTTTTTAGCCAGGAAGGAGTGGCGTTGATGGTGGGAGCAGATTTGCAGTGACCAGACGCTGCTTCTCTTCGTCTGCAGCAAATGGCATAAGTCCTTCTGAGGCTTCGCAGTGGATCAACTCTCAATATTTTGGACTTCACAGTTGTGTATGCTTCATCAACTCCCATATGAAAGTTAAAAACTTCCTCTTCCTCACGCATGGACAACATGTCCTTGCTACATCGCAGGTACATCCGCAACTACAAACTGGTATTCGATTCAGACCTTGGAACTCACCCAAAACGGTTTTTAATTTGCTGTAGTAGGGCGAGATAGAGGATTTCTCTTGCTGCAAAAGGGATATGGCACGCTTTAACTTGTAGACTCTTGGCACTATTCCTTGGATAACTCTTGGCACTATTCCTTGGATAAATCTCTCTTCCAAATCGATCTTTCCATATCTCCCTAGCTGTTTCGACCTGGGCAGCACTGGCTTGAGGCTCCTTAGCAAGCGCATTTGTAAGCCATGAGAGAACCACTGCATGCACTGAACCCATGACTATCAAATCTAAATAATCGAGTCTGGATTTGCCATCATTTATCAACAAACACGCCCTTTTCTTTGGTATAGAGCGTGTTCATAAAGCTACGGTTCCATGTGAAGTAGTTATCTCCACTTCCACTGAGAGGATGCATCACGAAGATCAGGTCAGGATGATCAGACGGATGCAATGCGGAGGTGGTGTCGTCCGCTTTGCTTTGATTAGTATTGGCGCTCGCTACCAAATCCATATTACTGTAGCCACTGTGATTCCAGCAATGTTTGACAAGAAAAAGACTCTTGAGTACTCTTTATATACCTTACATGTCAGTTAGAACCTAATATTGTGCTATTAAAGCTACTACAACAAACTACAATCAAAACAAGATCAACAAACTTAAAGGAACTATCCCTATAATTGTGCATGAAGATAAGTCACTGATATGATAACCAAAGATCCTCCAATAGATCAATAGATTGATAAGGTGATGGACAGTGCGTGTTAGATTATTTTAGCACGGGGCTTGTGGATGGTGGTGAATTGGACTCTAGAGGAAGCTTATGTGGTGAGCTCATACTAAAAGGGGACGTTGTTGAAGCTGTCGAAATTGAAAAATGTGGTAACTACAAGGACCTACGTAACGTGGAAAGACCCAAGATCTGGTGACTAAAAGTTTTTGAGTCGCTTGGTTCAAATCGTGGGCCTTCTAATGGCACACTTTGTTTTGTCATTTCTGTTCAGAACTATAGCTTGGCTGCGCTTGGGAATCTTAATAAAGAGAAAATAGAAAGCTTCAGTACTTTAATAAGGTTCTTGGTTGCAAAAGTACAACTAAGTAGCATTCCAGACAATTAAAGTCTGACCTCAGTTTTCAATAGGAGTATTGGACATTAGCACATTTGGCCGGCAGTTGATGGTGCCTTTAAGTTTTTATTTCAAGGTTTCTTCTTTAAATAGGTGGTGGAGTAGTTTGGCTTTTAGAGGGAGCAATAAACTGGTTCCTATATTCTTATTCCCTCTATTACAATCAAGGAACTTCCCCTGCTCCTTCAATGGAGTGATGAACACTTGTCATCTTTAGGAACCATGTTTTATCAGTGGTTTCTCGTATGGATATGCATATATCCATGTTATGCTCAACAATTTTATGATAGAACATTATGTTCCTCAGATACCAAGTATCCAGGTACAAGGTACTCCTGCAATTACTTGCAAGCTTCATGCCAAACATACATGGTCTACAGAGCCAACCAAGAGTTCAATACTATCTCAAATATCTCCAACTTGTTCAACATGCCCCCTGATGGCTTACTTTTCTTGAACAACATCAAATCTCCTTCAGAAAATCTCACACAAGGTAGAGAAGTTCTTCTGCCCATTAGTTGTTCTTGCTGTGGTCACTTCTCTCAGGCAAATTTCATCTACATTGTCCCCAACAGCACAACATTCGCAGATATCGCTTGTGGAGTTTACGAAGGTTTAGTCAAATCAGTTACGCTTGTTGGGGAAAATCAGTGGCAAGGAAACCATCTTACGGTTGGTTCCATGCTTCACTTGCCATTAAAATGTGCTTGTCCTGATAATTTCTCTGTTAGTGTTGGAGTGAAGTACCTTGTGACGTACCCCATTGTAGAATTTGACTATACAGAAATGATAAGCAAGAAGTTTGGTATTCCTCCTGAGGATATCTGGGCAGCTAACAACTTAGAACCTGGCCCCACTGTTTACCCAAATACAACAGTTTTAGTTCCTTTGAAGAAAGAACCATCAATTAACGTAAGTGTTTTAGATCCTCAAACTCCAATTCCAAGCTTTCTTCCCACACTTCCTGTTCAACAGGCAGGGAAAAATGCAAAAAAACTATACATTGCAGGGTCAGCCATTGGGTTCCTTTGGTAGTTTTGGCTTCGATTTCATGTTCTTTATATGTAAAGGCCTTGAAGAAAAACGAGGCTGAGCATATTCCATCTTTTGTTCGTAGTAGCTCATGTTCAACACCGAGAAGTTCTCCAATTTCTGGCCCAACAACCTCCACAAATTCGTGTTTGTCTCCTGATCTTCTGGCCGGACTCAAGTATACTTTGTGCAATTATAGCACAGAGGAAATTAGAAGAGCAACAAGAAATTTTAGTGAAGATAGTAAGATGAGTGGTGATTTGTATAAGGGGCTGCTTGATGATGTTGAAGTCATGATCAAACAGATGAAATTTGACGACACGCGCCAAGTCATCGACTTACACTCAAAGATTAATCATGGCATGATAGTGAAATTGCTTGGTGTTTGTTATGGTGAGAATGAATTATGCTGTTCTTATCTTGTGTTTGAATTCCCTAATGGCGGATGCTTGAGGGAATGTCTCTCTCATTCATCCTATTCTCTTCGTTGGCATAGACGAACTCAGATAGCTTTTGACATAGCCACAGGGCTTCACTAGCTGCACTATTGTATGGTCCCCCCTTATACAAACATGTGCATAAGTAGCAGAAATATTTTTGTGACTACGAAATCGAAGGCAAAGCTCGCAGTACTTGGACAGAACCCTAGTGTTGGATCCGCGAGGGAGTATGAAGCTATGATTAACCTAAAAGGGTGGGTCGAAGCAGAAAATCATCTTAGCAGACTGACTCACGAGAAAGTAGATATTTTTGCGTTTGGGATTGTTCTGCTTGAGCTGATCTCCGCAAGAGAGGATACTGATGCGAAATTACTCAGAGAAACCATTGGATTTTTGGGAGGGGGTGCTAGTGAAGGAGGTTGTTTTGAGCAGCTGAGGAATTTTATGGATCCAAGTTTAAAGGAGGATTATCCTCTGGCTGAGGCTTTATGTTTAGCAGTTTTGGCTAAAGCTTGTGTTGAAGATGAGCCACTGCATAGGCCATCTGTGGATGATATCATGAAAGTCCTTGCACGGATGGTTTGACTACAGTGGAAAATAAATGGGTTATCATCAAATTCTTTTCGTTGCTATATGTAAAGTATGTCACTTTTTACAGCAATGGATTCGATGTTTGTTAAGTTAATAGCTTCAAATTATGTTAAGGGATACAGCAATGGATTCGATGTTTGTTAAGTTAATAGCTTCAAATTATGTCAAGGGATTAGCTAGTGACAAAATCTGTTTTTCATGCTTTGCTTTGGTGAGGTCTTATGATGCTTGCAGGGTTCTGTTCTTGCAAGGCCTTCTCATGTTTGCCAGGAAACAATTGGCTAGGTCAAAGAAGGACTTCTGAAAGGATTTTTTAAAATGCAACACAAGACCTACGACCAGTTTTGACATCCTTTTGAGAGCCTACTTGTAGGACGCGCAAAAGCAGTTGTCTACGGCCAGTTTGCGTTTAAGCATTTCAAAAGTAAATTTTTACGCTTAACTAAAAGCATATGATGAGGGGTTTCTTTTTCTCAAAAGCGTCTTTCTGTTTTGACTATAATCACTTTTCAAAAGCAGAAGCAACCCCAAACCGACTCTTACTCTAACTTCTAGGCTTAAAAAATTGATCAAAACTATATCATTTCTTCTTTCTCTCAAAAGCGGCTTTCGATTTTGACTACAATCACTTTTCAAAAGCAGAAACAATCCCAAACTAGCTCTTACTCTAACTTATATGCTTAAATTATAATGATCACAACTACATCATTTCTACTTTATGTCAAAAGCGGCTTTTATTTTGACTAAAATCACTTTTCAAAAGCAAAAGCAATCTTAAAGTGAATCTTACTCTTAACTTTTATGTTTTTTTTCTTTCTGCTTATAAATAATGATCAAAACCATGTCATTTCTTCAAAGCATTGGTGAAAGTAATCCTACTTAGGCTTCGTTTGACAAAATTTTTTTTTTGGTTTTCAGTTTTTAAAGAGCAGTTTTTTAAAGAGCAGCTTAATTTTTTTTTTTATAAAAACAAGTGGGTGTTTGATAACCCCTTTTTTTTTTAGGTTTTTTTTTTTGGTGTTTGGTAACCCTTTTTATTTTGACTTTTTTTTTTGGTGGTTTGCAGTGGCGGTGGTGGGGCGTAGCGGTGGTCGACGGTGGTGGTGGTGGTGGCCGACGGCCGAAGGTGGCTGCCGGCAGTCACCGGCGGTGGTGGCCGGCGGCCGGAGGTAGCTGTCGACCGTCTCCGGCGGTGGCTGCCGGCGGCCGGCAGTCTCCGGCGGTGGTCGCCTGAGGTGACTGCCGGCGGTGGGAGGGTGGTGGTGGTGGTCGAAAAAAAAAAACCAAAAGTGAAACAAAAACCAGTTTTTGGAGTTTTTTTTTTTACTCTGCAGTTTAAAAACTGGTTTCTTAAATTGAAAAAAAAATGGTTACCAAACGCTCCTTTTTTTTCAGTTTTTAAAACTGAAAAAAAAAAGAGGGGAAAAAAGAGTATCAAACGGGGCCTTAGTTTGGCAATTCTACACTCCATTTTAGTTGATGAAAAATAGAAAGTAAAGATGACGGTCCTAATAAACCTCTTAGGTTCCAAAACGAGCCCTCGGTTGAGAGCCTTGATATTAGGGACAGTCGCTAATCTGATCAAAGGGGAAGCAATTTGAATTTTCATACAAGCCCAAGTATACACAAGTTTTTCTTTTCTGTTTTTTTCTTTTGAGGTTTCTAGGCAATTATACAAAGGTTTCAATCCTATTTGGCGTCAATTCTACGAGGGTTTCAATCCTATTTGGTGTCGTCTTGCTTGGTCCCTAAGCTACTTAAGACCTATAAAAAGGAATCCATAGCCTTCATAAACATAAGCTCTCTATATAACCATAAAGTCCTTGTTACCAAGTCCAAAATCTTATCTCCTCCACAAATCCTAATTTCATTCAATTGCATAGCATCAAGTACACATCCACTGTCGAATGATGGATCTTTTGGCAAGGAAGCGTCTTCGTTCACAGACGGGAGAATCATTCCTTCATCAACCTTTTTCCATGGGAAAGGCCAGGTTTGCAATCAAAACTTCATTTGACTCGATTAAAGCCATACGGACATGATTGCATTCTTTCGTACATGAACTATATATAAAAATGGTCCCCCTAACTGGTTCTTGTTTTTTGCTTGGGCTTGGTTACCCGATGCATATTTTTCTAAACTGATATTGGATTTGATCTAAGGACGAATGTTACTTCACTTTTATGCTTTTTCATACCCATTTTTGTCGCTAAATATATTCTTGAGTGATAATTGCCAACGTTTTAACAACAAACAAGGGAGTAACTTAGCACATCAGGAAGTGAAAATAGCCCCGATCTGCCCTCCCTCCCTCCCTCCCTCCCTCTGTCTATTGTTTGTCAAAATGAGACTTGCTTTCGATACACTACTTTGATCTCAATATAAGGAGCCATTTTTATTTTTTTTTTGTCTGTTACATAAGTAGACCGAACCCTTACATGGTTTCAACCCATTATTAGGTTCAAAATTATAGGAGTAACTGAACGTGCGTGAGACATTTAAGCAGTGTTGCTAGGTTGATGTGGTTCCTAACACCCAAATCCCGAATCCTTTCCGTCTAAGCTTTTAGTGGTAATACGATGTCTAAGAAATCACTTTAATACCAACAAATCTCAAGCATTAATTAAAGAAGAGTAAGTTGGAGATATTTATACAATAGGTTAAAATTAAGATCTCGATACCATCATCAAACTTACATCTACGTCTCCATGGAATTCCTTTTCAAGTTCACTAGAATCCATTAGCACCAATGTTCTAGTAGGTTAAGTTCGGACCATTTACCATGCTTCATATATGTTATACGTACGCCAAGGCAAGTCATGAATCCTCAAACCATATCCTTACACAACCGGTAGCCTTGCAATCCATTTATAAAGACCAATTTATCTACAAGTAAACCGTCTTGAAGGAGATGACTACAAACAAGATTTACTCAATGGGGAGAGAGAGAGAGAGAGAGAGAGAGACTTATTAAATATATAGTTCACTAAAAGGCTCTTCGAAGTGATATGAAACCAATGAAAAAAAAGAGATTACGATAAAAATCTTGAGCATGACTATTTGTTTACTGATGAATGGCTTAGAATGTGGTTCTTGTTTGGAATATAATGTACCTGAAACACATACAAATTCATCTTGAGGTTTGGAGAAGCTTGGGTGATACAGGCATAGATTGATCGATTTTATTGTTTAAAAAGATATTGAATTCTAAGAAATTAAAATGTCCACGTAGTGGAGGAAAAGCACTTTGATACCTGTATGTAAGGACAAGAACAAACTTTGACTCCAACCCGAGTTGTAGGAATCTTCCTCAAACCCCGTGTATAGTGACAATTAATAGTCACTAAATATTTTTAGTGATTTTTCTTCTAACACTTCCAACGACAATTATTAGTAGCACTTTTTTAATGTCACTAAATAAAAGTCACTACAAACATTTAGAGATGACTGATTGTCGCTATATAGAGGATAGGAGGAAGATTCCTCCGGCCGGGGAAGCAGCCAAAACTTTTCTGTAAGGACAATGGAGATATCCCAATGAAGCTTTGGGAGAAGGTACTGAACATAGACTAAGGAATGCTAAAGCATCTGAGAATCAATCTGGTTTTATATTGGAGGATCCATTTTAAAGGTTATTTCTTGATTAGGTGATTGATCGAGAGACTAAGAGACAAGAAAAAGATCTTCACATGGTTTTTATAAATTTGGGAAAAAGCATAGGAAATGTCACCTTGTGGGCTCTAGAGAATAGATAAGTGCATAATAAGTATGTTGATACCGCTAGTATATACATTATGGAGCGACTGCTAGTGTAAGAATGATTGATGGAATGACTGTTAAGTTTAGAATTGCAATTGGACTCACTAAGGGTGTATTTGAAACACCAATTCAGTTTTCAGTTTTCGTTCTAAAAAGAAAAAAATAAAACCAAAACCTCTTTAAGTTTTCTTTTTTTACAAAACTAATAGGTTGTTTGATAGCAGTTTTCTATAATTGGTTTTTACTTTTGTTTTCTTTCTCTATTTTTCCTCTCTTCTCTTTTCTTTTTCCATATCTTCCCTTTTCTTTTATTTCCCAATACTTGAGATATTCTTTTAATAAGCTCCTATGTTTAACATTCAGAAGCGTCCCCACCACGACTAACACATCTTCTTTGTCACCGTCCAACTACTGATATAGCAGTAACAAACTAGGTTGTGAATTAGGACTTCATTGGTTTGATTGGGGTTTAATTTGGTGAATGAGTTTGATTGACTTGGAATTTACCTGCACAAATCAAAGAAACTAAGGCTAATTGATGGGTGAAATCTGATGGTGGTGGTTGTCATAGAGACAATGGTGGTCAGAATGATGGTAATTTGGATTTAGAGAAGTGGTACTATTGTGGTGGTGACCCATGTTAGAAGGTTTGGCGTTCTCCCGTATTGGTCAGTGGTGGTGGTTATTAGTGGCTATGATGGTTGGCGGTGTTCGGGGATGTTGGTCACTGGTTATGGTGGTGAGACTCTGTGGCTATGGTGGTTAGCAGTGTTGGTAGGTTTGGTGTAGGTGTGTGGAGATTAGTTGTGGTGGTAGATCGACAGTCAGTGGCTATAGTGGTTGGCAGTGTTTGTACTTTGGTGTTCGAGGGTCTTGGTCATTGGTAGTGGTGGTGGTGGTGTCAACGGGTACGGTTGTTGCCAATGTTTTAGTTTGTTGTTTCGGGATGATAAGTTTTGGTGATGAAGATTGAAGAGAAGAAGAGACAAAACGATTTTAAGAAAAGTTGAAAGGTGGATTTTAAAAATAAAAAAAAAACAACTGAAAACTCTAAATTGGAGTTCTAAAAAATAGCCCCATTTTGAAAACTGATTTATAAATCTGAAGGAAAAAAAATTTAAATTATCTGTCAAACGCCATTCTTTTTTCAATTTTCAAAATTGAACAAAAACTGAAAACAAAAATTGTTTCAAACGCTACCTAAGGGTCAACTAGTACTAAATGTGTTTTCACTTTGGTTACGGAGGAGCTTACTAAGAATAATAAGGTCACATTTTGTATGTTAGAGTTGTGATGGCTTGAGGTTAAGCATAAGAAGGAATCCTTATAACGGAATTTAAATAAAAGTAGGAGGAGGTCCAGGAAAGAAGTCAATATGGACGGTTAACAAGTACCTAAGAAATATGTCTTATGGTATTTTTTTTTTCTCAGGTACTTTTGGAACAATCAGGCACAAAGTGGGAGAGATTGACAAAGATGTTGCCTAAGGAAAACCTCACCAAGGATGTTGTGTAAGAGATAAGGACGAAAGAAGTGATAATGATATCATAACAACGTGGGTGGCGGTTTAGTCGTGTCCAGCTTAAGCCTTTGGTTTGTTCCTGTAGGGTTTGGTGAAATAGGGGTTGACCAAGGATAACAAGTAGTGAGAAAATATTTGATTGGTAGAACTTTATTGGATGCTCCCATAAGCAAAAGAATTCATGTAACTGATCTCAAACAGTTTGAGAATGATGATGATCATCATCATGATGACAAGGTTTCTTATCGTCATTTTTAAGTCATAGTCATCATTTTCAACAATCAAACCAAGACTACATTACAACCATCAAATCAAGACTAATTACAGTATACTTTGAATCAATTTAGTTTATGGAATTTTACTTATTGCTTTTAGCTTCAGTAATTTTGAGATATAGCACTAAGCTTGACTATGAATATATCATCAACATAACATGTAAACCTATATTTTTAAACCTTTATGTTAACAAGTAAAAACGCTAACTTCAATTGCAGGCACAAAACCCTAACATATAAGATGGTACCCAACATGTGAAATCAACCCTTACCGATATATACACAAAGTCGAATGGACTTTAAAATGACTAATATGTATAATTTTACCTTAAGAATGAAATCAGAGATGAATGCCAACCTTGGGTCTACAAACATTACATCTGAGCTAATCTTTAATGCTTGATGACAAAACTGCAAGTCCAACTATGACCTAAAACAAGGTGAATAAGTCTTATCAGTTATAAAAGAGGACTTTTCTTGTCGCTTGCTTTCTCAATGGTCTTTCCAAGTTTTATTCCTTTGTATTAGATAGAGTTAACATGCCTAGCTATATCCAACCTAATAAGAATGTAAAAATGACAAAACCAATGTGCAACAATATGTTCACACAATTAATCAACAGCCTACCGGAAATACCCCAATTTTTTAGGGAGTCCAACTCAATCCAGTTCAGTCCTATCCATTTTAAAACCCGTGCATTTAGTTTGCTATTATAGGATTTATTTCCTTTGATTTTAGTCCACTCCAGTTTGGTCCGGTCCAATTAAACTATTAAAGGCTTTGTTTGTATTTGTAGTTCGATCTAGTCCAATCCATTACCCCTGATCAGAATTTGATAGTCTAGTTTGCCTTCAATTTTGTCCTTTTCTTATTTTCTCTTGTCATGTCTAGGGTTGCGTATGATTTTTTTTTATTTTTTTTTGGTTGCAACTTATCTGTAGCCTTAGAGCCTAAGGCCTTTATATAACCAACCCTTGAGCACCTCCTAAACATATTGATAAAATTGAGAAAGAATATTTTGATCTCCTCTCTATTACACATATATTAATACACTTGTTCCTACACTCTTAATGCATTATAGATATATCCAGTTTTCTCTACTTTTCAGTACTCAGTTCAATGCAATATTCGGTCGTTGGAATATTAAAATCAATTTTCCAGTACTCAATTCAATACAATATAGTTAACGTAACTAGTTTCTCAGAATCGCATGTGACAGTTTAGGTCACCTCCCCTAGGGTCGAAACTACGCGTTTTTTATTCCAGTTAGTCTGAGTAGGTACATAAGCCACTAAACCCCATTTGTTGAGTTCAAATCAATAATTAGGTTAACTTAGGGTCTAATTGTTATTATCTTGAATATCAAAACATAATATAATAAAAAAAATAGCCGTCATATATATTAGTCCACAAATATGAACCTAGGGTTCTGTAGATTAGATGGCTTGTTGAGGATCTAAAGTGAATATTAAGATGTTCTTGTTTAACCTGTAAATTTTTCAATTAGCCCCAAAAGTTAAGATGGCAACCCAATAAATCGTGTTTTTTGGATGCTCTTCGTCACAACTATGTTCGTACTCATTTTTAACTCTAGCTCTGAAAGCCCAATGTACAACTTTATTGATCTTGGTCTTAATTCTCAAAAGTACTAACATTTAGCCTCCCTTAGTGTAATGGTAACTCACTCATGATACGCCTCTAAGTGTACCCATAGCTCTCTTTTTATTCCTTTAATGTATTTGTAGTTATCAATGCAAGGTGGTTTTTAATTGAACTAAATGCCTAAGAATTACTCTAGCATATATCTACTTGGCTAAGAATTACTCTAATATCTACTTGGTTTTTTTCACTTGCATGTTACCTCTCATTTTGATAAGCTTCAACTCCTTGGAAGTCTTCTATCTTACATCCCACCCTAGGCCTTCTATAAAGGGATTCACCAAAGCAACTTTGGACTTCACATAACCAATAGTGATTACTCCTTTCATAATTTTTTCTTAGAATAGTATGAATTGCAATTTAAATGACCCATCAGTATGGGAATTCCAACTCGGGACCTTGAGGTTATTTCTCGAGGCCTTTTCTCACTCCACCCATTTTCTCCTTTCATAAGTTGTTCTCTAATATAGCTATGCCTTAGACTTATATGTCTCAACTTCCAATTGAATATATTATTGTATGCCTGTTTTAATGTGTTTCATTATCACAAAATACAGATATACATTAATCGAGCATTTTTTTTTCTTTTAGATATTTGCCAACTCTTCTTATGATGATCAATTCAACCTAAGCACTGGCTTAGGCTATATAGGAAACTCTGTTAACGGGTCTATAAACCGTTCTGCCTCTTTTATAGCTATTGCGAAAGCAATAAATGTGGACTTTATACATGTGAAATCAAAGTTTGTTTCTTGAAACCTAAAAAATGGCACCTCCATCCATGGTATATATCCTATCACTTGTGAAGTTTGATTCATCAGAGTCTGTAATCCAGTTTTCATCCCCGTGCTCTTCTAGTACGACAAGGAGTTTCTTATAAATTTATGCAAAATTTATTGTGTCCTCAAGGTACTTAACTACCCTGAATATTGCAACTCCGAATACTGCACTCCAATGAACTTGCCCGAGTTATGAGAAAACCTACTTAAAACACCAACCGCAAAGGCTATATCTTGTCGAATACACTGCATGAGATACATCAAAGAGCTAATATTTTTAGCTGTGGAACATATTTTCCTTCATATGCCCTTAACTTAATCGGAGGGTCATATAGGGTAATACTGGGGTACAACCGTTGGATTTCTATAATTTTTCTCAAACATAATAAGAACATGATAAAGAAATAAAATCTAAGGATCTTGTGATTTTCATTCCCAAAATTATATTGGTTTCCCCTGTATCCTTCATACCAAAAGATGAAGAAAAAAGAGACTTCATTTTTTTAACACGGTATATAGATCAGTACTAAAGATTAACGTATCGTCAACTCATAAGCCTATTATAGCATCCCTTCCATTTTTAAACTTAGTGTAAATACATTTATCACATTCATCTATTCAAAACGCATGGGATACAACAACATTATCAAACTTATCATGCCACTGCTTAGAGTTGTTTTAGGCCATAAATATATTTCATAAGCTTACAAACTTTATATTCCTCACCTTTTAGAATGAAACTTCTAATTGTTTCATGTAAACCTCCTCCTCTAATTCACTATCTATGAAATCATATTTGACATCTAATTAGTGTGTAATCAGTTTCTCAAGTGATCTAATAGTACTATGTCTAGCAATTGGAGCATGTGTCAAATTATCAATCCCTTCTTTTTGTTTGAGACCGACTATACGTCTTGATAATTAATACTTTTCAATGGATCGGTTTAAGCATCAAACTTTAAGATCCATTTGCAACATGTTGGTCTAAGTCCTGGCAGGAAATCAATGAAAACCCAAGTTTACTTTTACACAATAGACACCACTTCATCGTGAATATAGTTCCTTCCCATAGGGCAGAATCTCAAGAGCTATGGCTTCTCGATAAGCTAATGGATCATGCCTAATGTTGTGCATTAAGAAGATGCCACTTTATTTTTATTCCCCTTAATTAAAAATTGATATAAAGCTGGACGATAAGATCTTCTTCTTCTTGATCTCTTACTCCTTGTAATTTCCTTAGCATCTTTTATATCTGGAGTAGGGTGAAGTTTAACTTGATCTTCATTGTTTTTGTCTTCATTTTTCCAGAGAAAGAATTATTCAAAATCATATATCTCTAGATTCTTAAATAATATTTTGGCTAACTAAAGTACATAGATTCAATGTAGGATTTAATATGCCTTACTCAATTGTTTTTTCCTGCAGCTTGGGTCTACTAGGATTTGTTAGCCTTACTTATCCTCTATAGCCCACATCTTAAGGAGTTCAATAGAAGGTTTTCTCCTTTTTTGTGACATAGGAACAAGTAGAAAACAAGCGCACAAAGTGCTTGCCGTCAAGAAATCAAAGGCATTTTAGAGTTAAGCAAACATTGAATCAACCATTGTTTGTCATGTCCATTTTTTTCTCTTGGTCACACCATTCTATTGAAGACTTGAGAGGCAGTAACTTGATAATTAATACCTTATGTTTCAAATAGATCACCAAAGGATATCTATTCACCTCCCGTATTCGACAGAAAGATTTTATTCGATCTATTTGGTTTTTCATTTTTGCTTTGTAAATTTTAAACTTATCCAAAGCCTCGTTCTTAATCCTTAGAAGGTATTTATATGTATAAGTGAATAATCATCAATAAATATAATGAAATTTCTTTTATCACCCCTAGTTATATTATGACGTTTTGTTTCACATAAACTTGAATAAACTAACTAGAGATGTCATGGGCCGGACTTGGGCTGGCCTGGCCCAGGCCCAGCGAGCCAAAGTGTAAGCCCAAGCCAATTGGGCTTAGGGCCGTGGGAACCGGGTCGAGCTCGGGCCTATGTATATAGGCATATATACCTATATATATATATGTGTGTGTGTGTGTATAAAGGATTCATTTTTCAAAAAAGAGTGAGGAAAAAAAGTAATACGAAATTCAAATGTTTAATATGGATAAGAGAAGTGGAAAGAAAAACTAATATAAAGTGCTAATGAAAGAAATAAATAAATAATTGACATTTTGGGTACAAAAGTTACATATAATGTCTAAAAATGAAAAGGAAAAAAGAAATGTTATTTTCAATAGAGGTAAATAAACGAAATATACAATAGATATGACAAATTATATATAAAAAGTAAGGGAGATAAAAGTATTGCAAGGTCTATTAATGAAAAACAGAAAAAATAAAAAGGGCCAGAACCGTGCCAGGCACTAAAAAGGGGTTGGTTTTGGGCCAGCCCATTTTTAGGGCCTGACACTGGCCTTTTTAGGGCCAAGCCGGGCTAGATTTTTGGGCCAAAAATCAGGCCTGGCCCTAGGCCCTATGGTCTAGGGCTTCACTATTCACCTGTAACGCCGAATCAGCCGGGCCATTTTAGGGTCGGATCAGGCCTGCCTACGGGCGGCTTGGCCCATTTGATATTTCTAATATTAACTCTAGCAATAATATTTTTTTGCTTTTAACCTTTCTAAAGGGCTTTCTGCCAATCTTTTAAGCGTTTCTCTAAATTAAAATGAAGTATGCTAAGGAATTAAATATGATTTAATGATACTTTGGGTGCATTTATAATTAAGATGTCCTAGTCTAGGATGTCATACATCCAAAGACATAGCACTATAAGAATTCAGTGTTGTATTAATATTAAGCGAATGTCAAATCTGTGTCCTAAAGTATCACCAAAATACAGCTTAAGTACCTAATGTTTAAAACTAGCAAATCAAACCCTAAATATCCTTTTAAAGCCAAATCAGTTTGATGGCTTTTCTTTTAAAAAGACAATTAAAAAGTAGAATCTCTCCCCTTTCAACCCCGCCGTCACCACCTCGCCAACCTTAGCATCACAACCTCCCAACACCACTGCCATTAGGGGTGAACACTGTTCGGTTGGATCGGTTTGGAGGCTGAGTACCAAACGAATCGACCAATCTCGGTTTGAAAAAAAAAGAACCATAGTTGAACGGTTCGGTTTCTGCTGGTTGAACCGATTGAACAGTTCGATTTAGACGGTTTAATCGATTTGGACCAAACTCAATTTTAGACAAGTTTAGGCCCAAAAATTAATAACTTTTACATACTAATAAGCTAAAAAAATAAATTTTTTTATCATAATTAATAACACTTAGTGAGATGTAGGCTGCAAATGAAAAATGTGTGTTATGTTAAGGAATTTACGATTTATCCCGTTTTATATGAGAGGTTAGATAACTAGAGTTAGTAAAAAATAACTAGAATTAGATAAAAAAAAAATAGATATGTTATATTATATATGGTTGGTTCGGTTTATGTGGTTTCAAAAAAATCCAAATCGAATGTACGGTTTGAAAAAAAAAAAAAACCGATTAATTTTAGATCGGTTTGGAAATAGACGAATTAGTTGATTCGATTTTCACGATTGGATCGGTTTCAACAGTTTAAATGCTCACCCTTAACTGCCATCAACACCTCGTGGCATCACCCCCCATCTTTGTACCCAACCTCCTTCCTCAAATTCAACCCCTTATGAAAATCTAAAGCTTTTTACAAACCCGAATTATTTTCAAAGCAAAACCTATTTTCCCGGAATCACGAACCCATTATCCAACACCCAATTTCCTTGACTGCTAAGTTCAAGTTGGAGTGGCTACACGGGTGATGGAATGTTGACTAGTAGTCAAGTATTTACACTGCTACATTTTGATTTCCTCCATAAAATTGCCAAAATGACAAGAATCAAATTAAAAGCAACCCGATAACAACCCAACAATTACTCTGCCAGTAAGCTTATTACCTCCATTAGTACAAAAAAAGAAAAGGGAACTACACAATGGGTAGTTTAAAAATGACAAAGATGAAAATCTTGCAAGGCTGGACGAGATTGACATGCTCTCTCCACTGTTGGGTTTGATGGTGTGAAAGTGAAAATGGGTTTCATGGTGGGTACTCCACTGTTGGTTTGTTGGCGTGAAAAAGTAAATTGGGGTAAATGGTGTTTGACTCTCTGTGTGTGCATGCGCACGTGTGTATTTATGTGTTTCTTTCTAGTGGTGTGTGCACGAGCACGCGTGCGTGTGCGCACACATGCGCTAATGTGTGTGTTTCTTTCTGTGATGTGGTGCGCGCGCTCGCGCGCTTGTGTGTGTGTTTCTTTCTGATATGTGTGTGTGTTTGCTGATGTGTGTGAGTGCTGATGTGCATGTGCACGTGTGCACGCGTGCGTTGATATGTGTGTTTGTGTGTGTGTTTTTTCCTCCTTTCTGTCATTCTGTCATGGTCTGTGAGTATGTTTTTTCTGGACTGGTCAATTAGAAAGACATGAGCCACATGAAATATTTTCCGTAAAGACAGTCTTGCCTTTAGACTTTCTAACAACATTTAGCCTCTGCTAGCTGTCAGACTGATTTTGCTCAAAAATAGTACTTTAGATACTGATTTGGTATATTTTTAAGATATCGGATACTTAAGTTGTAATTTGATACTTTAGGACATAGATTTGACATTAGCCATAGTGTTAATCATCGTAAGCTTATCATAACATTAGTTACATAATATTTATCGACATAATTCCCTCCCTTAGAGAAAATAGTAATTTTAGCCAAAACCAAAACCCTTAAAGACAGACTTATTAAAAGGTACAGAAAAAAGATTTTTCATAGCATCGGGAACAAACAAGATGTCCTTCAAAGTCAACTTTTTGTTGGAGAAGAGATGCAGAATCATTATCCCTTTGCCCATCACCCTAACAATTAAAAAAACTATCATATATAAATCTTGTCCATCCATTATTAGCTCAAAATACTTGAATAGATTCATATTCACGGCAATGTGCTTGTTGCATTGGAGTTACTCTAATAGTCCTCTCATCTCCAACCAAGTTGGCTTTTAAAATCTCTGCAACCAAATCATTGCAGACAACCTAATTGGCTTGGTGCCTTAACAATTTCGACAACCTTTCTTGAATTGACCAGATTCCCACACTTCTAACACCACATTGCCTTGTTTTGACTTTTTCATTTGTTTGAAGTAGAGTATGGACTATTAGACTTTGTCTTTGGCTGGCCAAATGAATATTGCCAAGAGCATTAGAGGATCCTCTAGAGCCTATCCAGATTGTGAGAAGTCTCTTCTACCTAAATATACTTAACCGATTCTTGGCATAGTCGTTGTACCCTTATTTTGTTCAGATCCCTTTCGACATTCTTACCAAATTGTAGGTAGTTTCGATATAATAGTTATAACTTGGAAAGACTTATTAAGGAAATGACCTGAAATGATAAAATTTATAATCATTAGCAGTTCATGGATTTGAGAAACAACAAACTTGTCACCTGATATCCTGAAATCAAATCATCAATGAGAAAACGTTTTGTTATCGGAAACTTCTGTTTTGTACTTCATCTTGAGATCATCCAATCATTTTCTGTGTTGTTTGCATATTTCATCTCATAAAAGCCATACACCAAGTTAATTGTAACCCATTGTTATATAGGAGAAAGATAAAATATTAAGATTTGGAAAAATTTACAGGAAAGTAATTGGAGAATGCCCGATTCAAATGTTATATGCTCTTTTCTTTGGATAATATCTGTCCGCCATAATTTCTGCGCAGAATAATAATTAATTTTCCTTTCAAGATATTACAAGCAAACTTTTTAATGATCATTGCAATGATCACTGATTGACTGATCGGACAAGAATTTAAAGTGAGATAGAATGGGAGAATTTTTTTACGTGAGAACAACTGAGGGAGACAAACTTAATTATAATACACAGGAGGTGGGGTGGTGCTTCTGTTAGTTATAGTTAAATGACCGGCATATACTATTTAACAATCATTTTCGCCAAGAGACACCATGGAGGGTGTTTTGAGAACCAACAAAAATTCGAACAGTTGCAACTCTTCATTCAAATTTTAGTCCGACTTGTTGAAAAAAAAAATAGATTAGGCACAGGACAAGGGCTTTTTGTGATGATGTTCATGTGTGAAGTGTGCTTAATAAAAAGCACCAACAGTGCCTTTACACCATCCTTGGCCTGGGCACAACCTTGTGCCATTAGCACTTGCGAACACACGTCGATGCTCACTTTGTGTTACTAGATAATGTAACCTGTCACATGAGCATGTATAAATTTATTGACCCTTTCTCTTCTAAGCAATGTGAGAATGCCACATTTTGACTTGTGAGCTTCCTTATTTCTTTTCAACTTTAAGATCTACTGAACCATTAGATGAAAATGTGTGATTCTTGTTGGCCTTACACTTTGTAATGTGATATACACCATAGTATACGAGGTCCAATGATTGAAGAAATTTTAATAGAAAACACATAAATTTTCATGGGTAGTCTGATAATTTTCATTCAAATCACGAATAATTTTACTATTCAATATTTACCCTTCACCTTTTAATTAGTCAAAGCTAAACTTATAGTTTATCATCGACCACATGGGGTGAATACCCTTTAAGCCCACAGTAAAAGATGCTACTAGTGGCGATCCCATTCTAAAGCTCTTGTTTTTGCACTTATCAATCTATATATTCAATGCTCCTTGAAGATTCCATGCGCCCAATGTCCACGGGGGCATCGAACTTCTTTTATAAGAACTACTTGATCGACTTCTCTTCCTATTTTAGTTCGAAGCTTTATATATCAGTTAAGTCTTTTGTTCCAATGTTGGATATTCTAAGAAAGTGATAGGCTTGTGACGACCAGCCGAGTTTGAACGTTGATGGTTTGGCTCTTACCGAACTCAAGCTGAGCTTGAACACACCAAAACTTAGACGAACCAAGTTCGAACACACCCATATTCGGCTCGAACTCGGTTCGTATACAGCCCTACACACATCTGACGCTCGTCAATGATACCTAAGTGTTCTTAATTCAACCATAAGGATACTTTCTCTCTCTTTAAATTGCATATAGAAATAAAGTAAGCTATGCATTTTTTCTTTGAAATAATCAGAATTGTTATTTATATGGATCGTCGGTATGAAGTTTCAAACTCGAAAACTTGAGGTTTGACATTTGCCACTTTATCCACCCCATAGAGTTAAAGTAAGCTATTTTATGTGTGACTTCATAGTCAAGTGAAGACGCTGTATGGCGATAAAGAATTAATGGTCCTTAGAAAAGAAACATCATGGCTGCCTCCTATGAGTTAAAATAAGGTGAAAAATTGTAGAACATTCAAAAGCAAAATTATAAACACATAGAATAGTTAAAATATAATTAAAAAAAACATTTTTAAATGATGCCATTCATATCAAATAATATTATTTCTTTAAACTTTTAAATATAAATTAGTACTTTTAAATGGTACTATGATACCCTGTGAATCATTACTGTAACGTTATTAAATGTGTATTTAGAACATAACAGATTCCACTTCAGTTTATATTGAAAAAAATAATTATTGTTAACAAAATTAGATCATCCCATTTTTGTTACCAAACAAGCCCTAAACATTTCTTGTTCCCATATTCAATACTAGACCTGGCAAAATGATGTCCGTACCCGTTACCCGAACCGTATCCGGTCCAAAATGCCGGGTACGGGTACCAATATTCACTACCCGCCGAAATCTGACCCGTACCCGAACCGACCCGTAAATTTCGGGTCGGTTTTCGGGTTACCCGGGTTTACCCGATTCTGTGCCTATATATAACTTTTTTAGGTTAGAACCTCTCATTTTCTTCTTCTTCCCACTTGATCTGCCGCCTCTGCCTCTCAATTCTCCCTCAAGGCTCTCTCTTTCTCAAGGCTCTCTCTTTCTCACAGATCTATCGAAGTCACGATCACGCTACTCCACCCACGGCGCCATGTAGGTCAGCCACGGTCGGTCACTCCGCATCTCCGCCGCCACCGTTCGATCACCACCGTGGCCCCGTCGTCACCGATCCGTTAACACCGTGGCCCCGTTGCCATAGATCAGTCACTACCGTAGCTACGTCGTCTCCGCCGCCACGGTTGGTCACTTCGCATCTCCGCCGCCACCGATCCATCACCAGCGTGGCCCCGTCGTCACCGATCTGTCAACACCGTGGCCCGTCGTCACCGATCTGTCAACACCGTGGCCCGTCGTCACCGATCAGTCACTACCGTGGCTGCGTCGCCACCGATCTGTCATCACCGTGGCCACATCGCCATCGATATGTCATCACCGTGGCCACATCGCCACCTTCACTCCGTCTCTGTGGTTGTTGCCTTGTTGGGTAGACTTTCAGTGTGGATTTTGATGGTTGTCGTGTATTATGATGTGCAGATTTTGTTTTTTTTTTTTAGTGTTGAAAATGTTCATATTGGTTTTAATTTTTTGATGGAAAGATGTTGAGATTTTTGTGTAATAAATTTTGATGGAGAAACTATAGTATTTGATTGTGGGAGGTTGTAATTAGTGCTTAATCAAATTCTGTTTATTTAAAAAATAATTAATCAGAAATTGAGGATTTACCCGCGGGTAATACCCTACCCGCAGGGGTAGGGTACGGGTTCCCAAAAATCCTACCCGAAAAAAGTCGGATAAAATATACCCGACCCGTTTTTACCCGTACCCGACCGAATTTTACCCGTACCGGACGGTTTTACCCGATTGCCAGGTCTATTCAATACTCTCTGCCCCAACTTGGCCCAAACACCGAGCAGCAGTCCACCTGAACCTGCCAATTCCGCTACTTATCAACCACCACCACCGCCACCGCCATCTCACCTCTCTCCACCAAATTCCGCCATCCTCCAGCACCACCACCACCACCACAGCCAAATTCACTGCGCCTCCACTACCACCGCCTCCGCCCCCGTCAAAACCCTTACTTGCCTGCCATCGCTGCTCCGCCTCGCATTGCCCTAGGAAATCGAGCATTTCGTTTTGATGTCGATCGGTGGATCCCTGATCAGGTCCGTTGTTAGTATCGTAAAAATTAGTGTTGTAAGCCTGTTCTTGAATTTGTTCTCTTTTCCTTTACTTGTATCTTTGAAAGTCATGTAGCTTTGTGTATTACGGTGTCAGGAGGAGATTTGAGCAGTTCTAGTGGTTTTGAACTGTGTCAGGCATTGTTGTGATTTTGGACCCCAAAAACTAGGGGGCTTTATGCTATTTTTGGTGAATTGGAAAAAAGTTGGGAACGTTTGACTAGGGTTTCATGTGGAACCCTTTAACTAAAAGCTAGGTTTAGATGACCATGTTGAATATTGGGATGTAGTGAGTACTTAATTAGCTGAGTAACACGTGAGTCTAGTTGCCCACCTGAGTTGCTTACTTGCTTAGTGTTTATAATGTATAGCACGTGGAGCTGTTTTGCTTGTGCATATAATGCGTTGGAGGGTGAGCTTTATGTGCTCGACTAGTACATCTTGTTTAGCCGCTCACATGTTTGCTAATCGTTTATGTTAGATTGCTTGCTTCTTCTTTCTTTCATTTTTAAGACAGGAAAACAATTGCTGGTTTGCTTTATCTCTTTGTTAACATCATTTAGGTTAATCTAATAGAGAATTTACTTTAATTTGGTGATTGTCAGCTGAAATGATGGTTAATGACAGCCGATCTCGTCGCAAAAGTAGGGACTTCGAGACGAATAGTTCGAAGAAGAAGTTATCTAATGGAAAAGGTTCCTCTGCTTCGGGCTCTGGAACTGGTGATACCTCTAGTATAAGAAGGTCAACGAGGGAAACACCATCAAAGAAACAAATGACCCCAAGCCCGTCTAGTACACGGAAGTCGGAGCGCCTTGAGAAGCTTACACCAGTTTCACCTCCAAAGAAAATGAAATCTGAGAGACAAGGGGTGCCAAGTCCTTTGAGGAGGTCTGATAGAGGTAAAATACAGACATCATCAAGTTCCTCAAGCTTGAAGAATTCTGGGAGTGGGCCTGGTTCATCAGCTATGAAGCAAAAGAAGGGGGGGACAGAGAAGGGCGTGAAACAATCGACAGTGGAAACTAGGCAAGTTAGAAGAAGTGAGAATCATAATCTGGAAATTGTTGGTGGTAAAGCGAAGAGAATGGATGGTCATACTTTTAAGGCCTTTTTTAAGATACAACGAACTATGGATACCGCATCAGGTAGCTGATTTCTTTACCGTCCTTACCTTGTTATTCACTGCCGATTTTGGATATCATAAGTGGGGCAAATATATTAGCATCTCTTAGCTTCAATTTTTTTAAGCGAAGGGGAAACAGAAACAACATGGATTGCTTCAGGGGAAGTCCCCATTTCATTATATTTGGTTGTTTTATCATTAGGAAAGTATTGGGTAGTGGAGGCAATCCCAATGCTGTGAATGGGCTTTCTGTAATCTAGCTGTTTTATGAAGCGAAGTTGTTTCTTAGTATAACTACACACTTGTTCTTTTCCTTATGGCGTGTAGATAATGACGAGGTGCTGGAAAGACCAGATAAGTTGTCTCAAGTTGATAGCAGCAGCGGTGCAGGTAATGGTTCCATGCAAGTGGAGGATAGGCACGATGAAGGCGATGAGTGCAGTGGGCGTGCAGGAGAAGAACTGAGGAATGGATGTGAAAGAGCTTCTGATGGAGCTATTGGGAGATCCAGTGCTTATAAAAAACTTGATATGGAAGCACCAGGGATTTGTGTTGAAATACAATTGTCAAGTTCAAGCCGGAAGCATAGGTCTGCAGAGGAATCTTGTAGGCCTTCAGATGGGGATGAAGAAACACTTGGTGATTCTGAAGCGGTGCTGGTGGGTCGTTCAGCAGAAAACAATTGGCAGACCCCAGAATTAAAGTTTGCTGCTTCTGTAGGAAAATCACCTGAGAGTGATATTGATCAGGGAAGTGGTGACAGATGCCTACAGTACAAAAGGAAGAGATCTACAACGGATATGGATTCTTCACCATCATCTGGGTGCAAAGGGCAAGATGTTTCAGAAACTGGTGTGTCATGTTCGAAAAGGAGCAGGTATGAATATTTATGAGGTCACTCTTTCCTTTTAGCGTTGTCAGTCATATATGTTTGCAGAGTGGATTAAGTGATTCTAGGCCCCATCTGGAAAGTCAGAAAAGTTTGAAATGTTTCACTTACACCGAAACTGACAAATTTCATTACGGTTAATCTTTTATGGGCATGAGCTTGTTGGATTTTTGCAACTTGTCTATGCCTGGGGTTGGGTATAACTGATAATGTTGTTCAAAGTGGCCTCAAAAGAGCCTGGTGTGATTGTGTGCCTAAAGATATAAAAAGTGAAACTAGAAATTCCAGCATGATGCTTGAACTTGAATTTCTTTTAGTAGACGCAACTTCAGAAAACACAGAACAGAAAATATGTTTCCTCTAAATGGAATCGGGAGTTGAAGCAATTTGATAAGCATAGGTACAACTGAGAGAAATATATTTGATAAGCTCCAGAAGGGTTTGAATCAAAATCTAAGCACCAAGATGGTGCATAAAGTCATGGAACCCCCCTTGAATAGAAAGACACCTATAATAGAATTACACAGCTGCTTGTAATTAGAGACAGCATCCAGCAACATCTGTGAAATTACCAAATCAGTTTGGGTACTCTGTCTTGCAATATTATTGGCAAATGCGCCATGCAAGAGAGCAAGGCGCGCTACCGCTTCTGCATCCTTTACTGCATCTTGGCCCCACTCCTAAGTCCTACCAAAAATGATGCCCACGAAGTGGTCTTGGAAGCACCCGACTCCAAACAAAACAAGCTGCAAACTTCACATGATTCTAGCTGTATAACAATGAAGAAAAGAATGTTAACTCCCCACCCTCAAACACATAGCACCAAGTAAAAAATGATTCTATCCACCGGCTAAAATTATTGATAGTCAAAATAGCATTCCAGACCACTGTCCACACGAAAAAGCCACCTTAGGTGCGGTATGGATGCTAAAAACCTTTCCTGGTAAACACCCTGCTGACCTCCTTCAAAGCATATAATCTGACTGGGAAAGGAAATCTGCCTCTTGAGGACATTCATAGACCTATGCATTGTCCGGATCCTAAGCGTTAAAGTTCCTCTTAAGAAGCAGATCTTAAACACGTTACAGATGGGAACTGGTAACAATTTGCTGCCAATCTATACAACTCATTTCACGGAACTCTCAAGAATTCCTCAATTTACTAGTGATCGGCCCAATATCTAATGCCATCCCCATTCCAAAAAAGATATTCTTCACAAACTTGTGTCACCCGTCACCAATATTCATCCAAATGCCCACCCTACAATGCAAACTAGAAGGCTTACAAATCCATGGTCAGAATTGCTATCAAATATCGGTCACCTCCCTTCTTCATAAAGAGCCTTTCTCCTTTGAAAATCTCCACAATCATTTTCTAACAGTGCCCCACTGCAATTTCACTCGATGCCCAGTTTACCTTTTAAATTGGAGAATCCCACTTCACCATATGATAAATGAAGCATCCCCATTCCCCTTTCAAAGAAAATCCTCTCGTATGGGGGAAAACTCTTGATAAGTTTTTACATGTATTTTTAAGCCTAATATTGTCATTTCCTTAAAAGTCACAAGAAACCCTAAATCAAAAGTTCCCCACTTTTTGCCTCTCTTCACCTTCAAGTTTTTAAATCCACAATCTCTGTCCATTTGGATCTCTCTTTGATAAAATTTTCCACGATTTCCCTTTCCGTCTATCTAGATTTCTCTCTATCCACCCCGTTCCGCGTTGGCGTCATTAAACTCCATGTGCACGGTCCATATCACCATTACCATGAAAAAGTACGAATTTTGTCGTTGTCAATCTCTCTCTCTCTCTCGCCCCCCTCTCTCCCCCTCCCTCCCTCATCCTTGAGCCCTCGCCCCCTCTCCCTCCCTCGCTCCCTTGCCCCCTCTCCCTCTCCCTCCCCCCTCCCTCTCCCCCTCTCCCTCCCCCTCTCTCTCCCCCTCTCTCTCCTCCCTCCCTCCCTTAAATCGAATTGAACTTCAATTTTGGCTTTTGTATCCAATCGGGCTGATTCAGTTTTCATTTTGAGGAATCAGTTATTGCAGTTCAATTGCTCATTGTTTCATTCGGTTCGGTTAAACTACCGTTGCCTGTCCCAGACATAAGAAATTTCAGGGTGTGATAAATGCAATGCAAGATAGAGCTGCAAAAAGAAAGCATGACATTTATTGAAGGGAATTAGAGTAGCATTTTAGTTTCTGAAAAGGGAGATCATCTGTTTGTTTGGTACAACTTAGTCATGCTGTGAAGCTGAGATATTGACAACCAGAGGCCCTCAAAGAAGGGAGATTTTTATAATGTAGTTCGGTGGTAACTTCCCAAAAAAAGAATATCTGTGGCCAGATATTCTTAGTTCAAGTGAAACATTTTATTATCATCGAATTTTTTAGTTAAAAATATTTGCAATTTTCAGATTATCACACGAAGAGAAACATTTCCTAGGTAACAGTGAAGTCCTGCTATTTCTCCATGTTTATTTTGTTTGTCAAGTGGCAAAAGTTAAAAGTGGATATACTACATCAGGACTCAGCCCTCAAAATAAATAGTTTGCCATTCTTATCTTGCAGGGGAGACGATGATAACCAAAAGCAGGATGTCTGCAACACAACATTGAACAAAGAGTTTTGTGGCACCTCTCATAATGAGGTTTGTTTGCTTTTCAGCCCACTTTATCAAAGTTCTTTTATACATTGCCATTAATTCTTTCCATAACACTTTTGCACAATTGTGATTAGAATAATATAGATCAGACTTTGGGATGGCACATTGAGGGAAAAGAAGATAAAATCCTGTTATTGTTTTTTCTGGGGGTTTACTGGTAATAGCTCATGAACCACTCCCCAGTGCCAGGGAGGCAATTGATATTGAGGTTTGACTGCTGTTCAAAAGATTGAGGTGTTGGTTATTATGCGAGGAATCAAAGTCGCATCATAATGCAGCAGTTAACCTCTTTAAATAATTAGCGTCTGTCAGCTGACCTGCTAAAAGCAGCCATTGGGGTGACTATGGTTGAGGGCTAAGCATTAGAAGAAGTTGATCCATACACACTGCTTTTGACTTTGTTGGGCCTTCTGGCTCCCAAGGTTGAGTGCTATAATTAAATATGCTACCACTAATCGAATCAAGGATTGCTATCTATCATGCTGTAGCTTCTTTCACAAAAATTAAAATTTATCGTAATATAGCAATACTAAAGAACATGATATTAAAGCTTAAAATTTTTATACATTCTTGAGTTTGCAATCTTCTTTGCCATTGTCTCTCTGTCTGAGCTACTTAGCATACAAGATTATACTTTGGTGGCACTCCCTATGGTGGTCGATGGAGTTATGTTCACATGCCTGGAAAAGGAAATGATGGTAAAGAAATAGCAGAGAAAGCTATGATTCTTAAATCTTTCAAGGCCCCTAATATTTGTGCTTTGTCTGACTGTATGGTGGTGTTGAAGAGGTCTGCTTAGAGTAGAAACACATCTTTCAGCACTAGTACACATTGAATCCAGCTTAGAATTTTCTTAAATATGAAATTTTGCTGAAACACTGTTGTGGCACTAACAGCGAAATTGTTTGTCTTTCCTCTCATAGTGGCATAACTTCAATCTGATCCTGCATGGTAACAGATGAGAAGGGATCAGTATAATTTCTTATCTATTATGTATCTTGAATGAAACCTCATGATGTATGTAGTATCTAGAGCATTCACCTGTATATCCTTTTAATATTTTCATGAAATACATAAAGCTACAAATTGAAAGCTTCTGAGTACGTAGCAGTTGGGAAAATATCGAGGTAGGAAATCAATATTCAAAGAAGTCATAGGTTAGTGGCAGAATATCCATTCAACTGCCCCTTTTACTGGTTAACCATGGACTTCCGCATCTGACCTTCTTTTACATACGTTGAATAATAGTTCTCAAGCTTGAAGTGATTTTCTTCTCCTATTTGTGCCATCGTTGTAGTTGTGGAAAGGAGTTAGCAAGATATTCTTTTATATGAACAAGTTAATATCGTTGATCTTGCATTAAACGTTTGCTATTTGTCTGGTGCCTTTGCTTTAGGATAGAGTGGGACTTGAACACTGTGCTGCCACTGAAAATTGTGATGGTAATACACAACAGGAGAAGTTGTCGCAAGATGTTGCATATGACTGCAAGTCAGATTCTTCTAGATTTTTAGAATTTTGGGTTCCTGTTCAGCTATCTAATGTGCAGCTTGAGCAGTACTGTACTACTCTACTTTCAAATTCAATACCTCTCTGCTCGTGTTCAAAGAATGACCCTGTTGGGGCTCTACGCGATATTCTGATTTCGACCCGGAAGGTTTGTTTTCTCACTACTTTTGCATCAGTTTCATGCTACTATATTTATGTGCTGTTTTATGCTAAACCTTTTACTGCCATCACTTGTGTCTGTGGTTGTATGACATTACAATGCGAGCCATAGTACGAATATGTCACCAAATTTGAAACTATTGAACCGACCAACTATCCGTAGTGTGCACAAAAGCATAATTGTTTGAAGAATAGAAAAAGATCTTGACCTGAAAGTCTTTGTGTGGTCATAGGAGGGAAAGACTAATAAATGCAGCAGGTATGTGTGGTAATACATATTCATTGCTGTATGGATCTTTAAAATGCATCAAAGAATCTGTACCATACATTTGATATGGGTAAGGTATGGAATGTGAGTTCGGCACTCCATTGTGTATTTATTTGAAAATTACCGTCAAATGTATACTTTAATGAGTTAACTACTCGATTGATCACTGTACAATCACGCAAATTCAACTTTGGTCACTGGACATTGATTGTGTCAAAGTGACCACTAAATTTGAAACTCGTTTCAATCAAGTTACTCTGTTAACTTCCGTCAATCTAAGTCCGTTAATATAGGGGTAAAACCGTCCTTTCACTGTTCACCTTCTTCTTTCTTCTTCCATCTTCGTCTTCACACAAACACACACCCACACACACTGTCACACCCACCAGCACACACACTGTCAGACACACGCAGGCACACAGTCAAACACGCCTGCGCACACATACTGTCAAAAAAAAAAACCTCACACACAGTCACGCACGCCATCTCACACTCTCTTTTCCCCTCTCTTCTTTCCCTCTCCGTCTCACACACAAACTCCCCCACCCCCACGCGCACAGTCACGCGTGGGCACGCGCTGACCCACACATGCACTATCACACACACACTGTCACACACTCTCTCTCCCCCTCCCTCTCTGTCTCACACACAAACTCCCTCCCTCCCCCCACCCCACCCCTACACAGAGAGACGCGCGCGCGCACACACACGTACACTGTCACACACTTGCACACACTGTGCCACGCCGGACTGGGTGTGCGCGTTTGTAACGTGTGTAGGTGCGCGCGCGCGCGACTGTGTGTAGGGAGATGGATGGGGGGGATTTTGTGTGTGAGACAGAGAGGGAAAGGTTGAAAGAGAGAAAGAAGAGGGGAAGAAAGAAAGAAGAGGGTAAAAAGACATAAATGCCCCTGACTAAATGGACTTAACGGAGAGGCTGTAAGGATAATTTGACAGAGTGATCTGATTGAAATGTATTTCATAATATAGTGGTCACATTGACACAAATTGATGTCTAGTGACCAAAGTTGAATTTGCCTAATAGTACAGTGGTTAACTGAGTAGTTTATCTCTAGTTTAATATGTATGTCTGCATTGTACCAATAGACTTTTCCATATCGACACAATCTAGATTAGATATAACACTCTGGCACTGCAGTCTGATTTCGGATGATTTCACCTCTGACTGTTTGCAAAAACTGTGGACTGTCTATTCTCTAAAACATTCCTCACATGTTCTACTTAGTGTTGTGATCATCCCTATATTGTGGATCCACCTCTTCAAAGCTTGATAACTAAGGGTCTCCCCGAGGTCGAGTATTTGGATGTTGGAATACAAGCAAGTGGCAAGCTCCAACTACTGGATATAATACTCTCAGAGATAAGAAGCAGAAAGCTAAGAGTCTTAATCCTTTTTCAGGTGCGTGATTTCATGGACCAGTTTATATCTACAACTGCTTGAGTTATACAATGCCACTATAAAAAAAATTTCTTTTTGTTCATCAGTGCAGTACTTTGTTTTGTTTGATTTGATCAACGCTATTTTTTCTTTTTACCACTTTATTCCAACTGTAGTGAGTTTAAAGCTAACCCTACTAGTGAGTACTTTTACCCCTTACATTTTTGTTTTTCTTTTTCTCCAAACCCCCTCCTCTATCCCTCCCAGAGCCCTCAAAAGAACGTCGTATTGAACAAAACTTGGGCCTCTCTCCCACTGTCCACCCACCTACAGGAACATACTTCAACGTTTTGAAATATATTTCTATTTCCTTAATATGGTCAGACTTTTATTGCTGACAGTTACAAATGTCGGAGGGAATACAAAAGAGGAGGCAGTCATCTAATTCCATTTTCGTGTGTGTGGGTTTGGGGGGGGGGGGTTCCAACTAATTCATTTTTCTATTGTTGAAAAATGAACTTGCAAAAATGAGTGTTGATGCTTGACATTTGCTTTGGCCTGAGTAAATATCTTTCTGAACTTTTTGCAAAAGGTTTGTTCTTGCTAAACACTCTGTAAATTATTTTTCTTGTCTCGAGTGTAATCTTTCTACTACTAGTTATTTTTGCATTGCATCAATAAATGTTCGCAGATATGGTTATGATATTGATGATTGCATTTCCAATTTCACCTTTAACTTTCTTTTCTAGCCCACATACACCGTTATCTGCAGGAACAGGCGTTGTGTACTTGTTTTCTTGGTCATATTCTCACGTATCCCCCTAACATGTGACAGTCGATTGGTGGATCTGGAAGGGATTCGATCGGAGATATATTGGATGATTTTCTGCGGCAACGATTTGGTCCAGATTCTTACGAACGCGTGGATGGGTGTCTGATCCCGTCCAAGAAGCAAGCCGCATTGAATAAGTTCAACGACAAGAAGAGTGGGAGGTTTGTGTTCTTATTAGAAAATCGTGCCTGTCTTCCGAGCATCAAACTGACATCAGTCGACACCGTAGTCATATTTGATAGTGACTGGAACCCGTCAAACGATATAAGAGCACTGAACAAAATCTCAATTGATTCGCATTTTGAACAGATAAAGATTTTCCGTTTATATTCATCTTGTACAGTAGAAGAAAAAGTTCTCATCCTTGCGAAGCATGATCTATCTCTTGATAGCAAATTACTAAACATAAGCCGCAGTACTAGTGACAGCCTGCTTATGTGGGGTGCCTCATGTCAATTCAATGCGTTGGATGAGTTTCATAGTGCCTCCAATGCCAGTAATGCACCAGAACAATCACTTTTAAACGATGTGGTGAAGGAGTTCTTGGATTTAATTTCCCAGGATGGTAAAAGGAGTTGTACAAGCAATATCATCATAAGGGTGCAACAGAATGGGGACGGGGGCTCTTATTGTACAAATCTATCATTGCTTGGGGAGCTAAAAGTTCATTTGTCAGATAAAGAGCAACCACATGTTTATTGGACAAAGCTCTTGACGGGAAGAAGTCCCCGCTGGAAATATGCATGTGGGCAAACTCAGAGGCAGAGGAAAAGAGTTCAATATTTTGAGTCTCCAAAAAAACCAGAGGCTGAAACCGATGAAGTCCGAAAAAAGCACAAGAAATTGATACCCAATTTTACTGACCCACCTGGTCAAAGGCCTGAACTTGAAGAAGGTGAAATAGCTGGACACAGTGAAGGTAATAGACAAAACTGTTGTGAGCATTTTCATTACAAGTCTCTTGTGTTTCTGAGGTGCAGTGAACGGAACTGCTTTTGGAAGCATATATCCACTGACGTATATTTTTAACTTCACCAAATGCTTCTCATATTTTGGTAGGGTCTTCTGCAATGGCCGAGAGACTGCAAGCAAACCATGCTTCTATGCCTCTTTTGCCCGGTGATAGCTCATTGCTCTCTGGTGTTCGCACATTTGAGTCAGACGAAAGAAGAGAAGTATTTGATGCTCAGAAGAGTCTACATCTTCTTCTGAAGCCGGAGACTTCAAGGCTTTGTGAGATTCTCAAATTATCAGTATGCATCTCGTCACTACTTTAGACTAGCATTTTCACGCTGCAACGAAATTCTGCCTTGATAACAGATTTACTGCCCTCTGTTTGCTAGAATAACGTGGAAATTGGTAAATGAATATGATTAAATGTACAAGATACTAGCCTGAATCAGTTGGACTTCGTGGATAAAATAATACATTGTGTCTGATCGGGTGAATCTGACTGTATCAGGAGGAAGTTAAGGTCAAGGTTGCAAAGCTTCTTGAATACGTTATTGAAAATCATCATGTTCCCCGAGAACCAGCAACTATACTAGAGGCTTTCCTGATCTCTCTGGTTTGATTCTTTCCACTATCTAGCGTTTTTATTGAGTTGTTATTTTATCTTTCCACTGAATTTGATTTTAGTTCTCGAAATTGTTTTATTTAGTTCACTAAGTGACCAGTTGGACCTTGTACATCGTCTGATTGCCCATTTGACCATATCTTGGATGACTTTTCTAAATCCTAAGGAAGTGGGCCATCTATGATAATGCACATACTTGTTGGTGAACCTCAGGATTGAAAGAGAGAATTAAATTCTTTTTGCTTTGATGGTTTTTTTCGTTGTTCTTTCTCTTGATTTCCTCTAATAAGCAAGATTTTTAAGCACCAAGGCAATGGCATGTAGCCCATATACACTAGCCATTTATGCAAAAAACCGAGGACAAAAATCAAAAGAAAAGTGCATTAATTGCAGCTTTTTATTTTGGTCAGCATTAACGTTTGGATAAAGTGGCAAGTATCTAATGTTTCCCAATTAAATATGAAGTTGGATTTTTTTTTCCTTGGAGATTAACAAAAATAGGGTGCATAGGATTTGAGTTGAAGGGATAAGAGGTTTTCCGTGGTGAAATGCACTAGTAACCAAAAAATAGATAAAACTGAATGAGGTAAAATAAATTTGACATGCTAAGATTTGTTAGATAATGGCCATAAGTTTTTCGATTGCCTCCATTAAACTAATAATCAGTCAGCTTATGCAGAAGCTCATTGTTATTAAAGCTTTAACAAATACCTCCTAAAACCAATGAATGTGGGTGTGGTTAGTCACCTGACCCTTGCAAGCATTTAAAAGGGTTGGTCGTTTTCTTGTGCACAAAAGTTTAGCCAATTTAGTACTCTACTAATATAATTTAACAAATTTAGGCTCTTCCCCGGCACTGAAATGTGACGAAAGGAAACTCGTAGCGACAATTTTCACAAATTTTGCCACTTTTCATATTTAGTGGCACTTTTGGTCGCTATACGCTGTGCCAGTGTACGTTGTACCCTTGGCTATACATTAACAAACTTTTTTTTTTTAATGCTAGTTGTATCTTGAGTGATCTTTTGACATATCCCCCTGAAGTCGAGATCTTTCTAGCCAGAATGTTACCCGAGAGTCGAAGACTAAATTGGCTATAGTTTTACTACAAAGACTTCCCTTTTGTAGAACTTTCATTTACAGCACAACTTTTCCTATAAATGCACTCTAAGTTCTTTTTCCAGATGATCCTTTTAATCTTTGTGACTTTTTGCTGTTTTTCCTGTTGAGTTAAATTTTCCATGATTCAAACTCGTTGGAGGCTGATCCAGGTCTAGTTCTTGGAAAGTCGCTATTTTCCCAACCGATCTCCAGCCGTGCATGCCACAGCGCGGACGGTTGATATCATTTTTTTATTTCCTAAAAGAACTCGCCCAACAGCCCCAAGGAGTAGTAGTTTGCCCAGTGACTTTCTTAAAAAACCTGAGCGCATCCCACTACACCAACCGCCTAAAAGACTGGCAATTGTTTGGGCTTTATTTATCCCAGCAGTCCCAACTAAACATTCACAAACCCCATGGAAAGGTCTGTCCTCTGTTTCTCTACCCCTCTAGTGGCACACACCGGAACAGCAGCATATGCTTGGGTTTGAATTTGCCAAGAGGGAGAGAAACATTTCGAACGGCCAAGGTAAAGATCTGGGGTTGGTTTACAAAAAAGGAAACAACTAAACCAGAAAAGAATACTGGCATGGGACAAAAGGGGACATTTAACTCTGGAATAAGCGAACAATGGTTGTTCTGAATTGAAGGTTCTGCTTTCAATTCAAGTTGGTGGATGTAAAACCCAAGGATGTGATGTTATGAATTTCTACACCACTTTATTCTACCAAGATCCACGCTCACTCTCTATGCTCTTTTCCTGCACTTCGTTTATAAGCTAAAAATGATTTCAGTAATCCCCACCATAAGTCACAAGATGACAAGAAGACAAATGGTTTTCTCTCTGCCAACCGTAGAAACAGAAGCTGTTGGTAGTTGATGTGTTTTTCTTTTTAAAAGGATATTTAACTAATTTAGTATCAACTGCATGTTTGGCAGTTTTTTTTTGCCTAAAAAAAGGATCCTGCTGTGGATCAGCTGGAAATAGGGGCTTTCCCAGCGCTAGACCTGGTCACCTGGATCAGCTACCAATTTTATATTTCATAAAAGTAAACCTGAACATTATTTTGGAGGAGCACTCTCTTGTTGCAGTTTAGAATTCTTGAAGGCATGGCCTCGATAATTTCTTTTCTGCTTCTCTGGTTATATAGTTAGAGCTCAGATTGAACCGCCTCATATTTCCCTTGTACTCTATGTCTCAGTGTTGGAGTGCAGCTTCATTGTTGAAATGTAAAATTGATAGGAAGGAATCTCTTGCCCTTGCGAAGCAGCACTTAGATTTCAGCTGCAAGGAGGAAGAGGCAAACCATGTTTATTCGAGGTTACGCTTGTTGAAGAGGATGTTTTTAACCCGCACTAAGAAAAACAAGGAATCAGAAGACGCTGAAGAGCTTCCAAAAGAGCCATTAGATGTAACGGTCTCACACTCAACTCCCTTTAGCCTGCAATAAATAAATGTCGAGTTTCATGAAAGACGGCATAATCAAGAATCAGCTGATGATTTCGTTCTTTTGCAGCATGAACAGGCACCAAACTATGAAATGCCCATGGAAGAGGTCCCGCAAAGCGTTAAAAGAGTCCGTAAAAAATGTGAAAAGCGGATGAAAAGACTCCAGCAACAACACCAGGAGGAAGTTCAGGAGTTCCACAGAATTTGGGAGGAGAAGAGGACACAGTTGAAGAAAGAGCACAGAGTAGAGTCGGCTTTAGTGAGATCCATACATAGTCATTTGAGGATTGATAAACTCAAGATATTGGATAATGAGTACACAGAGAAAATGGAAGAACATAAACGCCAAAAGGACATGAGCCTTAAAGATCTCGAGGCAAAACAGTTGGTTGCAATAAATGATGAGAGACAGAAGGCTTCTCACTTGTTGTTAGAAGCCAAGTCTTCTATTAGCGAAGATAGAGCTCATTGTTCCAAATCTGAGAACCAGGCCAAGTACACTCCGGCTAGTGATCATGAAGCTTTTAAGGACCCTGATAAAGTTGTGCCTGTGCCCAAACATGTAGTAGAAGCAGCAGCTCCTGATGGAAGAGTGCATAACATGATCATGGGTAGCAGTTCACCAGCCGATACTCCTGTGAATCTGGCAAATGGGGTAGGAAGCTGCACTGAAACTGTTCTGGTGAGTCCTACTTCAAAGAATGACAGATTAGAGACTGCGGCATCGAAGACATCAGGGCCAATGTTTGAAGAGCGCAACAGAGTAGGCAGCTTGACTAATGGTTGTGATACCATTGTTTCTTCGAGTCCGCATAATTCGGATATGCAGCTCTTTGATGGAATTCAGGGTGAAGAAACTGTTGTTGATGAAGTAGTAGGGGTTATTGCCTCTGTAGAAACGGACACTCCTGCTATAGAATCCTGTGGATATAATGATGCGGGAACCACGATTGGATTTAAACCACATGATGCTGCTGAAACCCAGAATGCTGGACGCAATAACTCTATAAGCTGCAACTCAGTACCTTTGGTAGAGGCGGTTGTTTCTCCTGCTTGTTATCATTCATTGCCAGAAAACCTGGTATGTACTTTGTTATGCTACCCATGAGATACTTTCCTACAATAATTTCTTGGAGTTCTCTTTTATATTAATATAAATCAGTTGATGCAATAATGACACGCCCATTTGAATTTATTTTCGAAACTCAAATACTTTGATATCTGTGTGTCATGTACCGGAAAATGGATGTTCCCAGTCATTGACAACTATTGAAGCGCAAGATGAATGTGCACTATGCCGAGGCACTTGCAGTTCCTTGCAAAGTGATGCAGGACAAACCCATCAGTCTAATATTGAAGCACCAATGGTTGAGCCTCTTGAACAACTGCAGCCATCCACATCTACGAGTCTGCGTCGTGGTCACAGTCAACCACATATAACTCCAGCAAGTGGACTAGCTGATGAACCTCACAGCCCTTCCCAGAATGTCGAGACTTCTTCTCAGTTAGTTGTTCAAGCTGCAGGGCTTTCGGATCCAACCGTTTCTCAAACTGGGGAAAGACCTCTTGAGAACAATCTGCCAGATATACTCTCAGCTGGTAGAATTTTAAATCGACCTAGTAGCAGATTGCGTTCCTCCTCCCAGAATGCTGATCTTCCTCAAGCAGTTCAGGATTCAGCAGAGCCTCTAAATCATGCTCTTTTGCAATCTGGAGTGAACATAACCAGTGTTCAAGGACTTAGCAATGTTCCATTGCATTCTGAACTCCAAGGGACCTTCCGCACATTGACTCTGCCTATGTATGCTGACCCTCTTCAAAACGAAATGGAAAGGATACGTAAAGAGACTGAACAGACTATCAAGATCCATGAGGATACGGTCAGTTTGTATTGCTTTATCTTGCACTTATAATGAGGACTCTGTCTATCGTGTTTAATAACCAATTATGTCACTACCTTGAGCAGAAAGTGCGGCTGAAATCTGAGTGCGAAAAGGAGCTAGAGGCAATGATTGCCCAAATTCGTAGCAAGTACGAGGCCCAACTGCAAAATATTGAGGCAGCTTTTGTACTGAGAAAGAACGAACTTGAAGCTAACCAGAACAAGGTTCTCATGAATAAGATACTTGCTGATGCTTTCAGGTCCAAGTGCCTGGATCTCAGGCCCTCTGGGGCGCTAGGAACACAGCAAGGTATATATCACCATGACTATACGTCTTTAATTTATATCTTTTCTTTTAGTTTTCGTACTGGAGTTTCAGAGCGAATATCAAAGTACACTTCTTGTCTGCTAATGCCCTTACTGTTTCTCAAGACTAGGGAGTACATTAATCCCCACACCGATTGTTAAGTTTGAGTATATTATGGCATTTTGAAATCTGGAACATTCAGTGGTTGAACAAATTATCAGTGAATATGAGTGACTACAGATCAAGTGCGACTTACATTTTCAATATCCTTGAACCTAAAGCAAGCACCTAACATAAAACTATCAATATGATGCCCCAGAATGCACTATGGAAGTGGTAGAGATCTATGACAAGGATCTAAAGAGCCCTACTTGACTAGGCCTTTCATATGGTCCAAGCTCCTTGTGGTGGAAGAAAAAGAATCAATAATTAACATTTGGCGACAAGAATTAAAGAAGCATTCTTGTTAAAAGGAAAAATTGTCCCATTTGATATAAAGATTTATCTATGCACATCAAACCCATCTATAATTATGGGAATTCATGCATCTTAGTTAAATAGCATTGCATGCCGGTTCTTTTTCTTGGTGTGGACCTAACACTGGATTCTCATGCAGTTATGCCCCCGAGTTTTTTGCAGCAACTGCAACAGGTGCAGGCACAGCCTGCATTGAGGACTTCTGGTTTTTCTGGTTCATCTTTGGCTGGTCAACCTGCAACCAGCCATCAGATTACGCCGTTGCCTCTACATATAGTTCACCAGTCAGCTGCAGTTGCTTCAACTTTGGCTTCTCAGCCTGCTTCCACCCTGCATATTGCAGCGCCACCTCTACAAATAGTTCACCAGTCAGCTGCACTTTTCTCGAGCACTCCGTCCAGACCCCCTAGTATCAATCCCATGACCCCTTTCTCAAGCACTGCAAGCAGACCCCATAACATCGACCCACTAACCCCAATCTCGAGCTCTCCAGCCAGACCACCTAGCATCAACCCCATAAACCTATCCACGGGGAACCTCCGAGTTGGTGCTGAAATTCGTGCTCCAGCTCCCCACCTTCAGCCCTTCAGACGTGTGGTGCCAAGTCAGCAGGCACTAGGTACCCTGCCCACAACCTCTTCATCACTTCACCTACCTCTGCCTCTACCTCGACCACCATTATCAACACCGCCTCCACCAACACCGACAAATCACTCGAGTCTTAATAGGCAGCCCCAGCCTGAAACTGCAGGCGCTTTACCAGTTAATAACTCATCAGCTCTATCAGCATTGGAGTTGCTTATGGACATGGATAATAGACAAAATACACCTCGGCCTAACATTTTGCCGCTGCCACCTAATGTAGCTTCAACTTTTCAACAGTTAGACTTATCTGAGTTTGGAATAGGGAGTGGTATACGTGTCAGCTCGGCACCTTTAGTTGCAGAAACTGACGTCGTCTGTCTATCTGATGACGACTAACCTGTCAATATTTAGTTTAGAACTGAATGTTGTCTTACTTCTTCTACGCCACTATTGCTGGTTCTTTGGAATCTTGGTTCAATTGTTGTGCCCAAGTTAAAGAGGGCTGGCACTGCTCCATTTTGGTCCAGCGTAGTGAAACGGCTGTATATCCATTCTTCTGTATTAAATTATGGCCTATAGATTCATTTATTACCTCAGTCGTTTATTTTCTTAATATGTGTCGTGGAGGTAATTGGAGCGCCGTGTGTGTATGTGTATGTGTATGTGTGGGAGCCGCTCCCTATTTACTAGTAGAGAAATAACTATTTTTTCACCAGTTCTGATACCGTCCACGTCACATAATTATCGGTTCAGATCATTTGTTCTTTTCCAAATTTTCTCCTAACTGCCCATCTTAGGAGTGGTTAGTCACTTTTTTCAAATTTGCCCTTTAATTCCATTTATCATTTCCACGGTCTGCTTTCTCTTTTCTCCGCCCTCTCTCTCCCAGTTTCTCTGTGGCTCTTTGTTTTGAGCTTTCGAACCAAGACTCCGGCCAACGACATCACCACAGCCCGACAATACCATCGGTGCCATCATGTCACCATCTCTGTTGCATCTCATCGCCAATGCCACTGCCGTCGCATCTCATTGCCGATGCACATCTCAACTCCGATGCAACTGCCATTGCATCTGCCCATCCCACATGCCGCTGCCGTCGCCACCACATCTTCCCTTCGCCCATATTTGTGGTTGATGGCGATTGTGATTTTGTAGGACGGTGGTGATTTCGGGTGATCAACCCATAAAGAACGATACGATGCCGACGCTGTAAATGACAAAGCTGGCGCCACCACATCTGCCGCTGCTGCCCCACAATCTTCGACCGCCGCATCTACCCTTTCTTTTTTCAGATCTGTTGTAATTTTTCCAATAATCAATTAGTTCCCTTTGTATTTGATGTCATTTTTAAGTTTTGACGTATGTGTTTGGTTGATTTTAAGCGTAATTTGATATGCAATTGGGTTTGGTGATCAATGAGATTTGAGATCATTAGATTTTGTTTTGAATTGACATATTATACTCTGCATGGACGTCTGTTCAATGGAAATGAGGAGAGTTCTTGTTCTTCATTTTTCTTTTTGTTGAATTCCATTGGTTACAATCGAACATAATTACAGAGAGAGGAGAGAGAGAGATTGAAGGAGTGAAATGGGGAAGGGAATGGGTTACGGAAATGGACAGAGAGAGAATGAGTGAAATGGGAGTGAAACAGAGAGAATGACTGAAATGGGGAAAGACGTGTCTACTCGTGTAACCATTGCTAAGTGTAGCGATGACTGAAATGGAGAAAGAAGTGTCTGCCCATGTAATGGCTGCTAAACCGCTACACTTACCAGCGGTTACACGAGATTTTCATGTGTGTCTATATATATATATATATATATATATATATATATATATATATATATATATATATATATATATATATATAAGCTGATTCGTTGAGAGCGCTAGCAAAATGGGCTATTTTTGCTAGCGCGATCTAGCCGTCCATCCTAAAAGATGGACGGCCCAAATCGCGTCTCTTTTTGAAAACTATCAGTAGTCCGTAACATAATGTCGCGGACGACATTTTTTACCTTTTTGCCGCTCCACGCCTGTCCTCTAGACTATGTAGGGGACACTGTTGACACGCCCTGACACATGTCAGGAAAAAGTCGTCCACCAAACAGTGTGGCGGACGACCTCTAGGCTGACACATGTCAGGACCTGTCCCGTCCTGTTAGTCCTTCACGCCCACGACGGTTATCTTGTCCTTATCTGTCACGTCAACAGTGTCCGCTACACAGTGTAGCGGACACTATATTGTCACTATATTGTTCGAGATATAATATAGCGGACGTCTAAGACTGTCCGCTACACTGTGTAGCGGCCATTTAATATATATTCAAAAAAACCCTAACTATGACACTCTTCTCCATTCTTCCTACTCACAAATATTCTCAGCGGCGTTGGCAAGCAGATCTGCGCAATATCTTCTTAAGAGCAGCTTTAATACCCTAATAGATCACGTAAATTCACAAAATCAATCCTTTACATGTTTGTAATCTATAGTTGTGATGAATATTGCATTTTATGCGTGGTTTTGATTTTGCATTGAGCATGTGCTTGGGATGATGAGGATTTATATATGTATGTATTTGTTCATGTGCTAGCGTTTGTAAAATCGGAGTCCGTATATGTATATATATATCTATTATACATATATTCATATATGTTAACATTGTATGTATTATGCATGTGCTAGCGTCGTATTTTTGCGAGCGATTATAAAAATCCAAACCGTAAAATCCAAACTGAGAACGTTTTTCCATAATTTCAGTTGCAAAAATGGAATTTAACCCTGGACCAGAAGATCCATCCGTGTTATACGACCAAGCCAACCATATCAGTACGCTCATATGGGATGGTGGAGTAAGATACATTATTTATCAACTTTCTTATTCTTACGAACGTTGTATACCATTTGTTTTGCTTAAATTGTATTTATTAATTCGTAGGAAAGAGAACTTCTCACCACCGTAGAAGTATCTCACGAGTTCACATCATGGAAATTGAACAAGTCCCAGAAAAAGATACTGCGTGGAATTGGGTTTGGGATTTTCACGCATGGGCAGATCTTTCAACAGCTTGACCGGGCCTTGATAGGTGCCCTTGTTGAGAGGTGGAGAAGTGAAACGAATACGTTTCACTTCCCGCTCGGAGAGATGACAATTACCCTAGAAGATGTAGGGTTCATCTTAGGGTTGCCGGTGACGGGGCGGCCGGTAATTGCTCCTCCGTCGGAAGCAACGAATAAGAGAACCGCTAAGGACTTCTTCACTTCGATACCCCAGGATCAATTTAGCACTGGCGGTATAAAGTTGAAGTGGTTGGTAGATACCTACGGGGTTTTGCCGGAAAACTATACGGGCCGTGAGCTTGTGTTGTACACAAAGCCTTCCTCTTGTGGGTGATGGGGGCAATTTTATTCCCAACGACGTCGAAGAACACGGTCAGCGTGAAATATTTACCGTTGTTGGGTAACCTGCCGGAGGTTGGGGATTATGCCTGGGGTGCAGCGGTTCTTTCGTATCTGTACCGAGCATTGCACAAGGCAACGAGGCCCGACTCCAAAGCCATATGTGCATGTCTCTCGCTATTGCAGGTATATCATATAAATCATGTCTTCGTTATTATTTTTTTTGTTGAATCGACGATATAAATATAATTTTCCGATGTTCTCAGGTGTGGTCTTATGAACACCTTGCTCCCGGTGCACCAACGCGTAGGGATGGAACCGATAAAGTATGGCCTCGGTTGTGTGCTTGGGAGTACAGCCAAAGGGTTAGCCATTACCAGAGGAGAGTCGATCCCCATCACAACATTACGTACTATCGAGGGGAGTTCGACCGTCTATCTCTGGGCCAAATGCGTTGGGCACCGTACATACGTTTGGCACGACGGGTGGGAGAGTCGTTCGTCTTCACGCTCTCCGGGTTGAAGCGCACACCCCTGATCCACTTTGAGGTCGCAGAGTGGCAGCTGCCAAACTGAGCAATGCACCATTTTGAGTTGGAGCAGGGTTTGCCCCAGATATGAGGGTTAACAGGAACCCCCCAGATGTCGGACGGTTTGGCAAGGCCAATGCGCACGAATTGTGCGCGGCCGAAATAGAGCTTTGGAGTTCTTGGCAGGACACACTGGCGGCCATCGTCTCGGAGCCTGACCCCGTTATCAGCATCGAACAGTACAATGAGTGGTACTACCGCATCACGCGGAGGAGAGTAGCCCCAGTAAACTTTGAACGTGGGGAGAGGTATGCGCCTAGGGGTCAGATCGATGAGCGTATGGCATACAATCTCGTAAGTTGCCCAACAAGTCTGACTTGTCTTGAATTTGATTAATATAAATGTCTGATTGAAGTTACTTATTTTTTTATCTCTTTGGATGTAGGTTAATGCCTCGCTTGCATTCTTCCAGAAGTTGAGTGAGCGGAAGGATCTGGTGAGCGCAATGGGCGAGGATCTTCGCCAACAGGCTGCTGCATTGGCTTTAGGCTGCGAGAATTTTTTGCACCAAGCATCGGGACAGTCTTCTGTAGTCAGCCGGGGAATGGGTTATACGGGCGTCAGCCAGGGATACGGTGATCCCTCCGGACAGGCTTCAGGGAGTCGGTGGTCCCTCTATAGCGGGGATGGAACAGGCTCAAACGTCGTGAGATGATTACAGCGGCCCCTCCTTCAATTTGTTCCCGGAATCCCAACCCCTCTCTCAGAGTCAAGTCATGTAAGACTGGCCTTTCAGAAACTACGGTTGCTCCGAGGCACTGCCCATTGTCCCGTGGAGGGACCAGTTGGCACCCCCGGAGGGCAATATCCCCCGTTTGACCTCCCCGGGGGGCGATATCAACCGGCAGAAGAAATGGCCGGAGATCAATATCAGCCGGCCGAACCAGGAATTGAAGGCCAATATCCCTTGCTCTTGCCCCGTGGCGGAGGGCAAGATTTGCCGGCTGACCCCCCTGAAGGAGGGCAATATCCTCCGGTCGACCCCCGAGGGCAATATCCGAAATGGCATCCAGCCAGACCTCTAAAGCCGCATAAATGCGAGCTAATCCGAGCCCGTTATTTTAGCGGGTCCCCCCAAGACGACAGAACTATGACGTGGATCACCCGGAGGGCTTGGATTACAATGCCTCATGGACAGAATTGGCCTCGCTGGCGCCGGAAGCTTGGTTAGACAACGGTGTCATCTCGCACTACGCGCAAATTCTGAGGCAAAGGGGTCGGGAGCATCCAAACATCGGTCCGCGCATTTTTATCTTGGATGCTTTTTTTCATCAGATCCTAGTAAAAGAGTGGAACGACTGGGGCAATTCAAGAAAGGGGAGAGGCCTGGCCCAGTGGAGACCGTCTGCTAACCTACAAGCATATCTTGGGCGGGATAGTCCAGTGAGCGCAAGTGTTGCCGACGTGTTTCTAACCCCATTTTTAGGGAATGCCCACTGGTACTTGGTTTGCTACGAACCAGTAGAGAGGACGGTATCAGTCCTCGACAGTCTCTACGATGATACCGACGTGATGCCTGTGATTGACATGTACCGAGGCATAGGCCAGTTGGATGCCATGGTAAGATCCTGTTTACTTCTTATTGTAACTTGCATATTCTAAAACTGATTAATCTTATTCTGTTTGCTATGTTTAATGTTTAATGCTTATTATGTTTATCGCAGAATCTATTTGCTGCCTTGGTCAATGGTAGGCGTCAGGAGAAGGTACCGCGCAGGCCGGACCTCATTTTTCGATTGAAGAGGCGTAGGCCCAAGCAACATAATTCCTCAGACTGTGGCGTCTTCGTCTGCATGTACATGGATTACATTTGTCAGACTGAGAGCCTCAAGAAGACCGTCTGGAGCCGAGAATGCATACAAGGTTTTAGGTATAGGATGGCTTGGCAAATTATGAATGGCCGGCCTAGAGCTATTAGGTTTATTGTAAATCCGTGTAATGAACAATATTCCCACAGGGGATGAGGGCCCCAATTGACATTGTAACATTATATTCATTTTTTTAATAAACAATTATTGAATGCGATTGATTTTTATTGACCGATATCGTTGTATTGAATTCAGTTGAGTGTTTTATTTGCGGTCAGAGATAGCATTTTGGCTAATTGACTGATCTGTGATTTGCTTTGAACGGTGGGAAACAGAGTGTTGGATATCTGTCTTTCTGCAGGGCCGTAAAAAAGCAAGTGTTGGATAGTTGTCTTTCTGCGGGGCCGTCCGCTACATAGTATAGCAGACGTAGAGAGAACCAAAAAAAAAAAATCAAGTGTTGGATAGTTAGCTTTCTGTGGGGCCGTCCGCTACATGGTATAGCCGACGTAGAGAGAACAAAAAAAACCAAGTGTTGGATAGTTGTCTTTTTGCGGGGCCGTCCGCTACATAGTATAGCGGACGTAGAGAGAACCAAAAAAAAAAACAAGTGTTGGATAGTTGTCTTTCTGCGAGACCGTTCGCTACATAGTATAGCGAACGTAGAGAGAACAAAAAAAAACCAAGTGTTGGACACTTTCTGCGGGGCGGTCCGCTACATAGTATAGCGGATGTAGAGAGAACAAAAAAAAAACCAAGTGTTGGGATTTATATGTCAAATGAAGAGTGATCTATATATCTCTTCCTACTATATGTTAGGATTTCATTCCAACTAGCACTTATCCACATGTCATTCTAATAAGCGAACCCCGTCTTTCAATTTTCAAGTGTTGGGAATTTTTGCTGTGCCGTCCGCTAGACATTTGTGTGGACGACGATAATTCTGTTTTAATAAATTGGAGACCGAAGACTTGTTTTAGCGACCGAATCAACAATCTCAATATCGATTAACAATAAAAAAAATGTACGATTAACAATCAACAATCTCAACATCGACGGAATCGGAAAATGGCACAATTAAGAACCTAAAATTTGGAAAAATAATGAACATTAACATAAAATTGTTCATAACAGAATTTAGGGTTCAACATTGGGGGGAAGTTTTTTCACAAGTGCTCCGATCATACACCGTCGCTTGAAAATTCCACTCTCCCGTGTGTTCAAACACTACAAAGTCTCTGAGATGGAGGTCATGCTGCTCCACGAATTCGTTCCAACCCTTTGCGAGACAAATTTGATCTTCGCCGTGCTTCTTCTTGATTCTAACATGCCATAACCCCTTGCGGCTTGTTAAAGTTGCATCGAAATAAAGTGTGATAAGCCAATAGCAAAAGGCTACCGGTATGTCCTAACATATTCACAATACAAAAAATAGGTAAGTTTTTAACCAAAAATCAAACTTTTAACACCAAAAGTAACACAGAGAAAGATGGATAGCCTACAAGTTTTGTATCAAAACCAGGCATCATGACTTTGAAGAAGTGTCTGCCTGCAAGGTGCATGTTGCCTAAAAATTCGCTGATGCTCGACGAATCAGAAGCTATCACGCCGGGAATGTCGCCGGAGGCGCCGCGGCATTGAGGGGAGCACGGGGCTGTCGCCGGGGGCGCGTGACGTCAGGGGGAGGACGGTGGTGTCGCCGGAGATGTGGGTCGCCGTAGATGGGGTAACGACTGGGTGAGATGTTCGAGACAGATAGAGAAACGGACGAAGTGATAAGATAATTGGCCTCTGATTAATATATAACAGGATAGAGTCATCCGCTACATTGTATGGTGGACAAAAAGAAGACCAAAAGTTTTTTTTCTGCAGACGTCCGCTACATTGTATAGCGGACATAAAAGAACAACAAATTAGGACTCTGGAGAGACGTTCGCTTTATTGTATAGTGGACACAAATAACAAAAAATGAGGACTCCGTCCGCTACATTGTATAGCGAACATAAAAGAAGGTCAAAATTTTCTAAAGTGTCGGAATTTTAAGACTTTGAAGAGGCGTCCGGGGCTAATAAAAAAACAATATAAACCTTTAGAGTTGATGGCTCTCATAGGTCCATCATAAAATATATAACCGTATTCTATCGACGGATTATTAGAAAAAAATTACAAAAAATTATTACAAATGTCAAACATAGTTGATGGCTTAAAAAAAATTATAGGTCCACTGCAGCTTGTTCGTCCTCATCTTCGGCATCATCTTCTTCCCCATCTTGCAAACCCCCTGGACTTATCCCCAGTGCCTTGTAATGGTTCCGCTTGTCGTGGTCGGTCATTTTGTTGCACAATGCACACCTTCTCAGCTTTTTAGGTTGAGTTGCCGTTTCAATAGAGCTTTTCATCCGCGTAGATCTCTTGCGGCCTTTCGTTTGCGATATAATTGGATCCAAAGGCCGGATATCATTGTCGTCTCCCTCCCCCGGCTCGTCATCTTCTGATCCGGTCGTAGGCTCGGTGTCAACCGCATTGCTGACTGAAGCTGCTTCCAACTGGTCGACGATGGGCTCTTGCTGCTGAGCTACCTCGAGGAGATGTTTATATCCGACCATTGTAGCAGCACCCTTTACGGACAAACGGGTGAACATCGTCACCAGATGATTATACCGCAACGTCTCTGATTCTTCAAAGTCAGTATACGGGTGCTCCGGAAAGGAAATGGTACCGTGCAACCTGTTTGCACCTTTCGTCCACCGTGACAGGACGTATTTATCGGGGATTGTCCTGATATTCTTCTGTGTGAAAAACCGCAGAATGTGTCTACACAGGATGCCATGGAACTCAAACTTCTTGCAAACACATGTCACCGAGTCCGTCAATGTGTCGTGGCTCACCGTATAAATTCTGCGCAGCTTCTCAGGGACGAGCGAATAAACCTTGTACTCACGCGATGACTTTTCTGCCACCTTGTTTATACTGTATCGGCCCGATTTTTGCAGCTCTACTTGGTATAGCATGAAGATCTCCTTCGTATAGACTTTGGCACCGTTCAGCTCCAGCGGGGTCTCAAGCAACCTTCTCCTTTGCTTGTACGTGGTTGCAAAGTCTGCAGCCCTTTCTTTCACGAATAACGACGCAACCGCTTTTTGTGCGGATGTGACGAAACTCTTCAAATTGGTAGCTGTACCCACATAACTATCGAACGTGGCATTCATAGATTCACTCCTGCCCGTCGTTTTCATGCCCGCAGAAAAATGCCTCCTCGTGTAAACGCCAATCCATTGCTCTTTGAGCTCGTACAAGTGCTGGAGCCACTCGTTGTCTTGCAATGAGTAATCCTCAACAAGCTTTTCTCACATCTCCTCAAATTCCTCAATCGTTAACGACTTATTAACGCACTTTTCAAAGTCCTGTTTAAAGTCTGGATACTTTGCATACACGTGATGCAAACGTTCAGGGTATTTGTTGCTTATGTGCCAAGTGCACAAGTTGTGTCGAGTATCTGGGAAGACGGTAGCAATAGCCTTCTTCATTGCCAAATCTTGATCGGTGATGATAACGTTGGGTGCTTTGAAGTTCATTGCTTCCAGCCACACCCTAAACAACCATTCAAAAGAACTCTCGCTCTCGTCCCTTAACAAGGCGAACCCGAACAGGATGGAGTGATAATGATGATTGACCCCCGTGAAAGGAGCGAACGGCATCGAGTACTTGTTGGTACGGTATGTGGTGTCGAAAGTCACGACATCCCCAAAATGCTTATAAGCTAGCCTCGAACGACCGTCGACCCAAAAAATTGTGCTAACTCGATGCTCGTCGTCAAGTTTATAATCGAAGGTAAACTGCGGGTCCTCCATCTGCATCCGTTTCAATAGGCTCATTGTGTATTGAGCATCATTGAGGTCATACGCGGCTCGTCTATGGGTTCGGACCGCGTTACGAACGTCTGTCGTGTTAAAGTTTAAATTTTGAATTCCCCCAGCCTGTTCAGCAAGAACATTAATCATGTCGGTAGGTCCTAGCCGCGCATTGCTCATTGTGTGAATTAGGCTCCTTGCGACCTTACCCATCTTCTTGTGTTGATGCATCTGACTCACCTTAGAAGGGGTTACTAACGGGTGATTGTGTGCCAGTTCCAGGCTGGTAATAAGCCAATGATCTTGCTTGGCTTTATAGCTTACGAACATCTTGACCTGGCAATTCGTGCGCTCAAAGCAGTCCCGTCTTCTCCGCACATACCCTATTTTGTCATCACTGTCATCGTTGCCTACGCGTGTCTCATTTTGCACTGGGTTTCTGCCCCTATGACACTCGTATAAGCGAGAGCATATCTTTTTCGTTACGTTGCTTGTTCTTGTAGTCTTTATTCTAATGCCAAAACCAACCCTCAATGAATACGCTCGAAAACATTCTTCAGCTTCTTCCAATGTTTGAAAGGTTCGTCCTAGATACGGATCACTAGCATCTACGGGGGTGTTGGAGCTCGACACAAAATCAGACATTGTGAAACAAGACCTATGTAGAAATAGACTACGCTTAACAATCAAATGACATTTTTAACTGAAAATATTAGCTCAAAATTATCTTGGCGAATAGACCGATTTAGAATGACAAATATACCATATACATAATCTCAAAACTGTCTCCCATTTTGCTAATTATAAATTTATTGAACATAACAAATTAAAATTACTAAGATAAACAGACAAATTCATCATGCCAAAATACAACAAACATATCTCAAAAAATTTGAAATTAAATAGGATACATGTGTCGAAGTTAGTGAACCTAAAAAAATGAAATTAACTACAATGAATTAGTTTAAAGTTAACAAATTAATTTCTAGAACATCACAAGTTGATGAATAGAGTGACAAATTTTTAGAACATCACCAAAGATCTATACTTTTTTGTCCAAAAAAACAAATTATACTTTATCAGTCAATCCACCCAGAAAACTTTTGAGATCACAAACTTACCATACTTGAGTGAAGCTTGAAGCAAGTGTTACTCGGAGCTTGAGGGGAGCTGAAAATGGAAGCAAGTGAATTTGAAGGAGAAGAAAATTTTGCTGAAAGAACTGAGAATTAGGGAACTTTTGGGTATAAGGGCAATAATGTCCGCGACATAACGTCGCGGACAGAACTGCCGACAACTCTGACACGTGCAGAAATAAAGGTCCATAAATATAATTTTGCATTTAAAAGTCCCGCGACATAATGTCGCGGACACTGTTGATGTGACACCTACCGAGGGGAACAGTCGTGGGCGTGAAGGACTGATAGGAGACTTTCTTGGTGGGGACGGGACAGGTCCTGACATGTGTCAGCCTAGAGGTCGTCCGCCACACTGTGTGACGGACGACTTTTTCCTGACATGTGTCAGGGCATGTCAACAGTGTCCGCTACACAGTCCCACGGACAGGCGTGGAGGGGCAAAAAGGTAAAAAATGTCGTCCGCGACATTATGTCGCGGACTACTGACAGTTTTCAAAAAAATCGCGATCTGGGCCGTCCATCTTTAAGGATGGACGGCCAAATCGCGCTAGCAAAATAGCGCATTTTGCTAGCGCTCTCAACGGATCAGATATATATATATATATATATATATATATATATATATATATATATATATATATATATATATATATGTATATTAGATATTTCTTAAATCTAGATTCTCTATTAGAAGACTTTGATATATTTTTCCAACACCTTATAGGTTTTTATATACATTTAAAAGACCAACAAAACAATTCACTTTATTATAGCAAATTTCATCGTAGACTTAGACAAATAGATGAAGAATCACACCTAGAAAGTTTAGGAGTACCTATAGATATAATTAATAGCTGGAGGTTTGGTTTTGATGAGATATTTTTTAAGTAAATGAGATGTACTGAGTAACCCAGAGCAAGTAGCCCCTGTTAAATTGAAAAAATGAGTAATCCTAGAGCAAATACGCATGTAGCTAATATGGAAGACAATTATGAAGAATTTCGTAGATTCTTTGCTGTTATACAACTTATTGATGATACAAATGCTAATATTAGGTTTCATATTTCTGAATGTACTTTACCTTTAAAATACAATCCTTTGATGTCTTATGTTCGCAGTTTCATAAACTTAGAGACACAAAAAGATTTCAATTTTACTGTGTTTTTAAGGGCCAACGGCCAGGTATATACAAACATTTTCCTGAAGTATTGACAACTGGAGTAGGAAATCATATTAGGACCTGGTACAAAGGCACTGAGACATATGAAGAAGCCCATCAATATATATATATATATATATATATATATATATATATATATATATATATATATATATATATATATATATATATATGATCTGATCCTTTGACCGTGTGGGCAAAATGGGAGAAGTTTCCCGCGTGATCTAGCCATTCATCCTTTTAGGATGGACGGTCCATATTTTTTTTTTTAAAAAAGGGGAAACTGTCGATTACACAATGTAGCGGATGATATTTTTACCATAATATCCCTTGTAAGGCGTTGGACTACTTTTTGACCCTGACACATGTCACATCCTGTCCCCAAGAGTGTCCTAATTCTCATCTCTTTTTCCATTTTCATCTCCTTGAGATCCACTTCAAAGCATTTTCATCTCCCTTCAACTTTCAAGCTTCAAGTAACACTTACTTCAAGCTTCACTCAAGCAAGGTAATTTTGTGAATGGTGAAATTTTTTTTGGGTTGAATGATGAAGTTCCTTTTGTTTGGATGAATATATAATTTTTTTTGGGATTATGTTTGTTGTATTTATTAGTCTATTCATCAAAGTAATTTTAATTTGTGATGTTCAAGAAATTAATTTGTTAACTTCAAAAAATTTATTATAGTTAAATTCAATTTTTTTTGAGATTTGTTAACATCAAAAAAATTATTATAGTTAAATTCAAATTTTTTGAGATTATGTTTGTTTTTTGGCATGCTAAATTTGTCTATTCATCTTAGTAATTTTAATTTTTATGTTCAAGAAATTAATAATTGTGTTTGTTATACTTGTCATGCTAAATTGGTCTATCAAGGTAATTTTGATTTATTATGCTCAAGAAATGCCATTTGATGGTTAAGCATAATCTATTTCTACATAGGTTTTGTTTCACAATGTCTGATTTCGTGTCAAGCTCCAACACCCCAATAGATGCTAGTAGTGAGGGCGAACATTTCAAACATTGGAGGAAGTCGAAGAATGTTTTCGAGCGTATTCGTTAAGGGTTGATTTTGACATTAGAATAAAGACTACAAGAACAAGCGACATAACCCATATATATATATATATATATATATATATATATATATATATATATATATATATATATATATATATATATATATATATATATATATATGTTTTCGCTTATACGAGTGTCATAGGAGCAGACACCCACTGCAAAAATGAGACACACGTCGGTAATGATGATAGTATGACGAAATAGGATATGCAAGGAGATGACGGAACTGGTTTTCGCGCACGAATTGCAAGGTCAAGATGTTCGTAAGCCATAAATCCAAGTAAGATCATTGGCTTATTACTAGCTTGGAATTGGCACACAATCACATGTTAGTAACCCCTTCTAAGGTGAGTCAGATGCATCAACACAAAAAGATGAGTAATGTTGCAAGGAGCCTAATACACACAATGAGTAATGCGCGGATAGGACATATTGATATTGTTAATGTTCTTCGACGTTATGGGGAATAGAATTGCCCCTATCACCCACAGCAAGAAAGCCTTTGTGTACAACACAAGCATCTCGTCCGTGTAGTTTTCTGGTAGCTTCTTGTAGGTCTCTAGCAACCACTTCAACTTTATCCCGCCGCTACTAAATTCATGCTCGGGTATAGAAGTAAAGAAGTTCCTAGTGGCTCTCTTATTTGATACTTCCCACGGAAGAGCAATTATCGGCTGCCCCATCATTGGTAACCCTAAGATAAACCCTACATCTTCTAGGGTAACTGTCATTTTTCCAAGAAGGAAGTGAAACGTCTCCACCTTTCAACAAGAGCACTTATTAAGGTCCGGTCAATTTGTTGAAAGATATTCATATGCGTGAAAACCCTAAACCCAATTCCACGCAGCAATTTTTTCTAGTATTTGCTCAATTGTCAGATTCTAAATTTTTCGGATACTTCTACTTTTAAGGGGTGCTCTTTCCTACGAATTAATTAATACAATTTAACCAAACGGCATACAATGTTCGTGAGAATAATAAAATAAACAAAAAATAAGTATCTTACTTGTTGATGCCAAGGAAAGTGGATTCGCAGTCGACACGGAGGTGCCGCAAGGAATGCAATCCGACTCAGATGCCAAGAATGTTGATGTGAGACATAGCAAGGGCGAGCAAGGGCAGAGACCAAGGGCTTTCCAGACAGAGCTTGAGGGTGGCAGTGCTGCGAGGGCGATAGCGCATGATGAATATACGATGACAGTCATAGTCTGATGCTTAGGTCTAGAGTTAGGGTCCTGTATGTTTTCTCTCTAGGATTCTAGAGTGAGAAAGTGAAAGTGTTCTGAAATTATCATCATGCGACATGTGGCACTCCCCGGGAGTGACACGTACTGAGGGGTCCACAGCTGTAGATGCTCCACAAACTGACAAATCACATATTCACCCGGTTGCCTCGCACAGCATCGCTCTGTCTGTCTGGAAAGACTGGCTCCCATAGCGTCGGTGTGGCCAGAGAACCCCCTTGATCTAGCCTCTAATCCAAGCCCTTGTAGAGTCCCACAGGCCTGGCAGTGATGGGGAAGACCCGATGCACAACTACCAGGCAGACTAGGAGCGATGCCCTCTAAAGACCTGTTCCTATCTCGAAGTGACCCGGGGGTCATAGTCCATAGGGGTGCCAACGCAAGCCCTAAGTGCCGGAGCACGTAGGCCAGTCACGAAGACACCCTAGTAGAGATAGTGTCCCGGAGGAGTCGCCTATCCCGCGGGTGAGTCCTTATGTCAAAGCACTCAGAGCGTGTCAGGTAGCATCTCGGAGGAGCCGTTTACCTGACAGAAGGGGAGTTGAAGAGCTCCCTGACGGAGATAGTGTCCCAGAGGAGTCGCCTATTCCGTAGGCCGAGGTAGCATCCTGGAGGAGCCGTCTACCTGGCCGGCCGAGGTAGCATCCCAGGGGAGCCGTCTACTTGGCGGAAGGGGAGTTGAAGAGCTCCCTAGTGGAGATAGTGTCCCGAAGTAGTCGCCTATCCCCGCGGTGAGTCCCTGTGCCGGAGCACTCGGAGCGAGTCAAGGTAGCATCCCAGAGGAGCCGTCTACCCTACTAGCTGAGGTAGCATCCCACAGGAGCCGTCTACCTAGAGGAAAGGGAGTTGAAGAGCTCCCTGACGGAGATAGTGTCCCAGAGGAGTCTCTTATTCCGTAGGCTTAGGTAGCATCCCGGAGGAGCCGTCTACCTGGTGGAAGGGGAGTTGAAGAGCTCCCTGGTGGAGATAGTGTCCTGGAGGAATTGCCTATCCCCGCGGTGAGTCCTCGTGCCGGAGCAGTCAGAGCGAGTCAAGCTAGCATCCCGGAGGAGCTATCTACCCGACTGGCCGAGGTAGCATCCCAGAGGAGCCGTCTACCTGGAGGAAGGGGAGTTTGAGACCTCTCTGGCAAAGATAGTGTTCCGGAGGAGTCGCCTATCCCCGCGGTGAGTCCTTGTATCGGAGCACTCAGAGCGTGTCAAGGTAGCATCCCGGAGGAGCCGTCTACCCGACTAGCCGAGGTAGCATCCCAGATGAGCCATCTACCTGGCCGAAGGGGAGTTAAAAAGCTCCCTGGCAGAGATAGTGTCCCAGAGGATTCGCCTATCCCCGCATGATGTTGCACACTCCGGAGAGTGGGTCGAAGCATGTTCCACGACCAGGGCAAGGTACGCATGGTGTGGTGAAAGGATGGACCGATACAAGGAGCATGGTAGTGTGATAGAGAGCTAATGGGCATGACTGTGTTAGTGGTGTGGCGCATGGGCGCGGCGAAGTGAGTATGGTGTCCGGGGCACAGTGTGACGTCCGGGCGACGGGGGTCTCAGAGTGACGTCCGAGCGACGGGGGTTGCGGAGTGAGTTTCGGGTGACGGGGGTCGCGGAGTGAGTTCTGGCCCCTTGAAGAGTAGTGAAAATGGTAAGTATGGAAGCCAAAGGCCAACCCTTTGGGGGAAGGCCAAGGCCGACCATTGGGGGAGGTCGAGGCCAACCCCAGGGGAAGGCCAAGGCCGACCTTAAGGGGGAGGCCAAGGCCAAGGCAGACCCCAAGGGGGAGGCCAAGGCAAACTTCCTTTGGTAGATGCCAAGGTGTGCTAACAGACAAAGGATGAAGTGCGACGGTAGGAGCATGATGAGCAGTCGCGCAAGGATGAGTTCTTAGTGACGAGGTCCCGAGAAAGAGTGAGAAGTGCACGTGACTTGAGCTTGCAAGTATTGACTGGTTGGAGGCGTTGAATAATGTGCTTGTTCGGACTTGTCATGCAAAATGGGACCCCCAGTGGGCCTTTGGGTGCCACCAGAATAGGTTGGGAACATAAGCCCCCTGCGTGTGGTGTGCGCGGAGGGGCAACCCGAGCGGGCGCAGCACACATATTCACAAGTTCACACTTAAAAGAATTTCTGATGTTTGTTGGTTCGAGAGTTGTTGACGTTCTCACTGCATGATGAAGGTGAAGAGTAGGTGGCTCAATCCACCTAGTGCACCACTTACCAAAGCCTGAGTATGGATAGGAGTTGACACGAGGGCATGATGATAGAGCGTAGGCAACATGGGGTCACGGAGAGGGTGCTCGGGTACGGACGAGAGGGGTCGGCGACGAGGTAAATGGTTCGAGCTACCTCGCGCACCACCTACCAAGCACATTGATGTCGGGGGACATTGTCATGAGGGGCACGACAATAGCGTAATTGGGCGTCGTGATGCTGGGGCAGTCCACGACGTGCAACGGAGGTCGCTGAGGCGGCGCCCGGGCGACAGCGACGGGGTAAGTGGTTCGAGCTACCTCTCGCACCACCTACCAAGTACATTGATGTCGGGGGACATCGTCATGAGGGGCGCAATAAGAGCGAGATAGGGCGTCGTAATGCTGAGGCAGTCCACGACGAGTGCCGGGGCACGGGCGACGGGGGTGGCGGAGGCGGCGCCCTGGCGACGGCGACGGGGTAAGTGGTTTGAGCTGCCTAGCGCACCACCTACCAAGTACATTAATGTCGGGGGACATCGTCATGAGGGGTGCGATAAAGGGCGCAATCAAGCATCGTGATGCTGGGGCAGTCCACGACAGGCACCGGGGTGCGGGAGACGGGGGTCGCGGAGGTGATGACCAGGGTCGCAGAGACGTCACCCGGGCGATGGGCGACTAGCATGGCACAATGAGTAGGAATAGGTGGTTGGAGCTACCTCGCACACCACCTACCAAAGATGTTGATGTCGGTGTCATCACGACACGAGACGTGATCAAAATTGCAAAAAACGTTCCAAGTGTAGGAGAGTATGAGACGGGTAAGGGTGCGCGAGGTGAACGTTGGTTGTCAAAAAATTTGTTTTGTTCATTCCTGTGAGGATGGTGGCGATGATGTTTGGTGATGGTTGTCGGCTGTTGGGTGAAGGTGGGCAAGCCGAAGTGTGTGGCGTCGACTTCGGTGTGCTGGTGGAGGCCGAAGTGGGGAGAAGGGTGAAGGTCAAGTGAAATTGCTCACGGATGCAAGGGGGAGGGTCGGCCTTGACTTTGGGGAGTTTGGGAGGAAGGAAAAAATGGAAGAAGAAAGAAGATGGGAAAGGATGGCCTGGCGGAGGTAGGCTGCCGTGGCCGGCAGTGGGGGCGGGGGAGAGGATAGAGGTAGGGTGAGGAAGGGGAGGGCTAAGGCCGGCCGACCAAGGCCCCTTGGTCGAGGCTGAGGTTGTACAGCGCGGTGTGGGGTGATGGGTAAGGGGGAAAGGGGAAGGGGGAGGGGGAAGGCCGAGGCCGAGGGGAGTAGGAGGCCGAAGCTGACGGGGTAGGGAGGCCGAGGCCGAGGGGCAGGGGAAGAAGGAAGGGGAAAGGGGGCAGCGGCGATAGCTGTGCCGCGGGTGGCCGAGGGACGGGGGAAGGAGGGGCAGGGGAGAGAAGGGAGAAAAGAAGATATGTGGAGACGAGGGAGTCGTCGGCAAGGCCGATGTCGGTCGGTGGAGTGGCGCGGCAGGAGGCCGAGGCCAAAGGGGCATAAAATTAGGGTTAAGGTTTAGGTTCGGGTGGGTCGGGTTTGGGTGGGGTAATGGGTAAGCGTCTGAGAGAGAAAATGGGCACGCGGTTGGGTTCGGACGAGCAGGGCAGGTTTTGCCAGATCTGGATTGATTTTTGAAATTCAAAATTAATTAAGTAATTAATTATTTTTTTTATTTTTTTTTTGGGCAACCCTAAAGAGGGAGCCCCCAAGAGAAGTTTTCACAATGTTCATAAAGAGAGAGGAGCGGGATAGTCGGAGTGAGGGGAGGAAAATGTTAGAGGAAGAGTGAAGGGGTTGGTGGGAGGGAGATGAAAATTATGTGAAAATTTTTCTAAGTGTAGAACGAGGGTGAGAGGGTAGTGCCCGACCACGAGCAGGCAGTCTGAGAGGGAGAAGTGCGAAGGGGATGTGAAAATTTTCTAAGTGTTGAGCTCGGACAAGGGTGCTGAGTGAGGAAAGGAAATTTTTTTTTTGATAAAGGGTGGTCATGCGACCGCAAGCATGAGAGGTTGAGATAGGCGAGATGGGGAACTCAGGGTGATGGGCTGGCATCGATGACCGACTGAGTGACGGAGGTCGGGGAGGGTTGGTGAGGAGTGTTGCATGCATACCTGGCAGAGGCGGTCGCGAGACCTGGGGTGGGGTGTCAACTGAAAAAGTTGAGACTTAGCAACGTGGCTCGAGCCACCCCGCGCACCACGCACCACGTACCAAGTTAGTATGGGATGTGAGGCTGAAGGGGTTGGGAAGGGGTGAAGCCCCCAAGGTAGTGGGTGATGGTATCAAGAGTGGTGTCAGTAGACTTGTGCAAGAGCAATGTAGCTTGAAAATTTTCTAAGTCTGGAAAATGTAACTTCATTGATAACGAAGGATAGGCGACGTACCTTGATACATGGGTATGACGTACATGGAAAGTTGCAAAATGAACGAAAAAATTACAAGTGTGGAAAATGCAATAAGGCATGCCAAGGCTTGGTCGAGTGGGTTATATGTCCGGCACTTAGAGTTTGAGCTCTCCAGACGCAATCTTGTCAGCGAAGACAAACTTGAGGCCCCTGCACAACTTGAGGTCATGATCGACCTTCCGATGATAGGGGCAGCAGTTAGGATGGGCTAAGTCTTCAGGGGTAGGTTCAGCGTTGGCATTGGCAGGGTTTTGGCATTATCATTGATCCATGTCTCGAGGAGAGCTCTGACAGTCTTCAAGTCACATGGGTATTCTGGGGCAGGCATCGGTTGCCCTTTCTTGTCAGGGCGCCCGTCCCTTCCTTGAGACTGACGCTTGTGGTTGTTGTCGTCGCTATTGGCTGCTTCCACCGTCGCGGCCAAGGCAATATGAGGTTGGGGCTTTGGGGTCTTTGACGGACCGACCGAGTCATAGGTCCGTCGCGCGGCTTCCTTGAGATGTCCCCATGACCGCAGCTGGAGGTTTTCAAGGTAGACCCTGTAGGTGTCCTTCATGTTCTTGATGCAAATGGGTACAAGGGTTTCATCTTTGCTGAAGTCGGTACATTCCAAGCACTTGTGATGAAATCACGGATCATAGGTGTTGAGATCTTCCCCGGGGTTCTGGCGGATTTCGGCAATGTCAACGATGGTCACACGCTCCGTCTCATAGTGAAACTTGTCAAGAAAAAGCTGAACCATGTCGGACTAGGAATGGATAGTACCATCAGGAATCTGATGATACCAAGAGTAGGCGAGGCCAGTCAGGGACTTGTGAAATTCCCTAAGCTTCAAAATGTCATCCTCCCCGTAGTGCTCCAGGGAGCCAGCAAAATAAGTGATGTGCTCGCGGGCATTGCCCTCCTTGCCGTTGAATAGGGTGAATGATGGTTGCTTGTACTTGATAGGGTAGGGCTTGGTAGCGAGACTACCAGAGTAAAAAGCATGGCCTGACAGCTTAGAGGGGGAGTGGGGTAAGGATGACTGCTTAAGACGGTGAACGAGGGCATCAAAGTCATGCTTGGTGATGTACGACGCATGTGAGGGTTTGTGCCCTATCGGGATGATTCGGGCACCAGAGTCCCCAGATGGTGCAACCTGAGGCATCGAGGGGATGATGATGGTCGAGAGGGGTTGGTGGTGGGGAGTAACTTGTTGGGGCATGGTTTGCATATGGGTAGTGTCAGCTGCTGGAAGTCGGTCGTCAGGCAGGGTCGACTGGAGTAAGCCAAGGGAATGACTTGTGTTTAGGTTTCGGTTGGTCATGTTGGGGTTAGGCTCCATCTCGATTGAGACGTGAGTCTCAGATGAGCTTCATGTCGGCATGGGCTGGGGGACCGTGACAGGGTGAATCTGCTGCAGTACGGGTCCAAGGTCTGCCTGAGGTCTTCATGATGGCCTGACAGGATGCAGCACATCAGCTGCAGGAGGCGAAGATGTCGCAAGTCCTACTGCCAAAGGTCTAGATGATTGTGGCAGCGGCCAGGTCCGGAAGGTTGGACTGGTGCAAAGGTTTGTTGGGGGGCCATCGCCTGCATGGATTTTTGTATTTCCATGATGACTGTCATAAGAGTAGCCTGCGAGTCCTGTAGGTTGGCTATAGCGGGCGTGAACTGTTGGATGGCCGCATTGACTGCAACTTGTATGTTGGGTGCGACAACTAGTGGCTGGTCTTGGAGACGTATGGCACTAGTCCCTTCTTGTTCACCGAGGTGATCCTCCTCTTGCACGATGCGGATGAGGCCTTGGCTGGTAGCCCTCGTAACTCTTCGTTGTGGAGGCATGGTGCCTAAGTGTAGCGGACAGGCAGACTGCAGTACGATGCTCACCTCCCCAGCAGAGTCGCCAAAATGATGCCAAGGAAAGTGGGTTCGCAGTCGACGTGGAGGTGCCACAAGGAATACAGTCCGACTCAGATGCCAAGTATGTTGATGTGAGACACAGCAAGGGCGGAGTAAGGGCAGAAACCAAGGGCTTCCCAGACAGAGCTTGAAGGTGGCAGTGCTGCGAGAGCGATAGCCCAGGATGAATCTACGACGACAGTCATAATTTGATGCTTAGGTCTAGAGTTAGGGTCCTGTACATTTCTCTTTCTAGGTTTCTAGAGTGTGAAAGTGTTTTGAAACTGCCCAACCGTCCGAATGAATTCTCAAGACCTCTATTTATAGAGGTTGAGATGATGATGTCATCACATGACACGTGACACGTGGCGCTCCCCAGGAGTGACACGTACCGAGGGGTCCACAGCTGTCGGTGCTCCACGGACTGTCGAATAGCATATTCACCCGGCCTACCCCGCACAGCGTCACTCTGTCTATCTGGAGAGATTGGCTCCCACAGCGTGGGTGTGGCCAGAGAACCCCCTTGATCTAGCCTCCAATCCAAGCCCTTGCAGAGTCCCACAGGCCTGGCAGTGGTTGGGAAGACCCGACGCCCAACTGCCAGGCAGACTAGGCGCGATGCCCTCCGAAGACCTGCTCTAGTCTCAGAGTGAGCCGGGGGTCATAGTCCATAGGGGTGCCAACGCAAGCCCACAGTGCCGGAGCACGTAGGCAAGTCACAAAGACACCTTAACAAAGATAGTGTCACGAAGACACCCTGGTGAGTCCTTGTGCCAGAGCATTCAGAGCCCGTCAAGGTAGCATCCTGGAGGAGCCGTCTACCTGGCAGAAGGGGAGTTGACGAGCTCTCTGACTGAGATAGTGTCCCGGAGTAGTCGCATGGAGGAGCCGTCTACCTGGTGAAAAGGGAGTTGAAGAGCTCCCTAGCGGAGATAGTATCCCGGAGGAGTCGCCTATCCCCGCGGTGAGTCCTTGTGCCGGAGCACTTGGAGCGAGTCAAGGTAGCATCCTGGAGGAGCCGTCTACTCGACTGGCCGAGGTAGCATCCCAGAGCAGCCGTCTACCTGGAGGAAGGGGAGTTGGAGAGCTCCTTGGCGAAGATAGTGTCCCGGAGGAGTCGCCTATCCCCGCGGTGAGTCCTTGTGCCAGAGCACTCAGATCACGTCAAGGTAGCATCCCGAAGGAGCCGTCTACCAGACTGTCCGAGGTAGCATATCGGAGGAGCCGTCTACCAGACTGGCCGAGGTAGCATCTCGGAGGAGCCGTCTACCTGGCAGAAAGGGAGTTGAAGAGCTCCCTAGCGGAGATAGTGTCCCGGAGGAGTCGCCTATCCCCGCATGACGTTGCACACTCCGGAGAGTGGGTCGAAGCATGTTCCACGACCAAGGCAAGGTGCGCTTGGTGTGGTGAAAGGATGGAGGAGGCGAATTGACAAAGAGCCTAGGGGCATGATTGTGTTAGTGGCGCGGCGCATGGGCGCGGCGAAGTGAGTATGGTGTCCGAGGCACAGTGTGACGTTCGGGTTACTGGGGTCGCTGAGTGACGTCCGGGCGACGGGGGTTGCGGAGTGAGTTCCGGGAGAAGGGGGTCGCGGAGTGACGTCCAGGCGATGGGGATCGCGGAGTGAGTTCCGACCCCTTGAAGTGTAATGAAGATGCTAAGTATGGAAGCCAAAGGCCAACCCTTTGGGGGAAGGACAAGGCCGACCCCAAGGGGGAGGCCGAGGTTGAGGTAGACCCCAAGAGGGAGGCCAAGGCCGAGTTCCTTTGGTAAGGGCCAAGGTGTGCTGACGGGCGAAGGATGAAGTGTGACGGTCGGAGCATGATGAGCAGTCGTACAAGGATGAGTTCTTGGTGACGAGGTCCTGTAAAAGAGTGAGAAGTGCACGTGACTTGAGCGTGCACGTATTGACCGGTTGGAGGAGTTGAATACTGTGCTTGTGCGGACGTGTCATTCAAAATGGGACCCCTAGTGGGCCTTTGGGTGCGACCAGAATATGTTGGGAACACTTGTCCATTCTGTACTAATATGATTTTCTTGGTCATATAATACAGATGGATCTTTTGGTCCAGGATTAAAATCCATTTTTGGCGACTGAAATTATGGAAAACATTAAGTTTGGAAGCTTTTATCAAATACTAGCACATGCATAATACTTATATATATATCAAACGCTAGCACATGCTCGAAACATAATCAAAACCATGCATAATATGCAAGTATCATCACAAATACGTAATAATCATCACAAACACTAAATTATACACAAATAAAGATATGGTTTGTAAACTTACGTGATTAATTAAACGGTTTAAGGACTTCTTGGGATGAAATCACACAGATCTACTAGTCAAAGCTGCTAGGAAGATTTGGATGAAGAAAGAAGGGAGAAGAGGTTTGAAATTATATATAGACCGTCCGCTACATAATATAGTGGACGGTGTGAATAAAGACAAAGTAACAGTCGTGGGGGAATAGGATTTGACATGTGTCAGTCAAAAGTCATCCGCTACACAGTGTAGCATACGACTTTTTGACTAACAATTGTCAGGGTCAAAAAGTAGTCCGCTACACAGTGTAGCGGACGCCTTACACCTTATGGTAAAAAAAACGTCCTCTACACTATGTAGCAGACGGTTTCTCTTTTTTTTTTAAAGATCTTGGCCTGATCATGTGGGCAACTTCTCTCTAATTTTGCCCGCGCGGTGAACGGATCAGCTCCCTATATATATATATATATATATATATATATATATATATATATATATATATATATATATATATACATATAGGGTATATGGATTCAGCCGTTGCGGACTTTTCCCAAGTGGACTTCAGCTAGTCTTCCTTCAGCTGGAACTGTTGTGCTGGGATTAAGAGCATCAAATGCTCCTATTATTTTATCTAATTTAGTTGCTACTGATCGGCTAAATTGTAGGTGCAATCCATTTATCAGCCAAGAAAGGATAAGGGTTCTCTGCTATACAACATATCTTGTGTAACGGATCAATAACAAAAGATTTGTCAAAAGTGTTCTATCTTTATTGCTGAAATTTATGGCGACATTTAGAACGGCATTTTTGTCAAGCAGAAGATTCTAGTTCACCTAAAACACAAAAAGAAAACATTGTTCTACTAAAAGCTTTGATATGTGCTAGTAAGGGTCACGTGTTTTACATGTCAAATAGTTATTTGAAATAAAAATATTATAGACCTTAGTGTTTTAACTAAACCATGTTTTAACTAAATTAATGGTGAACTGCTAATGAAAGACTTGAAGCATAAAAAATTCATTGTAGAGAACATCGTCTTACTTTCAAATGCGAATTGTTACAACCAATTACCAACAGTATTTGTTACTAGTTATCATACTTGTATTTTTTTGTCACATCAAGTTGCCACTCAATATAATCCTAACTATTTCATGTTACATCTTGTTACTCAAGGTAACTGATATTGTAATTAGTTTCAAACATATTATACAGATATAATTTTCGTCAAACATTACAAGTTTGACATTGCAATAATAAAGGTGAAGAAAGTGTTCTAGAAACAATTTGACGCACATAAAATGTAGGGTATCTTTGTAAATTACACTCTACTCCCTAAGGTTTGTACCCACATTTCACAGAGCTACACAAATTTGACAGGGACCCTAACTCCGTCTATAGATTCCCTAACACGTTACTTTTTGGTTTTTTCATCCCCAAACTACCCTCCCTTTCTTGAATAAAACCCCCTCTTGCCCTTTAGGTTTTTCTTCTTCTTCTGTTATATCTTCTTTTTTTTTTACATTTTACCAACAATGATGTTGTACAGCCAACGATGCATGTTGTACAACCAAAACTTCACACTGTACAACCAATAATGTAGGAACAAATGGGGTTGCTGGCTGCTCTCATTTCACACATCACCATCCACCACCGCCGGCGACAACACCTTCCGACAACACCACTGGCAGCATCCTCCGACGACATCCCGATGACCATGCCGGCATCACCCACTGCCCTTGCGTATCTACCCATCACGCTGATCCACCATGGCGGCCTCTACCTCCCAACGAAAACCACCCACCCATGACCCACACAGCCAGCAACACCCATTGTCCCTGCCAATAAACTCTCTCCATCACCACGACCCACCACCACCAACCACCACCTCCCTACGAAGATAAACTACGACCACCCATAACCACACTAGCGCACCCTAGGCCACCAACCGCACCAAGGGCCATTACAAGCTACACCTTCGACTGCCTAAATCAGTCGCCCACCCAATACCCATCCACAACCGACACCGGCACACCGACAACCACAGCGACAACCAATCCCCGTTCCCAAGGGCTATAAAACACACATATACAATCTCGCACACCGAGGGCCACCCACGGTCGGTGTCGGTCCAGTCCAGCCACCACTTCATGTCGTCCATCCACGTCGCCACCGAGGGCAACCAACGGCGGCCAATCGACAACCCATCAATCGACTCACCCACGGCCGTCGTGCCCTGCCATTAAATGCCCAACCTCTACCAATCGCAATTGCACAACCACGGGGAAGGGAAGAGGAAGGGGAAATGCAGAGAATATAATGGAAAAGTCAAAAGGTCAGTAATTATATACGAGGGCATAAATGTCTTTTTATGACCAGCCGTTAACACTATCAAAGAAATCTAGATTTTAGGAGCGAAGTGTAATTTACAAAGTTAGGGGTAGCCATGTGTATTTTAGGATAAACCTCAGGGGTGCCGTGTGTAATTTACTCTAAAATGTAAGGTAAGTGTATATATTGGAGCTGTCCAATCTCTTTTATACAATTTTATGGCATGTAAATAAGTCTAGGAAGTGTGAGATAAAAGCTAGAAACTGAGAAAATAAATAAATTATATATAATGAAAATTAACAAAATTTTAAAGTGTCTGATTGGGAGCTCATATGTTATATCTTTAAAACCAATAGTTAATTGGGAGCTCATATGTTATACCTTTAAAATCAATAGTTAAATGAACTCAAGAGACCTGACCGGATGCAAAAAAATTATAATTGCTTTAGGCAACAAATATAATAGATGTAACTATAATTGGTAATTAAGACATTATCACAGGTTTAGACCTAATAGTATATTAAAATTAATTTATTTAATTAAGTATAATAGTTAATCTAGTCCAACCAGTTTAGTATAATTGGATCCAGTTGGTTAAACCAGTTTAGTTTAACTCAAGTTAAGGTCAAAAGATTGTGATTGATTAAAAGACTTGAAAATATCTAGTAATTCATCCTTGCAGTATGTGGTTAGTTCTTGATTTATATGAAACATGGAGATAATTCGCGAATCTGGTACATCTCATCCTAATTTTCTCATAGATAATTATCGAATTAGGGACATTTATATCCCAAAATTTTGAAAGAATTTTTTTTTGGGTGAACCAGCGGTTTTAGGACAACTAGCCAGTTTGTTGACCAACCGGACAGTTCGGTAACTTTTTTTTTTTTCAAGTTTACAATTTTCATCAAATGTTCTGCTCTAATGCCAAATCTTAGATTGAGATAGTCATCCTTATCATTTCTAGCGCCCAGACCTCTATATTTTCAAAACTAGCTTTTTCATCCTAGAGCTTTTATACCAATTCTCTTAGATGTGGTAGATCATCTCTGAGAAAAATTAACACTTCATATAAATAGTCTTGAGTCACCTGCATCATAGATCGGTCACAAAACATTTCCAAGTCTTCTAGGCAAGTGCATTCTTGAGGTATATTTACTGTTTTGTAGACTTATCTAAATTGTAATAATAGTCTAAAGTGTTTTCCCTCCCCGCAACCATGTTTCCATTATACAAACTATCAAAGAAAAGTCTTACACTTCATTTCATTCTTAGTTTGAGTTTAAGACCGAAGTGTAGATCACTTCTCGTATCCGAGTCGAACTATAATTATTTTTATTCTAGTTAATCCTACCAGATACGTATGCTCTTCAATCCTTGATGTCGAGTTCAAGCTAATAATATAGAAATAAACTTAAAGTTTATGGCATTGCATGTTTTATATGTTAAAAAGGCCAAAAATTAATAGTAATGAAGTAGAGATCGGAAAGATATGGCAGATGCCTAACACCTTCCCGTCAGATAACTTAGTTCTCAAACTTATTTCTCTGATTTTCACATATTAGTGGTCTTTTGGAATTTTTTTTCATTTCAAGTTTTTATTTTTATTTTCTATGCTTAATTAAATAAGACGGTGACTCCTAAAATCCTTAAATTCCGTTGTTTGGGGTCCTAAAAAACAATTTCGAGGTGGTTCGCCACCCTTGGCATTCTAGTTATTTGCCATGAACTATGTTATAAGTTGAATGCAGAGTGCTTCGATCTAGCTACTTGTAAAAGTCATGATTATACATGCATTTTGAAAAACATAGATAATTCCGGTTTACGATAACTCCTTGCACCAATATGTCTATGTTCAAAATCTAGAAATAAACTTCAGTTTCACGGTAGCTTCAATACACTAATATATTTATAATGAAATCTATATACATGAACAATAATTCAACGGCTACAGAAAATTCTCTTATATGCAAATTATTTTCTTTAATCAAATTTTTATAGGGCGTTTTTCAATAATGATGTTCAGAGGAGAGCGTACAACAATGGTTCAAGGGTGAGTTTATAAGATCTTTTTGTTCTTAGTAAAAATCAAAGCACCTCTTAACTCTAAAAAGAAAAAGTATATATTCCAATAAGATACTTTTAAGGAACGAAAATTGATGTCCTATGAAAAGTCAAAAACCTCCTTATTTTTTAATAGTACTCTAATCCAAAAGTGTTTTTTATTAAAAAATTGTTCTTTAGTAAAAGTTAAAACAACCTTTAATTCTAACAAAAACAAACATTCAATAAGGGCATTTTAAAGAAACAAGCTTGATATCTTAGGAGAAGTAAAAAAAATACCCTTATATTCTAGTAACACTTTAATCCAAAAGGGTATTTTATAGGGAAAAAAAAGTTCTAAAAAGATATTTTAAGAGAAGAAGTTTGATATCACATGAGAAGTAGAAAAAAACCTTTATTTTTAGCTGACATACTAATCCAAAAAGGGCATTTTTATAGAGAGAAAAATTTAAAACTCAAAAACAACCTAATTACCCCTAATCTTGTATGACGACTTCAATTAAAAATGATGATTTTGAGAAAAAAAATCAGTTATTTAACTCTATGTATGCTTTTATATATACACATAAAGATATGAATACAGATATACATAAAGTTTAAGAAAGACGAACGCAAATAAGGGATAAAACAGGAAAAATAAATACTGGTTTTGATAAACACAAAGATGTAAAATTACCATTGGTCCCATCATCATCATGAAAAAGAACAAAACAGGTCTAATAGTACCATAGCAAGAAAGTTAAACTCTGCCGGTTCAACGAGGCTAGCAAATTGGAAGAGGAGCACCATCCCAGTTCTTGACACACTGAAGCAATGGATCAATCATCTTCCCTTGGCAAATAGCTGTAAATACCTTGTCAAATTCCTCTCCTGGTGATGTGATCTTTTCTCCTGTCAAGTAATCACCCCCCAATTCTTCCCTCACAAACTTGTACAGTGGATAAGACCTGCACTCCTTGATCCTGTTTGGAATGGCCAAATTTCCATCCTCAAATGCGCTTCTCGTATTCTCTACTTCTTTTGGTAAGAGGGCCTTCAATTCCTCCTCAAAAGCTCCAATCTTTGAGAAGACGGAGGCGCCCGAATTCTTCGACTCGTCGTTGTTGATCAATGCATGATCAACTAGGACTTGCCTTAGCTTTAACATCAAAGGGTATGCGGCATTGCAGGGGTCATCAATGTATGCGAAAGCATACTCGCGATCAACCACATTGAGCAAGTCCTTTTCACAGAATCTTGAAGGCTGGAGCTCCCCATTGGCACCCATAATGAGAACCTTTTTCGCGACCTGGCTCACTGTGTTCTTGACAGTGATCTTCATATTCTCTTCCAAATGCCTCAAATCAATCGCTTGGCATAGTGCGACAAGGTAGGTTGATGACATGAGCTTCAAAATGTCAACAGCCTCGGCTGTTTTTCTCGAAGAGATCAATCCAAGAGAGTTCACATCCTGGTTATGTTGCTCGGCACTTTGGACATGATTTGTTACTGGATTGGCTAGGAACTGTAGTTCCGAGCAATACGACGCCATTGCGACTTCAGCACCTTTGAATCCATAATCCAAGCTCGGATTACGTCCCCCAGAAAGATTTGAAGGCAACCCGTTGTTGTAGAAATCGTTGACTAGCTCCGAAAATTGAGCAAACATAAGTTTGCCAATTGATGCTATGGCTAGTCTAGTGTTGTCCATTGAGACACCAATTGGGGTGCCCTGGAAATTTCCACCATGCAGCGCCTTGTTTCGTGACACATCGATCAAAGGGTTGTCATTAACGGAATTAATCTCGCGTTCAATAGATTTTGTTGATGACCGGATCACTTCAATTTGGGGACCAAGCCATTGGGGGGAGGTACGAAGAGCGTAACGGTCTTGCTTAGGTTTCTGGAGGGGATCCATTTCATGCAACTTCTCTGCTTCCTTGACGTACGAGCTCCCGTCTAAGATGTGTTCCATTATGGCTGCGGCTTCTATTTGGCCTGGATGATGCTTCAACTTGTGTGTCAAATGATCAGTAAATTCGGGCTTTCCTTGCATGACTTCCGCAAAAATTGCTGAAAGGATTTCGGATAAGAGGGCAAGCACATTGGCCTCGAAAAGCACCATGGATGCCAAGCCGGACCCCACGGCCGTGCCATTGACGAGTGCGAGGCCTTCTTTCGGCTGCAACTCGAAGAACCCCCCGTCAATGCCAGCGAGTTGGAAGGCCTTTTCAGCATCGAGGGATTCCCCATTGGGTCCAACGCACGTTGAGTTGGGCCGGCCAGTCAGGAGACCGGCAATGTAGGACAGCGGGACAAGATCGCCCGAGGCGGTGATCGTGCCGCGGAGGGGCAAGCATGGTGTGACGTTGTGGTTGAGGAGCTTTGTGATGGCTTCAAGTATCTCAAACCTAATGCCCGAGTACCCCTGGAGGAGTGTGTTGATTCTCACCAGCATTGCAGCCCTTGTTGCCGATTGAGGCAATGTGTGGGTCGACTCTGTCCCATTGCCAAATACCCCAGCATTCAAGAATCTGACCCAACATGATTTGCCTTGTTAGTGCAAATAAGCAGTACTGTTAACAACAAAACTTTGCACATGATTGGAGGAGGAGAAAGGTTAACTTGTGGCTGCTCCAAAGAAGTTTACTCTTGACATAACATTGACACATTGTAGACTGAGCATTCGCTACTTGCACTTCTACAATGCAACCAATGAAATGTATAACTGAAGTGTTTAATCTTTAAAACTTTGTAGCAATCTTCTAATTGCGTCTGCATGAGAGCGTCACTACCCTTTCTTTTTCGTCATGTCTTAAAGAAGAGGCCACTTTCAAATTACAAGAATAATGGAAAAAGTGCAGAAAGTTCATGCCAAATTCACCATATATAGTATGAAGCAAATACTGTATGTAATAAGATAAACTTTACGTGCAATCAACAATGTGGTCAGCGGAAGCTCAACTTGTCACGTTTTGTCACCAGATCCTAAAGATCTAATCAATCATTGCACGTAAAGTTTATCTAAAAGGTGGTTGATTACATGACCCCACGTGTCATTTTCCTTGAATAAATTCGTAAAATACACATTCCTTCACTTTACATTGTCCCTAATTATAAAATGTTGTGAAGATACTCGAAAATGTGTGATGAATTGCCTTTATCATGGAGTAATAAGGAAGAAAAAAGGAGACATTGTAGGCAAGTGAAAGATGGTAGAATTGAAACATATATAGATAGCGTAACATTACAAAGCATAGGCACAGATCACCTATGTGTTACACTTTTTTTATTTCAGAAATGTATTTAGTAACTTTTTTTATAACTCCCTCCCGGGAACCACCTATACTAGTGCTGTCAGCAAAGACAGTGCATGTGCAATTAATAGAAATAATATATATGTGAGCCTTAACAAATAAGAAAAAGTACATAAAAACAAAAATGTGTTTACCATAAAATAGAGACCAACTCGGAAGGAACAGAAGAAATAGATCAAAATTGTTCTCAATCGGATAAATGAGTTGAGTGGTTACAATAATAAGGATGGAGAAGAAGTTTTAATTTTAGCGGCCGGATGGTATTCACTAAATTTTGGTATCACTGAAAATATAAAAAAAAAACCCTTTACCATTAGGCTGCTCTCGCTATTAGTAAATAGTAGTAGAATTGATAACATATGTACTTTGCATGCGATTGACTAAGTGAAGGCATATACTTAACATCTGACATTTTGACAATCTTAAGATACACGACACTTTTTTTTTGTCTTTTGGTGTAACATGCTCCAAAGTAGATCAATTTCAAGAAAAGAATACATAACTTGGAATTTCGAGAATTATATCTTCGTGCAGTGGTATCTCTTTCAAAGAGCCTGTAAAAGGTTTTTGTGTGTGCGAGCTTTTGTAGCACCAACTCAAAATTAACCATTGTTTCTGAAAGAACAACTTTGGCTCCTACCCAAGAACAATTTTTTTTTCCTTTCTGAAATAAAACTAGCCAGTCCCCTAACAACAAAAATTAGTCTCTAGATCTTATCACTTACCTTTGGTCATGTCTCAATGGCAATCTGTGCAATCTTTTGGTCGCAAAAGGTATTAACGAGAACATTGTTTCTACTAAGAAAGGGCATGAACAAAAGCGTGATACCCTGAGAAATACGTGAGATGCTATGTTGCATTAAAATCAGAGACACCAACTCAAAATCAATTTTTACCGTGCTAAGTCGCGGGGGTTTAATTTTGTCACGGACGTATTACCATGACATAAACTTAAATTTGGGACATCGGACATGGTTGTCAATGCCATCTATCCATACAACCGTACACGTGCACTAGAATTTGACTATATTTGGCAGCCAAGATTCATTAGATTAAAACTTTTCCAAAAAAAACAAAAACAAAGAAGAAGAAGAAGAAGAAGAAGAGGATTCAAGAGAAAAGAAATTGACTCCTTATCAAACAAGTTGTTACCTTATAAGCTCCTTTTGAAGAGCAGCTCCCTGCTTAGTCCTCCTATGCGAAGTTGCACCAAACCCCGTCGTCACCCCATAACTATCTGTCCCTCTGTTCATGCTCTCCATCACCCAGTCGCTGCTCGCTTTCACCCCTGCTCTCGCCGAGTCACAAAGCTCCACGGCGGCACCGCCGCCCGCCGCGGCCACCGCCGCCACCTGCGATATAGTCAGTGTCTGACCCTCGAGCTGAACCACGGGCCTCCGAAACTCCTCCACCATGCGCTTCACTTCATCCAAATGACTCCCCTTCAGGGCCTCCGCCGCCGCACCCCAGTTCAACGGATCTGCTTTCACGCAGAACCCATTGCCCAAAACGTGACCATTTCCATTTTCATGAGGCACCTCCATTTTTTTTCTGTTTTTGGCGGTGTTTCCGAAGTTTGACAAGAACAACAAGAACTGTCAAATCTAGGGGATATATGAACACCCCCAATGCAAGATGAGAAACGGAAAGAGAGAGGAGTGAGGAAAATGTATGTATATGTTATACGTATAGGTATAGTTGTAATGAGATTGCCAAGGGTGGTTCACCAGTTCTTTTTGGTGGGGTGGTTTAAATAGAGAGAGAGGGCAACGTATGAATATCTGAAAGAGTGTTGGGTGGGAATCTGGGGCTGTTAGTTGAAATGGTTTCTTAGCCGTTGGATCACCATGCCATCCGACGGTTTAGGGTAGTGACACGTAGGTCTGAAGTTTAGGGGGTGCAAATGTGAAAAGCGTGAGACATGGCATTTACCCGTCAAAGTGCGAATGTGTGTGTGAGTTGGGGTGGTTGGTGTGTGTGGTGTATATACATGGTACGTTTTAATTATTTGTGTGTGCATTCAAATTCATTCAATTGTCTTCATTATTTGGCCAATATTGAGAATTCTTTTTTTTATTTACAATAAACCGTAGTTGACTAAATCCGGTCAATAAGATCCAACTAACTTGGTGTCCCGGCCTTTAGATTATGATGATCTAATATTATTAGTACAGGTATTAACTAAGATTATGCTGAATATCAGCGACTGGCTTAAAATTGTGTATGAATTTTCTCTCGATATTATTCCGGATACTATGTTTTGGAATTTGGTCTGACATTCAAGTCCTTGTGTTACATGTATGAGACTCTTGTATACTGTCTTTAATGGATTCTTTAATGTTTTAGGAATTCGGATGATCTGAGACAAAGATTTGAACAAGAAAGTTGAAATATATTGTACTCATTGTGCTTCCTTTTACGGTGTACTTTGTGTTACTTCTTCTCGTGACTCTTTGTTGTGCACCACTGTCAAAAGTTGTCTAAGTTCTCCTCGACAGAGCATCCATCGGCTGCTTTGTAGGAAACTAATATCTAAGACAACTCATGACTATTACAAAAATATTAACTCTCAAACCGCAGGACAAAACAGATTAACCCATCAACCTATCAATCTATGAAAGGTTGGCCGTCCAAAGAAGGGAATACTCGTCATTGCAATCCACTGCAACCACCATACACCAGCCGCTAAAAGAGGAAAACAAAAACCAATAACAAAGGGCGGCGTCAACGACCCGAGCACCCCACCCCACCCCACCCTACCCTTCCCTTAAAGTGGTACCTAAATTGATCAAGAATACTCCTATCCCCTCCCCCCTTGCCCCCACCCCAAGTCCCTATTACTTTTGTTTCAGGCTAATCACTTGTTGTGGATGAAATCCGGAACTTTGATTCGTGAATAGACCTGCACAATAAAAAGACGACACCGATGATTGGCTGGAAGGATTTTCGGCGGGAAACCTCCGATGCTTAAGTCAGAAAATATTTTGAGAGAGTATTGTGCAAAGTTTGGATGGAAATCACTTACCTTTCTTCAATTCCCGCTTTTCTCTTTTATAGGGTCTTTCATTAATGATCATTTACTTTCCCATTAATTAGAGAGTTACAAGTTTGAAGGGAGGTTACTCCCTTTAATAGACAACTTAATTGTCTTGAGTGAAGGTTACTGCCATAATTGGTGGTGTAAATAGTGGGAAGATGGTTAGCCACCACTTTCCCCTCATTCATGGGTGTCATGGCAGGTTCAACTTTTATTCGATAGTGACACGTGTCACTATTTTTTTTTTATGGAGAATATTTGTACCCATATCAGTTGCCCCCCATTCAACGTTCTTTTTCGGAGAAGAGTGCGGAATTATAATGTAGATTTATATATTTTATCGGATTCTTTCAGCCTTGAATTCACTTTGGCCGTGTAATGGTTGTTCACGGACTCGTCTACTCGGCTTGGCCGAGTAGAGGTAATTCATGGGACTCGTCTATTCAGCTTGGCCGAGTAGAAGTCTTTCACGGACTCGTCTACTCAACTTGGCTGAGTAGAGGTCCTTCATGGGACTTGTCTGTTCGGCTTGACCGAGTAGAGGTCCTTCACTGACTCGTTTACTCGGCTTGGCCGAGTAGAGGTCCTTCACGGGACTGGTCCACTCGGCTTGGCCGAGTAGAGGTCCTTCAGGGGACTCGTTACTCGGCTTGGCCGAGTAGAGGTCCTTCACTGACTCGTCTACTCGGCTTGGCCAAGTAGAGGTCCTTCACGGACTCGCCTATTCGGCTTGGCCGAGCAAGGGTCCTTCACGAACTCGCGTACTCGGCTTTGCCGAGCAGGGTCCTTCACGAACTCGTGTAGTTGGCTTTGCCGAGCAGGGGTCCTTCACGGACTCGCGTACTCGGCTTGCCAAGCAGGGGTCCTTCACGGACTCGCCTACTCGGTTTGGCCTAGCAGGGGTCCTTCACGGACTCGCCTACTCAGCTTGGCCGAGCAGGGGTCCTTCACAGACTCGCCTACTCGGCTTGGCCTTCTGCAAAGGCTGACTTAAGTGGCTCGTCTGCTCGGTTTTACTGTAATTAGCATCATGGGGTATATAGGTAAATTTGCCCCCTGACAAGTTTTAGATTCATGCCACGTGTCTGGGGTAATTTAATGTTCACAGGATCTCATCCGTTGGATGGGTCGTTGTTTCTATATAAGCGGTGAAACTTTCTCACTTCATTACTTCATTTCACAAAGTGTAGAGAGAGAGAGAGTTTGGGTTTTGTTTGAAGAAGATTTCTAAGTTCTGAAGATCTACCTTCTTCTCAAGTAAGTATCAAACTTTCTTCTTTTGAAATCTTCTTGTTTTGATCTAATATTATGTCCAATGAAGGTGGGGAATTTGTTTTTGAGCTTAATGTCAATACACAAGGTGTTAGGATAGAACCTACTTTTGACACCTTATTTTTAGAAACTGGTATTCCCATGGTTCCTTTCCAAGAGTCAAGGGGTGTCCCTACTAAGGAAGTTTTAAGGGAGAGTGCTCAATCTCCTAAGCCTTTTGATGCGCACACTCTAAGAAGCAAGCTAAGTAGTTATGATTTGAAGCTTCTACGGGAGCGTTGCGAAATTTTGCCGATTGTAAAGTTAAGCCTTCTTGATGAGGACGAATCGGCTAACATGACTACAATTGACGAAATTGGTGTTTATGGGGATATGTTTATCAACGGCTTTAGAGTTCCCCTTCATCCTTTCTTTGTCAAAGTTTTAAATGCTTATGGGCTCGTGCCCGGCCAACTTTCTCCCCATGCATGGCGCTTTATGAGCTTTTCCATCTACCAATGTCATAGATTGGGCCCGGCCAACTTTCTCCCCATGCATGGCGCTTTATGAGCTTTTCCATTTACCAATGTCATAGATTGGGATTGAAGCCTAGAGTTAGAGTTTTCAGATGGTTTTTTACCATCTGTACAATCACCAAACAAGTAGGTTGGTATTTTTTTAGTCGTCATCCAAAGGCCCAAGCCAACCTATTTCCACACCCCCCGTCATCCAATCATAATCAGAATGAGAGATTCTTGTTTGTTAAATTGCCTAAGTCTCAAAGGGGCGAAGTTTGTAATGTGTGGCTTGCAGAGTGCGAGAAAAAGGCTTGTAATAAATTGAAGGAAGAGAACTTGTCGGAGACTGACCTTGAACACATTAAGAAGCTTAAGGATGCTGAGCCCTTAGAATCCAGATACCCTTTGAGCGTTGCCCAGCTCTGCAAGTGCGGCATCATCTACCCCCTTAAGCCTCAAGATTTTGACGACGAGGAAGAGGAAGAGGAGGGTGAGAATGATCCTGGTAAAGCCCTTACCAATCCTTGTATTCGTCTGATCTTAAATGGTAATCTTACTCTTATTTTGCTTTCAGGCAACATGTCATCACTAGCGCAAGGTGATCCACCGTTGTTCAATGCCCAAGGGGTGATGGGAGACATTATCCCTGATGAGTTAGCTTTGGTACATGGCATTGGGGTCGAGGAGGAGGAGATGCAGGATCTGGACTTCGGCGCACTAATTTCTGGGTCTCAGCCGAAGGTAACCAGACACAATCCGAAGACGTGGTTCTGGGCTCGGCTTCGACTGACAAGTCCAAAGAAACTACTAAGAGAAGGAAGGTGTCGAATAGAGCTGGAAGTAGGGCTACCTCTTATGTCCAGCCTGATGCTCCTCATCGGCCTGCTTGGGGAATATCTGTTGAGGAGTCCGTTTTCAAGTCGCCTCGTACGGCATGGGACTGGTCCAGGCATGCGATCATCCCCATGGATCGTAAAACCTTGTCCGCATACGGGATAGCGGATACAGCCAATGGGATGGTTCAGATGATGTCGCAGGTTTGTTTCTGTTCTGTTCTCCATTGAGAATTTCCTTGGTTTTTTAACTTTTGGTTGGTGTAGGCTATGGCGCAGGTGCAGATTGGCGTAGAAAAATTAATCGCGGTAGACAAAGTACTGAACGAGGAGAAGAAGAAGGTTATGATAGAAAACAACTTCCGTCGTGAAGCTAAAAAAAATGTGGGGGAGCTCAGCAAGAAGGTTGAGCGATTGGAGTTATCTAACTCCAGATTGTCCTCTCGGAACACCGAGTTGTCCGCCAGAGTTAGCCAACTGGAGGTCGAGAAGTCAACAGTCGCCCATCAAGCTGTTCAACTTTTTAAGAAGTTCAAGGCTTTCACCGATCAGCGTTATCGTGACTCGAAGAGGGCTTTTGTTCACGAATACCATGAGTGCAAGAATGATATTCTGAAAGATCATCCTGACTTCGATTTGATGCTCAAATCGATTTGATGCTCATAGATGCTCAAATCGATTTGATGCTCATAGATGCTCAAATCGATTTGAGCACTCATGGTATTCTTCGAGCTGAAGAGGCTGAAAGGAGGAGAGCTGCCAGTTCCTGTGCATTGACCAGTCCCTCCATCAGTTACAGCTTAGGTGCTTCTGGGTCAGCTTCTGGGGTGCAATCTAGGCAACAATCATCTATAGCTGAAGGTCAGACTCACGAGCTGGGTATGTCAGAGAGCGCAACCGAGTAGCAGAATGAATAAGGATTGTTTTAGTTTTATCGCTTCAGTTATCTCTTGTAACCACTTTTGCTGCCTTCGAATTCAGACTTGTAAACTTTTAAACGTTTAATGCAATCAAGGTTCTTATCTATTTTTGCGCACCTGCTTGCAAACCATTCATTATTTATAAAGATAAATATATCTGTGGTCATATGGTGCTAAGTAAAGAATGCGGAGAGAACTAGGTTATGATAAGTCGTAGTTTTACAAAAGTGATCTAGGCATGAGTAGGATCTAGTGTGGAGATGGAGACCCCAAGTGTGGAGTACGTATGGTCCCCCCGGTCTTGCTCATGCGTAGTAGCGTCTTAAATTAGTGGCATTCCATGTACGAGGAATGGCTTTGCCGTCCATAGCCTCCAAGTGATAAGCGCCTGGGCCGCCCAGTTTTACGACTTTATATGGGCCTTCCCAGTTTGGTGCTAATTTTCCAATGGCGTCCCGTGGTGCGGAGGCTTCGATTCGCCGCAAGACTAAGTTTCCTACTCGGAACATTCGAAGATGAACTCGCTGATCATAAAACTTGGATACTCGATGTTGATAAGCTGCAAGGCGCATTGCTGTTTGTTCGCGCCGCTCATCGAGGAGATCAAGATTTGCATGAAGGGCCTCGACATTTTGGACTGGATCATATGTCGTTAGACGAAGAGATGGCAATCCAATTTCAACGGGAATTAAGGCCTCCGTGCCAAATGATAAACTAAAAGGTGTCTCGCAAGTAGGGGTCCTTATGGTGGTATTGTATGCCCAAAGGATTTTAGGCAACTCGTCAACCCATAACCCCTTCACACCATCAAGTTTCTTCTGTATCCCTTGTAGGAGTGTTCGGTTTGTAACCTCAGTCTGTCCATTGGTTTGTGGGTGTGCTACAGAGGTGAAACGATGCTCAATGGATAAGTTTGAGCAGAAAGCACAAAAAATTGGATTATCATATTGTTTGCCATTGTCTGTGATTAGCACACGTTGAATTCCAAAGCGACAAACAACGGCTTGCCAGAATAAGTCTTCACATTTCTTTTCAGTGATTGTGGCCAGGGCTTCGGCTTTCACCCATTACAATCACAAATTTACGCTGGGCAGTGGCGGAGGGAACGGGCCCAGGATGTCCATTCCCCACATTACGAAGGGTATGGGACTGCTTAAAGTTGATAAAGGAATTGGTGCTTGCCTAGGAATAGGGGAGAAACACTGACGGGCATCACACTTCTTCGTGTAACTCATGGCATCCTGCTGCATAGTGGGCCAATAGTAGCCTTGTCGAAGAACTTTGCGTGCCAACGCCCGTCCCCCCAAGTGCTAACCACAGATGCCTTCACGAACTTCTCGTAATGAGTAATCGGCTTCAGAAAGGGTAAGGCAACGCAGGTACGGAAGCGTGTAGGAGTGTTTGTATAATACATCCTCCACAACAGCATATCAAGCCGAGCGTAGGATAATACTTTTGGCTTGCTTCTGGTCGGCGGGCAGTGTGCCATGTTCAAGGTAGGCCTTGATAGGATCGATCCAAGGGCTCGTGCTCAGTTTGCACGACTTCATGGGCAGCGATACTTGGTGCATGGACAAGTTCCAAGTAAATTGTTTGACCACAATCGGATGGGTCAAGGGAGGCCAATCGGAAAGTGCATCAGCGGAGGTATTTTTCTCTCTCCGTATTTGCGAGATTTTGAAGATAGTGAATGTGCGTGCGATTCCTTTTGCTTTTTGGAGATAATCAGCCATCTTTGGATCTCTAGTCTCATATTCTCCCATTATTTGCTTCACCACAAGGGCTGAGTCACTGTAAGCATGGAGGGAGTCTGCGCACATTGCACGAGCTAAATGCATTTCGACGATCAAGGCCTCATACTCGGCTTCATTGTTTGAAGCTAGGAAGTCAAAGTGAAGAGTGTAATGCACAATTAGGCCGTCGGGTCCGTTGAGGATTAATCTTGCCCCACTGCCGTTTGCGTTGGATGATCCATCTACGAAAAGTGTCCAGACAAATAACTCAGACCGTGGGGTGGGGATAACCACTTCATCTTCAATTGGGAGAGTGCATTCGACAATGAAATCTGCCAAGGCCTGTCCTTTAATTGACGGACGTGGTCGGTATTGGATATCAAACTCCCCTAATTCTACCGACCAAGTTACGAGGCGACCCGATAGATCTGGCTTATGGAGGATTCGCCTCAGTGGTTTGTCGATTAGAACCACAATCGTGTGTGACTGGAAATAGGGTCGGAGCTTTCTTGCAGCCATTAATAGAGTGAAGGCTAGTTTCTCAGTGTCAGGGTATCTTTGCTCGGCCCCTTAGAGGATCTTGCTCACATAGTAAATAGGAAGTTGTCTAGCAGCTTCCTCCCGAACCAGAACCGCACTGATGGCAGATTCAGCTACAGCTAAATATAGAAACAACTCTTCTCCCGGAAGAGGCTTAGAGAGAAGAGGAGGTGACGCCAAATATTCCTTCAATGCGTCAAATGAGGCCTGACATTCAGTTGTCCATTCGAAGTTCTTGATATTCTTCAATGCTTTGAAGAAAGGAAGACAGCGTTTAGCGAATTTGGAGAGGAATCAGCTGAGAGTAGCTACCCTACCTGTCAAGACTTGTATATCCTTGATTCGTTTTGGTGCTCTCATTTCTTGAATAGCCTTAATTTTTTTAGGGTTGGCTTCAATCCCTCTTTGTGAAACCATAAACCCCAAGAATTTTCCAGACGATACCCCAAAGGCACACTTGGTGGGATTAAGGCGCATGCGATATTTGTGGAGGAGATCAAAGCATTGTTGCAGATCCGCGACATGTTGCTCTGCACAGAGGCTTTTGACGAGCATGTCGTCAACGTAAACCTCCATGTTCTTGCCAACAAGGGGCCAAAATATTTTATCAACCAGCCTCTGGTATGTAGCTCCAGCATTCTTCAGCCCGAAGGGTATGACTTTATAGCAAAAAAGTCCTTGGTCGGTTATAAAGCTAGTTTTAGCTACATCATCTTTGTGCATCTGGATTTGGTTATATCCTGAGAAAGCATCCATGAAGCTGAGCAGCTGATGACCCGATGTGGCATCAATTAGCGTATCGATGAGGGGCAACAGATAACTGTCTTTTGGGCATGCCCTGTTCAGGTCAGTGTAGTCGATGCAAATCCTCCATTTTTTTGTCCCAGCCTTTGGGACCATGACCACATTGGCTACCCATTCAGGGTAGTCGATTTCCTTTGCGAAGCCGGCTTCTAAGAGTTTTTCAACCTTTTTCTTGATGATCAACTGTCTTTCTGAGGCGAAGGGCCATTTTTTCTGCTTAACTGGCTCGTAATTGGGGTCGACTGAGAGTTTGTGAGTGATCACAGACGGATCTATTCGTGACATGTCGGCTGCACTCCATGTAAAAATATCAATGTCTGCTCAAAGAAAGGAGATCAATTGATCTCGAAGGCCCGATTCTGGTGTAGAACCAATTCGCACTTGTTGTTCATCATATCCTTCTTCCAAGGCTACATGAATGAGTGCTTCCACCGATTCTGCGCGTCTTGCTGTTGTCTCATCACGTTAATCATCGATAGAAAGTGTCTCTGGTCTACAAGATGCTACATAACATCGTCTGGCAAGCGTCTGATCGCCCTTTACGAATCCCACCCCCTTGGAGTAGGGAATTTCATGAGGAGATGATAGGTCGAGGCCACAGCTTGTAACCTATTAAGACCTGTTCGGCCCAAAATCGAGAAAGTCAAGCGTGTGGGTCGCTTTTTGTGGGGCCTTTCCGATTACAACCGTGAGTGGTGCTATTCCTCTTACTGGTGCTGAAGCACGTGTAAAGCCGTACGGGGGGATGTAATCAGCTTCACCCTGTCCTCTAAAATCCCCATTTGGAGGAATGCGTATTCAAAGATTATATTGACCGAACTTCCCGTATCGATAAGGATTCGTTTTACTTGAAAAGCATCGATCCGTAGGGTGATCACAAGAGCGTCATCATGTGGCAAACTTACTCCTTCAAGATCCGAATCATTGAACTCCAAGCTTGTAGGTGCTTTTGCTCGCTTGGGTGGACCTTGTGTCAAATTGACTTGTCGAGCATAGTCCTTCCGAGACGAACTAGACAATCCCCTAGTGTTTAGTCCTCCTGAGATAATGTTTATCACGGGTTGATCTTTCGGAGATGCCTCATTTGCTCTTCGTGGAGGATTTCTTCCCCCATTCTGCAATCGATTGTTTTTTACGAACTGTTTGAGGTACCCATTGGCTATGAGATTTTCTATTTCTGGTTGGAGCACCTTGCACTCTTTTGTCGTATGACCGTGGTCTTTATGAAAATGACAGTACAACTGGGTAACTCTCTTTTCTGCTGGTCCTCTCATAGGTTTTGGCCATTTGAGGATGTCTTGGCTCTTGATTTGGTGAAGGATATGTTCACGAGTAGTGTTGAAAGGAGTAAATGGTTTAGGGAGGATACTCGCGGACGTTTGGGTTCATCCTGATTCCTCCCTTCTAGACGATCTCGTCTCTTCTGCCCCGAATGGCTCTCCTCTTGATGAGACGACGTTGAATCTTCTTCCGCCCGAAGATACTTCTCTACTCTATCAAGGAGATCTGACATATTTTCTGGTGGGCGCTTGTTTAGAGAGAATCACAAGGGTGTCCCTGGTCTGACTCCCCTAGCCATGGCTGCAAAAGTTACTCCTGGATCCAAATGATCGATAAGGAATTTTTTGAAATTAAAACGAGCATAGTATGACTTCAAGCTCTCTTTCGGCCCCTGAATTATACGAAAAAGGGCTGAAGAATTCTTCCTTTGCACACGACTTGTGAGGAAGTTGCTTCGAAAGGATCCTGCCAACTGAGCCCAACAGGAGATGGAACGAGGTGCGAGGTGCTGGAACCACACGTGTGCAGCTCCTTTTAATGTGATAGGGAAAGCCCGGGACATGATCTGATCGGGGACCAGGTGTAGGTTCATTCCTGAAGTGAAGCGAGCCAAATGCTCCATCGAATCTCATGTGCCATCATATGACTCACATGGAGGCATCTTGAAACGCGGAGGAGTCGAAAAGAGGTCGATTTCCTCTGTGAATGGTCGTCCAATGATAATTGGGGCATTGGAGTAGCGCTCCGCTCAATTGTCGCCTCTATTGGCGTAAGTGTTTCTGGCAGGATAAGCTTCAGAATAGTTCTCTTCATGCCTCCTGGATCTCGAATGTCGCCTTTCACCATCGGATTCTTCATCGTCTGTTTGCGTTGTGTGTTGGTTGTGACTTGTTTGTTCAGGTGTCTTAGACATGCCTGGTGCCCTGGGTGGTTCTGGTCGTAGAGGCGGGTTCTCTATAGCAGCTTGTAGTCTCTCAATGGACTGTTGCATAGCGTGAATGATAGCCATTAAATCGGTTTGATTTCCAACGATTGGTGGAGCAATGTTAGTCATGCCAATGGGTTGGAATTGAGGTTGAACAGTGCTTATGAGGGGAGGAATCACTGTCGTGACTCTTGGTGCTGTTACGGTTTCCACTGTTGCCCTTGTGGTTACGGGGACTGAGATTGTCGTGGCTGGCGTTACCGTATTGATTGTTGATACCGCAATTGTGGTAGTTCGTGTCGCCACTGTGGCCACCGGGTTGCTCGCCACTCTTTTGCCTCGGTTGGGTGGTTGAGGATTGGTTCCTCCACAAGTTAAGTCACGGATTAACGTCGGTGGTGAATTTGGTGTAAGCGCTCCATCTTGCTGGGCTTGCTGATTGAGATTTTGAGCCATGATCTATTAACGAAAACAGTCCCACGGATGGTTCCAAAATGTTGTGGATGAAATCTGGAATTTTGATTCGTGAATAGACCTGCACAATAAAAAGACGACACCGGTGATTCGCTGGAAGGATTTCCGGCGGGAAACCTCCGATACTTAAGTCAGAAAATATTTTGAGAGAGTATTGTGCAAAGTTTGGATGGAAATCACTTACCTTTTTTCAATTTCCGCCTTTCTCTTTTACAGGGTCTTTCATTAATGGTCATTTACTTTCCCATTAATTAGAGAGTTACAAGTTTGAAGGGAGGTTATTCCCTTTAATAGACAACTTAATTGTCTTGAGTGAAGGTTACTGTCATAATTGGTGGTGTAAATAGTGGGAAGATGGTTAGCCACCACTTTCCCCTCATTCATGGGTGCCATGGAAGGTTCAACTTTTATTCAATAGTGACACGTGTCACTATTTTTTTTTTTTTATGGAGAATATTTTTACCCATATCACCACTTTTGAACTTATTTGGGATGATACTCATACACCGCACTAGGAGAACTTTCCAGGCGGAGGGATTCTACAAAGTTATACCAATAAAAAAAGGCCATGTTTCCCGAATCATTTTAGTTATTTTTTTCTTAAATTTTAAGTTCTACAGCTGGTATTTCCGATCAGAGTAACTTGCACATAGCTAGAGTCGATATGGTTTAGGGCTTGTTGAGGTTTTGGCAGCAATTTAGGCATCTAATAGTTAAGTATTCTTCTTTTTTCTTTGGCTATCTTCTCTCTTTTGTTTTTTAATTGATAATTGATGCAAAATGTGCAAATCTCTTTGCGCTTCGTACTACTAAAGTGACTTTAAGAGTAAAAGACAAGTGTTCTTGTGCTTTGCATCCCCTTAATTCCAACGTAATTCTTGAAATATTACACAAATTCCTTTGTTATTCATTTTCTTCCTTACAGTGCTCTCCATACAAGATTTCCTCTACTAATTACTAAGAAATGAATTCAAAAATCATCTTCCATACTTCGTGAATATCTACCACATTTCTAAAAGGAAATGTGGTGGATGAACAAAAAACATGCTGAAGTAAATCCAACATAACTGTGTACCAAATATCTCATGATGTATACCTAATTTTTAGTAAATTATTAATTTTGTTAATGAATAATTTTTTAGAACCAATTCCCTTTGATAGAGTATAATTAATATGTTTTAATACTTCAAAATTAGTAGTTTCTTTAAAAGTTCAAGTAACGCGAGCAATTATAAGTGAAAATAGTATCTACGGATGCTTGTATTATTTTATGCACAAAACAAAATTCTTGACAAGTTGTACCAATAAAGTCTTCAGTTTCTTGTGGTAAGTTGATTGATTAATAAGAAAAGGATAAAAAAAAAAGTAAAACATGTGCTTAAATACAAAGTACAAACGAAAGTCCTGGTTTATATGTTAAGGTCTCACACCTTGTGCAGTTGAAAAACATACAAGCAAAATAAGGATATAAGTCAGCCAACGCTAATTCAGAAATATATCACGAGCTCTTTTAAACTTTATATTGAATGTAGTTTGCACTTTTTTATACCAAATTTTTCTTGTGAAATGAAGTTTTTTGAGCAATAATAGTTTATGAGTATAGTAAACAGACTAATGCTTCAACAATTAATTCTCTATAATGTTTCATAGTTAACATTAATGAGAGCGTCAACTGTATTTGTACAAAAGCTTAGCTACAAATCCCCAACCAGAATAGTTACCCATTTTCTCTATAAATGGTATGTACCGCTACACGTGGCTTATCAAATTTTTCATCAATTATGAACATATATAATAATCATTTATCGGTGAAACTAAGAAATTCTCATACACAATCGAGGCAATGATTAGGCAGAATTATTGCTGAAGTGTGTATGAAGTCAAACAAAAAAAAATGTTTCTTGCTCGTCCCTCACAGTTCCTTCTCTAAATTAAGGAGCTCTCAGTTGAATTACTTATTCTACAATGAGTTGTTTGTTATTACACAGCTTGAATTGTCTCATCTTTTTACTAAGTTATTTGTTCTTGATTAGCTCTTTCTTCTCGTTAATGGCATCAGAAACAAACAATCTATTCAATTGAATATGCCTCAAAAAGTTAAAAACTAATTAAATTCATAATCGTGAAAAATAAAAATTATAAAATAATTATTTTTCTCATAATCTGGTTTGACCTTTTAATTTATCATATTATCTATTCAATTGAATATGCCTCAAAAAGTTAAAAACTAATTAAATTCATAATCCTGAAAAATAAAAATTATAAAATAATTATTTTTCTCATAATCAGGTTTGACCTTTTAATTTATCATATTATTATCATATATATCACAAAAGAACATCTCATGCCTTTTAACTAATTTGCAAAAATTGTTATAGTATAAGCACTGATGTGAGATCATGAATAATTTAGAGTAAGAAAATAAATAACTTTTGAAGTTGGATGAAAATAACATTTTGATAATTTATTTGTGTAATATAGTTATTTACAAATAAAAGTCTTAACATCACCTTTCTAAATGGATTAGAAATTTTTTTTATTAAGTGTCATATATGCTCTTTTTGTTATAGTAGAACTGATTTAAGTATGATGCTAAGGAAGTTGGTTCGCAGTCGAAGTGGAGGTGGCACAAGGAATACAGTTGAGTCGGATGTCAAGTATGCTAATGTGAGATACAGCAAGGATGGAGTAAGGATAGAGACCAACCAAGAGCTTCCCAAACAGAGCCTAAGGACGGCAGTAGTGCGAGGGCGACAGCGCGGGGTGAATACACGACGACAGTTATAGTCCGATATGCTTAGGTCCAGAGTCAAGGTCATGTATATTTCTCTTTCTAGAATTCTAGAGTAAGAAAGTGAATGTGAGTTCTGAAATTGTTCAAGATTTTCAAATGAATTCTCAAGACTCCTATTTATAGAGGTTGAGATGATGATGTCATCAAGCGACTCGTGGTGCTCCCCGGGAGTGACATGTCACCGAGGGGTCTATAGGTGTCAGTGCTCCACAGACTGTCGAATCACATATTCACTCAGCCTGCTCCTCACAGTGTCGCGCTGTTTGTCTGGAAAGACTGGCTTACACAACGCCAGTATAGCCAGAGAGCTCCCTTTATCTAGCCACAAGTCCAAGGCCCTTGCAGAGTCCTACAGGGCGTCGAGAGATGCCGAGGACTTGGCAACGGTGGGGAAGACTAGTACTCGAAGCCCAACTACTAGACGAACCAGGCGTTATGTCCTCTAAAGACCTGCTCTCGTCCCGGACTGACGTGGGGGGTCATAATCCCTAGGGGTGCCGATGAAAGCCCCCAGTGCCGGGCCCGTAAGCTAGTCACACAGACACCCTGGAGGAGATAGTGTCTCGGAGGAGTTGCATGTCTCGCTGGTGAGTCCTTATGTCGTAGCACTCGGAGCGCGCCAGGATAGTGTCACAGAGGAGTCGCCTATCCGAGGTAGCATCCCGAAGGAGTCGTCTACCCTTGGAAATGGATTCTTCATGCCGGAGCACTTAGAGCTCCCTGTTAAAGATAATGTCCTGGATGAGTCGTCTATCCCTACGGGTGAGTCCTTGTGCCAGAGCACTTGGAGCCCGCCAAGGTAGTGTCCCGGAGGAGTCGCCTACCCAACGGGCCTAAGTAGCATCCCAGAGGAGCCGTCTACCTCGCAAAAGAGGAGTCTTCATTCCGGAGCACTTAGAGCTCCCAGGCGGAGATAGTGTCCAGGAGGAGTTGCCTATCCCCGCGGGTGAGTTCTTGTGACGAAGCACTCGGAGCACGCCAAAGTAGTGTCCCGGAGGAGTCGCCTACCCGACAGACTGAGGTAGCATCCCGGAGTAGCCGTCTACCTGGCGGAAAGGGAGTCTTCATACCGGAGCACTTGGAGCTCCCTGGCAGAGGTAGTGTCCCGGAGGAGTCACATATCCCCGCAGGATGCTGCACACTCTAGGGAGTGGGTCAAAGTATGTTACACGACCAAGGCAAGGTGCACATGTTGTGGTGAAAAGGATGGACCAACTCAGAGGGCGTGATAGTGTGATATAGAGGCAGGGGACACGACTGTATTAGCGGCGCGGCGCATGGGCTCGGCGAAGTAAGTGCGATGCCGGCGACATGGTAGGTGACAAATAGCCAGAGGGTGGGACTGTATCAGCACGCGACGCATGGGCACGACAAAGTGTGTGTGGAGATGGGCGTCGCAGAGATGGCGGGGGCGACAGGCATCGCAGAGTCAGCACGCTGGAGATGAGGGTCATGGAGTCAGAGCGCGGGTGCCGGCGACAGACGTTGCGGAGACGGTGCGCACGCTAGGGCGCGGTCGACGCAGACAACACAGTGCCTAGGGAGAGCAAGCATGCGTTGGTGAATGAGGTAATCTAACCCCCCCCCCCCCCCCAAAGGAGAAGCACGCCGAGCCCCTAAGGGGGAAGGCGGCCGAACCAAAGGGGGAAGGCTCGCTGACCCCCTTATGGGGAAGGCATGGTGACCTCCAAGAGGGGAGGCGGGTCACGACGTCGAATGAGTTCGCGTGAGTTGAGGCGCACCGTGGTAATTTCACAAGGAGAAAAGGCACGTGACTTAATCGTGTGTCGTTTTGACTGGTCTAAAGCGTTAAAAAATTAACCGTTGACAAATATTGACGTGTCACACAAAACATGACTCGCAGTGGGTCCGTGGGTGCGGTCAAGATAGGTTAGGAATAAAGTACTTTTATCCAAATATTTTTATAACTTTAAGCTAGTTTATAATTACTTTTATTACCAAACAGTAATGTGATCCTACTTCAAGTAGATTCAATCTTATTTTAAAAACTGATTAAGATTGAAGCAAAATTCTATCTTTTCAGTATCAATTCCAGACGAGAGTTCTAAACAACAAAAAATGATAACAAAAACAACATCTCTCTTAAGAAAGGAGGCTCGAAATGAGTCCACGTAGTTCAGTCATTTTAATCCCGAGAAAAGGGTGACATTGCACGCTGGCAACTCTGTTACTTCTTCTCTGGACGAAAGGGGAAACTACAGCTCCCCAAGCTTTTGGCAAGCTGTTAACAGTGACCAACGTGTAATGCTCCCCACACTGCACGCTGGCAACTCTGTTACTTCTTCTCTGGACGAAAGGGAAAACTACAGCTCCCCAAGCTTTTGGCAAGCTGTTAACAGTGACCAACGTGTAATGCTCCCCACAAACAGATCATGTGAATGGCCTCGATTTGCATAGACCTTGTCAGAAGCTTCGTGTGCTGCCTTTCCCAAACCCTCTCAACACAAACAAAAACAACTGGATGCACTTCAAATTCTTCTGCATTTGGGGTGGTTTAACACTTACTAAGAACTTTGCTCCAATTCCAATAAGAGGAACTTCCAGCAGTCCCGTTACAGATATGAGCTAAATGTATGTGTAATGGGTGCAAAATTTGAGAGATTCCAATTGATACTCACGGATATAGTCAGACTGTTTGCAGCAAATTTCTGGGCATAACCCAGATATATTTTTACCTCCTTTGCTGGTGGTCTAATCGCGACAGCACTGGCTCCCCATCTCTGCCACAATAACTCCGGCTGTGGCAGGCAATGGGCAGGCCAGATCCAGCAACCGACCAAACTACTACCACGGTTGACCAATTTTATTCACGCCGGTAAATTAGCTCCGATTTTATTTCTTACTTCTTTTGGGAGCATTTGTCTCGACTATTGAGAGTTCTGTCCGTTATCACTTACTCTTTGATGGACACGTGATCAATTACTCGTAGATGGTTACACAGTTTACGTGTCAAAATAACGTAAAAAGTTTAGTAACTAGTTACGTGAATTCTTTCTTTGTCAGCTTTCTAAGCACCGATGGAGAGAAACCAAATAATTCCTCACATGATCCATATTCGAACTTTGGGTCACCTCACTGAAGTGATTTTGTTTGGGGGGTTATATATGCCTTGTATCAACCTTCTTTTTATGGATGCACCAAAGAAATAAGCTTCCAAGTTGAACAAGAAAAGCGTCATATTCCCCTAAGTCTGGCCATAAGGTTAAGAGGAGAATGACCATTAATTAACCCAATAAGGTGAAAAGAAAACATAGAGAAGGCAGTAGGTCACCAAGGCAACATATAATAGTAATGCATGTGGAATTTATGATCTGAGAGGGAGACTAACTTAGTTAATAGTGGATAAGGAACACTTTGTTGCGTTTAATTGGCCAATAAATCCTCTCAGCAACCTGTAACACCCAGTCCTAAATCCCAATAAATCGTGGAATCTCCCCAACAATAAAATTCCCCAACAAGTAGGTTTTTTTTTTGTCAAAGAGTAATAAGATATACACACAAAGGTTACATTGCAAGAACATGTTGGGGCAAAACTTGACCGTACATATCAAAAAGCAAAAGGGGAGTTATGCAATTCGGGGGTGGACAAACGTAGTAGATACAAAAGTGTCACAGTTTTAAATTCATTTTTAACCCAAGAGGATCAAGTACAATCCTGTAAGTTATAGAGGCATGATACTTCATATAAACAAAGTTTTAGCACTAGATACGTAATGTAAATAATATTTTTTCGTCTCTAATTAATCGATCATGTTTGACTTACTCGCTTATTTAGTATATGAAGAAAGAAAGAAAGAGAGGTGGAAGAAGAAAGTGAGTCAGGAGAGAGAAAATGATTTAGTAGAAGATAATGTAGAAAAAAAAATAGAATAAAAAATTATAAGAAATGTAATATGATGTATAAATAACGAACTTGCACGCTATTCTTTCAAAAGATAAGTAACATGATATTAGAGTATACAATTGCATCAGGTTCCAGGTTGGATGATCTTCACTTGTATAAATTATGTGGGAATGGTTCTTAAACTCGCAGGAACACCACTAAACTCGTCATGCTTTTAATCTTAGCAATTTTTTACGAAATATATAGTAGATCTTACATGGTAAATTTTTTCCTCATTAAAATACTTTAATCACATTCGTTTAAACTTAAATTTTCTTCTTAAAGTTATGAATTATTTCGTTATGAAAATGCTGGTCTGAAAATTGACGTTTCCTATATTTTTGGAATAAATCAATTATAGAAGCTCTTTTAGTACTGTAGTATACTGGCAACTTGAACCAGTGACCCATTGGTCCGGGTCTGTAATCAGGGCCACGAATGTAACTATTCACGTGTTCCTAAATATATGTAGGTCTTCTCCGGGTCCCAAGCACCAGATATGAGTGCATGAATGAAGCCAATCTCCTGTCCTCTGCTGGAAGACCTACTCTCTTATCCTCTGCTGGAAGACTTACTCATATCCAAAATTGGTCACTGTTGCCATCCCCAACTATAGTATGCAAACCAACGTCTTCCCTATAAAAACTTGGAACACCGGCCCCTTGATAATTTTGAATGTAAATTCCTTTCGGGGGTTACTAATAATAACTAAAAGACACATATTAATCGGGATTTGGTTTTCGTCTCGTCATCAAATTAACACAAAGGAGAGAAAACTGTGTCGTTCTGGAGGCTTCGTGGCGGCACCGTTCCGTTAGTCAGATTTGGCAAAATTTCCAAAAGGGCAACATACAGGCATGGTGAAGGCTTTCAAATCTCAAACCAACAAATGCAAAGACACAATGGACAATTTAAGGTCTGTTTGACACAGCTTTTTTTTTTCAGTGATCAGTTTTTAAAGAGCAGCTTAATTTTATTTTTTTTACAAAAAGATGTGGGTGTTTGATAACTCTTTTTTTTTTAGTTTTTTTTTTTTGGGTGTTTGGTAACCTTTTTTATTTTGACTTTTTTTTTGTGGTGGTTTGCGGTGGCAGTGGTGGGGCGTAGCGGTGGTCGACGGTGGTGGTGGCCAGCGGTTGTCGCTGCAGTCGCTGTCGGCGGTGGTGGCCGGAGGTGGTTGCCGGCGGCGGTGGTGGCCGGAGGTGGCCGCCCGGTGGTGGTTGCCGGCGGCCGGAGGTGGCTATCGGTGGTTGCTGTCTGGCTGCGATGGGCGGTGGCTGCCGGAGGTTGCTGCCGGCGGTGGTGGCCTCCGGCCAACGGTGGTGGCCACCGCCCACTGCTGCCCGGTGGTGGCTGCCGGCGGTCAAAGGTGGCTGTGGTGGTGGCTGCCGAAGGTGGCCGCCCGGTGGTGGTTGTCGCCGGCCGGAGGTGGCTGTCGGTGGTTGCTGTCTGGCTGCGGTGGTGGCCGGAGGTGGCCTCCGGCCAACGGTGGTGGCTGCCGACGGTCGGAGGTGGTTGTCGGTGGCTGCCGGGCAGCGGTAGGAGGTGGCTGCCGGCGGTGGGTGCGTTGTGTTGGAGGTCTCAAAAAAAAAAATTTAAGTGAAAAAAAGAGAGCTTTCTCCTCTTTTTTTTTTACTCTACAATTTAAAAAGTGGGTTTTTAAATTGGAAAAAAAAGAGTTACCAAACACCCCATTTTTTTCCAATTTTTAAAACTGAAAAAAAAAGAGCAAAAAAAAACTCCGTCAAACGGCCCCTTAATGTCGTGAAAAAAGACCCCACAGCAGCAACCCATGATATCAAAACCAAAACCACGAGCTGAGGGGATTTATTACTGAATGGCGATATATCATCCAGAGGTGCAGATATCGTACTTGCCACACCTTACAACAAGTGCATTGACATGTTGGCCAACTATGGAGCCGACCAGGCATGCCCCCTCATCCATGTAATAAAATCCTTGTAGGGAACTACACTTTTGTTGGTAGCAGATTTGAGTGGTAGGTTTGGTGGTTACAAATAGAGAGCCTGAATGAGGTTTATAGCTAAGCTAGAATTTTATCCGGACGATGCCGCTTGGGGAAAACAACATTTCTCCTTAGTTTTGGTTTTTTGTTGTTCGACTTGCACCAAAAGAAAAGAAAGAAATTTATAATACTCTTCCTAGCAAATCTGATATCCATAGTAAAAAATGACATAATATTGCCTAGTCACTGCTTCCTTAGACAATCTGTAAGCTTGACTTGTGAATTTTTTTTTTCATTTTGACTATTTAAAACTATTTTCAATTTACTCACCCATTTAATTATGATTTAGATTATTTTTTCCCTCTCTTTCTCTAACCTTTTGAATTGGATTTGAGCTCCATTTTTGTATCTCTTCCCCACATTCACGCCTCTTTGTTTCTCTGTCACCCCCCCCCCCCCCCAACCCCACCCACGCACCCACACACACACAAAAGCAAAAAATTATGCTAGTGCCTCATATGTATCTCTCTTTTTTATCTAGCTTTTTGGACATGTATACTTTTGTTCTCTCCGTTTACTCTAAAATTTTGGCCATAAAAGCTTTCATTAATACACTTACACATAACTCAAGCTAATTTGATGTTTTTAACTCAAAATAAAGGCCTCGTCTTCCAATTATCTAAGATAATCTCTAATTATCTCCAATGTTTTTGCATTTTTTTATTTCATTTGTGATCAATAATACTTAAAGTTATTTAACAATTTGAATCTCTCTCTCTCTCTCCACCTTTTTTTTTTCCTTATTTGTGGTATGAGAATTTATCAGTGATGTTATCTAAATTACAAAAAGGAGGAGTCTCTCTATCTTTAAGAAGTTAACATCTAGCAAAAAAGGCTTTCCACGTTGTTTTAATAGCAATATTTTAACAATTATAACAAGTGATTGAGAAATGTCATTTTCACCTTCTCATCATATATTTTTTCACTTTCTTTTTTGTTGCTAAAGACTAATTTCAAAGATAATTGCTAACTATTTAGCAACAAAAAAGAGGCGGGAAGCGACTCTCCTTACATGATTTAGTATTTTTAGAAATAATATATTGTATCTGCATGCAATGCACGGGATCAAAAATAGTATATACCATGTTCTAGATAATTCTTGAATTCGCTCCTATTTTGAACTCTCGCACTTTAAATAGCTTTTCGTGACACTCGTTAATAATTACATTATTAATCTTTAATAATACATTGTTAATCTCTAGAATCAAATCACAGTCCTCTGTTGTACACCACTTATGCTATAATAAAATATATTGTTGAACGCCTTTTTTACAACTAAAAGATTATCGCTTTATATTTTAGCAACAACGATAAAAATACTTTTAATGATTTCTTTTATCAACTAAATTGATACAACGATGTTCCACGTTGAGGATCCTTATCCAGGGGCGGGCCAAGGAAGGGTCAGCAGGACCATAGTCACTCCCCAAAACTCTTCTGGGAATGTTTTTTTTAGCTATTCTGTACAATGGGTATTTTGTATTGGATATAGTTATGAAAACGTAACTGTATCGTAATATTAATGGATTAGAGTTTCTTTTTGTTGAATTTTTAATTTTTTGTGTCTCTAGCCGTCGTCACAGTCTTTCTCTTTCTTTTTCCCTCAGCTCTGTGTTATTCTTTCAAGTTACAAAGAAAAAAATAGATCAAGTTATAATCAACTACTAGTCAATCTTCTTCTATGTGAAAGATTAGTGATTTGTTGTTGACTAATCTTACCAAGTCAAATAAACTATTGTAAATAAAAATAAATAAATATTTAGTATTTGAAATGAGTAATAGTGAGCACTTTTGTTCTTTGAAGATAGTCAAAAGCCAACCCTGAAATAAGTTAGGATGATGATTTTCTCACGGTCTCTTCATTGTGGACATTGAGAAATGTATTGTAGTTGCATTAAATGTAAACTCGATTATTGATGACCTTCTTGATTATAAAATATTTCGAGTTCAACTTTGACAATTTATTGATACATATATGAAAAGTTAGCTTTTTTAAGATTTATGTTTGCCTTTTCTTGTGAATACCAATGAACAACTTCTAAACTTAATATATTCTTAATCTTTGAATGTTTAATGTGAAATTGAACCCTTTCAAGGTTGTATTATGTTAGCCGTCAATCTTTGTTTTCATGTGTATTAAATCACCCCAATTACACTTTATGGATACGCCCATATCCTTATCCCCTAAAAAATATCATTATTTAGTTATTTCAAATTTATCAATAAAGTTTGAATGTACAAAACGTGGTCTTATTGCATATTCTTACCTAAATATTATACTTCAGTATGAGCCAAGCGAGCATCTATACTTGGCCTCACACAAAGATACATCTGACATGTTGGAAGTAACCATTCATTCTTCATTCTCACTGGATTTTGTAAATCAAAACGTGGTCTCATGAGGTGGTCTTCCTCAACTTAGCTCTCATCACCACCACCCAATCAAAAACAAAAAGCCATTAAGAGAGACAAGTTAAAGACATCAAAAACAAAATGCCATTAAGAGAGACGGGTAAAGAGGGCCTCCCCCTTATATATATATATATATATATATATATATATATATATATATATATATATATATATATATATAGGTGTGTGGTTCACATGCAAAACCGAAAGGACACGTTCCAATCTGAAAGTCCAATCGCGCCTCGTCCACTAGTCGTCTAAGATCACAGCATACAGTTGGGTACGTGGGTAGACACCCGAGAGGTCACAATCTGCATCAATCGCCACAGAGTGTGCCGTGTCAGAAAAGAAGCGAGAGGATGTTACACTTTTTGTCACTAATAAGCCTCTTTTGGCGTCAAAAGAGTGAGGAGTGTTGTTCTTTTGTGGTTGATAGATGTCTTTCGATGTCACTGCGACAGAAGTTGTAGCTGATGTTTGCAATCCTTTCGGCGAGGATACAGTTTCAATAAGTTTGGTTTTTGTGACTGTTGCTGCTAAAAACATGCTCCGCGTATATTGCAGAACTCGAGCCTGGACCGATGACCTGCAAGACAGAAAACGAGTGACCGCCGGGTAGGGTTCCTGGCGGAGAACTCTCCGATGCTTAAACATGATAGTAACTCTGAAAAAGCATGAATTGTCTAGTTGTCACATACCTGGAGGGGTAGACCCCTTTATATAGCTGTAGAAGAAGACTCCTAGTAGGACTGGGCCGTGGGCCAGATATGTTAGGATCGCGTTAGGATCCTCGAGGATCACGTCACAATCCCTAATAAGATAATAATTGATCTCCCAGTTTGACTGGGATTGCCGGGTATTCTCCAATTATTGGGAGTTATATTTGAGTTATATCATAAGCCCCCCACTTCCTTAGCTAAAATGTTTGGCTGAGGAAGTTTATACCTGGTGTCTCGAGACATGCGTCAGATTTGTAAGTGATTCTCATCCACTTGTAGGGGTAACAATATTTCTCTCTTCCATGTGCTCCGACCTAAGCGGGAGCTTAAGCCTTAGAACTTTGCCCAAGTAGGGCGCTAGAACCCTAGCTCTCGAGAGCTAAGTCTTAGAATGTCGCCTGAGTAGGCTATTCGGAATCATCTTTAGATAGACGAATCATGGGATCTCGAGATCCCTTAGGGGCTGTGCCCCATGGTAGCCTCTCGAGAGAGAGGACACAAAGTTGTGCATGCAAGTTGTTGCATGTGCTAAGTGTTTGAATGTCCCCTCGAGGGGTCACCTCTCCTTTGGAGGGTGTTCATTTTGTGCAAGTGTGTGTTCTTGAGCTCGAGCTGACCACATCATGCTTGCGTTTTACTTTGTCGCGAACTCTTATCATCAGCTAAGAGCTGGCAAAGAAGCCTCGCACTCACGCTTGGCTGGGTTTTGAATTGACAAAGAATGGTGGGGGGATGAAGTCCCATTGTCCTTTGCCGTTTCACGGGTTAGACTGTAGCTAAACCGTTCGGATAGAGCTCGAGCTCTATCGTATCACCCTCGGGGGTGTTCGTCCCTCGAGGGACTGATGGAGCGCGGAGCTCACGCAAATACCCTCGGAGGTTTGACGGAACTTAAGAGTTCTCGTCTTACAGGCCCTTGAGGGCGGATGGAGCCGGAGCTCATGCAATTACCCTCGAGGGTTCGACGGAATTTTAAAAGTTCTCGTCTTACACGCCCTCGGGGGTTTAACAGAACTTGGAGTTCTTGTCGTACGCTCCCTCGGGGGTTTAACAGAACTTTAGAGTTCTCGTTGTATGCTCCCTTAGGGGTTTGACGGAACTTAGAACTCTCGTCGTTTATGCCCTCAGGGGTTTCTCGTCCTTGTTGCCGCGGTGCCAAATAAGAAGGCGCGGTTCATGGAGCCCATAATATGGTCGCTGTGGTGAACCTTTCTGTCTGATAAGACACAAGGCATTAAGCCTGTATAAGAATGATCTCATGAAATATAAAGCCCCCCGGCCTTTGAGAAGGCGTGGATATATAAAAGACGGCTTTTAAGCCCGTATGTAGAGTCCAGTCGCCAGAAGACCTGTGAGAGCAGTATAGAAGACCATGGTTTGCTTGCTCGACTAGATGAGCATATAAAGCTTGAGGATGCGTAGTCCGTCCGAGCAAGATGTCACTGATGATCAGTAGAGTAGCTGTCACAGTTCATCAATATACTGAGAAGCAACTAGATTTAGTTTGCTGGTCGCATGAGCTTGAGCTTGCAGTTGTACCGGCATATTAGTGATGCTTATTAGCAGAGGCTGACGATATGCTCTGATTCACTGATCGAGGTCACTGTGTGACCGAACATCACAAGATAATAAGAAATGCCGAGTTGGCAAGATGCTGCAGCAGAAAACCCTAAACGCGACTTCAAGTCACAGGGTGCTGTGAATTTTTTTCCTTGCTTATAAAGTGGTTTATACGTTACTGTTGATGTTCGCAGGCATAGTTTAAACCTTGCAAGAAATAAAAATACGTGACTGAAAAAACAGCCTTTGAAGCAATAAAGCATATAAAAATGCAACTATGTTTTTAACACATAATTAATAGCGGTGTTTTAGTCATCGCGGCCCCATTTGGGTTTTGTCGGTTAGCCGACAGGGGTGTGTTGCACTGCATGTCGCAGGTGAGCTTAAAATGTCATATCAATCGGAAGCTTTGACATGTAATGTGCTCACGCCAATGGACGCAACTGCATAATACTAGACAAAAAATTAAAGAAGTCTAGGTAATGAAACTGCACAGGAAGCAGCCTTTAGGAAGACTTGCTAGCGCCTAAAATCGTAGTCGCTTAATTTTTAACGACACACAGACGACGAAATGTGCTCAGCCTTTAAAGAATGTGCGACACTTGCGAATTTAAATGAGACCCTGTGGGTCTTAATTATAATTTTGCATTTTTAGGGGGTCAAAACATTAAATGCTCTAAAAGGAAAGAGTGCACCTTTTTTGTGTCTGCTCCTCTAGTTTCACGAACAGTAGATCAAGCCCCCCTTTTGTCTTGACGAACAGAGCTAACCCTGAAGAGAGATCCGACCACCAGAGGGAGCTGGCTTAATGGAGGCAATCGTCATGGCCAGCAGCGGCGTGAGGAGGTGTTGGTAAGCTCTGGTGGATGCCTTCACCCCCCACGCCAATCTGTTGCCTCGGCAGTGGCACCGATTAGCTGTCTTCCCAGCGGCGCCGATCGACTACCTCGGCGGTGGCATCGATTGGGTTGCCTTGGTGTCCGATGCGTTCTCTCTGATTTGTTCAAAAGAGAAAGCTGATGGAGGAGTTGGGGCCGTGGCAGCGCGTAGCTTCGTGTTGCTTGTCGTCGCGGTGGAACGAATCTGGCAGGCGACGATGAAGAAAATAGTAGCGAGATGGCAACGCGATAGCGTCACTCGGTAGAGGCATCTCGACGGCACGAGTCTCCTGGTGGCGCTGCTGTGACATCCTCCTCTCTCTTTCTTTATATTTTTTTTTCTTCAGAATGTTGTTTGCTCCAGCAACTTGTCGGTTGTGGCCGGCGGCTTATGGGGCTCGCCGCGGTTTTCCAGTAGCTTTGCGTCACCGGTGACTGCGGTGGCGTAGTTGTTGGTTGCAACGGCGTTGACTTGGCCGGCGCAACGTTAGGACCAATGTCGGGGAGCAGGACGGCGAGATGGCACCGTCGCCGTTGGTTGTAGTGGTGACGGGGCCGATGGCATTGCGGTATTGCAAACTTTGACTTGCGAGGGTTGTACGGCACCTTCTGGCGTTGACGTTGACGGTGATGGCGCTGCCTGTGTAGGCGCTGTTGACGGCGGTCTTCGAGCTACGAACTATTTTTTTTTTCGGCTGATGACACCGGAGAAGACAACAGTAAAAAGAGATCTCAGTGTACGTCAATTACATGTTGTTGTCATTGATGGAAATAATGGGGTTGACTCCGATGGATGAATTTGTTTCCCTTTTGCGATAGTTAAATTTGGAGGCCCGAGGCGGTGACAATTATGTCGATGGTTCCTACGTCTTGCCATTAGCCATTTGCCATATAACTGTTTGAGTTTTCTTGAGGTCAATCGGTTAGGCTGGCGGGTCCCACGGATGGCGCCAATCTGTTACTGCTAAAAACATGCTCCGCGTATATTGCAGAACCCGAGCCTGGACCGATGACCTGCAAGACAGAAAACGAGTGACCGCCGGGTGGGGTTCCCGGCGGAGAACTCTTCGATGCTTAAGTCAGAGCGCAGCTACATGATAGTAACTCTGAAAAAGCATGAATTGTCTAGTTGTCCCATACCTGGAGGAGAAGACTCCTAGTAGGACTGGGCCGTGGGCCAGATGTGTTAGGATCGCGTTAGGATCCTCGAGGATCACGTCACAATCCCTAATAAGATAATAATTGATCTCCCAGTTTGACTGGGATTGCCGGGTATTCCCCAATTATTGGGAGTTATATTTGAGTTATATCAGTGACCATTGCTTTTGATTTGCCATATTTTTTATAGATTGAAGACGAGCTTAAATAAATAAAAGAACTTTTTGTGGAAAAAAAGAAAAGAACTTTGTTAGTTGTAAACGCATGTCACTTTAATTTGTCACCAAGTGTAAGAACTTTTTCTCTAGGCTTAGCGCCATTCGTTTTTTGCCATTTGTTAAAAATCAAATTTACATTTAGCTCTGATAGGACATGTTAAATAAATTGTAAAGATCAAACTTGTTAGTTTTGCATCCACAAAAATGTAAAATATCAGTTACATTACATGAAGGTCATATAAATTAGAGTGGGAAATTAAACATGAACAAACTAGCCTTTACCGAAGTACTCAACTGGATCCAGAATTTTAACTGTAAGATATGCTTTTGTCACTTTTAGTCCGAATTCGTCACTGGAGCTGAATACTTTTAGGAGCGAATTCTTTAGTTAGCGGATATTACAGGTCTGTGGTGTCAAACTTAGGAAAATACTATAAATGTTCGCATGTTAGGGTTCTGTGTGAGGAACCAAACAGCACTACTTGTTAATAAGAGAATGGATACTAGCTGGTATGACTAGCAGAGGGGGAGGTAGGCAAAGCAAGGGCGCGCGCTTCATCAGTACGGCCAACCACGCTTATACTAACCTAACCCAGGTCACTGAAAAATTAGAGGTTTGACTATTCTATGAACCGTGACACGTTAAAACTTATAAATTGTTGAATGCTTCTGTGCTTGAGTACGTCACGTTTCTATTTTAAATTTAGCTCTATCTTTTAACATTTATGTATATATTTCACATGCATCCTTAGTGACTTTAGTCACAAGTCACAACCTAAGTGAAAATCCCGTTTTGCATGTGTGAAATTGAATGTAAGTGCATGAGAGCGGTGATTCTGAAAAGATCGCAAGTGAAGACAGTGTAAAAAATTTCCATTTTAAGCACAATCTTATATTGAACATTAGATATCATCTCTCTGGCATTCTGTGGGACGCAGCATACTCTCTCTTTGAATTTGTTCCTTTACTTGATCTATCTACTGGTTCTATTCTATCTTTTTCAAAACAGTCACTGCTGGTAGTACTTAATGAAAACAACACGATGTCACGTAATACATAGAGAATAGGGAAATGATAAAACTCACCTCAAAAATTAAATTCAACGAGTTCTTCAAAAACTGATAACTATTTATGTGCAAGGATGGAGTCAACTTATTTAACATTTCAATAAAATGTATAGCGACCCCCAAACGGGATTTGAGGCTTATATAATTGTCTATTTCTATGACGTTTTTTTTTTTTTTTGCATTTCTAGTAAAACACTGAGAAATTTATACACTTCTAAATTTGAAATAAAAACTCTATCGTTTCAAATGAATTCTAAATGGTGGCACAACTGATGGTCCTTTTGGCCTTCAATCATGAAGTGGATTCGGTTTTAGACTCAACCAACTGATCGAAGAAAATAAGGAGAAATCGATCCTAAAGGCAACCAAATGAGCCACAGCAATTACCACAATCATGTCTCCCTATGCACCGCTGTTTCATACGTAGCAATTTTATATCTTTTTCTTCTTTCATAAGTTCTGAAATTATTAAAAGATCTTTCCTTTTTTTTAGACGATAAAGAATATTTTCAGATTAATTGTCGCATCAATTGAGATAAATTTCAATCCCTAACAATCTTAAGGGAATACTTTTTCAGATTAACCCATCTCTTGGGATTGGAAGATCTCCCTTTACTTTATTGTAGTCATTAAAGTGCAACAGCTAGACCATCAATTCCAGGTCTCATTAATGGGATATGACCACACCATTTGCGTATTGATTGCAACCATAAAAGTTTCACATAATGTGCCCCCCTTTGTCCTCTCTATCAATGAAGATGATATTTTTCACACAGATCTCCTTTACTTGGGAACTGATTGTGACATACCACATGATAATCGTGGACAAATACCAACTGCACGATGCACCTACCACCATGAAACTCCAGAGCTTAGCCTTTGCCGGTTAATCTTGGCCCCCTCATGCTTTTCTTTCTTTCTCTTTTTATTGATATAGAACTCTCATTTATATTTAATCCGTCGGTAGGAGGACTTAGCTCAGCACCTCGAGATTATTCTTCAAGATTTTTGCAACTTTTTTTTTCTTCGATGAACCGATAAACTTTGTATTAAAATCAGGAAAGTACAACCATGTTCCTATCTTCTTCCGCGTATGAAAACAAGGTGGACGAGGGTGAAACAAAACCAAAAAAATTGTAAACAAAAGCATTAGCTGCTAGATTTTTGCAACTTCATTCATCCCTTAGGGTGTTCCCCCTCTCATGCTTGTGACATACATACACACAGCAGATGGGTAGGGGTTCTTAGACCGGAGGAACTTAGTTTCCCTCTATTTTTAGTAAGAATTATCAAGGGGCGCATAGAGGTGGCAGGGTTTTTCACCTAAGAATTACTTCTCTCGTGAAATTAAGAATAAATTTCAGCTGCTTCCCGAGTTGTAAGGATCTTTCTCAACCACGTATATATTGACAATTAAAGTTGTTAAATGTTTCTAACACCTTTACTGATAACACTTTCAGTGATAATTTTTAAAAGCATTCTTTTAGCGTCACTAAATAAAATTATTAGAATTATTTAGCACCTATTAATTACCGCTAAATGGGGGATAGAAGGAAGTATCCTTTAACTCGGATAACAGCTAATTTTTTTTCTAAAATTAATCTTTGGTTGTGAGGATGAGTGATGCACTATGCTAATGACACCATGTTAACTCTCATGCTGCGAAATCTTGAGGATCAAGATCTTTAGAAAAAGCGATAGATATGGAATTGATTATGCGGCCTGGATGCAAGAGAAACCCCAATCCAATCGGTAATGTTTTCCATCATCAAAGATGTGGACATCGATTGAGCAAGAATTAAACTGTCACTCCTTGCAAAAAAAAGAACGTCTTTAGAGAATGCATAGAAAATTTTTCTTTTTTCTTGAGTCATCTGGGTAAATGAAAAGTAGAATCTTTATTATATTAATTCTCAAGGAGATGAATTATAAGAAGGAAAATACCATGAAAAAGTAGAATGGCAAAATCTATGCAATTTGAATGTTTAACTACCCATTCATTTGAGCACTAATGAATAATTGTGTTTTTAGAAGCTCTCATTCTTTGGGGTTAATTAGTGGCCGAATTGCAAGAAACATGTTAGACTTCTTGTATTTGTTTCATAAAGTTGTACACGAGTAAAGGATGCGACCGAGAAGACTACAAAAAAGTTTGGTAAGTTAGCAGGACTGTTTCGTAAATGCTCGTAAACGAATAAGAACCGTAACATATCAAACTGTTGGGTTAAGTGAGAACATAAAACGAGCAGCATTTCTCTATAAAATTTATTAGGTTCTCATTTGCTTTAAAAGTTTAAGTCAGTAAAAAATAAACTTGACAATGTGTATCATATTTTAACTAGACTTTGTAGTCACTTAAACTTGAGTATGCCATATCCTCCTCGAGGTTTTGCTATAATAACGGATTTGTTCGTAACATTGGAAGCTACATATTTAATGTACCACTGACCAGTCGACACGTTAGCGCCTTCACCTTTTACAGCATGTGATGACTTTTCAGTCTTGTATTTCAGAAAGAGCTAAGTGTATATGCTCCCTTCGTCCCTTAATAATTGATCATCTTTCCTTTTTGGGTCGTCTCACAAAAATTGATCACTTCCAAATAAGAAAGATTATGTATGTATGTTTATATATTTATCTTTTTTATACTTTTTTATTCTATTTCTTTTTCCACATTTAACTTTCTACCAACCCATTTTTCTCTCTCCTGACATACCACTTTACATTTTTTTTATTCTATTTCTGTCTCCACATTTAACACTCTCCTAACCATTTTCTCTTTTATTGCCCACTCTCTTCTTTCCTCTTTCTACTAAAGGGTCAAAAGAAAAAAAATACATAATACATAACCTAAATTCTTAATATACGTGCAAAGTAAAAGTAATCGATATTTTAGGGACGAAAGGAGTATACGTTATTCACTTTCTCCTCTTTTTGTGTGACACCACATTCTCTCCCTGCCACCTCAGTTGATACACCATTTGAAGCTAAGATGGAAAGCGATGAATGTCAAGTTTGTATATCCTATAGAAAATTTTTTGGCTGCTACTCGAGTTGAAAGAATCTTCCTTCTATATCCCATATAGCGATATTTAATCGTCACTAAAAAAATGCTGTTAAGAATTGTAGTTGAGAGTTAACAGAAAAGTCACTAAAAATATTTAGCGACTATTTATTGTCACGATATACGGAATTGAAGCAAGATTCCTACAGCCCAAGTAACGACCAAATTTCTTTTTGTATATATGCCACGTCGGAGTGAAAACTCCAAAATGGTATAAAACTACAACCAGCTTGCCTCATAAATCAGAACACAAAATCAAACAAAAAGAAGACACTATCAAAATCAAACATTGTTGCGTTCTCATGGACACAAGCAACAAGAGTTAACGCTTATACCACGAGATGAAGTATCTTTTTTCACTCAATATTGAAATAACTGTTGCAATTCAAGTACTTGATATTAAAGTAACTATTACAGCTCAAATAGGTAATTAACAGCACACTCGCGACCGAGCTTTTGTTATGGCAGCGCTCGGAGACCTCACGAGTGAAACTGCGACTAGACTGATCTTATGGCCGAGAACACAGAACCTAATGGCCAAAGGGCCTTTTACTTATGCTACTAGCCTAGCTTATGGACCAAGCTAACTTTTTCAACCAAAAAAAAAGAAAACTTAAAAACAAAATTATCAAGTGCAAGTCATGGGCCTAAATTATCTTTAACCCACCTAAATTTCGGCCCAACATAGAAGTCGATGGTGACACCTAACCCATTTTCGAATTCTTGGATAGGAATAGTGGTAACTTCCAAGTTTAATTTCATGTTGAACACATTATCCTAGTAAGTAAGTAAGTACACACCAAAGTCCATCACCAATGTTTTTCAAGACATAGCCACAATCACAACCACACCTAGGACTTGAACAGTTTAACCAATCTTTGTGCATAAATGTGCCACCAATGTCACGCGGTAGCACACTCGAAGGGGCTGTTGCATTATTTTTTTTTATTTTTTGTTGGGGGGAAATCATTCCGTTACTGATGAAAGTTTTCATTGAACTTTGACGTGCTCGCTACGAGTCGTGCAATTTGAGACACTGGGACCCAAAGGTCCAAACCATTTGTCTCATGTGGAACTGCATTGAGTTGGAGACGGCTTTAAGGACCGAGATGAATTATAACGTTAATTCAGTTTATCGATCTGGAAATTTCAATCTCCTGACGTTTGTTAATCTTAACACTTCCCGCAGAAATGAGGCCAACTCAAAACCTTATGTCACTTTAAGGGTTGGAAACTGTAATGAGTGTATCTAAAATGATGTGAGAATTAGCAAAAGAGAAATGCCAATTTAGCATTCAATGCACCCTAAACTAAAGTCGGTAGCGTTATGTCATTTATTTGGTTGTGGTCCGGCCCAAAGTTTTCACTTCAATGGCAACATGGAATGGACCAGCTTTATACGTGAACCAGAGTGAGAGACCTACTGGCTTTGTGGCTCATGTGTTCTGTTTTCTTGACAATTGATTCAACTGACTTATATTATTATTATTATTATTATTATTATTATTATTATTATTATTATTATAATATAAAATAATACTAGTACATGCACCTAAATGAGGATTCTCTTCTGTAGAGATGGCAATCTAAAGGCCTGATTGGAGCCCTGCGTGCCCGTGTCACATGATTTCTTATTTTGGAACGCCCTAAATAAATTTGCGACCATTGGAGATGGGTAATTGCGATCTAATCATTTGGGGTTAAAGCTTAATCCAAATTAATTTTCAAAAGTAAAACCCAAAAACATGTTTTTCTCTTCTTTCTCTCCCACACGAGCCCACAATCGGCAACCACCAGTGGCAACAACTGCCAGCCACTCCTACTGCGCCGGCTACCGTCGCCTCTGTTGCTACTTCGACAGCCACCTCTTGCTACCACGGAGAAAAGAAAATAATTTTCTAAATGTGACAAGTTTTCTTTTTAAAAAAGTTAAAAACTAAACAGGTACACTCGGATTGAATTCGGTTTTGCGGGGAAAATTGGACGTAAGTGAAATGGGGCGGGGCACATTAATTTAAATGTGCAATAATATGGGGATTGGACGACTTGGGTTGGGGCGGGGCAAGGTGCATACTGTCATCCTTATTTACAATATTTTATTGATAAAGTTACTCCAACAAATGTGTTGTACGGTAGAAATTACTTTGTTAATTGCTGTTTATTACGTGAAAAATAACGGCTTAGGCCGATTTTAGAAGCAGCCATGTGCTTTGCAACATCAATGTTCATTTGGGATAGGGGTACAACTTGGGCTGGACAGCTCGTGGGCAACCCATGCCAACACGCAAAAATATGGGCGTGGGCTTAGTATTATAGTGATCATGGTAAATGCGGGTACAAAATTTTGAGTCCGTAAAAAATATGGACTGGGGATGGACAAAAGTTTTTCGAAGCCCGCCCAACCTGTGGAAAACCCAACCCATCGAACTTTTATATAATATATTAATTACAAATATAATTTTTGTGTGTACAAGGTATGTGGTTTTTTTCTTTAGTCTTAAAAATCTTCTAATCACCATGTGTGTTTGGAGACCTTTGAATACCTTTTTTTTTTCCTCCATTATTTTTTTATTACAGGACTAGATTTTGTAAGATTGTTTCAAAACCAGTGTCCTTTTTTTTCTTTTTTTTTGTTATGAAACTTCATTTTCAAGCTTATAACTAAATCCATTTTGAGACGTCATTATACTCTTCTTTATATTATCATGACTAATTAGTAGTCTTCGATTAGGGTTTAATTTAAACAATGCCAAATTTAGGGTTCCAAATATTAATAGATTAGGGTTCTAAAAATCAAGGGATTTTACGATAAAAAATTAAATATGAGTTCCCAAAAATGCCCCTGACAGAAAGGGCTGAACCGTTAGGAATTTAGACGGATGCCCTTACTTGTTACAAATTTGGAGTTACAGACCCTTATGTGCAAAAATTAAACTTTGAGACCCTCAAGTGAGACTTTGTGGTAGTTTCAGGGTACCTACGTGTAATTGACCTTCTTCTTTTTTCTGCTACCCTTGCTCAACTTAGAAGCCTGTTATAGTCGTCAATATTACCCTTGAGAAGTAATAGTATGGTATTACTGGTTATTGTAGGTACATAGCAATATTGTGGACCTCATATAGCTTTTGAACGTAGAAGAGGTGGGCATTAGACAATAATTGTCTTATCAAAAAAGAAAAAGGAATGTAAACGTTGAAACTAGAGTGCCAATATATAGTATATTTAACTCCAATAATAAAAGTGTCCATCTAAAAATTTACAGAATTGCTTAAAGGTCGCGGCAGTTGATGGCAATTTTCACGGTGAACTTCTCAACATCCAGAGGTCAAATCAAGGTAAGATGGGTGCTTGATTCTTAAGGTTTTCTAAGTCCTTTAACCTTTCTTAATAATGAGTATAATTTCTTCATAAAATTGCGGGATTAGAAACCTGTAATTTTATATTTTAGGAATGGAAAATTTTAATCAGTGGGTACTAGTGGTGGTGGGGAGACGGGCGGCAAGAGGAGGGGACTAAAGCAAGGATCACTGTCGGTGGTTACTAGTAGTGGTTGTGTGGAGGTCGGGGCATGGTGGTAGGGGTTGTAGCATTGATGGTATAATCAATGGCGGAATCAGGAATATTTGATGCTCGCCTAAAACATTACTTCTGATTCTGCCACTAGCCAGTTATATACATATAAATTTGGAATCATGGATAGTCAATTTTGAAAGTGATAGTCATGCCGGAGATTAAACAGTTGAACAGGCTCATTTGCTTCCATCATGGACAAGGCCAGGTTTGACAAGCAACCGAAACGATAACTACTCTTCTTTTCCTAAATTCAACCATTACGCAATCAAAGTCGAACATTCTTTTTAAGCAACTCAACTCATCCTCCATTTGATTACCTCGAACAACAACTTTTGAATATGGAAGGGTACTGACCATGAATTTAATTATTTAATAGAAAATGGTGGTTAGATTACCCATTTTTGGTAGTCCTATCTCCTCCTCCATCCACGCCTAAATTCCAATGTGCAGCTGTAGACCATTTTGGAATTTTAGCACGCCATTGACCGCCCCTGGAATTCCTGCGTCTCCCAACTGCATTTTCTTGCTTTTTTTTTTCTATGTTAAACATTCCTTTTCCTTTTCTACTTTATATTTGCTCGGAATATGTCTTACTCAACCTAACACTTAAGTTTCCGAGCACACGCAAGGTTGTGTGCCAATCAATAACACTATTTCTCTTGTAAATTTTTTGGAGGAAGAAAGATCAAGAACGTTAAAATATGAAGAGTGATGATATATTCGATATTAATGAGAATAAATAGCGAAAGAACTTACATGATAAACATCGAAATATTTGTAAAATCACAATTAAATATTATCAAGCATCGCTTCTTAATAGGGTCAATGATGGTGTAAAAGTAATGATGATAATGAGAGAAAAAAAAAAGAGGGACTAAATACTGTATAGTCCATCGAAATCATCACCGCCGCTCCACCATTAGCCGTCAAACGCACCACAATGACACTTTCAATGCCAATATGGGTGGGGCGGATGTGAGGCATATTTGCTTCTTCTTCCTTTTTGGTTTCTTTTCGGGTCAGGTAGCCTAACGATGGTTCCGAATCTCATCGATGCAAGGATGAGTACGAATGTGAATTTGAGTGACAGATATTGTGAATTTTAAATCTGGGATAGAAAGGGATTGAAAAATTAGAAGCTGTTCTTTCCATTGTTTGCAGGTATGTAAATTGTACTTACAGAGTTATATGCGAGCTGTCAGTAATACTTTTCTTAAATTTTTGTCTTAAGGAGCTCAGTAATACTTTTCTTAAATATTTTGAAAAAATAATTTTGAAAAAAAGAAACGAAAAAGGTAAAACAGAAAAAAGATTTCATCGCAATGCTCTCGCGCCCTTAATTGCACACCATCAGATATTTCATCCGCAAATTGGTAAAGAAAGTAGTAACATTGTTGTAGCGTCTCAAAAGCATATTTCCATAAAGCAGGTCGTGCATTCTTCGGAATTGTTAATAAATTACTACTTAATTAAAAAAGTGGTACAACATTTTCATGTAAATTAGGATCTTTGGAGATCCTGGCCTCCATCAATAACCAAAAATTAAGAATTACCTAAACTCAGACAATCTTTTTCTTGTTCAACACCACCATTTGTTACTAACAGCGGAGACGTGAAAAACAAACTTATCCTTATGAAAATAGTGCCAAGTGACATTTTGTTAGAATGTAGCACAAATTTTTGACACCACAGAAGGTGTGGCCGTGCATGTGGTTCATCTTTTTTCTTTCTTTCTGAGAGTGAATTGGGTTTTGGTTTTCTTGTAATTTCCTGTCCCTTCCCGAAGGAAAAATAATAATAAAAAAAAAAGAGTAGTTTGACGAGAGCAAAGAATAATGCTCAAGGGTTGTAATGGCAAAAGTAAATTGTAGAAACTGTCCAAAATCTAAAGGTACGTTTTCTCTTGTCTTTACCCTCTCAAGTCGACCACTGACATCTCACTAAATCGTGGCTGCTTTTACCGTCGAGTTATAAGGACTTTTACTAAAATAACAATGTCACCTTTAGGCATTATTATTGATACTGGACTCTCGTACCTACTATTTTGGTCTTAAGTTTCGTATTTATGATAATACAATTGCATACTAATTGTCACGACCGGTTGTTAGTACCAAAGAAAGAAATCTATACCAGCTAAGATAATATGTTCTATATCCGTTCCTTAAAAATGTATAAGTTACAAATATTGTTCGGCAATTTAGTAAATTGACCATATAAAAATCAAATATAGCGATCATAGTCTCTGTAACTTTTTCCTAACACAATATTCAGCACAATGTCTATAATATTTCTTAAAGTCTTCGATCTTCATCGTTATTTTTCAGTTTACTTGTACTTTTTCTCTTAACTTTAAATTACAGTATAACTAGAAGTTTTTATCAGATTTTTCATCTAACTACTGTGATGCTTCACACGTGCGCGCGCGTATATATGCAGGCATGCACGCGCGCGTGCACTCAGAGAGAGCAAACAACATATTCTAGAATAAATAAATTAGTTGAAAAATGAGATAATTTAAGCTGTAAAGGGGTTGTGAAATAGGAAATATCTTACTTATTTTTAGTTTTGCTAATGAAAGAATATTTATATATGTCTATACATCAAAATATCAATTGTCATTACCCAAAGGAAGACAAAGACACCCTTGCTTACGTGATTATTGATGAAAATTTTGAGACGGGGTTGTTATCTATCATTCCTCATTTCTCGAAGAAAATCAGTTCGCACTGAGGTATAGCATTTATAACTATGCCTTTAGGTAGTTGTCCCATCGACTTTAACACGGTTGAATGATACTTTTACGAAAATATATGACAGCATGTGTGACCTAAATAATTTCTGGTTTTCTTTTTCTTGAAACTGTTCTTCTATTTCAAGTTCATGGTTATTATTATTGGATTATCCTAGCCCATGGATCAAAGTTACAATTCGAGGCTATGTTCCACGGTTCCACTTCACATGAAAAAAAAAGTCGCAAGAATTGTTCAATCAACTTGGTCGTGTTTTAGTCGATTTCAATTTTCTTGCAAAGAATACCAAATAATTTTTTTTCTTTTGTTTGACAGTCTCAAAACTAGAATACTTTAGTCCGCAGTATATTTGAAAGCTCTGTGTTGAAACTCGTTTTTATACTCAAAATCATGCTCTTTCTCCTGATATATATTTTTGCATTCTCTCAAAAAAGAAAAGAAAAAAAAAACAAACAAACAAACCATGCATGCCATAGCCTGAGGCCCTGAGATTGCTTGATTAACACCCCACTGGCTCTTTTCTATTTGACACACTTAATAAAGTTCTGAAGCAATCAATTTTGACAACTACCATATCCACACTGGCTAGGCATGACTTCGTCAGGTTACCACTCATATCGCCCACTGTGTTCACGTATTACAGCCTGTATGCTTCTTCTCTACAGCTACATATTTGGTTCAGCATTAATAGTCTTCACCAAAATTTAACTCGAACACTCAGGTTAGGTATTGGGGCATTTTGAGATCCACTTTCCTCTCTCACTCTTGATTCCCACTATTCTCCCACCTGAATCCTGTCCACGGTCTCTTTGCCGGCCTTGATTTTCAACCCCGACATACTTTTTAGTCACAATAATCAACAATTTCGCTTTACCCGCATCGGGGTACCGATGAGATGCTTGGATTTGTGATTCTCAAGTACTTGCTACAAAAGGGAAAGCAACATAAAAATATGAAACTAGTGCTTTCAAATACTAGTAGATTATGGTGATTAACAGACGAAATGGCTTTTCACTCGTATTCTATGAGTAACAAAAACATATGCAAAAATCTTAATACTAGTTTGGAGTGACATTTCACAGTAATACTCGAACTGGAAGAGTTTGTATGTCTTCTTGGTGGGATTGTGATTCTCTTTATATATCTAAATCTGGAGCAAATATGGCATGGTTCATATATATACTATTAGTCCTGACCATTTAGGATTGTTCGATCAGAAGGTGATTGTAAGCGAAGGAGATGCTAATTAAAGAAGACAGGCAGTTATGCTACATTATATTCAACGGTTCTAAATGGTCAGAAGCATACTCCCAAATTATCCAATACTTTTAACAAATCCCACTCCGCCCCACTTTGTGCGCAAGTCAAAATAAGCTAGAAAAATATCACTTTTCCCACTTACCCTAAATATTTTGAGCATTGACTAATCTATAATGCTGTGAAAGATACATTTCGTCTCTGATACCTATGGTTATGACACTTATCCGGTTTGGATTCGCCATAGTTTGGTTAGACAATGAGACATAAACAAACTAAATGTATTATTTGTTGTTTCATAACAACCAATTACTACTTATATGGGAGGAAATGATATCACAGAAAATACATAAAAATGATATAAAATATCAATTTAATTCATCTTTATCTCTAACTTTTTTGATCTTGATATGCTTATTGGACATGTTCCGGTATTTCCGCTTTAACCTATTGGGGCTTGCTTCAACGCTTTGTGAGTTTAATGGTGAGATGAAAAAATAAATTGTTCACCCACAAAAAAGACTTGGCTCTAATACCATGGTCTGTTGAAACAAAAAAAAAAAAGAAAAAAAAATGTCTTCCAAACCAGATGGTCAAAATCATGTTTTCCGCGACATGAAATTCATTATAATACCTATTGTAATCGAACTTCATATGGGGAAGAATTAGAAAAAAAATTAACAGCAAAGAAAAAAATCTTCAAACGTGAAATGGCATATTGAAGGCAAAACTCAAATGAAGTCTACTTGGGGGTTTCTAGAGAAAGATGTATCAAGACAGTGGCATCGTTTGTGAGGTTCAACATGAAATTGTTACCGGGTATACGATCTTCTTAACGAATTAAATTCTTGAGAATGAAAAATAAAAAGGAAGCTTGTCAGACGATATGCACACCGTCCGTCAAAGTAGCAGAATCGAGGTATAAAACTACCATACAAGAGCTTTGACTCCGATATCAATTTAAATAAAATAAATACGTTAATCAAATATGGAGGTCACTTTTGGAACATGAAGAGTCAAATTGTCATACATAAGTCTGACTGGACAAATTGATCAACCACCTCTTTGAGTTCTTATCTGGTTCTATTAAAGGTAAGCACTAATTTCTTCATGTTCATGGTGTGTCTGTAGGACCTTTAAAAAGGGAGGATATTTCTGAGAGTATTTTGTGCATTTCTTTGACCCAAACATATTTTTAGTTTGTGATGTAACCTCTATTATATTGGCACTGGGACTGCCTCATCAATGAGTATTTGACATAGACATGGGAATCTAATGCAATTGTTAGCTTGAGGCCATTAGACCCACTTGGTGGCTACCATGGGGTTTGTGAAAGGCATGGATGAAGCCACTGTCCAATTGGTATGACAAGACATTATTATTATTATTTGGTTAAAGCAACAATCCCCATGTCCCCGGTTGTGTTTGTGACTTCTCTATTTTCGCAAGAAAATAAAGCTATGATAATGACTCTACTCTACCTAGGGCCAACAACACATTCCTTCAATGTCCCCACAAAATTTAGGCTTCGATGTATTGCCTTCAGTCCCGTTGCAACTCACACCCAGAAAAGTAGCCTCTGGGTCTATTTGGTTGATATATATATATATATATATATATATATATAGGGGGCCGATATATACCCACCGGTGGAGAAATAACAATTTCTCCACCGAACCGCGGGTAAGAGCAGCGGTTGGGAAAAAATTGCACTGACACTGCATTAATGGCAAAAAAGGCATGAGAAAATGGTGAGAAAATGGCGAGAAAATGGCGAGAAAATGGGAAAAAGGAAAAAAAGGACACCAACCGCATGAAGAAGCAGCGCTTGGCATTAATACCCTGCCACGTGGCGTCCCCCCACCCCTGCCACGTGGCCCAACCCCATGGGCCCTGCCACGTGGCGTCCCCCACCCTTGCCACGTGGCCCAACCGCTTATACAACCCGCGGTTGGGGCATGGACCCTGCCACGTGGCGTCCCCCACCCATGCCACGTGCCCCAACCGCGGGTTGTATACGCGGTTGGGGCGATGGCCCCTACCACGTGGCGTCCCCACCCATGCCACGTGGCCCAACCGCGGGTTGTATACGCGGTTGGGGCGATGGCCCCTGCCACGTGGCGTCCCCACCCCTGCCACGTGGCCCAACCGCTTATACAACCCGCGGTTGGGGCACGTGGCGGCCCCTCCCTTGCCACGTGGCCCAACCGCATAAACAACCCGCGGTTGGGGGCGATGGCCCTGCCACGTGGCGCCCCCGGGTGATGCCCCCCTCCCCATGATGCCCCACGTGTTGTCCTTCTGCCATTTTTTTTTTTTGCCGCAGCCTTTGACCGCTCAATCACGGGTTTTTTTTCTGTCTTTTTTCTTCTCTCTTCCTCACTTTTTTCTGTCTTTTTTCTTCTCTCTTCCTCACTTTTCTCTCTTTATAATCCCCTCCCCCGAACCCTTCTTCTGCACTCTATCATCTTTACCAACTTCCTTCGTACTTCATATCTCACCTACATAATCTCCACAACAATACAAACCAAAAAATTTTACGCTAGAAGATCGGTGGATAACCGCTAGAAGATCGGTAGATTTTTCTTTAAATACATCAAGTCACAACAAGTAAGTATTTTGAATTTCCTTATAATTCCTAGGGTGTAACACTATGACTATGTGTGTTTAATGTGAATACGAAACGTAATTTCGCTAAGGGTGAAAACTTAATTAGACAGTTTTTCACGAATTTATAAAAAATAGCTAGAGCTGATTTTGCCAAAGTACAAAACAGAGACCCTAGGTATTTTAAAATATCTGTATCAGGTAAAAATTTCAGATTTTTCCAAAGACTGTAAAGGGGCTAACTGATACGGGGAACCGTGTAACTCGCAGTGTATTTTAAAATATCAAGCTAGCGCGATTTCGCGCAAAACTTTTATGAGAACCCTAGGATGTTGGGAAGTTCCATTCCCCAGGAATTCGCGCCATTCCGAAGCCGTTACCTATTTTTTTGGCCGAACGGGCCTTTAAGCGCTTGATCCGGACACCGGTTCGCGATTTTTGCGCGAAAGATCCGTAAAATACTTTTTAGATCAAGAATTAACTCAGGAGGCGTAAAATAGCATTTTAAGGCTATTTGATATTTTTCCTGATGCCAGGGGCATTTTGGTAATTTGCCACCCCGCGAGGGGTGTTTTGGTAATTTTCCCGCGCCAAGTTTTTCAAACGACTTTTTAGTCCAGAAATGTAAGTAAACCACCTGAAATGTTGTTTTGAAGCTGGTTCGGGGGCGTTGGGGTGATAGTGAACCCCCAGGGGCATTTCGGTAATTTACCGCTCTTCGGGGGCTATTTTGCTAGGAAGGATCCAGCTTAAAATTCATACCTTAAAATAACTTTTAGTTCAGGAAAGGGTGTGAGACACCCGAAAACTTATTTTGTTCCGGATGTTCTGAACCTTGTGACGCACCGGCGATGACTGCCAGGGGGTATTTTGCATAAGTAGCGGGTGTTTTGGTAACTTTCCCCCTTTAAAATTTTTCCTGATATATTTGGTATATAATTGACGTGACCCATTTAAAAACTTGACTTTAAAGCGGTTTTGAGGTGTTGGGGGTGTAGGGGCCATCGGGGGGTATATTGCTATATAACCACGTTGGCGCTAAATTCAGTGGGAACTAGCGTAATTAAGCGTTCGGAGTGGTGGGAAGTGAGGATTTGTTTTAATACATTGAAATAATGACTATTGCTAATGTGTTGGTAAGCTAGGTTAAAGATCCAGTTATAGTTTTGGAATGTAAATATTATGGACGCTAAGTTGGTTTATAATTATATTTTGTTCTTAAAGGTATGAATTTCAGCCGTGGACCTCATGATACATCAATCCTATACGATGACGATGACCACGTCGCGAGGCACGTATTTGACGGTGTCGATAGGGGTGTTTTGGAAACAATTCAAAGCACAAGGCACCTTGAAGAGTGGGTACTAAACGAGGAACAAATACAGCTATTACACCGTCAAAATTTAACCCTGTTCACCGATTG